>CM064498.1:19134081-19213836 GCA_032716605.1 Paralithodes platypus
GGATGTATAATGTCGATTAGGCTTCGCATACGCATTTTGTTAGCTAATGTACTGTACAATTGTCAAAAATGCCAAACTTGAAAGCCATGCCCTAAGTGCAAATGTGCTTAGAATTAAAAAATATTTTTGCTACTGACCTACGCTCAGCCTGAGCAATCCTAGGGTGTATGCAACTCAATTTCGTCGGTCGTGATTTGACCGCTCAACAAGTGAAAAAGTCCACAGGGTCGTACCTGTCGAAATATCGCGTTTGCGAAGCGTCTCCAAAAATTACTTTGGCTGTTAATTTTTACTTGGGAGATAGTGCCGAGTAGAAAAGTGCAAAAAAGAACGAAAATATATATTTGGTATACTGAGAAACAAGTCTAATCCGAGTTAGCGTAAACGTCAGTTATGCGCAGGGCCCCCATCGGAGTTTGAATGAATCGCTTCTGCTGCGGTTTTTTGCCTGCTTTCGTGTAGCTTGTGACATTAGAATACTCTGGTCAACCCTTTTCAGCTTGAGAAGGACATCTACCTATATATTTGAGGATGTATAATGTCGATTAGGCTTCGCATACGCATTTTGTTAGCTAATGTACTGTACAATTGTCAAAAATGCCAAACTTGAAAGCCATGCCCTAAGTGCAAATGTGCTTAGAATTAAAAAATATTTTTGCTACTGACCTACGCTCAGCCTGAGCAATCCTAGCGTGTATGCAACTCAATTTCGTCGGTCGTGATTTGACCGCTCAACAAGTGAAAAAGTCCACAGGGTCGTACCTGTCGAAATATCGCGTTTGCGAAGCGTCTCCAAAAATGACTTTGGCTGTTAATTTTTACTTGGGAGATAGTGCCGAGTAGAAAGGTGCAAAAAAGAACGAAAATATATATTTGGTATACTGAGAAAGAAGCATTATCCGAGTTAGCGTAAACGTCAGTTTTGCGCAGGGCCCCCATCGGAGTTTGAATGAATCGCTTCTGCTGCGGTTTTTTGCCTGCTTTCGTGTAGCTTGTGACATTAGAATACTCTGGTCAACCCTTTTCAGCTTGAGAAGGACATCTACCTATATATTTGAGGATGTATAATGTCGATTAGGCTTCGCATACGCATTTTGTTAGCTAATGTACTGTACAATTGTCAAAAATGCCAAACTTGAAAGCCATGCCCTAAGTGCAAATGTGCTTAGAATTAAAAAATATTTTTGCTACTGACCTACGCTCAGCCTGAGCAATCCTAGGGTGTATGCAACTCAATTTCGTCGGTCGTGATTTGACCGCTCAACAAGTGAAAAAGTCCACAGGGTCGTACCTGTCGAAATATCGCGTTTGCGAAGCGTCTCCAAAAATTACTTTGGCTGTTAATTTTTACTTGGGAGATAGTGCCGAGTAGAAAAGTGCAAAAAAGAACGAAAATATATATTTGGTATACTGAGAAACTAGCATTATCCGAGTTAGCGTAAACGTCAGTTATGCGCAGGGCCCCCATCGGAGTTTGAATGAATCGCTTCTGCTGCGGTTTTTTGCCTGCTTTCGTGTAGCTTGTGACATTAGAATACTCTGGTCAACCCTTTTCAGCTTGAGAAGGACATCTACCTATATATTTGAGGATGTATAATGTCGATTAGGCTTCGCATACGCATTTTGTTAGCTAATGTACTGTACAATTGTCAAAAATGCCAAACTTGAAAGCCATGCCCTAAGTGCAAATGTGCTTAGAATTAAAAATATTTTTGCTACTGACCTACGCTCAGCCTGAGCAATCCTAGGGTGTATGCAACTCAATTTCGTCGGTCGTGATTTGACCGCTCAACAAGTGAAAAAGTCCACAGGGTCGTACCTGTCGAAATATCGCGTTTGCGAAGCGTCTCCAAAAATTACTTTGGCTGTTAATTTTTACTTGGGAGATAGTGCCGAGTAGAAAAGTGCAAAAAAGAACGAAAATATATATTTGGTATACTGAGAAACTAGCATTATCCGAGTTAGCGTAAACGTCAGTTATGCGCAGGGCCCCCATCGGAGTTTGAATGAATCGCTTCTGCTGCGGTTTTTTGCCTGCTTTCGTGTAGCTTGTGACATTAGAATACTCTGGTCAACCCTTTTCAGCTTGAGAAGGACATCTACCTATATATTTGAGGATGTATAATGTCGATTAGGCTTCGCATACGCATTTTGTTAGCTAATGTACTGTACAATTGTCAAAAATGCCAAACTTGAAAGCCATGCCCTAAGTGCAAATGTGCTTAGAATTAAAAAATATTTTTGCTACTGACCTACGCTCAGCCTGAGCAATCCTAGGGTGTATGCAACTCAATTTCGTCGGTCGTGATTTGACCGCTCAACAAGTGAAAAAGTCCACAGGGTCGTACCTGTCGAAATATCGCGTTTGCGAAGCGTCTCCAAAAATTACTTTGGCCGTTAATTTTTACTTGGGAGATAGTGCCGAGTAGAAAGATGCAAAAAAGAACGAAAATGTATATTTGGTATACTGAGAAAGAAGCATTATCCGAGTTAGCGTAAACGTCAGTTATGCGCAGGGCCCCCATCGGACTTTGAATGAATCGCTTCTGCTGCGGTTTTTTGCCTGCTTTCGTGTAGCTTGTGACATTAGAATACTCTGGTCAACCCTTTTCAGCTTGAGAAGGACATCTACCTATATATTTGAGGATGTATAATGTCGATTAGGCTTCGCATACGCATTTTGTTAGCTAATGTACTGTACAATTGTCAAAAATGCCAAACTTGAAAGCCATGCCCTAAGTGCAAATGTGCTTAGAATTAAAAAATATTTTTGCTACTGACCTACGCTCAGCCTGAGCAATCCTAGGGTGTATGCAACTCAATTTCGTCGGTCGTGATTTGACCGCTCAACAAGTGAAAAAGTCCACAGGGTCGTACCTGTCGAAATATCGCGTTTGCGAAGCGTCTCCAAAAATTACTTTGGCTGTTAATTTTTACTTGGGAGATATTGCCGAGTAGAAAAGTGAAAAAAAGAACGAAAATATATATTTGGTATACTGAGAAACTAGCCTAATCCGAGTTAGCGTAAACGTCAGTTATGCGCAGGGCCCCCATCGGAGTTTGAATGAATCGCTTCTGCTGCGGTTTTTTGCCTGCTTTCGTGTAGCTTGTGACATTAGAATACTCTGGTCAACCCTTTTCAGCTTGAGAAGGACATCTACCTATATATTTGAGGATGTATAATGTCGATTAGGCTTCGCATACGCATTTTGTTAGCTAATGTACTGTACAATTGTCAAAAATGCCAAACTTGAAAGCCATGCCCTAAGTGCAAATGTGCTTAGAATTAAAAAATATTTTTGCTACTGACCTACGCTCAGCCTGAGCAATCCTAGGGTGTATGCAACTCAATTTCGTCGGTCGTGATTTGACCGCTCAACAAGTGAAAAAGTCCACAGGGTCGTACCTGTCGAAATATCGCGTTTGCGAAGCGTCTCCAAAAATTACTTTGGCTGTTAATTTTTACTTGGGAGATAGTGCCGAGTAGAAAAGTGCAAAAAAGAACGAAAATATATATTTGGTATACTGAGAAACTAGCCTAATCCGAGTTAGCGTAAACGTCAGTTATGCGCAGGGCCCCCATCGGAGTTTGAATGAATCGCTTCTGCTGCGGTTTTTTGCCTGCTTTCGTGTAGCTTGTGACATTAGAATACTCTGGTCAACCCTTTTCAGCTTGAGAAGGACATCTACCTATATATTTGAGGATGTATAATGTCGATTAGGCTTCGCATACGCATTTTGTTAGCTAATGTACTGTACAATTGTCAAAAATGCCAAACTTGAAAGCCATGCCCTAAGTGCAAATGTGCTTAGAATTAAAACATATTTTTGCTACTGACCTACGCTCAGCCTGAGCAATCCTAGGGTGTATGCAACTCAATTTCGTCGGTCGTGATTTGACCGCTCAACAAGTGAAAAAGTCCACAGGGTCGTACCTGTCGAAATATCGCGTTTGCGAAGCGTCTCCAAAAATTACTTTGGCTGTTAATTTTTACTTGGGAGATAGTGCCGAGTAGAAAAGTGCAAAAAAGAACGAAAATATATTTGGTATACTGAGAAACTAGCCTAATCCGAGTTAGCGTAAACGTCAGTTATGCGCAGGGCCCCCATCGGAGTTTGAGTGAATCGCTTCTGCTGCAGTTTTTTGCCTGCTTTCGTGTAGCTTGTGACATTAGAATACTCTGGTCAACCCTTTTCAGCTTGAGAAGGACATCTACCTATATATTTGAGGATGTATAATGTCGATTAGGCTTCGCATACGCATTTTGTTAGCTAATGTACTGTACAATTGTCAAAAATGCCAAACTTGAAAGCCATGCCCTAAGTGCAAATGTGCTTAGAATTAAAAAATATTTTTGCTACTGACCTACGCTCAGCCTGAGCAATCCTAGGGTGTATGCAACTCAATTTCGTCGGTCGTGATTTGACCGCTCAACAAGTGAAAAAGTCCACAGGGTCGTACCTGTCGAAATATCGCGTTTGCGAAGCGTCTCCAAAAATTACTTTGGCCGTTAATTTTTACTTGGGAGATAGTGCCGAGTAGAAAAGTGCAAAAAAGAACGAAAATATATATTTGGTATACTGAGAAAGAAGCATTATCCGAGTTAGCGTAAACGTCAGTTATGCGCAGGGCCCCCATCGGAGTTTGAATGAATCGCTTCTGCTGCGGTTTTTTGCCTGCTTTCGTGTAGCTTGTGACATTAGAATACTCTGGTCAACCCTTTTCAGCTTGAGAAGGACATCTACCTATATATTTGAGGATGTATAATGTCGATTAGGCTTCGCATACGCATTTTGTTAGCTAATGTACTGTACAATTGTCAAAAATGCCAAACTTGAAAGCCATGCCCTAAGTGCAAATGTGCTTAGAATTAAAAAATATTTTTGCTACTGACCTACGCTCAGCCTGAGCAATCCTAGGGTGTATGCAACTCAATTTCGTCGGTCGTGATTTGACCGCTCAACAAGTGAAAAAGTCCACAGGGTCGTACCTGTCGAAATATCGCGTTTGCGAAGCGTCTCCAAAAATTACTTTGGCTGTTAATTTTTACTTGGGAGATAGTGCCGAGTAGAAAGGTGCAAAAAAGAACGAAAATATATATTTGGTATACTGAGAAACTAGCCTAATCCGAGTTAGCGTAAACGTCAGTTATGCGCAGGGCCCCCATCGGAGTTTGAATGAATCGCTTCTGCTGCGGTTTTTTGCCTGCTTTCGTGTAGCTTGTGACATTAGAATACTCTGGTCAACCCTTTTCAGCTTGAGAAGGACATCTACCTATATATTTGAGGATGTATAATGTCGATTAGGCTTCGCATACGCATTTTGTTAGCTAATGTACTGTACAATTGTCAAAAATGCCAAACTTGAAAGCCATGCCCTAAGTGCAAATGTGCTTAGAATTAAAAAATATTTTTGCTACTGACCTACGCTCAGCCTGAGCAATCCTAGGGTGTATGCAACTCAATTTCGTCGGTCGTGATTTGACCGCTCAACAAGTGAAAAAGTCCACAGGGTCGTACCTGTCGAAATATCGCGTTTGCGAAGCGTCTCCAAAAATTACTTTGGCTGTTAATTTTTACTTGGGAGATAGTGCCGAGTAGAAAGGTGCAAAAAAGAACGAAAATATATATTTGGTATACTGAGAAACTAGCCTAATCCGAGTTAGCGTAAACGTCAGTTTTGCGCAGGGCCCCCATCGGAGTTTGAATGAATCGCTTCTGCTGCGGTTTTTTCCTGCTTTCGTGTAGCTTGTGACATTAGAATACTCTGGTCAACCCTTTTCAGCTTGAGAAGGACATCTACCTATATATTTGAGGATGTATAATGTCGATTAGGCTTCGCATACGCATTTTGTTAGCTAATGTACTGTACAATTGTCAAAAATGCCAAACTTGAAAGCCATGCCCTAAGTGCAAATGTGCTTAGAATTAAAAAATATTTTTGCTACTGACCTACGCTCAGCCTGAGCAATCCTAGGGTGTATGCAACTCAATTTCGTCGGTCGTGATTTGACCGCTCAACAAGTGAAAAAGTCCACAGGGTCGTACCTGTCGAAATATCGCGTTTGCGAAGCGTCTCCAAAAATTACTTTGGCTGTTAATTTTTACTTGGGAGATAGTGCCGAGTAGAAAAGTGCAAAAAAGAACGAAAATATATATTTGGTATACTGAGAAACTAGCCTAATCCGAGTTAGCGTAAACGTCAGTTATGCGCAGGGCCCCCATCGGAGTTTGAATGAATCGCTTCTGCTGCGGTTTTTTGCCTGCTTTCGTGTAGCTTGTGACATTAGAATACTCTGGTCAACCCTTTTCAGCTTGAGAAGGACATCTACCTATATATTTGAGGATGTATAATGTCGATTAGGCTTCGCATACGCATTTTGTTAGCTAATGTACTGTACAATTGTCAAAAATGCCAAACTTGAAAGCCATGCCCTAAGTGCAAATGTGCCGAATGAATACATGCCAGGGAAAGAGAGAAAAGGAGAGAAAGACCAAAAAAAAGCTGGTGACCCCCTTAAACAAAGTACTCCCAAGGCCCCCTTCGAGATAAATCTGTGTATAATTCGGTAGATAAATGCCCTTCCTACTAAAGTGAATGCTAGTTATCATATGCCAGGGTAATATCGACGTGTTTACATAAAACGTGGTCATTTGGAGTAAGGGGTCGGGCGCAAGTTGGACTAGATAATAGTCCATCAGGCGCCTGGCCCGGGGAGACGATTAATATGAAGGGTGCGCCTGGAAGTGTGGTGGGAGGGCTTGTGGCTTTGACTCCGCTGCATGTCTGCCTGCCGAGATCGGAACCTCTACGGGTGGTCGGGGGACGGGGGAGTGCTGGAGCGACCTTGGTGACCCTGGTCTCTGGGTCTTCTCCTGGGTGACCTGGATGTGTGTGAGTTTGTGCTTTTTATCTGTGTTTATTTGTTGTTTTATGTTGTTTTTGTGTTTTCCCTGTTCTTGCTCTGTCTTTAGTCGGCTACCCCCAAAATGGGGATTGGGCCTGAGCATATAGATAGATAGATAGATAGGGTAAAATCGACACCTAAATGCTCGAAAGGTCTTAAAATCGGCAAACTAATGGGGCGAATGTATTACAATGTCAAAACTAATGGGCTAAACATGACGGAGAAGGCGTTCCAGACCCCCCCCCCCCTTGAAAACGGCTGTCTACTGGTTGTTTATCACCACCATTACCAATTGACTCTGTCAGTACTATGTGGTATTTACCGTTAAGGGGGTCACCGTTTTTTTTTTTTTTTATCTTTATCTCCTTTTCTCTCTTTCCCTGGCTTGTATCCATTCGGCCCCATTCAGCCAACTGTTTTAAGACGTTTATCCCCATCCAGGTGTCGATATCTTCGTGGCGAGCGATAGTGAGCCAGCATTGTATGGAGTAATCCGGCTTTGCAGGAGACATTTTTCTATCGAAAAATTTACAAATTTGGCTTGTTGTCAAAACAAATATATATATATGCTGGCTCGCTACCGCTCGCCAGGAAAATATTGACACCTGGATGGGGGTAAACGTCTTAAGATAGTAGGCTGAATGGGGCCAAATGGATACAAGCCAAAGAGAGAGAGGGAGAGAAAGAGAACAAAAGCGAGATGGGCCCCCTTAGCACTATAGTCAATTCATCATAAGTGGACCACACAGTAACTGGACCCTCTCGTAACCCAGGAAAGGCTGCAACTATTTTCCACACCAATTTCCGGTTTGACTCTTCCCAAATGTTAAAAACAACAGGATAATTATACTTGGTTTCATTTCATTTGGCGGTAAATTGGATGTCTTAGCAGCATATGTCTCGATACTTCATGGACAAATATGAAACTACCATATCTCTGCATCATATTAAGACCAAGTAATAATTATCAGCACCATATTTCACTACAAGATCTTCAAAATAACTGAGAATTCTTGATGGGAACTTTGCAATTTACCGTCAGTTGAAAACAAAAAAATTATTGTGAAGTCCATTTTGAGAGGATGGGGTGGTGATTTTTGGCCTACCTATTATGGACAGGGGATAAATGTAAACACCATATGAGGAGGAGCACTTTATTGACAACGTTTCGCAGATCGCTTCTTCAGGTCACTAACAGGCGCTAGGACCTTGGGCACCCTTAAGGAGAGGTTTTTAGTTTGGTCTCTAGATATCCATCACATTTAAGATTACACCTCCTTTCAAGATAAATTTGTACATTTTTCGGTAGAAAAATGTCCCGGCTAAAAGCCGGTTCTTCTTAAATTACAGGCTCGCTATCGCTCGCCAGGATAAAATCGACACCTAAATGGCACAAAAGGTCTTAAAATTGACAGAAATGGGTCGAAAGTTCTTAAAATCGTCAAAATAATGGGGCTAACGTCTTAAAATTAGAAAATCGATTGGGCTAAACATAGGGAGAAAGGCGTCAAGAAAAAAATCCCTCAAGTAGAAATCTCCCCCTAAGTATCCGTCCTAGCGCCTGTTAGTGACCTGAAGAAGCTATCTGCGAAACGTTGTCAATAAAGTGTTCCACCTCATATGGTGTTTATATGCATTCTGGCAACTTTTCCGAGTTATCTCAACACAGGGTATAAAGCCGGTGTCACACGAGCTACTTTTCCGTCAATGTTTACGGGCAACTGTAGTCTGGCAGCTTCAAAGTCTAAGGTCCATACACATTAATCTACCTAACATAATCTACCTTCGATCTAGTTTCCGATGCTAATGCGAAGAAGACTCCAAATAGTGCGAGAAAAAACTTGTTCATCGTAAATTGCCGGAAAATGCGCTCGTGTGACACCACATTAAGGGGTCATGGGCTCATTTATTGGCTTGTTTAAAAATATTTATATATTTTTTGTTTTAGTTTCCTCCCTACACCTCCATCAAGCTTAAAAAAACACCCTCTAGACCCCCCTTCAAGATAAATTTGTACATTTTTCGATAGAAAATGTTCCCGGCCGAAGGCCGGTTTTCTTAAAATTACACCTACATGGTACAAAAGGTCATGATATCGAGAAAGAAATGGGACAAAAGGTCTTGAAATTAACAAACTAATGAACCGAACGTCATAAAATCTGAAAACTAATGGGGCTAAACATGAGCGAGAAGGGAGGCCAGACAACCAACCCATCTCCCCTTAAAGATCCTATGCAGTATTGGAAGGCACTCTAGCATTCAGAGCTGGCAACTCAATCTCGGCTTACTATTTGCCTCCCACACATTTTGCCTAAACTCAATATTTGGTTCTAGTAACATGCATTGTGGTATATTGAAAGAGTTTATATATCTAACCAGTTCAAATACACAAGCTTACTTTATGTTCAGACACCTAATAAAGGGGGTGTTTTCTAGTTTCACTTCTCCCTCATGTTTAAGCGTACTAGTTTTGAGATTTTTAGACATTTGCCCCATTAGTTTGGCGATCTTAACCCTCTCCGACATATGACGTGATGTTGAGCCTATTGGGGATACTTTAAAACCTTTGTTACCATCAGGGGTATTTAGAAACCTTTAGTTTAGTTACTTCAACCTCTGCAGTTGTCTTTGAGTTAGCTGTGGGCAGAAAACTAATTTTGGAGAGGTAATTATATGAGTGAGAGAACTCTATTTCTTATTGCTAATCTGGCAACCTCTGCGTCATAAATGCGTGAAAGGGTTAAGACCTTTCGTGCCATTTAGGTGTCGATTTTTTTTTCTTGGCGAGCGATAGCGATCCTGCATTTAAGAAGGAATCTGCTTTCGGCCGGGGCATTTTTCGATCGAAAAATGCACAAATTTATCTCGGAGGAGATCTTGGGGGATTTCCTTTAAGCTTTATGGAGGTCTAGGGAAAAAGTCTCTAAAAAGAAAATAATAAGTAAATACAATAAATAGATAAACAAATATAAATAACAACGGTATGTTTCTAAAAGTTCCGAGAAAATCACTTAATTTAGTTTAGAGGAGGAGGTAAGGCCCAGATAATTCCCGATGTTTTTATATGTTCAGAGTTGGCCGAATCTTTCAAGAGGACGGAAAACTCGGAAGCAAAGAAAAACCTGATGCTCCCAATTTCCGGCAAGTAGTGTCGAGTAGTTAGTTATCTGGTTTAGTGAAGAGTAAATGCCTCGGGGAAAAAAGGCCAATTTGTGAGGAAACTACTGCGCGGTGAGGAGTGGAAGATGTGAGATGGGGAAATTTATGCTGTGTTTTGGTGTTCATGTTTAAAAGCCTTATCCTGCCTTCATAATATAAAGTTTGGTGGACTCGCTAGTATAAGTAAGAGAGAGAGAGAGAGTTACAAAGATTAACATAGATACACTAGTCATACAGACCTTACGTTTTGTGTTTATTTTCCATCTTTTATATACGCTGCCAAACAGTTCGGCAAATATTTTGGAGGGGAGGTTTAAGTGATAATCCATACTGTATATGCAAGCATGATGATGTGTGTATTCTATGACAAGTTACGAGGCACAGATAGGCAGTGAAGTGTATTGCATTAGATACTCAAGTGTATTATTAGGTTTTTGTAGATATTGAGGTGAACTTCGGGGAGGTATAAGAATTATGTGTGTAGGAGGTGTATATTTGGTAGCAGGTTACCAGGTACAGATAGATAATAATTTTTGTTTTTTTTATTATTAAGGTGTATTCTGAGGATTGTAAGAAGATAAGTTTGTTGTTGATTTATTATTATATGTTTGGAACTGGATGGCAATCTTTATCTTTATTATTGAAACCTTATAGTTGGCTAGGCTCTAACGAGAGTAACAATCCAAAGTAGAGTACGATGCTAACTGCAGGGAATATTCAGCTTTGTGTAGCTTATTTCATTTGAGAGAAGAAGTTGTTCAGTTCTAGAGTCGCGGTTAGTTTGTAATTTTGTTAATTCTATATAGAGAGAGGAAGTGTTAGTTTGTAGCCTACAGGAATGGACTGTGAATATAGACGCTCTACGATTGGCTGTCTTTTATCACCAAAATGCAGTAATTGAGCATCATTACTACATAGTTTAATAATTAAATAGAACAAAACAGATAACAGAACATTTCAGGATGCATAAATGATATTAGCAATTAATGACAAAAAATCTGAAGAAGGTAATTTAATCGGATAATAATTAAATATACAAAGGTAATGACACAATGCAGATAATTAATGGTTATTGGTAAATGTACTTACAATTAATATTTGTTTACAAACACACAGATAATTGTATTTTTAGCTTTTAAATCCAAAAAATTCACAAAATGTTTATATAATTAATATGTACAGTCACGGCGGTAAGTCGTAGGCTAGGGGCATGCCAAAGTCCTAGCCACACATTGGCCGTAGATTCGAACAATTTCCATCTTTGGTGGTTCAGCGGGCACGACTCCAGTGAAACAAGTGCATTGATAGTTAATAAGCTCCGCCCATACCCAGTTGCGTATGTAATGGTAACATCGTAAACTAAACGATAATTAGGATGATTTTATTATGATTTTGTTTTGTGGTTCCTTACGGTTGAAATGCTATTGTATGTAATACAAATTATCAGACGATAACGTGTATTGAAACTCTAAAAAACGAACTCTAGAAAAACCAAACCAAGGTTAGATATGGAATGGAGCGCATTTATTAGGCACATTTCTATTATGAAAAGTAAGATTACATTAGAGATAACAGTATGCAACCAATGTGTCCTTTCTGTACTAATTTATGAATCAGATACTTGAAGCACACAAAGTTTCCTGAACACAAACTTTGTAAAGTATATACAGCAATGGAGAGGCTAATGTTAGGGATAAATTGGAGAAGCAAGAAGAGAGCCTCTCGGATAAAAGAACAAACAAAAGTAAAAGATAATCGCATTACTGTAAAACATAAAATAAAATGGTCGTGGGTAGATCATATATTTAGACAATATTATAACAGACGGACAAAAACAGCAACATAATGAGAATCTAGATATGGAGCTAAAGGAAGGGATATACAGAGAACCAGGTAGAGGGATGAGATCGGAAAGTTTGTAAAAGTAGGATGGAACGGGATAGCATCTGACCAGCTAGAGTAAACACGTTTGGGAAAGGCCTTCGTCTTGCAGTGGACTAAGGCTAATGATGACGGTGATTATGAAATAATAAAATATCTATAGTAAAATAATAAAGTAACTACAGTTAAGTAAAAAGACAATTACAATAGTAATATCCTACCGTAGGTCAATTTACTTGTTTACAATAAACTCACGTGACAGCAGGTAATGGACAGTTTTACGACCGCTACACAACGTATCACCTAACAATTGAACTGAGACAACCCGGGGATGTGGAAGTAATTATCAAAACAATATAAGTATTTATCCATATTCATTTATCCTTTGCCGAATACAAATGACAAAAAGGAACTAGACTTCTCGAACAGAGACTCCGGGTTTTAAATGCCCATTGACATATGCTGGCTTAATAATTCAGCAGGGATGAGAGCCACTAAGCCAAGAGACTAAGCCCTATTTCAATTAATTATTTTAACTAATAATACAATTGTGCATAAATTACACCATTATTATAGATTTCAAGGAATACATTAATCTCGTATAGGCTACACAGATCGTATACATATTTCATGGGGTAGCCATATATGGAAATTAACCTTACAATTGGAAAGCGGTAATGTTAGTGGTAGTTGGTTAAAAATAGGACTTCAGAGGATATGAAGCCTTAAGACCTTTCGTGCCATTTGGGTGTCGATTTTTTCCTGGCGAGCGATAGCGAGCCTGTAATTTAAGAGGATTCGGCCTTCGGCCGGGACATTTTTCTACCGAAAAATATACAAATTTATCTTGAAAGGGGGTCAAGGAGGTGTAATTTTAAGCTTGATGGAAGTCTAGGGAACACACTAAATACCTCCCCTTAATGCTTGTCTACTCGTGGTAGTTGTACCGATTTTAAGCAAATTTGTGGCATTCTTGTGACTTGGTAGTATCAAATCATAAACAATATTAGTGATTATTCATCTTCACTCTTGTTGACTCTTGTCATATTCTTACCTCCTCATAGCAAACTCTTGCCTACTTGTGGCTTCCGATTTGTGAACAGCATCTGATCGGGTGTGCTATGAATGTTTGTGGTTACTCGTAGTGACTCTGTTCAACTTGTCGCTATTCGTGTAAACTCATGGTGGTGGTCAGACATGCTGAGTTGTCCTGAGTTGCAAATATTCCGTTACGAGGTCATAATTAGTAAAAGTCTATACGACGACGGCCGTACGCATCCACAAATCACAAATCGTGGCATATGCAGGCCCAAATTTCGAACATGTTCAAAATTTTTGGCCAACCTAATGCATACGCCCGACTACCCATGACTATCCCGAGTATGCTACGACTGTTCACAAGTGTTGACGAATGCTTTGGAAGAACTCAGGATGACACTCATGGATGTGTTAAGGGGAGGTTTTTAGTTTGTATCCTACTCCTCCAGCAATCTTAAAATTTCACCCCTTTGACCCCCTTTCAAGATAAATTTGTACATTTTTCAATAGAAAAATGTCCCGGCTGAAAGCCGGTTCCTCTTAAATTACAGGCTCGCTATCGCTCGCCAGGATAAAATCGACACCTAAATGGCACGAAAGGTTTTAAAATTGACAGAAATGGGTTGAAAGTTCTTAAAATCGTCAAAATAATAGGGCAAACGTCTTAAAATTAGAAAAACAATGAGGCTAAACATGAGGGAGAAAGGAGTCAAGAAAAAAGTCCCTCAAGTGGAAATCTCCCCTTAACCCTCCTTCACTCTCACTTACTCTCAATCACACTCACTCTCTCTCTGTGTCTCTAAACTCTTCTCAGTCAAGCACATAACAGATACCGGTACTAACTATTGTTTGTACTTTCTTGTAACTCACTCTCACTCTCTTACAAACACACTCTCTCACTCTCACTCTCTCTCTCTTGCCTCTCTCACCCCCCCCCCCATTCCCCTCTCTCCCATGCTCTCGCTCTCGCTCTCTGCCAGCAAACTTGAGTCCCACTTCATCTCAACTGCTGCGGTTTTTTTAGTGGGTCTGTTGCGTGACAGGGCCAGAGGGCAGGAAGAGGAGAAGAAGAAGGGGAAGAAACCGGAAGAGGGTGAAAAGAAAGAGAATGATAAGGAAGATGAGAAAGAGGAAAGATGAGGACAGGTAGAAACAAAATAGAAGGGATAGAGGACGAAAAGGAAGACACAGAAGAGGAAAAATGAAGGAGGAGGATAGGCAAAAATAAGATAGAAGGGATAGGAAGGATGATAAAACAAATTGAGAGGGGGAGGAAGAAAAGCAGTTGAGGAAAGAGGGTAAAAGAGGAGGCGGGAAATCAAGAGAAGAAGGGGAAGGATAGGTAAGCGGAGGAGGAGGAAGGATGAAAAGATAAAGAAGGAGGTGGTAGGAATAAAACGAAGGAAACGACTGGAGGAGAAGACATATAATGTGATAAAACAAAAATGAAGAACAATGACAATAAAAAGGAAGATAAGGATGAGGACAATAAAAATAAGCTAGATTAAGGGGTAGGGCTTGGTTTTTGGTCTATATATTGATTTATTATATTTTTTGTTTCTAGTTTCCTCGCTAGATCTCCATCAAGCTTAGAAAAACACCCCCTAGACCCCCTTTCAAGATAAATGTGTGCATTTGTCGGTAGACAAATTTCCCGGCCGAAGGCCGGTTCCTTCTAAAATTAGAGGCTCGCTATCGCTCGCCAGGAAGAAATCGACACCTAAAGGGCACGAAAGGTCTTAATATTGATAAAAAAATGAGGCGAAAGGTCTCAAAATCGCCAAACAAATGGAAGGAACGTCTTAAAACCTCATAACTAATATGCTAAACATGAGGGAGAAGAGGGTCCAGAAAAAGCGAGTACTACCCCCTTAAAACATAGTTGAAATAGATGGACAAGTAGGTTTAGGAAGACGTGGAAATATATACAATAAATACAAATAAGGAGGGGAAGAATGAGAGGCTAAAGAAAAGTCGGTGGAGGAGGAGGTGGTGAAGGAAGAGGTGGAGGAGGAGGAAGATGTAGAGGTGGAGGAGGAGGAAGATGTAGAGGAGGAGGAGGAGGAAGATGTAGAGGTGGAGGAGGAGGAAGATGTAGAGGAGGAGGAGGAGGAAGATGTAAGGGGAGGAGGAGGAGGAAGATGTAGAGGAGGAGGAGAAGGAAATAGAAGAGAAGAGGGAGGATGAGGAAAAGGAGGAAGGAGGAGGAGTTGGTGAAGAAATAGTGTAGAGAAAATGGAAGAGGAGAGGCACAAGGGGAAGAAAGAAGACAAGGAAGAGGAGGAGGAGGAGCTGGAGAAGAAAGAGGATAGAGAAGGTGGAAGAGAAGAGGAGGAGGAGCTCGAGAAGAAAGAGAGTAGAGAAAGTGGAAGAAAAGGAGAAGCAGTACGCGGAGAAAGAGGTTGAGTAGGAAGGTAATAAAAGTAAGGAGAGCAAGAATATGCTTCTACCCTCGAACCATTCCAAGAACAAAGTATATATTACAATAATGTAATGCATACCTTTAACACCATTAATGTAATGCATACCTTTAACACCATTAGCGAAGTCAAGATTAAGGGGGTCACCGGATTTTTTTCTCTCTTTTGCTCTCTTTCTCTGGCATGTATCCATTCGGCCATATTCAGCCTACTGTTTTAAGACGTTTATCCCCATCCAGGTGTCGATTTCTTCCTGGCGAGCGATAGCGAGCCAGCATTGTATGGACAAATCCGGCTTCGCCGGACACATTTTTCTATCGAAAAATTTACAAATTTAGCCTGCTGTCAAAAACATTATAACATATATGCTGGCTCGCTACTGCTCGCCAGGAAAAAGATCTACACCTGGATGGGGATAATCGTCTTAAAACAGTAGGCTGAATGGGGCCGAATGGACACAAGCCAGAGAAAGAGAGAAAAGGAGAGACAGAAAGTAGGTCACCCCCCTTAAAGCAGTAACACAGCTTTCAAATGATAAAGAACTAAATGTATAACAAATGTGGTAAATCATGAATTAATTCATATCTAAATAAACACAATCATAAATGACTGAGCGTAATATATAAGCAACCGAATATACACGAGTAAAACAATAAATTAAACTATAGTAATACACCAATTAATAATGCTAGCCGAGAAGCAAGAGAGAGTCGAAAGATGGAGGGAGTACTTCAGTGAGTTGCTAAATGTAAGGAATGAAGAGCCAGCAAACATAGCTGGATATGGTATGGGAGGGAGAAGAAGAGAAGTAGTGGAGGAGGAGGTGGGGATCAGGAGGTCAGAAGTGTGGGAAGCCATGAAAAGAGTGAAGTTGGGGAAAGCACCAGGAACAGATGGAGTGTGTGGGGAAATGTTGAGGTATGGTGGTGAGATAGTGATAGAATGGGTATGGAAAATGTGCAAACTAGCATGGGAGAAGGGGAGTGCACCGGAAGACTGGCATAATAGTCCCCCTATATAAGGGCAAAGGGGAAAGAGGAGTGTGTGGTAACCACCGAGGAATATGTCTTCTAAGCGTAGTAGGGAAGGTATACAGTAGGGTAGTGATTGAGAGAGTACAAAGTACAAAGGAAATCAAGCAACAACAGGTCTAGTGACCCTTCTAGGCTGCTTGTCCTCCAAAACACTGAGGATCAAGTGTCCAAACAGTGGTTTAGAGTGGGTAAGGGAACATTGGAAAGGGAACTACTGCCCTGGAACTAATGACCGTGGCAGGATTAGGAAGTTAGTAGGGGACAGATGGGTTAGTAACAAACAGATGGGCTAGTAACCCATAAAGTGAGAGTAAGAACGGAGAAATGGATAGGCGACGAGCAGGGAGGTTTTTAGGAAGGGAAGAGGATGTGTTGATCAGATTTTTACCCTGAATTGTGTTGTGGGAAGTATCTGGAGAAGAAACAAAAGGTGTATGTTGCCTTTATGGACTTGGAGAAGGCCTATGACAGAGTGGATAGAGAAGGTTTGTTGAAAGTACTTAGAATATACGGAGTAGAGGGCAAGTTGCTGAAAGCAGTGAAGAGCATGTATGAGGGTGCAAAGGCGGCAGTACGTGTGGAGAGTGAGCAGAGCGAGTTCTTTGACCTGAATGCTGGTTTGAAACAGGGGTGTGTGATGTCCCCGTGGTTGTTTACTGTATATATGGATGGAGTCATGAAAGAAATACTATCAAGAGCAGTGGATGTTGGTGTATCTCTGAAATGGGAGGGAATTGAGTGGAAGCTACCTATACTGCTGTTTGCGGATGATACAGTTCTGATGAGTGATAATGAATGGGAGTTGCAGGGTCTGGTAAATGAGTTTGGAACAGTGTGCGAAAAACGGAATTTGAAGGTAAATGCGGGGAAGAGCAAGGTTATGGTCTTCGAAAGGGGTGAAGTCACAGAGTGTGAGGTGAAGCTGAACGGTCAGGCTATGGAGATCGTCAACTCTTTTAAGTATCTGGGCAGTGTGTTGAGTAAAGATGGGACTATGGATGAAGAAGTGCGGGAGAGGGTACAACAGGGGAAGAGGGTTGTAGGAACGCTAAAAGCAGTAACAAGAAATAGGGTGGTCAGTATGGAAGTGAAGAAGTCCTTGCATGACAGTGTGGTAATCCCGACACTGGCTTACAGAAGCGAAGCATGGACGTTGGTTGAGAGACTCAGACCAAGAGTGAGAGCAGTGGAAATGAATTACTTAAGGAGTGCGTGCGGAGTTACATGGAGGGATAGACAGACTAATGAGGAAGTAAGAAGGAGGTGTGGTGTGGAGGTAGATGTGCTGGAAAGTGTGAAAAGGAACAACTTGAGATGGTTTGGCCATATGGAACGTATGGAAAGCGAGAGAATGACTAAGAGGGTGTACGAGAGCGAGGTGGAGGGACAGAGAGGGAGAGGTAGACCGAATGAGAGGTGGAAGGATGGAGTGAGGAAGTACATGAACGAAGGCGGTGCTGGTTGGGGGGAGGGGCGTCAACTGACTGGGGACAGAGGTGCATGGGGGCGGTTCGTTCGTGGCCACCCCTTCGGGGATCACGGCGTCAGGTAATAGATAGATAGATTAATTAAATAAATGGATAACTCTGTATGGCCAATAAAATAATGGTTTTCCCTCTCGAACTCACGTCAAACCCCTCTCCCCAATTTCCCACAATCTGTATTCGGGCTCGGAAAAATGTACGAATTCGAAAAATAAAGGATTTGGTGTGTTCGACTTTAACCATTTCAATAATTATATTTTCAGTTTAATTTGGCTAACATCAGACGATAATATTGAGCTAGGAAGGATAATCAACTTAATGTAGCTTACACTAGACGATTTTACTCCGTTTAGGGAAAACCTCTATGAATCATAGGTGAATACATTCAATTAACCAATTAACCTATTGACTTTTAACAGGTCGCTCCTAAACTGAAAAAAAAACTTAAGCTGAAAACCAAATTAAGGTATGTTATGATAAGGTAAGAGCCAATTATTTTCACACCTGTACACACATAAATAACGAAACAAAAATAACAAACCCACAATGGTTTAGTGATGGTGTGTGTGTGTGTGTGTAATATGACTAGTGTATGGCGGCGGTATACATAAGTCGTGCTTATATCCACGAGTTAAACCCTTGACGCGTTTACAAGTATATTTTGGCTATCATTAGACGACTTTATACAGCTTAGGAAGGATATGTGGGAATTAAAAGGCTAAGGACTATCTCAATCAACCCTCTGACTTTCATATGCCCTTCCTAATCTGAATAAAATCGTCTAAAAATAGCCAGAAAACAGAAAATAAGTGCGTCATCGATCCTCAGAGGGTTAACATATAAAAGGCAACGGGACGAAGCAACAAGCAACCAGAAGGTGAGAAGGAAAAACGAATAATACTCATAATAATACTCATAATAATACTCATAATAATACTCATAATAATACTCATAATGATACTCATAATAATACTCATAACTCATAATAATACTCATAATAATCGTAGCTCCCCAAAGGAAATCCAAATTATTAAAAGGGGTCACCTGCTTGTTTTTCTCTTTCTCTCCTTTTCTCTCTCTCTCTGGCTTGTATCCATTCGGCCCCATTCAGCCAACTGTTTTAAGACGTGTATCCCCATCCAGGTGTCGATTTCTTCCTGGTGAGCGATAGCGAGCCGGCATTGTATGGAGAAATCCGGCTTCGCCAGAGACATTTTTCTATCGAAAAATGTACAAATTTAGCTTGCTGTCAAAACAAAAATATATATATGCTGGCTCGCTACCGCTCACCAGGAAAATATTGACACCTGGATGGGGGTAAACGTCTTAAAACAGTAGGTTGAATGGGGCCGCATGGATACAAGCCAAAGAGAGAGGGAGAGAAAGATGAAATAAAGCGAGGCGGGCTCCCTTAAACCCAATATACAGTAAATATATATTAAAAATACCCGAGGAATATAAAACAAATATAATGTAATCAAAATATCCGTAGTGATTTTGTTAAGACACTAGGCAAGGAGGTACAGAAATGTTAAGAGAGAATAATTTTACAATGAATGTCTTGAAATGCGAAAACAATGTAGACAATGTACAATTCTCAAGCGTAAAGAGAGACATTATCTTGATGAATGAACTGAACGCATTTGTGTATTCGCTATGTTGTTTGGTGTGTGTTCTTCTGATTTACTTCATTTAGTTATGTAATAGTTTATTTGTATTAGTTGTTTATTTGTAATATATTCATTTGTTTATATTTGTATTTATTTATAAACAATTATTTTTAGGTATTTATTTATTTAGGTATTTATTTATTATTATTATTATTTGGAACGGAGAGGGGGCAGCAAGGGGGAGGTCCCGGGACGGTGAGAAACATAGAGGGGGGGGGGGATTATTCAAAACGTTCACTCAGCATTACGCACATGGAGGTACACACGCACACTCGTTCACAGGCACACTACTAGCGTATGAATTACCGGCGTCAGATACGGCAACAGATATATTTCATGTTGACGGATGCCCAGACCAGATATACGCTGAGGTTTATTCTACACACACACACATACGCACACACACATACATACACACACACACATACAGAGACACACACACACACACACCTACACACACACACACACACACACACACACACATTAAGCAAATAACAATCCTACATCCAGAAATCCTCGACATTCAGCAACATAAAATACAAAACTTTAGGCTCTCGTCATACATAGTCATGAATCCTTTTAATCTGGTATACAATACTTCATATTTTACCCTTTTAACTTCAGAGGATTGCATTCATCTTACAAAAACTCACTCACACTCTCTCTCTCTCTCTCCTTGTTTATTGATCTATTTACTGTATATATCTATCTATCTATGAAGATATCTATCGCTAGCTTATCTATCTAGTGTATATCCCTATATGTCTACCTACTTTTTTATGCATTAGCTCGTTAAGATATGCAAATTTAATTTAACCTACATCGGGATTCACCAGACTGAAGCTTCAAGGTAGCAGCAGTTTTTGTAATCGCTATATAACACTTAATTTCATACGCAGATGTTACTTGATACCAAAGGCGAAGGATTGTATGTACCGGCGACGTCTTTTTCCCTTATATTCTAGCTATATTTTTCCCTTATATTCTAGCTATATTTTTCCCTTATATTCTAGCTATATTTTTCCCTTATATTCTAGCTATATTTTTCCCTTATATTCTAGCTATATTTGTCCCTTATATTCTAGCTATATTTTTCCCTTATATTCTAGCTATATTTAGAGGATTTGTGCAGTTTAAGAAGGATCTGTATTAGTAAAAAGAGTTACGTGAGATAATTCGAAGCCTGTTAATTGCTGGAGATCCTTTTAAAACTGAATGGAATAGTCTAATAGTAGCCAGAACAAAGTTATAAGGGCGGCACCGGTACAGAAAGGGTTAATTCCTAATATTGGCCATTATTTTATCAGAGAACCTATACTTATTTAGAGGGGCCCTCCTCGTTTTCTTCTCTCTTTCTCACTCTCTCTCTGGGTTGTATCCATTCGGCCCCATTCAGCTTATTGTTTTAAGATGTTTACACCCATCCAGGTGTCAATATTTTCCTGGCGAGCGGTAGCGAGCCAGCATATATTTTTATTTTTATTTTGACAGGAAGCTAAATTTGTACATTTTTTGATAGAAAAATTTCTCCGGCGAAGCCGGATTTCTTCATACAATGCTGGCTCGCTTTCGCTCGCCAGGAAGAAATCGACACCTGAATGGGGATAAACATCTTCAAACAGTTGGCTGAATGGGGCCGAATGGATACAAGCCAGAGAGAGAGAAATATAATACAAAAAACAGGTTAAATAAAGTTAGCAATGCACAGATTGTTTTATTTATCATCCACTTTTGGAAACATTATTTATCATGATAACGTACGGTAATAGCTGCACACTACTTGGTGGTCGTACCCTTGGACATGTAGGAAGGGTTATGCCTTTCCTATATTGAATATATGATACGGAAATGTATGATATTAACCCCTTGAGGACTAAGACGCACTTTGACAGTATATTCTGGGTATAATCAGACGATTTTATACAACTAAGGAAGGATCTGTGGGCTTCAAAAGGGTAAAGACTATCTCAATTAACCATTTACCCTTGTGAACAAAAGATAATTTTCATGTTACCTGCAGAGGATATTCTTAGTTAACCCTCTCAGGAAACGAGGACGCATTTAATTTTTGTTTGCTAGCTATTATAAGACGATTATATTTAGTTTAGAGGGTAAATGGTAGTCAGAGGGCTAATTGAGATAGTCTTTACCTTTTTGATGCCCACAGATCCTTCCTTAGTTGTATAAAATCGTCTGATGTAAGGTGTAAGATTTCAGGGTATGCACTATTCTCCTAAAAATGCACCTCCTTTGCCTAGCTTCAGAGTTACACCCAGTGATCCTTTTTCGGTAACCGGTGTACATTATTCCGGTGCCTCGCAAGTGAAAGATAATCCCACCATGAAAGCATATGTCGTCTTATCTACTTGTGCCGTTACAAGAGTCATACATGTAGAAGTAGTTACACATTTATTTAGCGAAAGTTTTATGTATGCGTTCCGTAAATTTGTAAGCAGACAAGGCTTTCCGCAATTGATTTTAAGTGATAAGATACGGTGGTTCAGAGCTATATTCTAGATAATCAATGTGAGTGGCACTTTATCCCCGCCAAAGCTCCTTGGTTTGGAGCAATATGGAAGCGGTTAATAGGGATACTGAACGCCGGTTTGAAAAAGATCCTTGGTAGAGCTTTGGTCGCATTAGAGGAATTGCAAACTATTCTTTGTGAAGTTGAAGCCGATGTTAATGACCGACCATTAAGCTATGTATCTGGTGAGATAGAGGACATTAACCCATAATATGCTGAGAGGTAGACGATTGCTGATCTTTCCAAAAGAGGCGATACGAGACGATGAATTAACGGATCCCCCCTTTCAGCGTAATAAGAATTAAACTGCACGAATAAACTGTCTAAAGACATGTGGAAGTGTTGGCAATCAGAATACCTTTTAGCATTAAGAGAAACTCATAAATGTAACTTGCAGTCACAGGGTAAATCATGGCCAGAGCTGAGCTAGGTGATTTTGGGTTGATACATGATGATGGTCCTTGGCTAATGTGGAAACTGGGGAAGATCACTGGACTAGAGGTAGGTATTGATGGGATAACTAGAGTTGCACGTTTATTTAAAGACAAGCTCCGGTGTCACTACTTGCCCCATCGTT
Organism: Paralithodes platypus; assembly: GCA_032716605.1. NCBI lineage: Eukaryota > Metazoa > Arthropoda > Malacostraca > Decapoda > Lithodidae > Paralithodes > Paralithodes platypus. Next base: position 19,156,780 of record CM064498.1, read on the forward strand.
AGGCTATATCCTTTAGAACCCCCCCCCCCTCCCCCTAACCCCCCCTACCCTACAAAAACTATTTGGGGGGTAACCCACCCTACCCCTCCTTGCTTCCCAACCTTCCCCCGCCCCCACCCTAACCTAACCTAACTTACCTAACTTACCTAACCTACCTAACCTAACCTAACTTACCTAACTTACCTAACCTAACCTACCTAACCTAACTTACCTAACCTAACCTAACCTAACTTACCTAACCTAACCTAACTTACCTAACCTAACCTAACCTAACCTTACCTAACTTACCTAACCTACCTAACCTAACCTAACCTACCTAACCTAACCTAACCTAACCTAACTTACCTAACCTAACCTAACCTAACTTATCATGCATTCAACTCTACGGTTAAATAAGCCGACCCCTCTAAGTGCCAGGTGCCGTAGCGGTCAGCGGTAAAGAAGATAGTGAGATTGAGCTGCGCACCTCTCGTCGGGCGGCGTCAGGCGTTGTTGCCTTATTGAGGTCAAAACTAGCTAGTGGTCAACTATGATTGTCATGATAAATGACTACATACCATTTTAGTCTGAATTAAGTTCATTTTAAGGGTATTATACATAACGTATTAGCCTGGATTAAGTAAGTTAAGGATCTTGTACATATTAGTCTGGATTAAGGTACAAGGTTATTTCATTAGCTTGGATTATGGTCTAATTAAGATTATTGTTCTCTTATAATAATTACCTACAGTATAGTGATCATATATAGATATTAAGATTGCGGGCGGTAGTGTGTCGAGTTAGAAACTCGACAGTATTAAGCATCCAATTATTACAGTTTAGTTACCCTTTAATTTAGGTTTCTGTTACATCAAGTTACTCCATTTTCTATTGTGTAACCATCCAGTTATATTTAATATATACATACGACATGTATAATAGAAGTTTGTGTATGAATAATATTATAAAATAGCAGGATATTTGCTTATAATTAGAATACAGTACTGTACTTACACACCGAAATATATAGCAATTGCTCCTATCAAGTTATTTTATTCATATGCTTAATTTAGTCAATGTTTAAACAATAAACTCAAATTTGGTTAGTTATAATATATCTGGTCAACGTATATCAATGCAAGGCTGTGACTAAGAAATATATAATTTATAACCTAGGTAAGTTCCCGGATGTGAATAACCCAGCACTCTCTCTCTCTCTCTCTCACAGTAACCATAAGAGAATGACGTCCGTCCATCCCAGACATAATTAATCTTAAATTATCACAGCCATCCATCCATCATTAAGCTTCTCTACTCTACCTAACAGCTAAGATTCTTATGTAGTATAACCACTGGGCCTATATTATGTATTTAAGATATTATAGACTGTTAAATTAACGTCAAATAGTAAGGTAAATTTCAAGTTGTATTTATTAATTCTGTTACTTATATGTCACTATTACCGGTAATTGTGGATAGTTATAGTCCCAACAACCACAAAGCTCCGTAGACTGTATATGCTTTGACAATGTTTTAGGTATATTTCGAGAGACAAGATCGAACAAAAACAACGTACATATAATATTCACCTCTCCATAAAACAACGTACATATAATATTCACCTCTCCATAAAACAACGTACATATAATATTCACCTCTCCATAAAACAACGTACATATAATATTCACCTCTCCATAAAACAACGTACATATAATATTCACCTCTCCATAAAACAACGTACATATAATATTCACCTCTCCATAAAACAACGTACATATAATATTCACCTCTCCATAAAACAACGTACATATAATATTCACCTCTCCATAAAACAACGTACATATAATATTCACCTCTCCATAAAACAACGTACATATAATATTCACCTCTCCATAAAACAACGTACATATAATATTCACCTCTCCATAAAACAACGTACATATAATATTCACCTCTCCATAAAACAACGTACATATAATATTCACCTCTCCATAAAACAACGTACATATAATATTCACCTCTCCATAAAACAACGTACATATAATATTCACCTCTCCATAAAACAACGTACATATAATATTCACCTCTCCATAAAACTTCTCATGCACCAACTTTGTACCTTTCAATAACATTTGAGTTTAAGGGGAGTTTTTTTTTTTACCCCCTTCTCCCTCATGGTTAGCCCCATTAGTTATGGAATTTTAAGACGTTTGACCCATTAGGTTGGTGATTTTAAAACCGTTTGCCTCATTTGTTTGCCAACAGTAAGACGTTTTGTGCCATTTAAGTGTTAATGTTTTCCTGGCGAGCGATAGCGAGCCTGTAATTTTGTGGGAACCGGTGTCCGGCCGGGACATTCTTTTACCGAAACAATGTACAAAATTATCTCAAAGGGTGGTCTTGGGGGTGTTTTTCTTGTAAGCTTGTTAGAGGTCTAGGGAGCAAATTAAAAATATATACTGTATATAAGAACATAACAAATAATAATACATATATAAAATAAGCAAATCAAAAATATAAAATTAAATGACCAGACGTCTAGTTATAAAAGTGAGGGCAGTAAAACCTAAACAAATGAACGAGAACGTAAATTTGCTCACCTTTGGATGATTTGATCTTTCCCATCCCACTTAGGTTTTATTCTAACTTATTCGTTCCTACAGAATACTTGGCGTATACATTTGTGGACGCTCTATGATCACTATGACAAATGCTTACACATTCTTATCCCAGTGTTCGTTCGGTACTGGAAGAAGGGAAAACGACACAGCATTTATAGTATGATTATGGTTAGTATCTCTGTTCCTGTGCTTTGTTTAGGGGCTTTGAACGTCAGAAACTATTATTGTATTATGTGTTTCTATTATACAGACAAGGTCTAAATTCGTCACTATAATATAAACACAAGGTCTAAATGTAAACACCACAGCAATAATGTCACTATTACAATATATAATTACTCATTGTTTACATTACCCTATTCGTATCAAGTCCCCTCATTACCCTTTTCTTACACACTGATCATAAATAATATTCAAGGGTGTACTCCCCAGTCCACGCCCCTCTTCCCCACCCCCTGTTCAAGTTTCTGGGTACGCCAATGGTTACAATCGTGAAGGTATTGAGGGATCACCAAATAATCACAAGTGTACCTTCGTAAATAACAGTACTCTGGTATTTTCATTTGTGTTCATACTGTCTACAAACATTAGGTGGTACAGGTATACCTATTGGATTGGATTTGATCTTGATTACGGAGGGGTGACGAAAGAAACGCTTTTCAAAACACAAACCCCTCACATCACCTTCCCGAACAGGTAAACACAGACGGAACATCAAGCCACAAGAAGATCCACATTTTAGTTCATCTCTCTCTATATAAGGATTTATTGATTAATTTGTAAGATAAATTTACACTAATATCTCAATAATTTTGTCCACCTAGTTTGAATTATATACACTATACAGTATTATATCAATCTTACATCAAACCCCATAACACCATCCATTTTCCTGAAATATGAAGTAGAAAACTGATGTAGCTTGATGTTATTTAACGGGAAACTGATCTAATTCTTCGCAAGTTCTCTGGCCACTCAACCACCTTCTACAATACAGCATTTGTTTTTTTGTTGTCATTAATTTGTATTGTTTGTTTATTGCATTGTTTATTCAAATGATACATGACATCATTTAATAACTGCCCCACGAATGCTGAAGGAGTATTGAAAGAAACATAATAAATATTTAAATACAAATCTAAGAAAATTATAATTTACGGTGTTTCAAAGTATACGTATAATTTATAAGACACGTGGTTACGTTGCTGGTACAGTGACATTATTACAAATAAAGGACCTACAGGCATTTGATTCAGCCATGGATTTGAACTGAAATGAAAAGCGGAACGTGTCAAAATACCCAAAATGTTTACTAAAGATTCATCAGAGACCAGTTTCATTATATGGCGACTGTTTTTATGTATTAATAACTATTACTTATTTATTTTTATGACTCAATGCATATTACTGTAATAAGAGGTTTAATATTGGACTAAGTTTAAACCATGATGATGATTGTCTTATTTTATGATACCTAGCTTAGAATATATAACAAATTATATTATATGATATCTTTTCTCGGACACATTATCTAAATACAAAAACACAAAAACATAGAAATAGAATACAACTATACATACACACCCACACACACCCACACACACACACACACCCACACACACACACACACCCACACACACACCCACACACACACACACGTTTTATAATGGGATAGAAAATGTGTATCTGGATTACATTAGTGAGCGGCATTCTTTCAGGTTTCTGTTTTTATTAACCTTTACAAACACACCTGTATAATTTTAAAATACCACATGCTGACGTCATTCTTCATTTAGCCTTCTACAAATGAATGTTTTTTTCCTCTTAACCCTTTCTTTACCGGCGACTTCTATATTATTTGTTTCTAGTTATATTTAGATGATTATGTGCAGTTTAAGAAGGATCTGTGGTAGTAAATAAGGATTAAGTGAGAATGTTCGAAGCCCATTTATTGCTGGAGGCCCTATTTAATCTGAATAAATTCGTCTAACGATAGTCAAAATAAAGTTAAAAACAAACGTTTCCGGTACAGAAGGGGTTAAACAATGCATGGTGTGAATATTATAATGGGAAGTAATTTATATTAATATACATTTTAATAACGTTTAGATTATGTGGTTGTGAGGATAAACAGAGGTATTTGTGGGCCTACGGAACCAAAAATAGTGTTAATCTTAAATATTTGAGGTCTGATTTTCCTCTGTGATATATTCAGTGGGCGAAGGGTAATTTATACTCATTCACAATGGTTAAGGAGAGTTTTATGGTCCCCCTTCTCTATCATGTTTAGCCCCATTAGTATTTAGATTTCAAGACATTTGCACTAGTAGCTTGGCGACTATAATACCTTTCGTGCCATTTATGTGTAGATGTTTTTTTTCTCTAACGAGCGATAGCGAGCCTGCAATTTAAGAGGAACCGTTCCTCGGCTGGAGTATTTTTCTACCGAAAAATGCACAAACATACATCAAAGTCAGATATGATAATTAATGACTTTGCTTGAGTTAGCCCTTCAACATTTTCACTCACTGCTTCTTAATATTCAATTTTATATAGGCGTTTAGAAAGAGTGCGTATAAGCCACAAATACATTAAGTACGGATAGAGTGCCAATTAGACGTTATATATCGTAGGTATGCCAAGTTATACAGTTAATGTTATTTACTGTAGAGACGGTTATAGTTATGTATCGACTATGTTATGTTCAGGCACGTAACGGAATAGGCATTAATTAAGATGAAGACCAGGGTTATGTAAAATACCCACGTCACTTGCATAATGCTTACTGTAGTTAGGTTTTAACCCGTTTCGTGCAATTAACTTCCGTTGTATAGTATCCCAGTCACCATTAGACGATATTATTCAGCTTAGGAAGGATATCTACCATATACAAGGTTATAATATATATCAAAATTAAACCTTATAGCTACCACAGATCCTTCCAAAGCTGCATAAATTAAACCTTATAGCTACCACAGATCCTTCCAAAGCTGCATAAATTAAACCTTATAGCTACCACAGATCCTTCCAAAGCAGCATAAATTAAACCTTATAGCTACCACAGATCCTTCCAAAGCAGCATAAATTAAACCTTATAGCTACCACAGATCCTTCCAAAGCAGCATAAATTAAACCTTATAGCTACCACAGATCCTTCCAAAGCAGCATAAATTAAACCTTATAGCTACCACAGATCCTTCCAAAGCTGCATAAATTAAACCTTATAGCTACCACAGATCCTTCCAAAGCTGCATAAATTAAACCTTATAGCTACCACAGATCCTTCCAAAGCAGCATAAATTAAACCTTATAGCTACCACAGATCCTTCCAAAGCAGCATAAATTTGTCTAAATATAACTGCTATAAAATAGAACAGACGTCTCCCGTAGTGAAAGGTTTATAGTCCCTACCTACGGATAATTTGTCATAAAGACGAATAAAAGCGAATGACGAAACACAATAGTTGTTTTATGTAAACTACCATATATTGCACGTGTTCTGACCTCGTTTAGTATACGTCAGTGCCATTACATATTTTGTATAATTAATTATACAGAGAGAGAGAGAGAGAGAGAGAGAGAGAGAGAGAGAGAGAGAGAATAATGTAATAACACAAACCAAGATTAATTTTAAGAGACGGGGCTTCTCAAATGAGACTTCAGAATTGAATGTCCTGATTAGCCGGTTAGACGATACTTAATTAAAAATGACATAAATGGGATGAAAGTTCTTAAAATTGCCAAACTAATGGAGCGAACGTTTTAAAATATAAAAAACAATGGGGCTAAACATGAGGGAGAAAGGGGTCCCCCAAAAAATCCCTCAAGTGGAAATCTCCCCTGAACACAAGCATGCCATGAGTCCCTACGTATTTGTTCAGATTTTATAGGCATGTGTTACGCATCCGTACCTCTGGCAATGTTGCCCAGCAGATCCGTACCTCTGGCAATCCGTACCTCTGGCAATGTTGCCCAGCAGATCCGTACCTCTGGCAATCCGTACCTCTGGCAATCCGTACCTCTGGCAATGTTGCCCAGCAGAGTTGCCACGTATTTTCCTTAGGGCATCCGGGAAATTTTTGTCAAGGCTCTCATTACGTAGTTTGCACACTCTTAAGGGGAGATCTCCACTTGAGGGATTTTTTTCTTGACTCCTTTCTCCCTCATGGTTAGCCCCATTGCTTTTGAGATTTGAAGACGTTTGCCCCATTATTTTGACGATTTTAAGAACTTTCAACCCATTTCTGTCAATTTTAAGACCTTTCGTGCCATTTAGGTGTCGATTTTATTCTGGCGAGCGATAGCGAGCCTGTAATTTAAGAGGAACCGGCTTTCAGCCGGGACATTTTTCTACCGAAAAATTTACAAATTTATCTTGAAAGGGGCTCAAGGGGGTTTAATCTTAAGCTTGAAGGATATCTAGGGAACTAAAATCTTCCCCTTAATACACTCCCTCCTGATAGTCGTAGCACACTCTTAATACACTCCCTCCTGATAGTCGTAGCACACTCTTAATACACTCCCTCCTGATAGTCGTAGCACACTCTTAATACACTCCCTCCTGATAGTCGTAGCACACTCTTAATACACTCCCTCCTGATAGTCGTAGCACACTCTTAATACACTCCCTCCTGATAGTCGTAGCACACTCTTAATACACTCCCTCCTGATAGTCGTAGCACACTCTTAATACACTCCCTCCTGATAGTCGTAGCACACTCTTAATACACTCCCTCCTGATAGTCGTAGCACACTCTTAATACACTCCCTCCTGATAGTCGTAGCACAGACGTAGCGACTCGACTCGTATATCAATTGTAATTACTCGGGGACCGTTTTTGTCTGTTATTTTCTTTTAATTTTGTCTATTGCGTAGTGACTCATAACTACTCGTTGCAGCTACATACTGACTCATAAATTTGCGTCCTAATTCGTCTGGCAGGCGTAACATGGTCGTAACACACACACACACACACACACACTAAAGCTGGGGGAAATGCAATGTGGGAAGTTGTTGGTGTATGATACTGCTGGTCTCTCTCTCTCTCTCTCTCGCTCTCGCTCTCTCTCTCAGAAATGTAGCATATTTCTTGAAACTTATACGCTCATGCCTGGATGCCACAAAAATGAGGGTAAATGATAAGCAAGACACAAGCCTAGGCACATCTGGTTGAACCTTTAAATTAAATTGAGGGAAAATTTACTTTTTGTTTATATTAGATTGCTTTATTTAGCTTCGGATGGACCTTTAGGAATTAAATGGGTAAATACTATTACAGTTAACCAACTGACTCATACAGGTTTTTCCTAAACATACAAAAGTAGTTCGTGTTAAGTTAATTCGAATGTAATACATATGCAATCTTACAATGATTTGTAATTTAAAATCCATTGCACATTCTACAATCCATTAAACAATATCATAATTACACATATAATGTACTTCCAGTATAATAATGAAATATTTAAACGTCTCTCTCTCTCTCTCTCTCTCTCTATATATATATATATATATATATATATATATATATATATATATATATATATATATATATATATATATATATATATATATATATATATATATATATATGTTTATATATTTATATATATATATAGCTCTATAGTATTATATTCTTAAGAAATATATCCCGAATTGCTTAATAGAAACGAAAGAGGCGTCTCGAAGAATATTTCCGGTCTGGTAAATGAGTTTGGAACAGTGTGCGAAAAACGGAATTTGAAGGTAAATGCGGGGAAGAGCAGCAAGGTTATGGTCTTCGAAAGGGGTGAAGTCACAGAGTGTGAGGTGAAGTTGAACGGTCAGGCTATGGAGATTGTCAGCTCTTTTAAGTATCTGGGCAGTGTGTTGAGTAAAGATGGGACTATGGATGAAGAAGTGCGGGAGAGGGTACAACAGGGGAAGAGGGTTGTAGGAACGCTGAAAGCAGTAACAAGAAATAGGGTGGTCAGTATGGAAGTGAAGAAGTCCTTGCATGACAGTGTGGTAATCCCGACACTGACTTACGGAAGCGAAGCATGGACGTTCGTGGAGAGACTCAGACCAAGAGTGAGAGGGGTGGAAATGAGTTACTTGAGAAGTGTGTGCGGATTACATGGAGGGATAGTCAGACGAATGAGGAAGTAAGAAGGAGGTGTGGTGTAGAGGTAGATGTGCTGGAAAGTGTGAAAAGGAACACCTTGAGATGGTTCGGCCATATAGAACGTATGGGAAGCGAGAGAATGACTAAGAAGGTGTACGAGAGCGAGGTGGAAGGACAGAGAGAGAGAGGTAGACCGAAAGAGAGGTGGAAGGATGGAGTGAGGAAGTATATGAATGAAGGCGGTGGTGGTTGGGAGGAAGGGCGTCGACTGACTGGAGACAGCGGTGCATGGGGCGGTTCGTTCGTGGCCACCCCTTCGGGGATCACGGCGTCAGGCAATATATAGATAGATAGATAATGATAATAATAATAACAATAATAATAGCTCCAAATCATTAATGACCTTCCTTAACCTTCGCTATATTGTTATATTACATTTTAGCTGGTCTCTAAAGATCTTTTAAATGAATGAACATAATATTATTCATGTTTCAAATGAGTAATTACATTTTTAGAGTAAGAGATCGTATAGGCCTATATTATAGCAAAATTTTGAAAGTGGTTATAGTGTATTAAAAACTATATCACTAAAAATAAAGTGAAGAATCTAGCCAGGGAGGCGAGAATGAACGAAGGCTGTGGTAAAAATGCGAAACTTTATGGAGAAATTATCCGCGAGATGTTTATGGCAGCGGCCGCATATATATATTTCGTTTAATTTAATATTTTTCGCAAATTTTCCTCCCTTCTGCTAGTAGTTGTCATCTCTATAGTTTGAATCTTCTCGCTTCTTTTATATTTCTCACAATTTAAAACATAATACATTTCAAATATAGTAGTTATATATATACAGTATATACTGACAAGCCGTGGCATAGTCAGTAGAGAGTCGGCCGCTGATCAAAGAGTCGGCAGATCGAATCCTCACTGTCAAAATGTTATTGGTAGATGTCAAGCCCAGGCAACTTGACCTAGCAATTCGTGACAAACGCATAATGTTCTCGGGAATTACGGCGTCTGGCAAAAGAAGAAGAAGACACCAACCAACTTCACATCTAAACTCAATTAATTAAATCAATAAATACATGTGGCACTCCGACGACTCGAACCCAGGATACTCGCATCGAAATTCCGCGCACTGTGCATTAAGCTATCAAGTATTAATGGTTAATTGAGACAGTTCGAAGCCTGTTAATTGCTGGAGGCTCTTTTTAAACTGAATAAAATCGTCTAAAACTAGCCAGAATAAAATGAAAAAGACGTCACCGGTTAAGAAGGGGTTAAGGCAGTGGAATTGGTTCAAGGCTATTAAATTGGGCTGAGGCGCTCAAAATGGGCTGATGGGGACGAAATGATCCGAGGCAGTAAAGTTGGAGTGAGGCGATTACATTGCTTTGAGATGAATTGGTCAAATAGGCTAAGTGGTTTAATTCGGCCGAGTCGTTTAATTGGAGCAAGAGGTTGAATTAATCAAAATGTTGGTATCCACTGAATGCAGGCACCAAACTCCATTCAACTTGGTTCATGCATTGTACATATAAGTGCATGATTATTTTGAGGGGTTAAATCCCTAAATTACCTCCAATGCATCCAAACATCACCATTTGTTTCTGTGTGAAGTCCTTACGAAACTATTATAGTATATATAACACCGAGTACCACGAACATCGACTAATAACTTATGGTTGTACAGGGTTGGGTTAGGGGTTGACTCTATATCGGAGAGTGCTGGGGATCATGTATGTTGACCAAATGCTAATATTTTCTTTCATGTTACCGAATGAGTGTACTGACGAAACTTCATCAAAATCTATTCATTGGATTTTGAAATCCCTAATCTCCGTAAACTATTCGTTTGTCGGAGATAAATATAAATGCATACACACTAATGCAGATAGACAGTGTTGCTGTTCAATCATGTTATATTTTGTTTATTATAATGTTTAGTGTAAGCATTGTACATTTAACCCTTTGAAGATTATGACTCATTTTGACAGTTTATTCTGGCTATAATTAAATTAGTTTATACAGTTTAGAAAGGATCTGTGGGAATTGTAAGGGTAAAAACTATCTCTAATATACCTCTGACTTCCACATACCCTTAATAATATTAATAATGAAATCGTCCAATAATAGCCAGAAAACAGAACAAAAATGCGTCATCGGATCTTGAAAGGGTTATCATTTTCGGCAACAATTATAGGATCTGCTGCACTGGTATCTGAAACAAGACTAAATATATATTACCTTTAGGTGACATAATTACTTTAAAAATGTGTTTCATAAGCTGCCAGACCAGTGTTGATGACATAATAATTATGTTGAGGGAGAAAACGTTTGTGTGACACCGACCTAAATGTTTCTGGTACCATACATTGCTTATTGGTATTTGTCATTAGCACCAATAATATTAATCGTTTACCTGTTCGTTGTTTAATTAAAAACAGGTCAAACCTGCCACCCTCTTAAGGGGGGTGACCTACATTTTTCCTCTCTCAGGGTTGCATCCATTCGACCCCATTCAGCCTACTGTTTTAAAACATTTATCCTCATCCAGGTGTCGATTTATACCTGGCGAGGGATAGCAAGCCACCATTGTTTGGATAATGAGTTAGACAGCTGGCTAAGTTTGTACATTTTTCGATAGAAACATTTCTCCGGCGAAGCCGGATTTCTCCATAAAATGCTGAAAAAAATCGACACTTGGATGGGGATAAATGTCTTAAAACAGTATTCCAAATGGGGCCGAATGGATACAACCAAGAAAGATAAAAAAGCGGGTCACCCCACTTAAGTGGCCACAACAATAACGGCTACCACCCTACTTGTATTTGGCTTCCTGTCACTCCTTTAACTTTGGGGCGACATTTGTTATAAGTAGCTTTGCCTTTTGTCTCCTTCGTACACATAGACAAAAAGTTACCTAGAAGTTTATTAATTATGGTAAGTTCGTTTAGCTTGAGTTAACCCTTTCAGGGCCTGGAGTTGCCGTTTAGTATTCAGAAATAGAATGATCTTAATCTCATAATTACCTCTTCAAAATTAGTGTTCTGCCCACAACTCGCGCAAAGACAACTGCAAGGTTGAAGTATAATTAAACTAAAGGTTTATAAACACCCCTGATGGTCACAAAGGTTTTAAAGGATCCCTGTAAGGACACAATCGCGTCCTGGTGCGTGAAAGGGTTAAGTTAGGATAAGAGACTGTGCGTGGCTGTTGTGATTGTGGCTGTTGTGTAGGCTAATGTGATTTACGGTAGATTAATGTTAAGGTAATGCTTGATATTACATCGTATAATATATATTGTTATGCAGTATCTCGTGAACATTACCGCGAACATTTTCGTAATATCATTTACTCCTCTTGCCATGCATATATGTAAATTGATATGCGTATTTGTTAGTGCTGCGAAAATATATTACACCCTTGAGATATTTGTGCCGAGCTTAGCATAGAAATAGTCCATAAAGATGATTAGGTGCTTGGGTAATTTAAATTGAAGGTCAAAGGTTAAATAAAGTTGGGAGGCGGCGTATATTTTGAGAAGGGAAGAGAGATACGTGGAAATTGGAACTGAAACATTATTTTTTTCCCTCGGCTAACGATATTGAATATTCTAAAGGCGGATAAAAAAGTGGTTGAGTCCTCAGGAAAAAAAATCTTTTGGGGTATCATATCAAATTAATCATTTATTGTTAAATTTACAGTTTGACAGGCAACTGAATAAACCAGACAGACAGTAGAATGGAGAGTCAAAGAATAATAGACAGACAGACAGACAATGACATACGCAGACATACACTTAAGGGGAGGTATTTAGTTTGTACCGTAGACCTCCATCAATCTTACAAATTACACTCCCTTGACCCCCTTCAAGAAATTTGTACATTTTTCGGTAGAAAAATATCACGGCCGAAGGCCGTTTCCTCTTACATTACAGGCTCGCTATCGCTCGCCAGGAAAAAATCGACACCTAAATGGCACGAAATGTCTAAAAATTGACAGAAATGGGGCGAAAGTTCTTAGAGCCGTATTCTTAAACAATTCTTTCCCTTCAAAAATGAAAGGAAGGAATTTTCTTTCGATTTGGTATTCTTAAAAAATCCTTCCCGTTCCTTTCCCTTGGGAAGGAAAAATCTTTCCCTTAAACAGGGGAAAATATTGGAATTTGAAGGACTCTCACTAGGCAGGTCTTCAGTTTTCCCTTCGTCATTTTGTTCATAACATTCTTATATAATTGGAGTCAGTGTGACTAAATATTGGATTTGGCCACTATGTAATTTTATTAACATGATATAATGCACGATATTGAAAATGATATTGAAAATAAAGTAATGTTATTAACAGTTTTAGAAGACCACTGATCTCGGAGGCTCGGCGTGAATTCGCGTGCGGACGATTCGGGCAATTTCGGGCTGCCAGCTGATAGCCTATTCCTCATCTTATACATATTTTGATTATTATTGATTTTCATTGGTTTACTGATGTAGCCCTTTCAAAGCATCAATTTTGTGCACGGTGTGAATATATTTTGGCACGTGTTAATGCAATAAGTGTCAACATTACCAGGTTTTGAGGCTTGCCAGAGATACGCTATCAACAATTCCCAGTAATACCATACTTTACATAACTAAAAATAGCTAGGCATATACTGTAATATTAATATAAATTTGTGGGCTAACAGTAATAGTGGTCAATCATCTTCTATACTAATTTAGCCTACCTTACCAGTACCACATATTGGGTTAGGCTAGGCGGCTAGGCCTAGGCTTAGCCTACAGCCTACAGTAGGCTACATCATCATGTAAGCTAGCCTAGCCCAGGCTAATCTATTTTTCTTATGAATTTCACGACTCATACAGGATTGTAGGCCTAATTTTTTTTTTCTTAGGCTACATCCCCACTGAATAAACTAACCTAGGCTAGTCTCTGTCCCTCTAGGCTAGCCCATCATAATGTTCAAGCCAACATTTGTTAGATTTTGTCAGAATTGGCTCACCTCAGATAGGCTATCTGGATTTTAAAATGTTGTGAATTTATTAGGCCTATGGGAAGGATGTAGTATTTGGACATACTACATGGCGCCTGCCTTGGTTTACACTACGCCGAACGGCGGCAGCAGTGAACGCTCGCGATCATGTTCCAGTCTATTTTGACTGCCGCAGGATTCAATAATAGGTTGACGGGGTCCTCACCCCCCCCCCCCCCCATTACATGTTGTTATCATCATATATTATATTACCAGCAGGGGGAAAATAACCGTTAAAATAGACGGGAACGTAACTACGCGCACTACCTATGTAAACATGACGACCGTACACCCGGATACATCCTTCACGATTCACGACTTTTGACTGGTTTTTTTTAAGTAATTTGCCCCCTGCTGGCAAAATGCCTATATATGATGATGACAATAAGTCATGGGGGAGTGAGGGGGGCCCTCAACCTAATGTTGTATCCCACGGCAGTCAATATAGACGTAAACGTGATCGCGAGCGTGCGAGTAGTGTAAACAAGGCAGGCGATAAGCTCGAAATTCCTCGAATACTACATCCTTACCTTTATTACTTTATGTTATAGAAAGTCCGAGTTACCTTTTCACTATAATATTTTCCCTGATTTTCATAGCCTTGTACACTATCAGGGAGCGTGTTTTTAGATTATTCGGTAGCTACCGGGTATCTTAACTACAGTTCAAGGAGACTACAGCACAGTTTGCATGCTCTCTGCGTTTATTTTTAATTTGACAGTGTTGGGTGGACATAATTGTCATCATCATATTCATATATAATGCCAGCAGGAGGCAAATAACCACTCGCAGAGGGATGATTTCAGAAAAAAATGGCAAAATCTGACGCATAGAGCGTGCTAATATTGCCGCAGTGTCTGTTTGAATATTGTCATCATATTAGCCTAATCAAAACAAAATCCCTTGAAAAACATATTTGTAAACACTAGCCTATTCAATACTATTGGTTGGGAGTACAATTATAGGCTACCCTAATTTTTCATTACAGTATATCCTAGCCTAATCCCTCTACTTTCTTTAAATATCCAAACAATATAACTTAACCTGAGAACCTAAGATAGGCCTAGGCTATGCTAATATACAGCGTTTGATTATGCCGAGTGTATAGGCTAACTTACTAACATTGGTAGTTGCTAAAAGTCTGGTAGGCTAAAATAAATTTATAAGATTAGAGCCCAAAATTGCTAATGAAAAAATGTGGCTACTTATTTTGGGCTGTATACAGTATGGTATGAGATTTTGTTGAAAACTTGGGATTGTTCTTGATCCCTGGCAAGCCTCAAAACCTGAATTTTCAAACTTATTACATTAACATGTGTCAAAATGTAGTCACACTGTGCACAATATTAATGCATTGAAAGGACTGAATCAGCAAAGCAATAATAGTCAAATATAGCCTACTCAATGTTTGTAAGGAAAACCCCACTAGTCACCAGAGTCCCCCGCACACTGTTTCAAATAAAATTTGTGGATTTTCTGTCTGAATTTACTTTACATCCTTAGTATTCTCTAGTCTTGAAGGTTAGGAATAATTATGGTATTATTACATACAGTACATACAGTGTTGGAACATCAGTGCTTCCAGCAGCTGTGGTGGGTGGATCGGTATCAGTCATTATCATGATCAGTATGGCAGTGGTGGACAAGTCCCCGTCAGTTTTTAGTGTGTACGGGTCAGCGAAAGAACGTGACACAGGATCTAATTGCACATTATATTGGGCTGCACAAGGAAGGCCAGTTAGTGAAACAAATAGTGCAAGCCACTGGTGTATGTGAGTAATCGGTAAGAAATTGGGCGAGGCCTTACAAAGATATTTGCCTAACTACATGATAACCTAGCCTTTGCCAAACTATATGATAGCCTAGCCTTTGAGGGGAGAGTAAAGAACATAAGAATATCACCCAATCTTCAAAACTATACTAATGGATAGCTAATATGATGAATAACCTACTCAAGAACATTATGATCTTATGTTCTTATTGATGCCTAAATCATAACTATTGGTGATTCATCTTTTATTCAGATTACCCAAGAACAAAAATCAATTTAAAAATTGGAAGAATCTTATTTAAAGGTTCAGTATTATCCAAGCAACCTTCCGCGTCGATTTGCACGCTCTGGGCCATGACCGTTAAGTTCACTTTTATTATGTCCGCTTCTTAGGTTGAGGGGAGCCTCACCTTCCCAGGAATTATTGTCATCAATATACAGTATATATTGTTTGCAGAAGGGCAAATAACAAATAATGGTAAGGGTTGTGTTAGCGGGCGTACTGTCCAATTTGTTTACAGTCGCACGCTCGCAGTTACATTCGCGTCTAATTTCATTGCTGTTATTTGCCCCTGCTGGTAATATGTATGATAATGACAACAAGTCATGGGGATGATGGGGGGTGAGCCCCCCTCAAACCATTATTGTATCCCACGGCAAAACAATTTACCCAACACCTGGCCGTGGGATACAATAATGGTTTGAGGGGTGCTATGTCCCCTCACCCCCCATGACATTGTCATCATCATATACAGTATATTACCAGGGGCAAATAACAGCAGTCAAATTAGACGTGAATTTAACTGGGAGTGTGCTAATATGGAAACAAAGCGGGCGGTACGCCCGCTAACACAACCCTTACCAAAATAGGGAAGAATGTCATGTTGTGCGCTCGCACTTACGTTCCCATCCATTTCGACGCTATATTTTCTGCTATTTGCCCCCTGTCATTACTGCATGAATACTAGGTTAGGTTAGGTTAGGTTGTTTGGTTAGGCTAATGTATTTTTATATCCAAAGGCATCCGCATAGTGTAAACAAGGTGGGCGGTACTGCCGGTACACCCGGTAACTACATTCTTGCCCAAAATAATTTATAAAAATAAAAAACGGTCAAATTAGATAATTAATAAATAAATATCGGTAGCCTAAATATAAACATTGAAAAAAACTAGTTTCAATAGCATAGTAAATCTACTATGGGCCATGAATTGCAATTTTTACCAAATTGGGCCAGATCAAATATAGCCTAGCTTTTATTTTTTGTTCACTGAATAGAAAACAAATCTAGCCTAGGCCTATATAATATATAGGCTAGGCCTACAGAAGTTCAAGTTAGTATTTGAACTCAGCACACCAGAATATGTCAGGCTATAATGTGTATTGAACTTTGAAGGTAAATACTTCTCAATAGTGGCTTATTGTGCGATTCCTATAGCCTAGTTGTTAAGTTTTGGTCAGAAATGGAAGACTTGACCTTGTAATTGAAAAGTTCTCATGCTTGATATACGGTACACTAAGTCGCACTACATTCGGCTAATCTAATTTATCTCCATCCCTGTTTCTTATCATATCAGTTTATATGTAATTATATTCTTGGATAATAGCCTATAGGCTAGGTCTAAATACTACAACAAAATATGGCTTGTTGGTGTACATGCGCGATTTAGAGCTAGGATCTGTATTTATTAATATCATGTTGACAATTCATTCTTGTGTTTGTGCAAGTCAACATAATATGCTTTGAAGACAATATTTGTGGTCTAAATCATGTTTTGGGCAACAATAATGCAAGTCAACCCTTGGAAACGTTTGTTTGACAAGGTTTGTTTACTACTTCAGGGAGTTCAGGCATACCAACTGGTACGCGCCTAGCTTCGCCTGTGGAACAGAGCTACCAACACTTCCGAAAAAAAATCCTTCCAAGGAATTCTTTAAGAATACCGAAGGGAAAGAAAATTCCTTGGAAGGGAAAGGAAAGTTAAAGGAAGGTATGGGTTTTTAAGAATACGACTCTTAAACTCGCCAAACTAATGGGGGGAAAGTTTTAAAATCTCAAAATCAATAGGGCTAAACATGAGGGAGAAAGGGGTCAAGAAAAAAATCCCTCAAGTGGAAATCTCCCCTTAAATTGTCAGACAAATAAGTATATATAGGAACTGATAAATAATCTTGCGGACGCTAACATTAGCAGTCAGATACTGAAGTGTACACACTAATAATGAAATAGCCAGTAAATAAAGCAGAACACAGAGACACTAAACTAGATGAACTTATACCTTTCAGAGGGGGTGACCTGCTTCGTTTTCTCCTTTTCTCTCTTTCTCTGGCTTGTATCCATTTGGCCTACTGTTTTAAGACGTTTATCCCCATCCAGGTGTCGATTTCTTCCTGGCGAGCGATAGCGAGCTAGCATTATATGGAGAAATTCGGCTTCGCCGGAGACATTTGTATATCGAAAAATGTACAAATTTAGCCTGCTGTCAATTGTTTATATATATATGCTGGGAAGAAATCAACGCCTGGATGGGAATGAACGTCTTAAAACAGTAGGCTGAATGGGGCCAAATGAATACAACCCAGAGAGAGAGAGGGAGAGAGAGAAAAACAAAATACGATGTGGGCCCCTTTAAAGACACTGATACTGACACGCAGATACCGAAATAGTTAGATATAAAAATTACTACTCTTCTTACGGCATCGGAATATACTGTTAAATACCGACATAGACAGGCAATGCAATACACATATAGACAAGGACATAAGTCAGAGGGACACTGAAATATACTGCACATACACTGATACAGACACTGAAATATACTGCACATGCACTGATACAGACACTGAAATATACTGCACATACACTGATACAGACACACTGAAATCTACTGCACATACACTGATACAGACACACTGAAATATACTGCACATACACTGATACAGACAGACACTGAAATATACTGCACATACACTGATACAGACACTGAAATATACTGCACATACACTGATACAGACAGACACTGAAATATACTGCACATACACTGATACAGACACTGAAATATACTGCACATACACTGATACAGACAGACACTGAAATATACTGCACATACACTGATACAGACACAATTAAATATACTGCACATACACTGATACAGACACTGAAATATACTGCACATACACTGATACAGACAGACACTGAAATATACTGCACATACACTGATACAGACACTGAAATATACTGCACATACACTGATACAGACACTTAAATATACTGCACATAAACTGATACAGACAGACACTGAAATATACTGCACATACACTGATACAGACACAATTAAATATACTGCACATACACTGATACAGACACTGAAATATACTGCACATACACTGATACAGACACTGAAATATACTGCACATACACTGATACAGACAAGCACTGAAATATACTGAAAATACACTGATACAGACACTGAAATATACTGCACATACACTGATACAGACACTGAAATATACTGCACATACACTGATACAGACAAGCACTGAAATATACTGCACATACACTGATACAGACACACTGAAATATACTGCACATACACTGATACAGACAAGCACTGAAATATACTGCACATACACTGATACAGGCAGACATTGAAATATACTGCACATACACTGATACAGCCCAGACACTGACATATACTGCACATACACTGATACAGGCAGACATTGAAATATACTGCACATACACTGATACAGGCATACACTGAAATATACTGCACATACACTGATACAGGCAGACACTGAAATATACTGCACATACACTGATACAGGCAGACACTGAAATATACTTCACATACGCTGATACAGCCCAGACACTGAAATATACTGCACATACACTGATACAGGCAGACACTGAAATATACTGCACATACACTGATACAGGCAGACACTAAAATATACTGCACATAAACTGATACAGGCAGACACTGAAATATACTGCACATACACTGATACAGCCCATACACTGAAATAGACAGATTATCACCGAAGTTCTCAGACCAACACTGAAGTATACAGACATACACTGAAGATATAGATAGCCACTGAAAAGATTGACCCTCACTGATATTTATACACACACGAGAATAGAAAAATGTGGTTATGGACATGTAGACCCTGAAATACTAACTTACACAAGAACAGACACACACTGGGAACAACAAACATGAAATACTAACTTACACAAGAACAGACACACACTGGGAACAACAAACAGACACACACTGGGAACAACAAACAGACACACACTGGGAACAACAAACAGACACACACTGGGAACAACAAACAGACACACACTGGGAACAACAAACAGACACACTGGGAACAACAAACAGACACACACTGGGAACAACAAACAGACACACACTGGGAACAACAAACAGACACACACTGGGAACAACAAACATGAAATAACAACTCTGGACTAGAATGTCAAGCACGAGATTATATACACTGAAGCAGGCAGGCAGACACTGAAGCACAGAAACACTGAAACACAGAAACACTGCAGCAGAGAGACAATCACTGTATTATAACACACAAACCCGGATAGACATTCAGGCAGAAGTACACAGACCATTAAGGGGGCCCACCTCGTTAGTTTGTTTCTATCTCTCTCTCCCTCTCTCACTGGGTTGTATCCTTTCAGCCCCATGCAGCCTACTGAATTAAGACGTTTATCCCCATCCAGGTGTCGATATTTTCCTGGCGAGCGGCAGCGAACCAGCATATTTAAAAAAAAAATTACAGCAGGCTAAATTTGTTAAATTTTCGATAGAAACATTTCTCCGGCGAAGCCTGATTTCTCCATACAATGCTGGCTCGCTATCTCTCGGCAGGAAGAAATCGACACCTGGATGGGGATAAATGTCTTAAAACAGTTGGCTGAATGGGGCCGAATAGATACAACCCATTAACAAAACCTTAAAACACAAGGAGACCCATTCAGTACCAGTGACGTCCTTTGTATTATATCCTGGCAACTTATAGACCCTTTTTTCAGCTCAGGAAGGACGTCTACCCATTGAAAGGCTTCATAATATCTCAATTAATCCTTTTAGCTACCATAAATCCTTCCTAAGCTTCGTCAAATTGTCTAAATGAAACTGAAATCAAGTACATAAAGACGTCGGCGGTACACAAGGGGTTAAATATTAATTACAGACTCAGATCAAGGTAGATAGGCATTGATACACAGACAGACAGACACTATACTGGAAAGACAATCACATTTTAAGAATCGGGCATACAGACACAAATAGACAGATAACTAGACGGAAAATCCCGGTACTCAAAATGTCCAAAACCCTTTTAATTACAAGATATATTTCATAAAGTTTTTTCAATAGTCTAGTTGTTGCAAAACTAATAAGTAATTCACCCCGTTCTTAACATAAATTATCAATTACAAACCCCAATGTACTTGAATAAACTAATGAAAGTATATGATCCTCCCGGGATTCGAACTCAGGACACCACACCCAGAACATAAGCACCTAAACCATTACACCACCAACACAGTTAAATGTTGAGTACACGATCACGATTAGTATCCATTTTCGAATTTTGGATATCAATCTAATCATGTACTCAGACCCAATATCATAATGAACAGAAGGTACAAACAAAATCTCGTTGTTCTGCTTCTACCTAATTTCCATTTAGTAATGTTTTCTTCGTATTGTCTAGTTCTCCCTTCTCCCTTTTCCTTTATTTACTCCTTCCTTTCTCCTTCACTTCCTCCCTTTAACCCGTTCATTACCGGTGCTGTCCTTTTAACTTTATTCTGGTTACTATTAGACGATTTTGTGCAGTTTAAAAAAGGCCTCCAGTAATTGACAGGCTTCGAACCATCTCACTTAACTCTTTTTACTACTACAGATCCTTCTTAAACTGCACTAAATCGTCCAATTATAGCAAGAATAAAATTAAAAAAGGGTTAATATTCCGTCTGTCCGCTTGCTCTCCTTCTTTCTCATTGTTTAGGCAATCTTTGCTTTCATTATTTATACATTTCTTCCTTGTTTTCTCTCCTTGCCTCCTTCTGTCCTTCCTTCCTGTTCTTCATTAGTCATCCTTCTCCCCACTATCCATGCATTAATTCCTTGGCCATCTCTAGGTTCCCTTCATTCTCCCTACCTTCCGTTTTACAGTTGTCACTCCATCCATGTTTTCTTTGCATCTATATTTTTACTATTTCCTTAATGCAATACTTCCTTCCTTCCTTCCTTCCTTCCTTCTTCACTTCCTTCATTCCTCCCATCCTTCTTCGTCCTTCCTCCTGTCCTTGCTTCTGTCCTTCCTCCCATATTTCCCACTTAATTGTATTCTCTCCCCCACCTCCTATTTTTTCTTGTTGCTTTTCTTCCATTCTCACCTGTGTCCTTCACCTAGTAAGAGCAGGTGTTTCGTTTAATTGGAGAGAGAGAGAGAGAGAGAGATGAAAAATAATGTTTGTTCGTTGGTGTATGCAGTATATGATTGAGTGAGCGAGAGGAAGGTTGTATATACCTGTGTGAGAGTGTGAGTGCCTGTGTGAGAGTGTGAGTGCCTGTGTGAGAGATATAACTAAGTACAGTAGGTAGAAAAATATATGGCTAGAAAGATAGATACATACAGTCAATATAGATACATGAATGACTGAACTATTGATTGCGTTTAATAAAGATAAAGCATGTGCCTGTGTGTGTTGTGTCTTTATGTGTAGGTATGAAAATGAATGAGTGTTACCGAAAGAGAGGGAAACAGAAATAGCTCGATATTGAAATATCTTCAGAACATATTCAGATATCTATATAAATATGTAGATAAATAACTACGCGGAAAATTATAGTAACTAAGTAACTAATTATTTAATGAAAAGGGGAGTGATAATGGATTATGTAGATTTACATAGCTATGCTGACCACATAGGCCTTACGGTCAAAACGAGGTGGGCAGGACTTATTCTAGTAGTACAGCGAATAGAACTTCAAATTAATAGAAGTGTAATAAAAGGGATAACACAACATGGCCGATCATGGCCGAGTGGTTACAGTGTCCAACTCTCCCAAACATACCTGGAGTGAGTGGGTTCCAATCCTGGTCAGGATACCTCTCTCCCAACTTGTCCGACATTATCATTAAATACAGCTAAAGATGTAGATAAACAGAAAGATATATAGAGTTACAAGGAGTTACAAGGAATAGTTAGGATCTCAAAGACCTTGAGGTCCATTCCGGGGAGATATTGAAATATATATATAAAGATTGTGTAGTGCACTACGCTCATTGCAGAATGTACAGAATACTATCTACTCTCTTCTTGAACTGCTTTACTGAAAAACTATTTACAACTTCAGAGAGAGAGAGAGAACAAAGGGATATAGGCTAAGTGGGAGGAAGAGAGGTAAGAGGAAAAACAGGAATCAGCGACACAACAAAAAGAGAGAGAGAGAGAGTGGCAGGGTGAAATACATTAGTTTAAAGATCAAAGGCTTATATCTGGGAAGTGTGTGTGTGTAAGAGAGAGAGAGAGAGAGAGAGAGAGAGTGAGTGAGTTTGTGAGACTGAGTTGTAAGTATGTGTGTGTAGGCTATTGTGATTTAATGATACGCTTATAAAATCTATCTATCTATCTATCTATTGCCTGACGCCGTGATCCCCGAAGGGGTGGCCACGAACGAAACACTCTCATGCACCTCTGTCCCCAGTCAGTCGACGCCCCTCTTCCCAACCAGCACCGCCTTCATCCATATTCTTCTTCACTCCATCCTTCCGCCTCTCTCTCGGTTTACCTCTCCCTCTCTGTCCTTCCACCTCGCTCTCGTACACCCTCTTAGTTATTCTCTCGCTTCCCATAAGTTCTATATGGCCGAACCATCTCAAGGTGTTCCTTTTCACACTTTCCAGCACATCTACGTCCACACCACACCTCCTTCTTACTTCCTCATTCGTCTGTCTATCCCTCCATGTAACTCTGCACGCACTTCTCAAGTAACTCATTTCCACCCCTCTCACTCTTGGTCTGAGTCTCTCCACCAACGTCCATGCTTCGCTTCCGTAAGTAAATGTCGGGATTACCACACTGTCATGCAAGGACTTCTTCACTTCCATGCTGACCACCCTATTTCGTGTTACTGCTTTCAGCGTTCCTACAACCCTCTTTCCCTGTTGCACCCTCTCCCGCACTTCTTCATCCATAGTCCCATCTTTACTCAGCACACTGTCCAGATACTTAAATGAGCTGACAATCTCTATAGCATGACCGTTCAACTTCACCTCACGCTCTGTGGCTTCACCCCTTTTGAAGACCATAACCTTGCTCTTCCCTGCATTTACCTTCAGATTCCAATTTTTGCACACTGTTCCAAATATATTTACCAGACCTTGCAACTCCCATTCATTATCGCTCATCAGAACTGTATCATCAGCAAACAGCAGTACAGGTAGCTTCCACTTGTTTCCCTCCCTTATCAGCGATACACCAATATCCACTGCTCTTCCTTGTATTTCTTTCATGACTCCATCCATACATACATTAAACAACCACGGGGACATCACACACCCCTGTTTCAACCCAACATTGAGATCAAAGAACTCGCTCTGCTCATTCTCCACACATACTGCTGCCTTTGCACCCTCATACATGCTCTTCACTACTGTCAGTAACTTGCCATCTACTCCGTATATTGTAAGTACTTTCCACATGCCTTCTCTATCCACTCTGGCATAGGCCTTCTCCAAGTCCATAAAGGCAACATACAGCTTTTGTTGCTTCTCCAGATATTTCTCCACAACACATTTCAGGGTAAAAATCTGATCTACACATCCTCTTCCGTTCCTAAAACCGCCCTGCTCGTCACCTATCTATTTCTCCGTTCTCGCTCTCACTCTCTCAATCACTACGTTACTGTACACCTTCCCTACTACGCTTAGAAGACATATTCCTCGGTAGTTACCACACGATTACCAACGACCAATTATCCGTTAACTCTAGTGTATTTTCGGGCACCGTATTATGACCCTCAAAGAAGGATTACTAATTCGTTCATTACCAGGATAGACAAGGAAAAAGGCACAGACAAATGGATGGGCGAACGTTCAGTCAGACAGTCAAACAAAAAAGATGCACAGACAGGTAAACAAACTAGCAGACAGATATATAAACACATAATCATACTGACTGCCGAACATATATACAGGCAAACAAACAGGCAGACTTACCAAGTTTTATACACATACATGATGAGAGACAGACAGGAAGACAGACATACGGACAGGTATCCAGGTGGACAAAAATGCAGACATATATACAGACATACAAACAGGTATACAGGTAGACAGATATGTAGACGGACAGGTAGACAGTCAGATAGACAGCCAAGAAGAAAAGTAAACAGGAAGATGGATAAACAAATAGAAGGACAGATAATCAGACGGGCAGAAAAACAGTCAGGCAGACAGACACATAGATTAATAACAAGACAGACAGACATACAGACAAACAAACATATACTGTATTTGAATAGCCAGACAAACAGACAAACACACATAACAAACAACAAGCATACAAACAAATAGACAGATAAATAGACAGGCTGACAGATAGACAGACAGACACACAAATAATCAAAGAGACGAGCAGGGAGACAGTCGGGCAAACAGGTAGACAGACAGACAAAGATACAATTAGGGATACGGACAGGCATGCAGACAGACAGACAAAGAGACAATCAGGTATACAGACAGACAGGCATACATACATACAGACAAAGAGACAAACAGGGATACAGACAGGCATGCAGACAGACAGGCATAGATACAGACAGACAAAGAGACAGTCATGGATACAGACAGGCATGCAGATAGACAGGCATACAGACAGACACATACAGACACACTAAAAGACCAATATACATTGAGGCAAGCAGGGATACAGACAGGCATGCAGACAGACAGACAGACAAGCAGGGATACAGACAGACAGGGAGACAGACAGACAGGCATACAAACAGACATACAAAGATACCAGCAGGGAGACAGACAGACAGACATACAGGCATACAGACAGGCAGACAGACAGACATGCATACAGACAAGCAGACAGACAGAGAGACAGGCATACAGACAGACAAAGAGACAAGCAGGGATACAGACAGGCAGACAGACATACGGAAAGGCAGACACAGAGACAAGCAGGGATACAGACAGGCATGCAGACAGACAGACTAAGAGACAAGCAGGGATACAGACAGAGAGACATGGATACAGACAGACATAGAGAAAAGCAAGGATACAGACAGATATACACAGAGACAAGCATTGATACAGACAGGCATGCAGACAGACAGGTACTTGGAGAATGTTCCCCTCATATCAGTAATCGTTTCGCGGGCCAGCAAAAACTTTTTAATGATTCGTTCAATATTAGGAGCTCGTAAATGTTTGTATAGTGTTTTCTCTTTATTGCGTTCAAGAATGTGGAAAGTTTTTAATGTTTCGCTCAGGGTCGTTGGGTTTTAACGGGGTCGTACGATATAGTTTTTTTACTATTGTTACGCTTCGTTCAGGTAGGTAAATCTCGGGGTTTAGGGTAGATGGCGGTGGTAGCGGAGAGAGATTTACATATATATATATTTACATAGATACACTGGCCACAGACCTTACGATCCAAACGAGGTGATCAGGACTTAATTCTAGTAGAGATGGCATATCCGATAGAAAATGAAAGTTGAA
This sequence comes from Paralithodes platypus, assembly GCA_032716605.1. Lineage (NCBI taxonomy): Eukaryota > Metazoa > Arthropoda > Malacostraca > Decapoda > Lithodidae > Paralithodes > Paralithodes platypus. The sequence continues at coordinate 19,183,056 of CM064498.1, forward strand.
GGAAAGGAGAGAAAAGAAGAGAGAGATAGATAGAGAGAGAGAGCGAGAGAGACAGATTTGACTGGAGAACTATTAGTACTGGATGTTACTCCAATAACTATAGAGATGTCACTTCTACAAAACCAGCAAATACGGTAGTACATGCCGATACACTGTCTATTAACAACAAATGAAGTTAAGAGGGGATTGGCGTATTTATATCCTCATTTATGTATATTAATATAATTTATTTAGTTTCCTCCCTAGACCTCTATCAAGCTTAAAATAACACCCCCAAGACCCTTCTTCAAGATAAATTTGTAAATTTTTCGATAGAAAAATGTCCCAGCCGAAGACCGGTTTCCCTACAAAATACAGTTTCGCTATCGCTCGCCAGGAAAAACATCGATACCTAAATTACACGAAAAGTCTTAATATTGACAAAGAAATGGGGCGAAAAGTCTTAGAATCACCTAACTAATGGGTCAAACGTCATAAAATCTGAAAGCTAATGGGCCTAAACATGAGGAAGAAGGGAGACCAAAAGAGCGACCCATTTCCCCTTAAGCTACTATTATCTCAAGCTTCAAACTATACTCGGTTTCATTTCATCTGATGGTAAACTGAATCCCTTAACAACTGATTTCTCGATAACTAACGAACAAAATAAGAAACTACTATGTCTCTGCATCATATTACGACCTAGTTTATATAATTAGCACCGTATTTCACTACAAGATCTTCAAAATAACTGAGAAATCCTGATGAGAACTTTGCAATCTACCGTCAGTTGAAAAGAAACGGAGTATAGTTTACACTTTGGGTAATTAGCCAACACAAATGTGTCGGGTAACTTATCTAACTTACTTAAGGGGAGATGGGTCGTCGTTTTTCTGGTCCCCCTTCTTCCTCATGTTTAGCCCCCTTATTTTTCAGATATTATGACGTTCTTCCCATTAGTTTGGCGATATTAAAACCTTTCGCCCCATTCCTGTCAATAGTAAGACTTTTCGTGTCATTTAGGTGTCGATATTTTCCTAGCGAGCGATAGCGAGCCTGTAATTTTCTATCGAAAAATGTACAAATTTATCTTGAAGGAGGATCTTGGGGGGTGTTTTTCAACTTTGATGGAGGTCTAAGGAGGAAACTAAAAAATTATAAAAATATATACAAATGAGGAAATTAATACGCCCGTCCCCCCTAAACACCTATAACAAATGAGTACCGTTATCTCTGTGTAATACACCCGGCATGTACAGTTGCCCACGTAGGTTCTGTTCCTCTCTGTGATCTTATACATAGGCATAATGCGCATGACTGAATTACGAGTGTAGTTTCTTATGCAGTGGTTAACTCATCAGATTAGTCAACGGGTAATTAAAAGAAACCACACTCGCAATTCATTCATACTATTTTGCTTTCATACATAAGATCATGACGGGGGACAGAACTTATATGTACTATGCCTGCAATTGTCACCACCATCTGATATGATACGTAGACAAACACACACTAGCCAACTACTGCATACCTGTGTAAGAAATGCAAATCAAAAGAAATAAACAAAATACAACACACACACACACACACAAAGCTTATGTGTGTGCGTGAGTTAGTGTGTATGTTTGTGTGTGTGTGTGAGAGTGAGGTTCAATGTAGCGTGGTACTGCCCCGACCGGCTATTTGTGGTGGTGTTGTGGGCCTGTTGTTGTTGTTGTTGTTGTTGTTTGTGGTATCGTTTGTGTGGTGTGTGGTCCTGTTCTGCCACGGGGATTTTGAGTTTCATTTTGATATGCACCCATTGTATATGCAATTATTTTGAGTGTCCTAATCCGTGTATATATCTATCTATCTATCTATCTATATATTTATCTATTTATCTATTTATCTATCTATATCTATCTCTCTCTCTCTCTCTCTCTCTCTCTCTCTCTCTCTCTCTCTCTCTCTCTCTCTCTCTCTCTCTCTCTCTCTCTCTCTCTCTCTCTCTCTCTCTCTCTCTCTCTCTCTCTCTCCCTCTCTCTCTCTCTCTCTTTCTCTCTCTATATATCTATCTATATCTATCTATCTCTCTATATATCTATCTATCTATCTATCTCTCTATCTCTCTATCTCTCTATCTATCTATCTATCTCTCTCTCTCTCTCGCTCTCGCTCTCGCTCTCGCTCTTGCTCTCGCTCTCTATATATATATATATATATATATATATACATCTCAATATATATATCTGGGCAGTTTTATTGCACGCTATGCCTCTATTCACTTAGCAGGAAATCTGAATTTGGGGTTAGTAGTAGACATCTGTGACGTCTCATCCAGAGAAGTAAACTCTGCTGACCTGGGTAATATGCATTAGCCTTTGAACGGCCAGCTGTGTGTAGTGAATACCATACTACTGGGCGGCAATATTAGGCTCCATTCCTGCCTATAATCGTCATTTTACGATAAATATCGTTATTACTTATTCATATGCGCCTATTTTACGTTTAATATGAAGATAGTAACATGTAATATCAATAAAACAAGTGGGAATAGTGTTTGGATGGTCAAAAACGCTAATTATTGCCGACTGGTCATTCATGAAATGTGAGGCAGCCGCGACTTATATCCTCCCTACTCGGTGCCTGGAGAGAGACTGAGGGTGTGAGAGTAGTCTCTCTCTCTCTCTCTGTCTTTCCCACGCTTAGACAGACGCAATACCACACCCTAGGATCGGCTTGGAGATATTGGCACCATAAATACACCAATAAATATGGTAATAAGAGGAAAAATAGGTGATAATTGTAGGGGGGTGAAAGGGGGGAAGGAAGGGATTTTGACACATCTGGAGGAGTGATAGAAGGTATGGAGGGGAATTATCTCACTTAATCACCATTTCGCTTGTTTTAAGTGCTACTGGAGCCTTTTAAAATGTTTTGTTTAGGCCTTACCTCTTAAGAGTGTTCTCGCCATTCCCGGGTTAGCCCCTGTGTATCAGGCGTGATGACTCACCTGGATTACCTACAATTGGCTCCAAGGGGTAATGCTACGGAGATAAGTGCCGCAGCCTAAAGTAAAACCACATACTTTGGTATGTTTCACTATTTATGGAAAGAAAATATATATAAGTATATGGATTCTAATGTGAATAGAATACATTTGCGAAGTGTGGCTGAGTTTAGCACTGGAATCCCATGGTAATCTAGGGGAGATATTAACCTATTCTTGCGGAGAGTTACATAGCTAATAATTCGGTCTGGGGTCATTTTCCGCTATTTTTGCTCAATATACATCACCCTAGCACCAAATCCGTAGCCCAGACCGAATTCTGACCAGGTCCAATGAAAAGATTTGGTCAAATTCTCCCTATAAAACTTCTCATTCATTCATCTGAGCCTGGTTTGTGTCCACTCAGGGCCACTTACCAAACCTATTATGACATTGTGTCTTACTTTCTTGTTCGTATTTCATGCTTATAATAACTCAATTAAATAATTTGTAATTTTATCAAGTTTTGTGTTGTTAGACAGTATGATTCATGGCCTGTAATATGAAATGAACCTCGCATGTGTACCTGGTATATAGTTGTCAGAAATAAATGTAGAAGTAGGTCTATTTACGTTGTATTTCAGCTTCTAAAACACCTCGTGCTCGGACACACCCTACCCCAATTAATGCATGGAGCAAACTGATATAAGTATGGGTGGCAAACTTAAAAGCTCCTGGAAGCATATGGCAAAAAGCGGGACAAGTTGATGCAACCAACTCGGCCAGTACTACCAAAACGTTTGGGTATGTCGTCCACAGTATAGGCCTTCTTTACAATGGACTTACTAGTACGTTGGCCGCAGTGGGTGAGTTAATGGGAATCAATTCATTCTGTTCATACCTTTAATACTTCATAATCCCAGCAACGTGCATACAAATATTCTGGCTATTGCCAATTGACTAGTAATGTGTGGGTATCCCCCAAACTTATTCAACATAATAATGACAATATAAAAGTACTTTCTTTAATTATACATGTTTGTAATTTGTTTAAGAAAAGTCAACCCGTAAATTACTTTATTTAAAGATGATTTTAACCATCGGATATAAAAGTACAGGAATTAATTACTCTTTAGAGGATCAAGGAAAAAGGTGGAGTTCCTGTGGTAAACAGTATCCTGCCTAGAAGAGGGGTAAGGAAGGAATGGTCCTCCAGGGCTATTGGTGTAAATAGCCGGCTGGAGAAGTATTGTAAGGCAAATACTATTCCATTCCTGGATAACTGGTCCCTCTTTTATGGTAAGGATGAACTGTATGCCCAGGATGGAGTACATCTCTCTCGACTAGGAGTTTCGACCTTGGCCAGCTCACTCGACAAGATTGTTGCGGGGTTTCGTTAAAAAAAACCTGGGTGTGTAAGTAAAATACTGTCTCCATATGGAGCAGGTACTTCATGTGACAAACCAGTGAGTAAAATAGAAATAATCAGTCAAGATAGTGCGGATATAGTGATGTGTAATAGTAGTATCGATAACACTACACATGTAACTGATAGTAAAGATGAGAATACTGATAGAGTAGAATTTCCGTCTAGAGCTAGTAGTTCAACAGGAAATAATAAGTTAGCTAAACACAATAGAAAATTAGTTGCAAATAAAAGTAATAGGTTGAGGGTATATTATACAAATTGTAGGAGTTTATGTAACAAAATGAACGAACTTAGAGCACTCGTTAGCACAGAAAATATAGACATAATAGCGCTAACTGAAACGTGGATTAATACAGAATCTAGGCATTTTTTAGCAGAATTTGATATTCCAGGATATAGTTTGTTTAAATATGACCGAACAAGTAGGAGGGGCGGGGGTATAGCAGTGTTTGTCAGGAGTACATTAAAAAGCTGTATTAAATCAGGTATTAGACTAAATAATGATAATGAAAGTGTTTGGGTAGAGGTTAACGAAGGTAGTGAGACCATAGTTATTGGAGTTATATATAGACCGCCTAATATGAGTAGAAATGGCGGAAAATCGTTATGGGAGGAAATTAAAATAGCATCAAGGTTTAGCAATGTGTGCATTATGGGGGATTTTAATTTTCCGAACATTGATTGGCAGCACCAAATAGGCGACTCCGATTCAGTAGAGTTTATAGAGGTAGTGCAAGATAGTTTTTTATTTCAATTCATAGATACGCCGACTAGAGGTATTAATATTCTTGATTTAGTTTTCAGTAACAATGAACATATGATAAATAATGTAGAGATTGGTGACCACCTAGGAAATAGCGATCATAAATCTATTTATTTTAATATACAATGGACAGGGAATGCTAAAGAGAATACGACACTTATCCCAGATTTCAGAAAAGCCGATTATGGTGGGCTAAGAAGAGACTTAAGGGTGGACCCTATTGTTAAGCGATTAAGTCAGGATATGCCAGAGTTAAACTTGCCACCTACATATAACCAGTTTATTGCTTCACTCCACAATGCTCAAAAAAATATATCCCTAAAAGAAGATTTAGATCGACGCAGAACCAACCAAAATGGATGACTAATAAGCTAATAGATCTTATAGGAAAAAAGAAAGGAATATATCGAAAAATAAAGAAAGGTGAAAATCATTTACATATATACTATCAGACTCTATCAAGACAGGTCAAAAAGGAAATCAGGAAAGCATAAAGAAATTATGAAATAAGGATAGCCAGTGACTCAAAAAATAACCCTAAAGTACCAACTATATAAATCTAAAGTTAGAGATGTAATAGGCCCCCTAAAAACTTCAATAGGAGAAATAACAGAAAATGATTTAGAAATGTGCAGTACATTAAATAGTCAGTTTCTTTCCGTTTTCACTAATGAAAATTTGGCACAGATTCCAGAAGTCAATATGGTATATAGTGATAGTATAGAAAATATGTTAAGTACAGTTAGTATAAGTAGAAATGATGTGCTTAAGGAAATTGACAGACTGAAACCTCAAAAATCGCCTGGTCCTGACGAGGTATATGCTAGAGTATTAAAAGAATGCAGAGATGAGTTAAGTAGTCCATTAGCATTTATATTTAACAAGTCATTAGAAACAGGTTTAGTTCCAGAAGCTTGGAAGCTTGCAAATGTAGTTCCGATCTTCAAAAAAGGTGATAAATCGATAGCATCCAATTACCGTCCCATTAGTCTCACATCAATCATAGGAAAGTTGCTAGAGTCTATTATTGCTAGGAAAATTAGAAGCCACTTAGTAAAATTTAACTTAATAAATTCTTCTCAGCATGGATTCACTCAGGGACGTTCGTGCCTTACTAATTTGCTTAGCTTTTTCTCAGAGGTATATGAAGCAGTAGATAGTGACAAGTCAATATTATATATTTAGATTTCAGTAAAGCTTTCGACAGAGTCCCTCATGAGAGATTGATGAGAAAGGTTGAGGCACATGGAATAGGAGGGTCGTTGTTGGGATGGATTAGGTCATGGCTAATTGGTAGGAAACAGAGAGTCAGCATAAATGGTACCAAGTCAGAGTGGGGAGCAGTCAAAAGTGGTGTCCCCCAGGGATCGGTATTAGGTCCCCTGTTGTTTCTTATATACATAAATGACCTAGATTTAGGTATAACTAGTAGGATAAGTAAATTCGCAGACGATACTAAAATGGGGAGATCAATTGATTCAGATAGCGATATAGAGTGCCTCCAAAGGGATCTAGATACCTTACATGAATGGTCAGTAAATTGGCAGATGAAGTTTAACATTGACAAATGCAAGGTATTAAAGATAGGGAAGATGCAAACAAATGTTAAATATAAACTAGCTAATTTAGAATTAGAAAATTCAGACTGCGAGAAAGATCTAGGTGTGTTTGTTAGCAATGATTTGAAGCCTAGAAAACAGTGTATAAGCGTTCGTAATAAGGCAAACAGGATTCTCGGGTTCATCTCTAGGAGTGTGAGTAACAGAACTGCTGATGTTATCTTAAAACTTTACTTGTCATTAGTGAGACCCATATGGATTATGCTGTCCAATTTTGGTGTCCTTATTACAGAATGGACATAGATTCATTGGAGAGAATTCAGCGTAGAATGACAAAAATGATCCATAATATTAGAAATTTTCCGTATGAAGAAAGGTTGAAGAAATTAGGTTTACATTCGTTAGAGAGACGCAGAGTTAGAGGGGATATGATAGAGGTGTTCAAGTGGGTTAGTGGGATTAACAAAGGGGACATGACAAATGTACTAAAGCTCAGTGATAGCGAAAGAACTCGTACCAATGGTTTCAAATTAGAAATTTCGTTTCAGAAAAGATATAGGCAAATATTGGTTTGGTAACAGAGTTGTAGATGGGTGGAATAGGCTACCAAGTGATATAGTGGGATCAAGAACGATAGGGAGCTTTAAGAAAAAATTGGATAAGCATATGGACGAGAAGGGTTGGGTGTGAAGGGGGATCAGCCGGGTTGGGCCAATCAGCGCTCTGCAGACCCCCGTAATCCTGCGTTAATCTCTAACCGGTTTGGTAAGATGATCCTAAGGGTATTAGAGTGTTGAGCCTATAATTGGGCTTTGTAATTGGGGTTGTGTGGGACAGGGATCTGCCTTGCTTAGGCCAATCGGCTTTCTGCAGACTCCCATTTTCTTATGTTCTTATGTTCTTAATAGACTCTAAGCCATTCTGACTTATACGAATAAAATTTATCATAATATACGATATCACACAATCATTATCTTTTGGTGAGAATATGAAATATATTTTAATATGCTTGATATAGAAAGATAAATGTGTTTGTCCCATTTTTTCTGCACCATGTTATCCGAGTACCAACAAAATAACTGAGTTTTAATTTAGCTTTAGGGGATAGTGGTTATTTTGAGAGTAATTTTATTTATATATTCATTTTGTTTTCCTCCCTAGACCTCCATCAAACTTAATAAAACATCCATTAGATCCCCCTTCGAGATTAATTTGTAAATTTTTCGGTAGAACAATGTCACGGCCTAAGGCTGGTTCTTCCACAAATACAGGCTCGCTATTTCACTCGCCATGACAAAAATTGACACCTAAAGGGCACGAAAGGTCTTAATATTGACAAAGAAATGGGGCGAAAGGTCTTAAAATCGACAAACTAGTGGGCTGTACGTCTTAACATCTGAAAACTAAAGGGGCTAAGCATGAGGGAGAAGGTGGACCAGAAAAACGGCCCATCTCCCCTTAAGCACAACACCATAATATAAGGAGCTAGTTCATTTCAGATAACTCTCTCAGTATATTTCAGTATCGTCTAATTTTACCCAGACGATTTGATTGAGTGTATATAGAGAGAGAGTGGATGGAAGCCAGATGGATAATTATTTTTGTCTACCCATTTGATTGCTAGAGGACCTTCCTTAGCTGTATACAAAAATAGCTTTACAAACAAAAATAATAAAGACTCTACGTTACTGAAAGGGTCACCGTTTTTTTTTTTTTTTATCTTTCTCTCCTTTTCTCTCTTTCCCTGGCTTGTATCTATTCGGCCCCATTCAGCCAACTGTTTTAAGACGTTTATCCCCATCCAGGTGTAGATTTCTTTCTGGCGAGCGATAGCGAGCCATCATTGTATGAAGAAATCCTGCTTCGCCGGAGACATTTTTCTGTCGAAAAATTTACAAATTTAGCTTGCTGTCAAAACAAAAAAATATATATATGCTGGCTCGCTACCGCTCGCCAGGAAAATATTGACACCTGGATGGGGGTAAACGTCTTAAAACAGTAGGCTGAATGGGGTGAAATGGATACAAGCCAAAGAGAAAGAGAGAGAAAGAGAACAAAAGCGAGGTGGGCTCCCTTAAATTCATTACCGAGCCCACAGCAAGTTGTGTTGTGGTAGTTGTTAGTAGTATAATGCGTGGAGTTGGTGATGATGATATTTAAGGCATATCCTAATATAACATAGCATAACTACAGATATCAAACATACATATTCTTAAGGGAGCCCACCTCGCTTTTTTCTCTTTCTCTCCCTCTCCCTCTCTTTGGCTTGTATCCATTCGGCCCCATTCAGCTTACTGTTTTAAGACGTTTACCCCCCATCCAGGTGTCAATATTTTCCGCGAGCCAGCATATATATGTTTTTGTTTTGACAGCAAGCTAAATTTGTACATTTTTCGATAGAAAAGTGTCTCCGGCGAAGCCGGATTTCTCCATACAATGCTGGCTCGCTATCGCTTGCCAGGAAGAAATCTACACCTGGATGGGGATAAACGTCTTAAAACAGTTGGCTGAATGGGGCTGAATGGATACAAGCCAGGGAAAGAGAAAAACGGAGAGAAAAAAAACCGGTGACCCCCCTTAATTAAACCTAATTTAATACCACTTTGCCAGCCGGAACTGAGGCATCCGGATAAGGTACAGTTGGAGCCAAAAGAGCGCCACACCTTTAAACATTCGATGCAGGTGTTCTCGCAAGTTTAAACAAAATAATACGCAACATAATATTTACATCAAGCAATGCCGCTTGAGAAAAATCTCGCAATACCCATCCGGGATTCAATCCCGTTGTAGTGGTCAGCACGTTCACCTGTTGATCATAGTGTCCAGGGATCGATCCTGGGTGAGTCTTATGAGACTACGCTATAGATACTTAAACTGATATTTTATGCTTAATTATACATCAGATATATTAAAGAGAAAATTCAATGTTTTATCTGGAGCTAATTTAAATGTTACGGTGTACAGAGTAGAGGCACATCATTCCATTTGACAGCAGGCGCACACAGATTTTCCACATGGCCTCCGACGGGGAACCAACAAGAGGCTTATTACCGCTCGAGTCACTATTCATGTTGTTCCTCTCCTTCTGCTTGTTGGAATGGATCAGCCGAAAGGGTTGCCAGGGGGGAGAGACACTAGGAAGGCAAAGTATGGAGCGGTAAATTATCAAAGTTCAACGGCGGCCATCGGTTTTTTGCAACGCTTGTTTAATGTTCTAACTTTCCCACCAGCCACAAGCTTTTCAACAGCCTGTAGATTTGATTATTCAACACAATTAAATCTGCTGGTATATGCTAGGCGATGAGTTAGATGGCTACCCAGATCAATGTCACCTGGCTGTCTTCTCCTGGTTCGATGCGATTCAACTCCCGAACCTGCATCACCATTGCCTCGTCATCTTTCACAACTCGTCACCCAGGAGTGCTCAGACTACACCCACGCTCACTCATACCACCTAGTGAGCCTCTCTCTCACTGGTATCCTATTTCTACGAATTTCAATTTTATTATTTTCGGTTAGGCTATTCAACGCTGTTAGCCTATTATTGCGTATTTCAATTTAAAAAAAAAAAACTTTTGGTTAGGCTATCGCCCCTGGAAGCCTAATCCTGCGTATCTCAACATTTTTGTTTTCGGTTAGGCTATCACCCCTGATAACCTATTTCTGCGTATTTCAGCATATTTGTTTTCGGTTGAAGTGATTGAAGTGTTTTTAAAGTGAGTGAAGTGTTTTAAAGTGAGTGAAGTGTTTTTTAAGTGAGTGAAGTGATCTGAAGAAAGTGACTGTCACCATGCCTCGCGCTTGTGCGAACTGCGCCGGTAGGTTTGGTGAGTCCATGTTTGCTACTGTCGATTTTCAAGTCTGCCGGCTCTGCCAGCAACGAGAGAATTTTACAGTGAAATTAGATGAAGCCTACAACAAGATCAACGTCCTCACCATGAAGCTGGAATCACTCCAAGAGTTTGTAACACTCAATGTTGGAGTACCACAAACTTCAATTGTCACCGCAACTCCAGCAGCCACCAACGCCCCAACGTCAACTGCCAACAATTCAACGCCTACAGTAGCCACTTCAGCTGATGTTTCCGATACTCAAGATACAAATAGTGACTCTCTTCCCCCTCAAGACAACTTCCGTGTCGTGAGGAACAACGTTTGCCCCAAGACTAGGAAACATATACCGATTACCGAGTGTCAAAACCGTTTCCAGATACTCACAGACTCAGATGACGAAGAGGAAATAGAAGAAGTCCGGCTCGTGGGAGACTCGATGATACGTGGTCAGCTCACAGAGTTTTGTGCCAGGGCACCTAAGACCAGGAAGCGTTTTTGTATCCCTGGTGGTGGTGTGGACGACGTAGTTGCAGCAGTTGACGAAGTATCAAAGCTGGCCCCTGCTAATACAATGTACGTCATCCACGTTGGATCCAACGATGTACAGCAAACCCGGTCGGAAGATTTGCTTTTAAAGTACCAGCAGCTGATCAAGTCGTTTAAGGAGAAGTCATCAAGGATCATCGTCTCAGGAATCGTCCCCCGGCTCGGTGTAGAGAGCCGATTTTACAACATAGCCACCAGCACAAATCGTTGTCTAGCAAACCTCTGCAGGAAGGAGAACGTGGGATTCGTCGACACCTGGGACAATTTCTACTACGATGACTAATTGTTTTCGGACGATGGAGTCCATCTGAACCAGGTGGGAGCAGCACGTTTTGGGCGTCTTCTCAACGATGCGGTGAAGGATTTTCGGAGAAGAAATCGACTCAGCACAGGACAACCAGGAAGGAGGACCGAAGACAGCAACCTACAAAGGAATTAAATACTAATCCGTCAAGAACTGCGAATTTGGATAAAGCCCCACCAACACGACCCAAATTCAAAACCGCCAGGGATAACGACCGAGGACAGCCATGAATGTAAATGTAGATCCGACCAGAACCAAAAATTCGATGAAAGAACGTTCTGCGAGTTCTTAAACCGCAACTTTAAAGGTTTTCTATGCAAACGCTCGTAGCATACGCAATAAATTTTCAGATTTAGAGGAACTAGTGTTTACAGAAAATTATGATGTGATTGGCATAACAGAATCTTGGCTCAATACAGAAGATAGAGACTTTTTAGCAGAGTATTCACTTCCCGGTTATGTATTGTTTGAGAACAGCCGAATAAATAAAAATGGAGGTGGCATTTTATTTTATATCAAAGAAAGTCTTAACCTGACCCTCGTGTCAAAACTTCAAATTGTGAACGTCGACACATCTGTTGTGCTAATAAAGAATAATAAAGGTACAAAAATAATACTTGCGTTAATATACAGACCTCCAGCTCAATCAGTGCAAACTGACCGAGAAATTTACGAACAAATTGCAGATGTAAGTAACTCACAAGATACCGTAATTTTTGGCGACTTTAATTTACCTGTGACCAAGTGGGGCGATACTCTTGCTTCACACTCCAGACATGACTTGTATACGAACTTGCACGAGAGTTCGCTTTATCAATTTGTTCGAACGCCGACCCGTAGTAATAACGTTCTTGACATTGTACTTGCAAAAAAAGAAGAATTGATCGAGAATTTGAATGTTGGTGATGAATTCAGTAACAGCGACCATCGTACGATAACTTTCACTTTAAACTTTACTAGTAACGAACCAAATAGTAGCATCGAAAAAGTCCCTAATTTCAAGAAAGCAAACTTCCATAAACTTAGAGCTATGTTTAAAGAAACTGACTGGAGCTTTTTAATTAACAATAACGACATAAATACATCTTGGAAGTTATTCGAAACCACCTACCTAAAAGCAGTGCAAGACTGCATACCATCGAAAATACGGCGTCCAGGCCATAATAATAAGCCCAAATGGTGGAATAAAGATATTTCAAACTGCCTGCTTGCTAAAAAATTTGCTAATGATAGATTAAAATCCTCACAAAATGACGAAGAACGGGTGAAATTTGTAGAGCTGCGACGCAAAGCCAAAAAGTTAATTAAGCAAAGTAAAAAGACCTTAGAGTTACATATTGCGAATCAAAGTAAAACAAACCCGAAAGAAATCTATAGTTATATCTGAAAGAAAAAAGTAGTTACTTCAACTGTTGGACCGTTAGTCGATGAAAATGAAGAATACACCAAAGACGAAGTACAAATGAGTAATGCCCTCAATACCTTCTTTGCATCAGTTTTTACAACAGAAGACCTCCGTGATATCCCTACACCATCGCCGATTCAGATTGATAATTCAGATGTTCTAAGCAATATCACCGTTACAGAGAGAGAAGTATTGAATTGTTTAGATAAACTCAAGGTAAATAAAACGCCAGGACCTGATACAATCTCGCCTAGAGTTCTAAAGGAAGCTAAGGATGAGCTCTCCAAACCACTGACATTACTATTCAATAAATCCTTGCAGTCTGGAACTATGCCTGATCAGTGGAAGCTAGCCAACGTAACACCGATATTCAAAAAAGGCAGCAAATCCCTACCCAATAACTATCGTCCAATTAGCTTAACCTCAGTTGTATGTAAAATGCTAGAAACGGTCATACGAGACAGACTCGTAAATCACTTAGAGGAAATTAACATACTTAAAGATACTCAACATGGCTTTCGTAAAAAACGTTCCTGTTTAACAAACCTCTTCGACTTCTTCCACGATATCCTCAACCTCTACGATGAGAGTAAAGCTGTAGATATTATATACCTTGATTTTCAAAAGGCCTTTGACAAAGTTCCCCACAAACGTTTACTGCTAAAACTAAAAGCGCATGGAATACAAGACGGTGTGTTGAAATGGATAGAAAATTGGCTCAGCAACAGAAAGCAAAGGGTAGTCATAAACGGGAAGGCATCTAAATGGACCAATGTAAGTAGCGGGGTACCCCAGGGATCGGTACTAGGACCAATTCTCTTTCTAATTTACATCAACGACATAGATGAGGGTCTCACCTGTACAATCTCAAAATTTGCTGACGATACAAAAATTGCAAATAGCGTACTCTCAAAAGAACAAGTTGACGATATGCAACACAATCTAGATAAATTGTCATGTTGGGCCCAAATTTGGCAAATGAGTTTCAATGCGGATAAATGTAAAGTACTACATGTCGGATACCTAAATGAGAAAGCAAACTATTCGATGAATGGCACTCAGCTTAAGAATGTAAACAGAGAAACCGATCTGGGAGTAACAATATCGAGTAACCTAAAACCGAGTCAACAATGTTCAGAAGTTGTTAAGAAGGCAAACAAAATAATTGGCTTTATAGGTAGGTCATTTGAGCATAAATCCAAAGAAGTTATCCAAACCCTTTACAATTCCTTAGTCCGCCCTCTTCTGGAATACTGCGTTCAATCCTGGTGCCCTTATTACCAAAAAGATATAAACAAGCTAGAACGAGTTCAACGTAGAGTTACCAAAATGATACCTAGCCTAAAGAACAAACCATACGAAGAGCGTCTTAGAGAATTAAATCTATATCCTTTAACCCAGCGCAGATTAAGAGGTGACTTAATTCAAGTGTTCAAAATCATCAAAGGCATCGACAATATGAACTGTAGTAAGTACTTCACTATCGACCAATCTAATTACACGCGGGGAAACGGTTGCAAAATTATTGGAAAAATCTTTTAACTCGCACGAATCTAAGAATTTCTTCTTCAATCGAGTTGTCAACTTGTGGAATGGGCTTCCCCGAAACGTTATAGACTGCATCACCGTTGATTCATTTAAACTCCGCCTAGACAAATATCTCTCATCAAACCCGCGACTGACTGCGTTTGTAAATGAATAACTTATTTTATCCCCCCCTCAGTTACTAACCCATCTGTCCTCTACTAACTTCCTAATCCTGCCACGGACATTAGTTCCAGGGCAGTAATTCCCTTTCCAATGTTCCCTTACCCACTCTAAACCACTGTTTGGACACTTGATCCTCAGTGTTTTGGAGGACAAGCAACCTAGGAGGGTCACTAGATCTGTTGTTGCTTGATTTCCTTTGTACTCCTTTGTACTGTAAGCAAAACAAAATGTAATACCCAACTTACCTACTTCAGTATGGTTTCATCATTTTATTATAGCTATACCCTTCACACACCCCTCTCTCTCCCCCCCCCCTCTCTCTCTCTCACTCTCACTCTCACTCTCACTCTCTCTCTCTCTCTCTCTCTCTCTCTCTCTCCATAATTTTTCAGCTAAGGTGGCACTATCAGCTATAAATTCTCGCTCTTTTGGGATAGACCTTTTTCTAAGCAGATTTATTCTGAAAATGTGTTGAATAGATTTATTGGGCACCGATTGAAGTACATTTTATGGCTATTCTCTCCTCAGAATTGACAGACACACTCAAATATACGTTCTACTTTCAAAATTTCAACTTTATAATACTTTCTTGATCTACGATAAAATGTCGCTCAACAATCACAGCCTTTGATCGTGAATGTACAGTCACTCAAAACAAATCGTGGACCTCACCTATTTCTAATTATGGAAGTATGCCTATGGAAACTAATTTATTCATAAAATGTACACATTGATCGCAAAACTATATATACTATTGATTGAAAAGCAAGTTCCATCCATAAAAAATCCAGATAGTTATAATTACATAAAGAAAAACATAGGGGGCCCATGAATTATTATATGTGATTGTACAGCTGTCTCAAGATATTCCCCACATGATATACATGATATACATGTTTTTTTCCATGTGGATGAGGGAGACCTGCCTGTGACGAGTGCCTCCCCCAGAGTTGAAAAAGTGACAGGGCCATAATTAAGGAATGTTCGAGCCAAAATATCTGCATACACTGAGTTTGAAGCAATTGAAGTCATAGGATGAGGGAAAGATGGATTCAGGGAGAGAGTTCCAGAGCTCAGCTGTTGAATAGAAGAAAGATTGGGAGTATCGTTTCACTCTTGGGTTGGAGAGTTGCACAGAGTAGGGGTGAGATTGTGTTGCTAGACGGGTACTACGTACCTTACGTAGAGAAGGTGGTATACACTGAGAAAGCTTTGAGGAACACTGATTATTGTAATAGCGATAGAATTGTGAGAGAGATGCAACATTGCGGTGGAGAGAGAGAGATTGCATAGAATCGGTGAGTGGACGTGAGTTAATGATGCGAAAGGCTTTTCTCTCTACTTTGTCTAGGAGTGCTGTGTGAGAGGATCCTCCCCACACATGCGAACAATATTCAATAAAGGGACTCACTGTGCCCCTGTACAGAGCGAGAAGCTGTGCAGTGGTAAAGAACCCCTTTAGGCGGTTGAGCACACCCAGCTTCTGGGAAGCCATTTCAGCAAAAGTGGTAATATGGTTTTTCCAGGAGAGATCAGAAGAAAAAGAGACACCGAGGATACTGAGAGAATATGACTTGGGTTCGATCCCAGCCAAGGCGGACATTTAGTGGGTGTGGTAATA
This sequence comes from Paralithodes platypus, assembly GCA_032716605.1. NCBI lineage: Eukaryota > Metazoa > Arthropoda > Malacostraca > Decapoda > Lithodidae > Paralithodes > Paralithodes platypus. The sequence goes on from CM064498.1 coordinate 19,199,174, forward strand.
CGTCCTAGCATGTATATATATCATGTACGCACCCAGTCGGAGGACACCTTGATGACGTATACAGACTAATAACATGCATACCAGAGCCAGTCCAACAGCTTCCTTTATCTACAACATCCCTTCTCTGCTATCTACACTCTCCCAGCCGTATGGTCATAGTGTACTATCTGATGGCGTAATGGGATTCGAAATGTAAAGTTCTTGATGGGTAGATAAATGGAGCAATTGAGTTTTGGAAGCATTGAAAGTAACAAGATTTTCTCTGCCCCAATTCGAAATGGTTGTTAGATCAGAAGAAGAAGAAGAGGGATTGCTTGATGGGGCGTTCTGAAAAACTAGTTGAATAGTATAAGGTAGAGTCGTCAGCATATGAATGGATAGGACTGGAGGTGCAGTTAAGAAGATAAATTATGAATATTAGAAAGAGAATTGGAGATAGGACAGAACCCTGAGGAACACCAGAGTTCATAGGATGAGGAAGTGAACAATGGCCGTCCACAACCGCAGCTATGGAATGGCCAGAAAGGTAATTAGAGATAAAGGCAAAGATGGAGGGATAGAAACTGAAGGAGGATTGTTTGGAAATTAGAGGTTTCTGCCAGACTCTATCAAAGGCCTTCGATATGTCTAGCGCAATAGAAAAGGTCTCATCGAAGTCCTGAATGGAGGATGACCAAGAGTTAGTAAGATATGAAAGATGATTACTAGTTGAGCGACCCTTGAGGAAGCCATACTGGCGATCTGAGAGTAGATTATGAAAAGAGAGATGCTTAAGAAATTTGGAATTAAGAATAGTTTTAAAAAATTTGGAGATGCAAGAAATGAGAGCAATTGGACGATAGTTGGAGGGTTGAGTGTGGTCACCCTTCTGTGAGACAGGTTGAATGAGAGCAAACTTCCGGCAAGACAGGAAGACGTTAGATGAGAGACAGACGGAGGAGTTTGCCTAGACAGGGAGTCAGCACGGAACCACAGTTTTTTAGTACAACAGGAAGAACACCATCCAGACCGCAAGCCTTCTTAGTATTAAACCCAGAGAGGGTAGAAAATACATCTTTAGAAGAGATTAGGATATAAGGCATAAGTAGGAGAGAGTGGAGATGGGAGGGAGGAATAGCACTGGAATCATCCAAGGTGGATTTTCTAGCGAAATTTTGAGCGAAGAGTTCAGCTTTGTCAGAAGAAGTAGTGATGGTTGTGCCAACAGAGTGGAAAAGGGGAGGAAAACTCGAGGAAGAAAAATTGTTGGAGAGGTTTTTCTCTAGATACCAGAAAGCTTGGGAAGAGCTAGAGTTGGATAGTTCAGTGCATTTATTATTGATGAAAGAGTGTTTGGCGAGTCGAAGGACAGATTTGGCTTGATTCCGGTCAGACACATAGAAAGAGTGAGTTTCTTGAGTTTGAAGGCTTCGGTACCATTTGAATGCTTTCTCCTTATTGTGGATAGCAGTAGAAGAAGCGTCAGTAAACCAAGATTTGTTTGCATTAGTCTGAGTGAAAGGAAATGGAATGCCCGATAGGATTACCTCGGTAATGCGTTCAGCACTCTTTGAGGGTCCCCGGCCACGGAAGCAAAAATCATTCCATAGGAAGTCAAAGAAGTACTGCCAATGAACCTCCCAGTCGGCAGCACCAAAGTGCCACAAGTGCCGCTGGCTGGGAGGATTGGGTGGTCGTACTGGAGAGATAGAACAGGTGACAGAGATGAGTTTATGGTTAGAGGAGCCTAAAGGAGAGAAAAGATCGACAGTATATAAGAAAGAGTTAGAAGTTAGAAACAAGTCAAGAATGTTGGGCCGATCTCCGACGCGATCTGGGATTTGGGTGGGATGCTGAACCAACTGCTCTAGGTCATTTAGGATAGAAAAGTGCTAATGAGACAACTTTTGCGATTTGAATGTGACATCTAAAGTGATTTCTCATTCTCAGTAGTTGACTAGATCTGTTTAAGTATACTATTAAGCTTAAGACTAATATTTAACATACAAATTCAATACTGTAGACATATGGTAGAATAAGAGTACATTTTGAGCAACTACAGTATATAGTGGTTTAGTCGGTTAGATTGCTGGTGAATTGCTCCGTTGACCGCGAAGCCTCTAGGGAGACTCACAGTTATTTTACCAACCTATTGCTGTGGAAAGGGTTGTGTTGTGTTTGAGATTGTGTGTGTCTGTGCGTGTTTTGCTTTTGAGTTTACGCGTGTGTATATATGTAATTTCAATGTACTGTGCAATATACGCAAGTACATGTGTGACATAGTTTATGTGTGTGCTTGTGTGTATTGTTTTTATATTTTTTATTATTTTTTGTTTTGAGCGTGTGAGTAAATATGTGAATTTTAATGAACTGTGTACCTAATGTATGACATAGTTAATGTGTGTGTGTGTGTGTGTGTGTGTGTGTGTGTGTGTGTGTGTGTGACGGCGAAGAGTATAACAGTGTATTAGCGTGTGAGCGTATTTGTGGCTGTATGTGCGTGGGTGCGTCTGTACATATTGGTGAGCGTGTATGTGACTAAGAGGGTGTACGAGAGCGAGGTGGAGGGACAGAGAGGGAGAGGTAGACCGAATGAGAGGTGGAAGGATGGAGTGAGGAAGTACATGAACGAAGGCGGTGCTGGTTGGGGGGAGGGGCGTCGACTGACTGGGGACAGAGGTGCATGGGGGCGGTTCGTTCGTGGCCACCTCTTCGGGGATCACGGCGTCAGGCAATAGATAGATAGATAGTATGTGGTTGTACGTGCTTGTGAGTGTATGTGTGGCTGTACGTGCTTGTGGGCGTATGTGTGGTTGTACGTGCTTGTGGGCGTATGTGTGGCTGTACGTGCTTGTGGGCGTATGTGTGGCTGTACGTGTTTGTGGGCGTATGTGTGGTTGTACGTGCTTGTGGGCGTATGTGTGGCTGTACGTGCTTGTGGGCGTATGTGTGGCTATATGTGCTTGTGGGCGTGTTTGGCTGTATGTGCTTGTGAGCGTATGTGTGGCTGTACGTGTTTGTGGGCGCGTGTGTGGCTGTACGTGCTTGTGGGCGTATGTGTGGTTGTACGTGCTTGTGGACGTGTTCACTTACTTGTTCTGTCAAGGGGAATCCACGCAATGCGAGTTAAGCTCATTATCGCGCCTCCTTAACTGGGAATGTATTGCGTGAAATATATGTTAAGTGTTTATGTATCGTTGGAATGGCTGTGGATGTGTGTGTAGTCTGTATTTTAGCCAATTGGCGACATCTGGAAACGAAGGCTTAGGGTTAATTTGTACGGTACCATTCTCACTACGGTACCAGTCTCACCCGAAGGCTTATATTAGGTTGACCAGTAGCTTAGGTTGACCAGTATGATACCCATCTCATCTTGTAACCGATCACCAACCCCAGATGGGACGTCACAACTTCGTCCACTTATACCAGGTTCCTATTTATACTGCTAGTTGAACAGAGGCTACACCGTAAAGAGACTTGCCCAAATGGCTCTTCCCTGCCCGGGTCTCGAATTCGGGACCTTCTGGTTGTGAGCCAGACGCGCTATCAGTTACGTCACGGGGAGGTGGGCGTGTGTGTGGCTGTACGTGCTTGTAAGCGTGTGTGTGGCTGTACGTGCTTGTGGGCGTGTGTGTGGTTGTACGTGCTTGTGGGCGTGTGTGTGGTTGTACGTGCTTGTGGGCGTGTGTGTGGTTGTACGTGCTTGTAAGCGTGTGTGTGGCTGTACGTGCTTGTATGCGTGTGTGTGGTTGTATGTGCTTGTAAGCGTGTGTGTGGTTGTACGTGCTTGTAAGCGTGTGTGTGGTTGTACGTGCTTGTGAGCGTGTGTGTGGTTGTACGTGCTTGTGAGCGTTTGTGTGGATGTACGTGCTTGTGAGCATATGTGTGGCTGTACGTGCTTGTGAGCGTGTGTGTGGCTGTACGTGCCTGTGGGCGTGTGTTACTCAGTTACTTGTTCGTCAAGGGGAATCCACGCAATGCGAGCTAAGCTCATTATTATCGCGCCTCCTTAACTGGGAATGTATTGCGTGAAATGCATGTTAAGTGTTTTATGTACTGTTGGAATGGCTGTGGATGTGTGTGTAGTCTGTATTTAGCCAATTGGCGACATCGGAAACGAAGGCTTAGGGTGGATCTGTATGGTACCATTCTCACTAGACGGTACCAGTCTCACCCGAAGGCTTAGGTAGCCATCAGCTTAGGTGAACCATATGATACCCATCTCGCCTTGTACCATTTTTGCCAACCCCAGATGGGACGTCACAACTTCGTCCACTTATTCCAGGTACCTATTTACAGCTAGGTGAACTGAGGCTAACACATGAAAGGAGACAAGCCCAATTTGTCTCCGCCCGGTCTGGGATTGAACCCCCGACCCCTCGTGTGTGAGACGAGAGCTCTACCTACTAGGCTACGGGCTGTGTGTGTGGTTGTACGTGCTTGTGGGCGTGTGTGTGGCTGTACGTGCTTCTGGGCGTGTGTGTGGCTGTACGTGCTTGTGGGCGTGTGTGTGGCTGTACGTGCTTGTGGGCGTGTGTGTGGCTGTACGTGCTTGTGGGCGTGTGTGTGGCTGTACGTGCTTGTGTGGGTGTGTGGGACTGTACGTGCTTGTGGGCGTGTGTGTGACTGTACGTGCTTGTGGGCGTGTGTGTGGCTGTACGAGCTTGTGGGCGTGTGTGTAGTTGTACGTGCTTGTGGGCGTGTGTGTGGATGTACGTGCTTGTGGGCGTGTGTGGGGCTGTACGTGCTTGTGAGCGTGTGTGTGGCTGTACGTGCCTGTGGGCGTGTGTGTGGCTGTACGTGCCTGTGGGCGTGTGTGTGGCTGTACGTGCTTGTGGGCGTGTGTGTGGCTGTACGTGCCTGTGGGCGTGTGTGTGGCTGTACGTGCCTGTGGGCGTGTGTGTAGCTGTACGTGCCTGTGGGCGTGTGTGTGGCTGTATGTGTTTGTGGGCGTGTGTGTGGCTGTATGTGCTTGTGGGCATGTGTGTGGCTGTATGTGCTTGTGGGCCTGTGTGTGGCTGTATGTGCTTGTGGGCGTGTGTGTGGCTGTATGTGCTTGTGGGCGTGTGTGTGGCTGTATGTGCTTGTGGGCATGTGTGTGGCTGTATGTGCTTGTGGGCCTGTGTGTTTCGCTGCGTATGTCGAGTGTTTTGCAACCATAGAGAGAATATTTTATTTTCACGCTCCACTCTCGAATTTTACCCTTCCCCCCTTCCCTCTCTCCCCTCCCTTCCTCTCTCCCCCTCCCCCCTTCTTCTCTCCCCCTCCCCCCCTCCCCCTCCCTTCCTCTCTCCCGACTCCCCTCCCTTCCTCTCACCCCCCTCCCCTTACCCTCAATCTACCTTCCGTTGTCCCCTTTCCCTTCTCTATTAATCCCTCTCTCCACTACCCTAGGCTCTGTTTGTTTCCTGTCTATTCTTCTCTTATCCCTGTCTTCCCTCTTCCCTTCCATACTCTCCCTATCTTCTTTCCCTATTCCGCCCATCGTTCTCTACCCTACCATTCCCTGCCTATCTTCTTCCCCTGTTCCCTCCATCGTTCTCTACCCTACCATTCCCTGCCTATCTTCTTCCCCTGTTCCCTCCATCGTTCCCTACCCTACCATTCCCTGCCTATCTTCTTCCCCTGTTCCCTCCATCGTTCCCTACCCTACCATTCCCTGCCTATCTTCTTCCCCTGTTCCCTCCATCGTCCCCTACCCTACCATACCCTGCCTATCTTCTTCCCCTGTTTCCTCCATCGTTCCCTACCCTACCATTCCCTGCCTATCTTCTTCCCCTGTTCCCTCCATCGTCCCCTACCCTACCATACCCTGCCTATCTTCTTCCCCTGTTCCCTCCATCGTTCCCTACCCTACCATTCCCTGCCTATCTTCTTCCCCTGTTCCCTCCATTGTTCCCTACCCTACCATACCTTGCCTATCTCCTTTCCCTGTTCTCCCTATTCTACCTCACCCTGGCTTCTCTGCATCTCTTCTATCTCTGCTAAGCTTTTACCTCCCCTTCTCACCTTCTACCCTACCGTCCCCATCTCTCTTTACCTCCTCCCTTTCCCTCTCTCCCCATTCTGTTTTATCTCTTCTTCTCTCTCTCTCTCTTGACCGGTTGAGAGCTCTTGATCTCGTTGAAAACACGCAGACTATGAGGTCAGCTCATTGAAGTTTTAAAATACTGGGTTTGACAATGTGGATTATTGCAACATGTTTAATCTCAATATGAATACAACACGCGACCTCGGCTGGAAGCTAGAATTGAAAAGATTCAGCACTAGTACTTGTGGAACCTTTTCCACATATATTATCTTTTCAACCTGAAACAAACTTCTCTCAGAAGTTGTAGGTAGTTTTTCAGTAGAGCAGTTCAAGAAGAGAGTAGATAGAGTTTCGCACACTGTAATTAAGTGTTGTGAACTTCACAATATCTCTTTCCACTTCGAATATCTCTCTAAAATGGATTGCAAGGTTTTTGAGATACTAATTATACTGTGTAACTCCTTGTAACTCTCACTCCTCTCAGTACCACTTCCACCTCTGTCTCTCTCTCTCTCTCTCTCTCTCTCTCTCTCTCTCTCTCTCTCTCTCTCTCTCTCTCTCTCTCTCTCTCTCTCTCTCTCTCTCTCTCTCCAATTAAGCGAAACACCTGGCCTTACTAGGTGAAGGACACAGGTGACAATGGAAGAAATGTAACAAGAAAAAAACTAGAGGGGGTTGGAGAAGAGAATAAAAAACGGATGAAAGATGTACAGAAAAAAAGGAGATTGGGATGGAGGCTCGATGGCAGAAGGGTAGGAAGGCAAGGAAGGAAGGAAGGAATAAAGGTGGAAATTAGGGAAGAAGGAAGATACTAAGATGGAAATGAAGGAAAAAGGAAGGTAGTGAAGGAAGGAAAAAAGGTGGAAATTTGGGAAGGAGGAATGAAGGAAAAGGGTGGAAATGATGGAAGGAGGAATGACGGAAAAAGGTGGAAATGACGGAAGGAGGAATGAAGGAAAAAGGTGGAAATGACGGAAGGAGGAATGAAGGAAAAAAGGTGGAAATGAGGGAAGGCGGAGGGGCGTGGAAGAATGAACGAAGGGTGGAACGAGGAATAAGATAGTGTAGGAAGGAAAGGAAGGAAAGGGAAACAGAGGAAATGAGGGAAGAAATTAGTTTAGAGAGAATGAAGCAATGCTGAAGCCCAAACCCCTTATTAAACACTGAATAAGTCCAAACTCTTGTAGCTTTTAAGGGAGCCCACCTCGCTTTTTTCCCTTTCTCTCCCTCTCTCTTTGGCTTGTATCCATTCGGCCCCCTTCAGGCTACTGTTTTAAGACGTTTACCCTCATCCAGGTGTTAATATTTTCCTGGCGAGCGGTAGCGAGCCAGCATATATATATATATATATATATATATATACTGTATATACTGTATATATGTATATATACATTTTTTGTTTTACAGCAAGCTAAATTTGTACATTTTTCGATAGAAAAATGTCTCTGAAGCCGGATTTCTCCATACAATGATGGCTCGCTATCGCTCGCCAGGAAGAAATCGACACCTGGATGGGGATAAACGTCCTAAAACAGTTGGCCGAATGGAGCCGAATGGATACAAGTCAGAGAAAGAGAGAAAAGGAGAGAAAGAAAAAAAAAAGTGACCCCCTTAACTGCCTCTCCTCCTCCCTCCCTCCTCATGCACTCTCCTACTCCCCCCCCCCCCAATCCCCTTTCTTCCCCATTTTTGTCCTACGATTTAGCTTAATTATGGGTTTTGTTTTGTTTTAGATCCCCTTCTCCCTCATGTTCAGCCCCATTAGTTTTCAGATTTTAAGATGTTTGACCCATTAGTTTGTCGATTTTAAGACCTTTCACCTCATTTCTTTGTCAATATTAAGACCTTTTGTGCTATTTAGGTGTTGATTTTTTCCTGGCGAACGATAGTGAGCCTGTACTTTTGGAAGAACCTGCCTTTGGCCTGAAAAATGTTCTATCAATAAGTGTACAAATTAATCTAGAAAGGGGATCTAATGGATGTTTTTTTGAGGTTTGATGGAGGTCTAGGATGGAAACTAGAAAATATTATTCATCTACCCATAGCCTATGATAGCGCAGTTGGAAAGTGTGTACATGCTTAGATTGATATGCAGGATTCGAAACTGCATAATAAATCGTAGGCTTGTCCACCATTCTTTAACTGTCTTCGTAGCGCAATGGATAAATGCACTGAATTTCGGTGTGAGCATCCTAGGTTCAAATCCCTGGACTGCCACATGTATTTGTTGATTTAATTAATTGAGTTTAGGAGTAAAGTCGGTTGGTGGAGGGAACATAATAAAAAAAAGATACATAATTGAGCAAATAATCCCCCCTTAACCCATAAACGGCGAGCGTCCTCATATGAGTCCGTACTGGGCGAAGGCGAGCGTCCTCATATGAGCCAAGGCCTAAAAAAAAACTTTTAAAAAGGCCCCAGTAGCACTTTTAAAAAAAAAATTGTGTTTAAGTGAGATAATTCCCCTCCATACCTCGTATTACTCCTCCACATGTGTCAAAATCCCCTCCTTCCGCCCCCCCTTCAATTATCACCTATTTGTCCTCTTATTCCCATATTTATTGGTGTTTTTATCATGCCAATATCTCCAAACCGGTCTAAGCCATGCTCATGTTGCTAAAGAGGGTGTAGAGTGTCTGAGAGTGTGAGTGAGTAAGTCAGTCTAGCTCCAGGCTCCGAGAAGGGAGGCTCCGTGTGGCCCGCCTCAGCTCCACACTTGATGAATGGCCGGTCGGCAATTATTCGAGATTTTGACCATCCAAACATTATTCATACTTGTTTTATTGTTGTTACATGTTGCTATCTTCATATTAAACGTAAAATAGGCGCATATGAATAAGTAAAAACGATATTTATCGTAAAATTACGATTATAGGTGGGAATGAGGCCTAATATGTCTGCCCAGTTGTGTGGTGTCCATTACACATAACTCGCCATTTTTGGGTTAAGGGGGGGGGTTTCCAGTTTGCTCCTTGGACCTCCGTTAAGCTTAATAAATAATAATCCCAAGACCTCCCTTCGAGATGAAATTGTACATTTTGGTAGAAAAAGTCACGGCCGAAGGCCGATTCCTACAAAAATATAGGTTGGCTATTGCTCCCCAGGAAAAAAAATGACTCCTAAGTGGGACGAAAGGTTTTAAATTTGACAGAAATGGGGCAAAAGGTCTAAAATCGTCAAACTAATGGGTGGTAAAGTCTTAAAATGTCAAAACTAATGAGGCTAAACATGAGAGAGAAGGGGCTCTACTAAATGTTTCCCTATCTCCATTTAGTTCCCTGCGAGACGTCATAGGCGTTTAAAGCAAGGTATTGTATTCACCCGTGTGAGTGTGTATATATATATATATATATATCTCTCTCTCTCTCTCTCTCTCTCTCTCTCTCTCTCTCTCTCTCTCTATCTATGTTATCTATCTATCTATCTATATATCTATATTATCTTCTATCCTATCTATCTATCTACTATCTCGATCTATCTATCTAGCTATCTATCTATCTATCCTATCTATCTATCTATCTATCTATCTATCTATCTATCTATCTATCTATCTATCTATCTATCTATCTATCTATCTATCTATCTATCTATCTATAGATCTTTCGCTCTGTGTGCGTCAAATAATTCTAGGAAAAAATATTTGGATTTCGACGAGACTTGGACAATCCCTTCACATAGTACCGGAAAGGAATCCATTAACATGTTATTAACACTGGCTGACGCCCCCGCCCCCTACACTTTCATGTTTAGTCCTTCCCAAATACCATCCAGATACATTTTTGTTCAATAATCCCGATATTTGAGGTAATAATTTATAGTTAGTTAGATTACACACGACAATTTAAAAAAACAAATATTGTATGACTGCCGTATATTATTATGTTCCTTCCAACAACCAACTATACTCCTAAAATCGATTAATGAAATTTACAAACACATGTGGCAGTCCGTGGATTCGAATCCAGGACGCTCACACCGAAAATGTAAGTATTATTTCCAATATCATTGCACGAAATCATGCCAATTTTGGTGCCTTTATTCCATAGGCCATTCTACATGCCTCATTAACATTTGTAATGAATATTGTTATTACTCCAGTATAATGTGTGTGTCTGTCTGCTCGCACAATATCTTGAAAATGAATCCATGCATTTTGACGAGACTTGGTCAGTCCCTTAATATTGTACTCGAAAGAATCCCATTAACTTTGGTTGACATTGGATGACGTCCCCATCCCCCGTTCCCCCCATCTTGGACCCCCAAAGCAAGACTGCACACGTTGTGGATGTATTTAGATGCGCGTTCATTATGTTCCTGTTTATTATCTCCGTGTTATTTTTTTCCTTTATTTGTTTTACCTGAGTCTCACTTCACCTTTCCTATCTCCAATTCCCGAGTTCTCCCCTTTCATCCCTCCTTCCTCATATCACAACCCTTCCTCTCCTGTTATCCTCTCCTCCCCTACTGCCTCTTTCCCTTCCCCTCCCGCTTAATCCCCTTCCCCCCCTCCCCACCCTCTGTAGCCCTCTCCTCATATAAAATAATACAAACACAAAAACACTAAATTGCTGCAGTGAATGTGTCCAGTGTACATGTAACTCTGTGTGTGTGTGTGTGTTTGTGTGTTTGTGTGTGTGTGTGTGTGTGTGTGTGATGAATTAACTCCTATCATTCAGGTATGTACTATTGTGGACATAAGTCCTGCGACACCTGCCTGAGAGGGATCCGCGAATTGTGTTGGTAACATTGGTAACCCCCCCCCTCCCCACTATACCACCCTCTCTCAGTCAAGCCCTCCCTTCCCACTCTACTTCTTTCGTTCTTGTTCACGTCTATAAGCCGTTCTTTATATATCTCTCTCTCATCGAATCATTGTATTTTTATGTATGTTTTCCAAATCTTCTTCCTAAAATTATATATCATACCGTTACATACTTCATATATATTGGATAATTGCCATTGTATACAAACCTAACAGAATATAAAGTTTGATAATCCATTCGAATTTGGAAGTTTATTAACAATATATGTTGTTTAAGTCAAATACAACTGAGACTTTAATTTACTTTTGCATTATCATATTTTAATTCAGTTATAATTATCTAAGCCCGTATATCCCACTGTTTGGAGTAAGCATGTATTTCACTGTCAAACTGTATATAATATTGAATGAAATAATTGACACACACACATAAAATGGGTTCCTATAATAATTTCATTGAATATTAAAATGTATAAATATTATGGTTACGTGTGTATTCTCAATACTCGCCTGTCAACCCACCTCCCCCTTAACTACGGTAGCTCACACTAATCTATTCATATTTCGTAACTAGTCAACGCAAACACACGGCCACACACATTAATGTAACATTACATTACACAAACTTGCATGTTATTTTCTTACTTGAGGAGATTTGGCGTCTTTCAACTGCCTCAGCGAGCGCTGCTCCCTCCGAGATTAACCCCTTCCGTTTCGGGGTTGTGTTTTGTTTTATTACAGCTATATTTACACAATTTTGTGCAGATACGGAAGGATCTGTGGTATTTAGAAGCATTAATTGAGCTAGTATGAAGCCTTTTAATTGTTACATTTCTTTCCTTAATTGAATAATAACTTATAAATTTAGCTATTCACCATTCACTCGAACCATACATCTGGCTCCTAGTTGGTGTTTGTATCGACGTTCATGATTTCCCATCTTATCAATACCGTAGCTCACTGGCCCAGAAGAGTCGCAGAACTGATAATGTCTGTATTATTATCTTTATTATTCTATATTCATTCATTATACTAGACACGTTTTAATAATGTTAATGATTACTTAACAATCTACAGTGATATCCAAATCTTAAGAGTCATGATATATTACATTAATACACATTTATCACATATATTGCATACAGTATACACAAGCGAAATAAAGAAATGATAAACCTCAAAAGTACGGTAAGCAAGAGATGAATACTGACTGACTAGGCCCATGTGCCTTAGCCCCAATCACAGGCTTGCTTCACTTATTATTCACAATAATAATAAGATAGGCAGGGTTAGTATTTCATATCTTGCTTGTGTTTAGGTATTATATCTGCGTTATTTATGTGTTTTCTGTAATAGTTCTTTGCTCTTAAGGTTTGGATATCACTCTAGATTATCACATTATTTGAATTAATTAAACTTATCTGTATTATTCTATATTTGGTCATTAACCCTTGTCGAGCGGGGGGTTTTGGGCTTATTGGGCACATCCAGGCCTCCTGAATGATAAATCAAGTATCTGCATGAAAACAAATGTATTCAGCAAAAAACTAGGCGCTAAAAGCTTCAAAATGAGACCAGAACAAGCTACGTAGCACTCGTGGGTTGTCATACAGTGATACATAACATGGGAGTTTAGCGTATAGCGGCATATTTTCCCAGCTATGCTCACTACTGGCTACACTGCCGGCCTCTCGAGAACACAGGAACATGAGTTAATGGGCGGGGGTAAGCCCTTGGGAGTCGGCTGTCTGGCCCGCTGCGCTCCCGGACGGCCATTTGCACTTGATTTTACCCCTTTTAACACCTTACGAGCGACGCTATGCGGTTTTATTTATATGTACCGCACAGCGGGGTGTTTTTAGCCAAAATAGGGCTTTTGTACTTTACGTGATCATTTTCATGCCTAAATAAGACCAGAACGTAATAACAAGTACCTATCCCTGAAAGGGCATAAAACAGAGCTTTCGAATGACACCATAACGATCCTTGTATGATGGATATTTTCTTGCAATAAGTGCAACGAAGTGCAAAAAGCAGGTAATTCGGTACTTTCGGTACATAAATTGAGTATGTAGCGAGTGAGAGAGGGAGGAGGGAGCTGAGATTTGTGTCAGTAGGTTCGCCGCGGTGGTCTGGAGCAGTCATACGCTCGCTAGTCTCCTGCCACCACTTGTCTCTCTCTCTCAGCCACATTACGTGCTGAAATTGCCACTCGACCTATGTCGAGCGCCGCCACATAGTCCAGCTTTTTTTAACTCGACTTATGTTGCTCGCCGCTAATTAAGGGTTAAAAGCCTTAATAATGCTCCTAACTTGCTGCAAATTGGAGGCGGACTTAAAGTCCGCCGCCGCTCTTTAAGGGTTAAACTAGATAAGTCTTAGTAATTAGAATTATAATGCTAATGTGATAAGTTATATCCAAACCTTAAGAGCTATAAAATATCACATAGAACACATATATAACGTAGATATCATACAGTAAACACAAACAAGGGAACATAATGTTGTGACTGCCTATTTAAATGTGTAAATGTGTGGTAGAGGTATTAAGTGTTCAATACAGAGCTAAACTGTTTCGAGTTTGAATATTGCCTCCGACAGGAGGAGGATATTCTTTGGTTTACCTTGCAACACCATTTACCCCTTGAGGTTCGTGACGCATTTTGACAGTTTAGTGTGGCCCTTTTTCGACGATTTTATACAGCGTAAGAAGACCCTTTGGGATGTAGGATAAACTATAATTTGTTAACAGTGATTAAATTATAGAAATATTTCTATATCTATATTAATCACGATTGAAGTAGCTTCAATGATGCAGGACAAGCTATCACATGTATTATTATGATAGTTATAGACACAAATACTTTTAATAAATTGACAAGTAGAATCTTTGTCATCTTTATATGCCTTCATTTACTACCATTTCACACACACATTTGTTTTCACTCACACCATCACCTCCATTAGTTATAATTGTGACACAAGGTTACATTGTTTCTGTTGTAACTGTTCATACATTACTTTCAATTATATGTTTTAATTAAGTGCACGTCCGTAATTTGTTAGCAAATAACCTATAACTCAAACAATATCTACACTGCATCATATTATTGTAATAATCAATTTTGAAACAAACTGCCTGGGGAACTTAGTATATGGTGAAACCACAACAAACACTTCGGCTTAGGACTCTCTAAAACGTTGTTGTGTTCTCTCTCTCTTAAGTACCGTAAATAAAGCCCAGAGCGAAGAAGTGATTTTATATATTTCATACAATTATTTTATTTTTATTTTATTTTTCGGATTATTTGTGTATCTTGGTATACAACAGGTTCGGCCCTACATGGACACTCTTCACGTATAAGCTATATACGAACATGTGAACATTGTATATATCTATCTATATCAATTAATTGCACGTGGAAGAAAGAAAATGGTACCGGTATTTCATAATATGTAACCAACCCTCGCATTTACTTTTCACAGCATGAATTTGAGAAATATTGGATTGAAAAATATATTCAGTAAATTGGTGGTGTATACAGCTAATAGCTACAAACAAAATCAATATAATAATATTTAGGACAAAAAAAGTGTACAAATAAATGCCACCGTATATAAATAAGGCTATAGCAAAAGTGCTCTCAGTTTAATGATGTGTTGCATAGGAAACCAAAAACTTTACCGGTAATCTTATTGTTGGACAAGACGATAATCAAACGCAAAACATTTCCGCTGCGTGTTTAACAATACCTCTACCACTCTAGTGTAAATCTAATCTCTTTGGAGGACAGCCTAATTGTATTATCATTAAAATAAATAGGCCTAATAATTCAATGTTTTATTGTATGAACTGTTTGACCCAATAGCAATTTTGTTGAAACACCTATT
>CM064498.1:19213936-19324886 GCA_032716605.1 Paralithodes platypus
GTCCATATTTCACTTTTAAACGTCCATATTTGAAATGATTCTTGACATTTTTAATTTAACACAATACAGTATAAAACCTTATTTAGAACTTCCATTTTGTTAAACCTGGACACTCAAACAACATATTACAGTTTTAAACCACAGTCTAACATATTTCACTTTTAAATAAACGTTCCATATTTGAAATTATCTTGACATTTTTAATTTTATATAAATACGTATACCTTTTTAGACTTACCCCCCATTTTGTTAAAACCTGACACTCAAAACACCATATGTACAGACAGGTGTATTTTAAACGTCCATATTTCACTTTTAAACGTTCATATTTGAAATGATCTTGACATTTTTAATTTATATAAATACAGTATACCTTTTTAGACTTCCATTTTTTAAACCTGACACTCAAACACCATATTACAGTTTTACAGGTTTTAAACGTCCATATTTCACTTTTAAAACGTTCATATTTGAAATGATCTTGACATTTTTAATTTATATAAATACAGTATACCTTTTTAGACTTCCATTTTTTAAACCTGACACTCAAACACCATATTTCACTTTTAAACGTCCATATTTCACTTTTAAACGTCCATATTTGAAATGATCTTGAAATTTTTAATTTATACAAATACAGTATACCTTTTTAGACTTCCATTTTTTAAACCTGACACTCAAACACCATATTACAGTTTTAAACGTCCATATTTCACTTTTAAAAGTTCATATTTGAAATGATCTTGACATTTTTAATTTATACAAATACAGTATACCTTTTTAGACTAACATTTTTTAAACCTGACACTCAAACACCATATTACAGTTTGAAACTTCCATATTTCACTTTTAAACGTCCATATTTCACTTTTA
The DNA here is from genome assembly GCA_032716605.1 of Paralithodes platypus. Lineage (NCBI taxonomy): Eukaryota > Metazoa > Arthropoda > Malacostraca > Decapoda > Lithodidae > Paralithodes > Paralithodes platypus. The sequence continues at coordinate 19,214,810 of CM064498.1, forward strand.
AACGTCCATATTTGAAATGATCTTGAAATTTTTAATTTATACAAATACAGTATACCTTTTTAGACTTCCATTTTTTAAACCTGACACTCAAACACCATATTACAGTTTTAAACGTCCATATTTCACTTTTAAACGTTCATATTTGAAATGATCTTGACATTTTTAATTTATATAAATACAGTATACCTTTTTAGACTTCCATTTTTTAAACCTGACACTCAAACACCATATTTCACTTTTAAACGTCCATATTTCACTTTTAAACGTCCATATTTGAAATTATCTTGACATTTTTAATTTATACAAATACAGTATACCTTTTTAGACTTCCATTTTTTAAACCTGACACTTAAACACCATATTACAGTTTTAAACGTCCATATTTCACTTTTAAACGTCCATATTTCACTTTTAAACGTCCATATTTGAAATGATCTTGACATTTTTAATTTATATAAATACAGTATACCTTTTTAGACTTCCATTTTTTAAACCTGACACTCAAACACCATATTTCACTTTTAAACGTCCATATTTCACTTTTAAACGTCCATATTTGAAATGATCTTGACATTTTTAATTTATACAAATACAGTATACCTTTTTAGACTTCCATTTTTTAAACCGTTTTCAACTTCACTATTTGAAATTATCTTGACATTATTACACTTTATACAAATACAGTATCCATTTTTAGACTTCCATTTTTTAAACCTGCAACTTACACACACTATTACACTTTTAAAGTTCAATATTTCCGTGTTCAACTTCACTATTTGAAATTATCTTGACATTATTACACTTTATACAAATACAGTATCCATTTTTAGACTTCCATTTTTTAATAACTTTTAAGTTCAATATTGGTTAAACTTCACTATTTGAAATTATCTTGACATTATTACACTTTATACAAATACAGTATCCATTGACCTTTAAACTTTTAAAGTTCAATATTTGTGTTTCAACTTCACTATTTGAAATTATCTTGACATTATTACACTTTATACAAATACAGTATCCATTTTTAGACTTCCATTTTTTAAACTTTTAAAGTTCAATATTTCCCGTTTTCAACTTCAAATATTTGAAATTATCTTGGCATTATTACACTTTATATACAATACAGTATTTTTAGACTTCCATTTTTTAAACTTTTAAAGTTCAATATTTCCGGGTTCAACTTCACTATTTGAAAAATTATCTTGACATTATTACACTTTATACAAATACTGTATCCATTTTTAGACTTCCATTTTTTAAACTTTTAAAGTTCAATATTTCCGTGTTCAACTTCACTATTTGAAATTATCTTGACATTATTACACTTTATACAAATACAGTATCCATTTTTAGACTTCCATTTTTTAAACTTTTAAAGTTCAATATTTCCGTGTTCAACTTCCCTATTTGAAATTATCTTGACATTATTACACTTTATACAAATACAGTATCCATTTTTAGACTTTCATTTTTATAAACCTGCAACTTACACACAATATTACACTTAAAGTTCAATATTTCCGTTTTCAACTTCACTATTTGAAATTATCTTGACATTACACTTTATACAAATACAGTATCCATTTTTAAAGTGTTTAGGCTTATATTTATGAAATGTTATTTATATAATTATGTAATTGAAATAAATACCAATTTGACTTACAACAAATTTGATATCCTAAAATATATGAATAATTTATAATAAATAAAAAAATAAAAATAAAATAAATAAAAAAGGAAAGGAAAAACAATAAAAAAAAAATATTACACGAAATAAAAATTAAACAAAAATAAATAAAAATAAAAATAAAATAAATAAAAAAGGAAAAATTAAAAATTAAACGAAAATAAATAAAAATAAAAATAAAAATAAAAATCAGCCGATCAGCCGATCAGCCGATCAGCCGATCAGCCGATCAGCCAATCTGCAATCAAATCCGATCAGCCGATCAGCCGATCAGCCGATCAGCCGATCAGCCAATCAGCCGATCAGCCAATCAGCCAATCAGCCGATCAGCCAATCAGCCAATCAGCCAATCAGCGATCAGCCAATCAGCAATCAGCCAATCAGCCAATCAGCACAATCAGCCAATCCGATCAGCCAATCAGCCAATCAGCCAATCAGCCAATCAGCCGATCAGCCAATCAGCCAACAGCCAATCAGCCAATCAGCCAATCAGCCAATCAGCAATCAGCCAATCAGCCGATCAGCCAGCAGCCAATCAGCCAATCAGCATCAGCCAATCAGCCAATCAGCCAATCAGCCACAATCAAGCCAATCAGCCATCAGCCAATCAGCCAATCAGCCAATCAGCCAATCAGCCCATCAGCCAATCAGCCAACCAGCCATGCAGCCAACCAGCCAATCAGCCAATCAGCCAATCAGCCAATCAGCCAATCAGCCAATCAGCCAATCAGCCAATCAGCCAATCAGCCAATCAGCCAATCAGCCAATCAGCCAATCAGCCAATCAGCCAATCAGCCAATCAGCCAATCAGCCAATCAGCCAATCAGCCAATCAGCCAATCAGCCAATCAGCCAATCAGCCAATCAGCCAATCAGCCAATCAGCCAATCAGCCAATCAGCCAATCAGCCAATCAGCCAATCAGCCAATCAGCCAATCAGCCAATCAGCCAATCAGCCAATCAGCCAATCAGCCAATCAGCCAATCAGCCAATCAGCCATGCAGCCAATCAGCCAATCAGCCAATCAGCCAATCAGCCAATCAGCCAATCAGCCAATCAGCCAATCAGCCAATCAGCCAATCAGCCAATCAGCCAATCAGCCAATCAGCCAATCAGCCAATCAGCCAATCAGCAATCAGCCAATCAGCAATCAGCCAATCAGCCAATCAGCCAATCAGCCAATCAGCCAATCAGCCAATCAGCCAATCAGCCAATCAGCCAATCAGCCAATCAGCCAATCAGCCAATCAGCCAATCAGCCAATCAGCCAAGCTTTCAGCCAATCAGCCAATCAGCCAATCAGCCAATCAGCCAATCAGCCAATCAGCCAATCAGCCAATCAGCCAATCAGCCAATCAGCCAATCAGCCAATCAGCCAATCAGCCAATCAGCCAATCAGCCAATCAGCCAATCAGCCAATCAGCCAATCAGCCAATCAGCCAATCAGCCAATCAGCCAATCAGCCAATCAGCCAATCAGCCAATCAGCCAATCAGCCAATCAGCCAATCAGCCAATCAGCCAATCAGCCAATCAGCCAATCAGCCAATCAGCCAATCAGCCAATCAGCCAATCAGCCAATCAGCCAATCAGCCAATCAGCCAATCAGCCAAGCTTTCAGCCAAGCTTTCAGCCAAGCTTTCAGCCAAGCTTTCAGCCAAGCTTTCAGCCAAGCTTTCAGCCAAGCTTTCAGCCAAGCTTTCAGCCAAGCTTTCAGCCAAGCTTTCAGCCAAGCTTTCAGCCAAGCTTTCAGCCAAGCTTTCAGGCCAGCTTTCAGCCAAGCTTTCAGCCAAGCTTTCAGCCAAGCTTTCAGCCAAGCTTTCAGCCAAGCTTTCAGCCAAGCTTTCAGCCAAGCTTTCAGCCAAGCTTTCAGCCAAGCTTTCAGCCAAGCTTTCAGCCAAGCTTTCAGCCAAGCTTTCAGCCAAGCTTTCAGCCAAGCTTTCAGCCAAGCTTTCCGCCAAGCTTTCAGCCAAGCTTTCAGCCAAGCTTTCAGCCAAGCTTTCAGCCAAGCTTTCAGCCAAGCTTTCAGCCAAGCTTTCAGCCAAGCTTACCCACTATCCAACTGTCTTAAGACAGTTTACCCACTATCCAACTGTCTTAAGACAGTTTACCCACTATCCAACTGTCTTAAGACAGTTTACCCACTATCCAACTGTCTTAAGACAGTTTACCCACTATCCAACTGTCTTAAGACAGTTTACCCACTATCCAACTGTCTTAAGACAGTTTACCCACTATCCAACTGTCTTAAGACAGTTTACCCACTATCCAACTGTCTTAAGACAGTTTACCCACTATCCAACTGTCTTAAGACAGTTTACCCACTATCCAACTGTCTTAAGACAGTTTACCCACTATCCAACTGTCTTAAGACAGTTTACCCACTATCCAACTGTCTTAAGACAGTTTACCCACTATCCAACTGTCTTAAGACAGTTTACCCACTATCCAACTGTCTTAAGACAGTTTACCCACTATCCAACTGTCTTAAGACAGTTTACCCACTATCCAACTGTCTTAAGACAGTTTACCCACTATCCAACTGTCTTGGGATTGTTTTTAAATTTCCTTTTTAGTTTTCATTTTTATATATAGGTGAAAATAACACATTTCTCAATTATATCCTTTATTAATAAATTCACATAAATCCTGGAATATAAAAGGTAGACAAATAGAGAGGGGGGAGGGAGTGGGGGAGGAAAGCAAGAAGGGGGGGGAGCAAAAGAGGGTAGGGGGGGAGAAGAGAGAGAGAGGGGGGGGAAGAATAGAGAGAGGGGGGGGAGGAAGAGAGAAGGGGATATAGAGAGGGGGGGAAGGGATAGAGAGAGAGGGGGAGGGAGAGAGGAGGGGGGAGAGAAGGGGAGAGAGAGGGGGGAGAGGGGATAGAGAGAGGGGGGGAGTGGAGAAGAGAGAAGGGGAGATGGGGGGGAGAAGGGGATAGAGAGAGAGGGGGAGGGAGAGAGGAGGGGGAGAAGGGGATAGAGAGAGAGGGGAGGGAGAGAGGAGGGGGGAGAAGGGGATAGAGAGAGGGGGGGAGGGAGAGAGAGGGGGGGTGGAGGGCGAGGGAGGGGAGGAGCAAGAAGGGGGGGGAGCAAAGAGGGAGGGGGGGGGGGGAGAAGGGGATAGAGAGAGGGGGGGGAGGGGATAGAGAGAGAGGGGAGGGGGAGAGAGAAGGGGAGAGAGAGAGAAGGGGGGAGTGGAGGGCCGAGGGGGGGGAGCAAAGAGAGGGAGGGGGGAGGGGGGAGTGAGAGAGAGAGGAGGGGGGGGGGAGCAAAAGAGAGAGAGGGAAAAGGGGAAGTGGAGGGAGAGAGAAGGGGGGAGCAAAAGAGGGAAAAGAGGGAGTGGAGGGAGAGAGGGGGGGGGAGCAAAGAGAGAGAGAGAGGGGGGAGGGGAGAGGGGGGGGGGGAGCAAAAGAGGAGAGGAGAGGGAGAAGGGGTGGAGGGAGCAAAAGAGGGAGGGGGGGGGGGGGGGGCAAAAGAGAGAGAGAGAGGGGGGGGAGCAAGAGGGAAAAGGGGAAGTGGAGGGAGAGAGAAGGGGGGGAGCAAAAGAGGGAAAAGGGGAAGGGGAGGGGAGAGAGAGGGGGGGGGGGGAGGGGGGAGAGGGGAGGGAGGGGGGGGGAGCAAAAGAGAGAGAGAGGAGGGGGGGAGCAAGAGAGAGGAGGGGGGGGGGGAGCAAAAGAGGGAGAAGGGGAAGTGGAGGGAGCAAAAGAGGGAGGAGAGGGGAGAGAGAGAGAGAGGGGGAGTGGAGGGGAGCAAAAGAGGGAGGGGGAGGGAGAGAGAGAAGGGGGAGGGGGGGCAAGAGAGGGAGGGGGGGAGCAAAAGAGAGAGAGGAGGGGGGGGAGCAAAAGAGGGAGGGGAGTGGAGGAGCAAAAGGGGAGAGAGGAGAGGGGGAGTGGAGGGAGAGAGAGGGAGAGGGAGGGGGAGGGGGGGGGGGCAGAGAGGGAGGGAGAAGAGGGTGGAGTGGAGGAAGGAGGGGGGGGGGGAGCAAAAGAGGAAGGGGGGAGAGAGGAAGAGAGAGGGGGAGAGGGAGAGAGAGGGGGGGGGGGGGAGGGAGAAAGAGAGAAGGGGGGAGAAAAAGAGAGAGGGGGAGAGCAAAAGAGGGAGGGGGGAAAGAGAGAAGGGGGGAGTGGGGGAGGAAAGAGAGAAGGGGGGAGCAAAAGGAGAAGGGAGAGCAAAGAGGGGGGGTGAGTGGAGGGAGGAAAGGAGAGGGAGTGGAGGGAGGAAAGAGAGAAGGGGGGAGTGGAGGGAGGGGAAAGAGAGAAGGGGAGAGGGGGGGGGGGGGAAGCGAGAAGAGGGAACAAATGAAGGAGAGGGTGGAGAGAAATAGAGGGGAAAGAGAAGGGAGAGATAAGGGGGGAGGGAGAGGGGGGGGGAGCAAAAGAGGGAGAGAGAGAAGGGGGGGGCAAAAGAGGGGGAGGGAAGGGGGGAGCAGAGAGAGAAGGGGGGGAGCAAATGAGAGAGAGAAGGGGGGAGCAAAAGAGGGAGGAGAGAAGGGGGGAGCAAAAGAGGGAGAGGGGAGCAAAAGAGGGAGGAGGGGAGGGAAGAGAGATAAGGGGGGAGCAAATGAGGGAGAGAAATAGAGGGAAGGGGGAAATAGAGAGGGGAGAGTAAGAGAGCAAATGAGAGAAAAGGGAGGAGAAAAAAAAGGGGAGCAAATGAAGGAGGGAAGAGAGAGGTGAGAGAAGAGGGAGAAACAGAAGAGGGATGAGAGAGGGAGGAAGCAAATGAGGGAGAGCAGGGGACGAGAAAGAAGGGAGAGCAGATGAGGGAGGAGAAACAAGGGAGAGCAGAAGCAAATGAGGGAGAGAAGGGAGAGCAGATGAGGGAGGAGAAAGGGAGAGCAGAAGCAAATGAGGGAGAAACAAGGGAGAGCAGATGAGGGAGGAGAGAAGAGAGCAGATGAGGGAGAGCAGAAGAGAGGCGAGAGAAATTAGAGGGGGGAAGCAAATGAGGGAAGAGAGAAGCGAGAGCAGATGGAAGAGAGCAAGTGGGGGAGAGGGAGAGAAGAGAGGAGAGAGAGAAGGGAGAGCAGATGAGGGACGAAAGTAGAGCAGAAGCAAATGAGAGAGAACAGAAGAGGGAGAGCAGATGGAGTAGAGCAGAAGCAAATGAGGGAGGAGAAAGAAGAAGAGAGATTAGAGGGTAGAGAGAAGGGGGGGGGGAAGCAAATGAGGGAAGAGAGAGAGAAGGGAGAACAGAGGAGTGAGAGCAGAAACCAGAACAGGGAGGAGAGAGACAAGGGAGAGCAGATGGAAGAGAGCAAGTGGGGGAGAGGGAGAGCAGGAGAGAACAGGGAGAGAAGAGAGAGAAGAGAGACCAGAAGAGGGAGGGAGGAGGGAGACAGAGAGAAGCAGAAGAGGGGAGTGAGAGAAAGTAATGAAGGATGTTAGGCATAATAGTCATTATATAGTAAAAACATAGAACAGTGTAAGGGGGGTGGGGGAGCTATCTAATTATTGAATGACGCCACTATAATATTGGCCCCTAACCTATATGATGCTTATCAAACAATATGTACATATTTTAATACACATGCAAATGGAAACCGTATACATATTAATATTCAATAATAACTACATTACTTCTATTACTATAAACACTACTACTATCTATTGCCTCACGCCGTCATCCACCAAGGGGTACCCACTACTAATAAAGATAATAACACTATATAATACAAAAACAATAAATTTAATCACTCTCTAACTCTATATAATACAATAAACAATCTAATTAAAACAATCAATACAATCACACATTAATACTGTACCTATCGATCTATCGAATAACAACACTAGGAATCTATCAACTTAATGCCATAATTATCAATCTAACTTTAATATCTATCACATACAATAATTACAAACAACTAATATCTAATGCGGTGATGGGCTGGTCTATCAGAGTGAGAACTGAGCAATCTCTGCCATACCCATAGCTTACTCTGACTGTTCATTTTACTTATATATTTTCTAGATCTCAAGTGACGGCGTCTCTAACGTGGATTGACCTCCCAATCTACCAAGATTGGAAGCCAAAGCGTCACATTTTTCCCTTGCCCCTCAACTTTCTCTTCATAATTGCTGAGGGACACAGGGCCCTGGGTGGGGCTTTGGTTTCCCGGGCATTTCCGCACCCTCCTCAGCTCCCCGCCATGGAGTGGCTTCGGTCACCCAGGCTTTATTGTGGTCGGCGGGGAGGGTTCTGTGGGGGCGCTCGGTTATGGCCTTGGCCTTGCTCGGGGCCTTGGGGCTGTTCGGCCAGGCAGCTTGGGGAACAACAACAACAACAACAACTAATATCTAATAGTCTCGAGTCGGCCACCCCAAGCTAAGGGTTAAGTGCCTCAGTATAATACATAGGCCTACATAAATACAGTCTCGAGTTGTGCATCTTTCTGATTCATCAAACTGCACATACCATCACACAACATTTATATACTAGGTCAAAATTAGTAGCACGATTTCATTCCGTTCGGGATAGCTATACACATTTAAAGACACGATTTGTGACATCGAGTGTACTGCATATAGAAATAATTAAAATAAACATATGTCTCGATTCGGCCACCCCCCACACCCGCTATGGGGTATATGCCTGAGTATATACATAGCCTACACACCTATAACACAATCAACATAATGTAATAATATGTATCTAAGTTGGGTATCTACCTATAAATATGAATCAAATACAATATAAGTTATCAATCTATCTCAAACTCCTTACAAAATACATTCATAATCAATCAATAAAAATAATAACAATCTCTCGAGTCGGCCACCCCAAGCTAAGGGTTATGTGCCTCACTATAATACATAGGCCTACATAAATACAGTCTCGAGTTGTCCATCTTTCAAAATCATCAAACTCCACATATGATCACTCAAAATGTAGATTCTAAGTCAAATACACTCAACATTTATATACTAAGACAATTTCATTCCCTTCGAAATACCTAAAAATACATTTAAAGCCACAATTTGTGACATTGAGTGTACTGCATGTAAAACTAATTAAAATAAACACTCTCAATTCAGCCACCCCACCAGCTATGGGGTATGTGCCCAAGTATAATTATACATAGCCTACACACCTATAACACAATCAACATAATGTAATAATAGGTATCTAATACAATACAAATATTTGTTTCATATTTATACCTTCATACTTAACTTACATATCTATCTATCTAAACATAATTACAAACTATATTTATATTGTCCTCGTCCCACTTTTGGTTTGTTTAGTTTGCAAGTTTTATATTTGCATTCATAATCAAGCAAAAATAATATTAACAATCTAAATTACCTATTTAAATTGAACACTTCAAACAGATCTATCTTATTATTGCCAGAAGCCAGTCCCTAAGTGGGTGGCCACGAATGACCCGCCTCCATATGCTGACGCAACTCACTCAATAATCTAGCATGTAGAGATGCACTTTTTAACGCCATATACTCCCTTCATTTAACAGGGCTAGGGCGTGCCCTTGTAAGAGGGACTTGTTGTTGTTGTTGTTGTTGTTCCCCAAGCTGCCTGGCCGAACAGCCCCAAGGCCCCGAGCAAGGCCAAGGCCACAACCGAGCGCCCCCACAGAACCTCTCCCGACCACAATAAAGCCTGGGTGACCGAAGCCACTCCATGGCGGGGAGCTGAGGAGGGTGCGGAAATGCCCGGGAAACCAAAGCCCCACCCAGGGCCCTCAGCAATTATGAAGAGAAAGTTGAGGGGCAAGGGGAAAATGTGACGCTTTGGCTTCCAATCTTGGTAGATTGGGAGGTCAATCCACGTTAGAGATGCCGTCACTTGAGATCTAGAAAATATATAAGTAAAAGGAACAGTCAGAGTAAGCTATGGATATGGCAGAGATTGCTCAGTTCTCACTCTGATAGACCAGCCCATCACCACATGACTAGAACCCAATCCTCTCAGCATCAGCTAGGAAAGGCCCTAGAAAGCCACCTTTGGCGGGGGGATAGCTCCCCTATTTCAACCCTTTTCGGGGTTGGGCACCCGCCCAGTAAGAGGGACTTTTACATTATACTGTACTGGAATTTTAATAACTAATTTAACACAACACTTATCGATACAGAATGCAAAATGATAAAACTACACGGTCTGCATCAACTTCTTGCCAACTTTTCATCATTATCTACATATTTCACTACAACAACAAATATTTCTCCTAATCGACCAGCCACACAAACGACTGACGGACCGCGAAAGTGCTCCCGCAACTTTAAGTCTTCTTTCTGTTCAGGCTCTGTCTACTGTCGCCCACCCACAGCAAAGACCTATTTGCTTAAGATATACATACACATACATACAACACTATATACTTGTCTATTGTTGGCCACCCCCAGCAAGAGGGTATTTGCCTGAGATATACATACACATACATACAAAACTATACTTGTCTAGTGTCGGCCACCCCCAGCAAAGGGCTATTTGCCTAACATATACATACACATACACACATACAAAACTATATACTGTACTGTAATTATGACATTTACCATCACCTGGAATAAATAACACAATAGCTTCCTAACGTTCAATCAATTATAGCAAATGAAAAACCAACAACTTCCATTGTAAAACTTAACAAATAAACAACCAACAGTGGGACAAACACAATATAAACTACAAATAACTAAACCACTATCACACAAGAGCAGTCAACATTCGATGCTTAACATTATTCTGGCAACATTTCTGCAACATTTTCCACGGGCATCCGAAACAAAACTGACCAAACATGATTTTAACTGACAAATATTTCTAATGTTGACCTCATATGCTGCCAGACCAGTGTTAACCCTTTCAGTACCAGCGACGTATGTTACCTTTTACTATTTGACACACTTGTGTGCAGCTTAGGAAGGATATGTCCTAGGTAAAACGATTGGTTGAGTCATTCGAAGCCTGGTAATTACTAGAGATCCTTCCTAATCTGAATACAAGCGTCCAATAGTCCTAATCATATTAATAAAGGACGTCAACGCTACTGTACGGGTTAATGATAAATACCCAGGGAAAAAGCGCTTGTGTCATACCACTTTTACACTATTCATACCTTCCACATAATATACACTAGTAAACACATTGCAGGGGTGGCATACTCGAGACAGACTGAACCAAAACTACATTTATAGTTCCAATTCTTAGGGTCCTTCACTACTTTACCGTTCCCTCGCACCTTTCTCTGGCGAACTTTATCACGAGTCATACTAATCCTAACATATATTGAATACTAATACTCATCCAAAACAATTAAGGCTATTTCAAACTTCAATTCAATAACAAAATTAATACTTATACTATTCCTTACTCATCAAAAACAATTAACGCTATTTCCAAATTTAATTAAATACTAAAATTTATAGTTATACTATTCCTTACTCATCAAAAACAATTAATGCTATTTCAAACTTTAATTAAATACTAACATTTATAGTTATACTATTCCTTACTCATCAAAAACAATTAATGCTATTTCAAACTTTAATTAAATACTAAAATTTATAGTTATACTATTCCTTAATCATCAAAAACAATTAATGCTATTTCAAACTTAAATTAAATACTAAAATTCATAGTTATACTATTCCTAACTTTCAATATACTGTATAGTAGTTATAATAAGCCTACCTTTACATCAAAATACTAAAAACACAGCAATTATACTAGTCATCTATCAAGTTATGGCTGTCTCGAGTCGCCCACCCACAATAACACACAAATAATCAACACATACAAACAAATAACAAATATATCATCAGTTTAATTTTAACTGATAGAGTGGTGGAAAATTGAACCCTTTAAGGGGGGATGGCCTGGTTTTCTGCTCACCCTTCTTCCTCAAGCTTACCCCCAATAATTTTAACATGTTAACATGTTTGCCCCATTAGTTACTCGATTTTCAGACCTTTCGCCGCATTTATTAGTAAATATTTAGACCTTTCGTCCTATTTAGGTGCCAATTTTTTTCTCTAGTGAACGATAGTGAGCCTGTATGTTACAACAACCGACCTTTGGCCGGGACATTTTTCTACCAAAAATTTTACAAATTTAACTAAAAGGGGGATCTGATGTTTCTTTTTTTTAAGTTTGATGAACCTCTAGGCAGGAAACTACAACAAATATTAAATACATGCAAACATCGAAACCATTAACCATCCCCCCTTAATTGCCTTTGTCTTTATATTATGTCGTCCTTGCAACTTTTACATTATACTGTATTGGAATTTTAATAACGCATTTCACAGCAGACTTATCGATACGGAATGCAAAATGATCAAACTACACTGTCTGCATCAACTTCTAGCAATATTTTATTTCATTACCACACAAAACATTTCTCCTAATCGACCAGCCACAGAAACGGCTGAGGGACCGCGAAAGTGGTCCCACAACTTTAAGTCTTCTTTCTGTTCAGGCTCTGTCTACTGTCGGCCACCCCCAGCAAAGGGTTATTTGCCTAAGATATACATACACATACATACATACTAAAGTATATACTGTATGATGAAAATATGACATTTATCATCAGCTCAAATAAATAACAATACCTTCCTAACGTTCAATCAATTATACATAAATGAAAAAACAACTTAAAATGTCAAACTTGCGAACTAAACAAACAAAAACTGGGACAAACTCAATATAAAGCCAAAATCACACAAGAGCATTTTAGCCAACATTCGATGCTTACAACTTTTCTGGCAACATTTCTGGAATATTTTCAACGGGCATCGGAAACTACACTGACGAAACATGAATTTAGGGAAACATGAATTTAGGTGACAGAAATATTTCTAATGTTGACCTCATATGCTGCCAGACCAGTGTTAACCCTTTCAGTACCAGCGACGTATATTACCTTTTTACTATTTTACACACTTGTGTGCAGCTTAGGAAGGATATGTCGTAGGTTGGTTGAGTCAGTCTAAGCCTGATAATTGCTACAGATCCTTCCTAATCTGAATACAAGCGTCCAATAGTCCTCACAGGATTAGATTAACAAAAGGACGTCAACGCTACTGTACGGGTTAATGATAAATATCGAGGGAAAAAGCGCTAGTGTCATACCACCTTTACACTATTCATACCTTCCACATAATATACAGTATAGTAAACTCCCTTTTATCCAAAATTCATAACTCTTTTGAAATTTTGGATAACCTATTTTTTTGGATAAACGAGTCCCTCTATATAAATGGTCAAATATACGGTTTTCAATGCATCAAACAATTTCTAAGCTCTCTAAACTTCACATTATCATCTAATTCAACCAATGTCTACTTCAAAGCCAATAAATTCATCATCATCATCATCATCAAATCTGACGCCTTGCTTCTAGAGGAAGCGCCCCAAAAGGGATGGCCATGGCAGAAACTGCCTCCAGGCTCCCAGACATGCCCCGACTGACCCACTCCACAGTGTCATTTCCACTAAGTGGAATAAATAAATTGAGGCAATTAAGGACCCTAAACTCCAACCAAAGATTATAAAAATACTCAAACCAAACACTAAATTAAGGTAAACTTCAACCACACAAAAAAGGCAAACAAAAACCTAATGATCAAAAATGCTAATAAATTCCATCACAAAACTAAACCCTAAAATCCAACCAAACACTACAAAACTGAACACTCAAACCCAACACTCAAAAATGCTAAACTATAAGCCAAAACTATAACAAATGGTAAACTCTAAGCCAAAACTATAAAACAATACAGTAAATGCTAAGCCAAAACTAGAGAAATTCCAAACGCCAAGCAACAACTATCTACTGTATAGAAAACTGCAAATGCCAAGCCAAAACTATACAAAACTGCAAATGCCAAGCCAAAACTATAGAACAATGAAAAACACCAAGCAACAACTGTAGAATACGGTAAACGCCAGGCAAAAACTACAACGCTCAATTCTAACACCCCATTATAAAGAAAACTCCAACCCAAACATTAAAATACTTAAACTCCAACCAAAGACTAACACTAAACTACAACCCAAGAACAACAACAACAACAACCCAAGACTAGCCTATACAAACAAAACATTTCAACCTATGACTAGAAAACGCCAAACACCAACAAAAAACCCCATAAAAACTACTAAACGCAAACCCAAAAGTATACAACACTAAATGCCAACAAATAATACAAAGCAGTAAACGCCGAGCCAAAAAACTATACAACTAAATTATAATGCATTATAAAGAAGAAACTCCAAACCAAAATTATAAAAACATTTACCGTATACTCCAACCCAAGAAAACACAAACATTCAACCCAATATTAGGCTATAAACTAGCAATTCCTGACAAACGCCCAATGTTCATGGCCACCCCTTCACGGGAATTACGGCGTCCACTAAAAAATGATTAAATAAATCAATTAAAATGTAAAACTTGCAACCAAACTCAAACCAAAACTGGGACAAAGACAATATAAATCAATCAATAATTAAATGGCAATCACTCTATCATATCATTCCTATTTGTAACATTACTCTTCAATAATGTTTACAGTCAAATATGTAATTTCTTATATGTTTCTTGACAAGACATCTTCAGCTTCCTATTACTGATATATAGGAGTTTCTCCCATGGCCAGCCTTTAGCGGAGGATTCCCAGCAGTCACATATTATTTATCAGGCAGTTCTTGAATCCAGAGGACGGCATCTGCTGGATACTGCACAGGTTCTTGTTCCTGCAAAATATATTAGCCTATTATATATAAATATATATAAATATAACTAAATACACACAAAATTACTAAATACATAAATAAACATTATTACCTTCAAACTGCTTTAAATAATCATACTACAATAATATTTACAACAATTACTGTCTCGAGTCGGCCACTCCCAGCTGTGGGATGTTTGCCAGAGTATATACATACACTACATACATACATACATACATATACGGTACATACACATTCAGTACAGTATATACATACTGATAAATAAAACAAAGGCGATTCACACACTAATAATAACAATATTAAGTATAATAATACAAAATATTATATTTATCAATTGCCAGACTTCAACCCCGACAAACTGGCCACAAATGAAGCGCCTCCATCGAGTCCTTTCATTTGATTCTCTACTTTCTTTCATGGGAGGGTTATTAGTCCAACCCCCCATTGTATTAATATTAATATATACAAGTTTAAAGATGCCTTCATCCACAGAGAGCTTGGTTTTAGTCTCCTTACTGTAATACAGTACAATAAACACTTGCCACAACACAACACCATCATATCATCACAGTGGCCGATGTTGGTAACAGTATAGTGCTAACGGTGTATCAGCAAGACTCAACAAAGTCCCCCTGAAGCACTTGCACCTGCCAAATACGCACTACACCAGCCTTAACTGTGCTACAATAAGGCAATAACAAGAAATCACCATAACTGCTACATTAATAATAATAATAATAACAATAATACAATAATAAATACAGTACATATAATACTATCATTAATACAAAACAATATATGCTAATAATACTATGTGTAGATATTATTCACCCACATATCCCATACCTGGGGATGGCAGACTCAAGACAGAGCACGAACAGCAACAACAAAATAAAATACAAATACAAAATCAACGCATCTAGGTCGCCCAGAAGACCCAAACACCAAGGACCATGAGGGGTCCTCACCAAAACATTCCCAGATCCCACATGACCTTCTTTCCTTAACACTGGTTATGAGTTTAATTTTAGAAATATTTATTTTGCCATAATATAATCTATTATCTTCTTTCACCAGTCTCATTTCTGATATCATCCAGCCTTACGAGAGCATTTGCCCAGTAGCCTGTTGACAAATATTTATATTAATATTATTATGTGTGATGCCAGTGCAAAACATCAAAGCATTGTTGTCAGAACAAACTTGACCACCAAAATATGACCTTAAACCACTTGTGTGACACCCCCTTCTCAAACTTGCTATTGGTCAATTAACTTTTAAGTTAAACACGGCACTTGATCACGACTGTACTAAAATACGGTAATTAAACTTAATTTCAACACAATTTTAAAGTTACAGTCAACGCATACCACGGAAACATTTCATCCCAACTACTGTACTCCTTCCTAACCCTAAAAAACCTGTCTAGTATCATGGTAGGTTAGATTACTTTAGCACCCAAACCTTTGATCCCAACTACTGTACTCCTTCCTAACCCTAAAAAACCTGTCTAGTATCATGCTAGCGACACACAATGACATGTATCGGATACAAGGCTCACAGTCACAACCACATTCAAAACATATTAAACAAAAGTAGCCAATGCTACTTCAATTTATATTTTCTTTATATATTTCCAGTTTACTAACTCCTTCTATACCGGCGACGCCTTTTTAATTTTATTCGAGCTATATTCAAACAATTTTGTGCAGTTTAAAAAGGATCTGTGATAGTAAAAAGTGTTACTCATCTTAGCAAGAACCTCGCAGAACAATTCTTCTTAAACAGAATTTAATCTTCTGAAGTAATTTGTTTTTAACTTGGCAAGTATGTAATCGATTGTATGAGCTACACAACTTTACCTTTAACTAATAGGATCTCAAAGATACAAAAGTTATTATAATGTTAAACTTGCAAAATAAACAAACAAAAATTTGGACGAACAACTTATTAAAATCGCTGTGTAAACAACGCTTATGCAAAATAATAATTTCTAAATAAAAGAACACAATGAAAGCAAAATATAAGCTGTACATATTTGCAACTATACAAACATTTAAATATTGAAAAACATTATACCTATCTAATCGCTAAAGATCAATCCTAAACTGTATAAAATTTGCTTGTGTTCAGAGATCCATCCAAAGTCACATAAAATTGACTAGCAAAAACACAAAATATAAATACAGTACAGTATAAAGACAAAATGAAAAAGGTTAAGAAGAAACACATATTTACTTTACCTTGTTGCAGCTATGTCCTCTTCTAGTTGGATGATGGTACAGGATGACGGGTATCGGTAGTAGGTGTAGGTGTTGCTGCTTGTCTTCCCTGTTGAGTTGGATTGTTGTTTCTTATTCACAGGAACTGCTACATCAACCTGTCGAACAACACTATATTATGGTAAATTGTAACACTCGCTAAATCAACAAACCAAAACTAGGACAAACACAATATATAGGTCAAAGAAATATTCAAAATTGATATGTGGAAAAACAAACAAACCTTTAAGCAAATTATATTCTGAAATAAAACAACACCATCCACCACATAGGGTGTAGCCTACATCACTAAATGAGCAAGCTAATCTGTTTCACAAGCAAACTAATCGCACATATAACAACGCACTATCATCACGTTCCAAGGAATTAGTCAATTTGGGAAGACCATGACATTCTGGTAAATTTTAACAAATTATGTATGAATACAGAAATAATATATCTAAGAACCTCCACAACACAACTCAAAGCAGGGTATCAAACAATACCCGAGTCCATTATTTGTGGTTTATTATTGTAAAAACAAAACAAAAAGGGTGAATGGGCCTCAACAAATAGATATAGATTATTGTTCTCTATATACAAAGAACAAATTATGCTTTATGGTTCAAATAATGTCTTTGGAAGTGATAAAATGGCCGAGATTTTGTTTATTTCGTATTGATTTTCTTGTATTCCTTTTCATATTCAGTCACATATTCCCAACATTTGCTCCGGTTAGACACCCTGACTCAAATGCCTGCCAAAAACAGCAAACAAAACAATAATAATAATAATTCCAAATATTCATAATGCAATAACCCTTCTTAGCAGTCATTAATCCTTTCCGCATGATACGTAATTTCCCTCATACTGTATTCTGGTTACCATTAGACAATTTTCTTTAGTTTATAATCTATCTCTAGGACTCAAAGGGGTAAAACCAATCTCAATAAACCCTCAGAATAGTATAGCTTCTTCTTAAACTGCAAATAATCTCAATAAACCCTCAGAAAAGCATAGGTTCTTTTTAAACTCCAAATAATCGTCTAATGTTAGCCAGATTCAAGGGTCAAAAGATGTCATCGTGCTGAAGGGGTTAATAGAGGCAGAAGGAGTATAGCTTATCTGTCTTGTCCCGGGTATTCAAGCCTTTCGGTTCTGAGCTGAGCATTGTAATTATATTGTAAAACTTGCAAAATAACCCATAAGTCACAGGAAGTAGCTTACATTACAAATAATACAGACAAATAAAACACAACATTTAAAATTAATTAATAGAAAATAAAAGCTGTATGTCAAGCTAGTACACAACACACTATTAAACAGTTTTTACTATCAGGGGGGCTAGGAATCATTCTCCCCTTGTATAATTCTCATACTCGACGAGACAGAGAAATGGCCAAGGGAGTGCGAAAGTGGTCCCAGACCCTGAGAATAGGAAGCTTACAACTTGTTTCTGTTCGGGCTCTGTCTCGTGTCGGCCACCCCCAGCAATGGGGTATGTGCCTGATTATATACAGTACATACATACCGGTACTGTTAATAGGACATATTAATTCATAACTGGGTATTATAACTTATGATCGTCTAATTGTAAACAAGATGAAGAAGTTATGATGTAACGGGCAAGGAATAACCTGTTACCGGTAATTCCTTGTTTTGTTACACTATATCTCTCACCTTACTGTAACTTAGCTCAATGACTGCGGGCATACTATATAAACAAATACGGACATCACTGCGGCAATTGTCATATGAAAATCCCCGAAAATCTGCATAGTACATGGCCTGGGAGGCAGGTAAGCGAGTCTAAGCAGCGCGGGACCGTCCCATCCATCGCCAGCCGTGTCTGGCCGAACACTAGCGTAACTGCGAGACATTTTAAACTCCCTTGCAGACTTGGAGTCGCGAAAAATGGTCAAAACCGCTTATTTTTACATATTTAGCCCCATCTTTGCAATATCGTTGCACGGTAACCAGTGGTCGTAGACATAATTATAATGTAAAACTTGCAAAATAAACAAACCAAAATGTATACGAACACAGTAAAAAGACAAAACAACGAATCAAAATCGCTATGTGGAAACAACGCTTAAGTAAAATTATTATTTATAAATAAAAGAACACAATCCACCACATACGGTGTACATCACTACATGAGCAAGATAATCTGGTTCCCAAGCAAACTAATCGCAGATGTAGGCTACTGTAATTGCAAAGGTCTATTCCTCTACTTTCAGGGATATATCATTGAAATACATTCTACCTCTTGTTTATCTTTATACTGTACATGAAAATGTGCAGGGAATGAAGGTCACTTTTAGTCCAATACCCCTGTATGGTACAGTGCAGACCAAGCAATTGTCATATGACAATTGCTGCAGTGATTGTGTTAAGGCATCTTTGAGTGCCCATCTATAGGGGTCGGAGTTAATTTAACAACTGCAAGTTTCAGGCGGTAAGGAACTTGGACCTGTACAAATATATATTTAGCTTAAATACAAACATTATACCACACTAAATATGTTTGGCCTTGTCTCTCCGCACCAGATAATATTTAAGAACAAAATAAAAACAAAGCTGGACATAATATGCAAATCTCTGGACATCAGCCGCCCTGGGAGTGAATCTATCTAGCTATCTATTATTCCTCCAAATGGGGTTTTATATAAAAAAAAATAGTCTAAAAACAACAATGGCTAGTAAGCTAAAAAAAAAAAAAAAAAAAAAAAAAAAAAAAAAAAAAAAAAAAAGGTAAACTGACAAGGCCGTACGAACAGGGTTCTGGAGTCGGCAACAAATATGTACAACTCCGGGATTCAAACTCCAGAATCCTTGGGGGAGCTGAAAACATGTTTGACTCCAACTCCGAACATTTTACAAGTACCGTACAGTACAGTACGACTCTGATTCCTCCTCTGACCACCCCAAAAATGTTCGGCACCACAAGTTCCACAACTGCGACTTCATAACCCTGCTTAACCCTTTGAAGATTATGAAGCATGTTGACAGTTAATTCTGACAATCATTAGACAATTGTACAGTTTAGGAAAGATCTGTGGGAATTACAAAGGGTAAACACTATCTTAATTAACCATCTGAATTCCATATACCCTTCCTATTCTGAATACAATCATCTAGTAATAGACAGAAAATAGACGCGTAATCGGATCTTGAAAGTGATAAGCAGATAGTATGAGTTAATTACCTTACCTTCAATATCAGAGGCTGCAGCTCCTTACACAACTGGTCCAGATCATCGTGAAGTTTCCAGGACAACAGGCATGCCTAGTCTGGTGAAGCAGGGGCTGTGACGTGGCGCTCTTTCATTTGGTACTGCGACAAATTCAACCTGCAAGCAAGGAAATTATTAGAAAAAATTTCCTTGAGATGGTGTCACATGAGCACATTTTCTGGTAGGGCTATTTGTCGATAAGCAAGTTTTTTCTCATGCTATTTTGAGGTGCTTTCGCACTGCCATCGGAAACTAAATTTAAGGCAGATTGGCCTATTGTTATGTTTCCCTCCACCAACCGACTTTACTCCCAAACTCAATTAATGAAATCAACAAATACATGTGGCAGTCCCAGGGATTCGAACCTAGGATGCTCACACCGAAATTCGGTGCATTTATCCATTGCGCTACAAGACAGGTACAGCTACATATATTTTTACAAAACATAAACTTAGAAGCTGCCACACAAACATTGACGGAACAAATATCTTGTACGTGTATATAGTTGTACTGTGTCTTCCTGGGATACTTAAATGTCTTTGTGACCATCAGGGAAGTTTAGAAACATTTAGTTTAGCTTTTCAACCCCTGCAGTTGTCTTTGAGAGAGCTTATTAGCAGAAAAATAATTTTGGAGAGATAAATAATTATGAGATTACTATGATTATATACAGTATACTGTACGGTATAAATATTAAGCAGCAACTTAGGAGCCTGAAAGGTTAAATGCTAAGAAATAGTAAAAACAATAATACCCATAATCATAACAACAATTATATATCTACAAATATATATAATCACACACACACACAAATTTTGCTACATGCTATTAAACAAAATCAAGAACTTGGAGGACTGAGTGACCGGCTTGGAGACAGTTAAGAAGGAAATTGTTACAGAGAATGGTGAGTTGAAGAACAGGTTGGAGTTAGTGGAGAGAGAAAAGGCAGAGATAATGACTATGCTAGACACCAGTATCTCGGAAGCTTAAAATGCTTGGGGCATGACTAGAGACCAAGTGGTGAAATATTTAGACAGTGTAAGGACGGCAAACAGTGACGAATTCAGGAAGATAATGAATGAACAGAAACAGCAAGATGTTACGATAAAGGACCAGGTAAAAAGAATGGTTAAGCAAGGCATCCACGAAAACTCTCAGGCCATCCAGGAAGAAAGTCGTAGGGCTAACTGCCTCATAATATCAGGGGTGGAAGAAAAGGAGGAACTAGACTGGACAAAAAGAAGAGAGAAGGATGAAAGTCGCATAAACAAGATTCTGGAATCTATTAAGGATGAGGAGGACAACTGAAGGAGGAAATATCAGACATGTTTAGGCTGGGAAAATACACAAAGGAATACAATAGACTGGTAAAAATCGAATTTAAGTCAAGAAGGACATGTGATGAAATCATGGCAGTAGCAGCTAGGCTAAAAGAGCTACAGGGTATGGACAAAATCTACATCAGGCATGACATACCAGAAGAAGAGAGAAAGAAGGAGGCTGAACTAAGGAAAACTGACAAAGAGGAAAATAGCAAGAGGACAGAACAAGAAAAGAATAAGTTTTCTTACGGAGTGAGAAAAGGGAAGGTTATGAAACTTCCGGTAAAGAGAAACTAAAAGAAAAAGAGGGTAGGGTACAGACCGCCGCAGATAAGGCACTTGAATCAGGAAATGGGGGACTAGAAATTATAAGGATTCTATATAGCAATGTCGATGGGCTAATCTCTAAGAAATTAGAACTATCAGACTTACTCAATATTAAGAAACCAGAAATAGTATGTCTAACTGAGACAAAACTAAGAGAGGAACTTTATATAAATCTGCTAGGATGGTCTGAATACAAGATTTGGAGGAGGGACAGAAAACTTCGACATGGAGGTGGAGTGTGCATCCTTACTAGGACAGATTTGATTGTGTCTGAGATAAAACTAGAAACTTCAACAGCAGAAGTTTTAGCACTAGAAATTGGTGGAAACAAAAAAATAGTAGTGATAGTAGCGTATGTACATCCCAACATGAAGACATGGAGTAAGGAGGAGCATAGCCTAATGCGTAAGGAAACAATTAGTGTGCTAGAAAATATCTTAGCTTCAAAGGAGGAAATAGTCATGTGTGGGGACTTTAACTGCAAGGAGGTGAATTGGGAAGAACTTGAACCCGGAACAGGAGAGGAAAGTTGGGGCTATGAATTTTTAAGTATGGCCATGGAAAATTCTATATACCAACATGTAAAAGAGACAACAAGAATAAGGGGAAGTGATCAACCAGCTAGATTGGACCTTCTCTTCACAAGAAGGGAGGAGGAGGTTCAAAGTATTCAGCACCTATGCCCACTAGGAAAAAGCGACCATGCAGTTCTCGACATAGACCTACTATTGAAGCATAAACTACCCAAGGAAAGGGAAAAGCACACGAAAAATCACTGGATGTATTCCAGAACCGATTTCGCAGGACTACAGGATTTTTTCAAGTCACAAAATTGGGATCAAGTGTTATCTGAAAGTGAGGTAGACAAAAAACTCAAGGCATTCATGGAGATCTATGATACTGGTATAAAAACTTTTGTCCCAAAGTACATTAATAACAGAAAAAAAGGAAATCGCAAAGAATGGTTTAATCGCGAATGTAGGCAAGCGCAGGAAGCAAAAAACAAAGCCTGGAAAAAGATGAGAAACTGGGATTCAGAAGAAAACAGGCAAAAGTATAAAGAGGAGAGAAACAAATACACAGAAATGAGGTCAGAGGCAAACCATGGGAAAGGGATAGTGGAGAACTATGAAAAGAATCAAAAAATGTTTTTCAAGTTTGTAAACGGCAAAAGGAAGATAAAAGCCACAATCCTAACAATTAAAAGTGGGAACAGAATCATAGAAGATGATACAGAAATTGCGGAAGAACTAAATAGAAATTTTGCATCAGTATTTACAAAAGAAGGAGAATTCATTGCACCAGAAACCAATGAGATAGGTATAGAGGAAATGCCGGAAGTCACATTTAACAGAGAAGAGCTCATAGACAAAATGAGTAAGGTGGATCCAAACAAAGCCGCCGGACCGGACGGAGTATCAGGCTAGATTATTAAAGAAAATGCCAAGGAACTGAGTATACCAATATATGATATAATGACCAAATCATTGGACACGGGGATAGTACCTACAGAATGGAAAAGAGCAAACATTATTCCTATATTTAAGGTATGAAGCAGAGATAAACCACTGAATTATAGACCTGTATCACTATTGAGCATCCTCATGAAGATTCTGTAAGGATTAATAAGGGACAAATGGGTGAACTACCTAGAATCCAAAAGATTAATTACTGACCGACAATTTGGATTCAGAGGAGGCAGATCATGTGTAAGCAACTTGTTTTTACTCTAGAGTAATAAATACAGTGGACCAGAGGGAAGGATGGGTAGACTGTGCCTACCTAGACTTTAAAAAGGCATTTGACAAAGTTCCACACAAGAGATTGCTGTGGAAATTAAAACATGAGGGAAAAGTAGGAGACAAACTGCTGAAATGGATGGAGAGCTACCTTAGCGAAAGACAGATGAGAACAACAGTAAGGGGGAAATCGTCAAACTGGACTCAAATTACGAGTGGAGTACCACAAGGATCTGTCCTAGCCCCAATCATGTTTCTAATATTTGTAAATGACTTACCTGAGGGACTAACAAGCTACATGAGCATGTTTGCGGACGATGCTAAGCTGCTTAAAACAATCAGAACCCAGGAGGATTGCCTTGAACTCCAATCAGATTAGCAAAAGATCCATGAATGGAGCATCAAATGGAATATGGAGTTCAATGCAGGAAAATGTAAGACTCTAGAAATGGGTAAAAGCAAGTACAGACCTAGAAAAGATTATAAACTAGGAAACAAAGTGATTCCCAAAGCAGAAAAAGAAAGACTTGGGGATAGAATTTAAGGATAACATGTCTCCAGAAAGCCACGTAAATAAGATAGTGAGAGAATCACTAGCACTAATCCACTACTATGTGCTTAGCAGAAACAAAGTTGAGAGGTGGTATTGAATTGGGAGTGTTGGGATGGGAAGGGTACAATGTGTGGAGAAAAGATAGAGAAGGAAAAGTGGGGGGTGGAGTGTTAATAATGACTGACAAAAATATAGAAGCAAGTGAGATTAACCTAGGCAATAATAGATCATGTGGCTCGCTGGTGTAGTGACTAGCGTCTTGGACTTCCACCCAGAAGGCCCAGGATCGCGCCCACGCTCGACGCATTAAAGATTTTTCACAAGCACTGAGTCATTACCGTCCCTCATGAGCAAGGGGATGGGGTAGTAGTACAGGACCCCAATGGAAATATGCCTAATCGGCCTTATTGGGCTATCCTTAGCTGGCTTAGCATGCGCTAGCTTTAAGAACTATTATTATTATTATTATTATTATTATTATTATCAGAAATTATAGCTGTGACAATAAAAGACAAGGACAACAAAGCAACTGATATAGCAGTGGCTTATATACCACCACAAACTAGAGCATGGAAGCGGGAAGAATATGATCAACTAATTAAAATGTAAAACTTGCAAACTAAACAAACACAAACTTGGACAAAGACAATATAAAGGCAAAATAACTTAGCAATCAAAATTGCTGTGGGAAAAACGCTTACTAAAATACAATTCATGAAATAAAACAACACAATCCACCACATAGGGTGTACATTACTACATGACCAGATATCATACACAAAGGATTAACGTTAGGCTGCCCACACGATTTTACTCAGTTAAAGGACCTAGAGAAATACATAAAATATCTCTACTAACCCTTTCACTCCTACAAATTCTTCCTAAATTGAATAAAATTGTCTAATGATACCCACAATAATATTAACCCCTTCACTACCAGTGTCATTTTTTTTTATTCAATTCTGCCAAATCATTCATTTTTTTTTCAACAACCAACTTTACTTATAAAATAAATTAATGCAATCAACAAATACAAGTGGCACTCCAAGGACTCGAACCTAGGATACTCACATCGACAATTTTTTTTTTTTATTCAGCTTAGGAAGGGGAAAAAATTAATAAATAACAATGGGCCTGACCGAATAGAATAGGAAGGAAGTCGACCCATAAAAAGGCTGCAGACTACAGTATCTCAATTCATCCTGCTAGCTACCATATATCCTTCCTAAACTTCATAAAATTGTCTAAATGTACCTGAAATCATATGGAAAATACGTCGGCGGTACAGAAGGCATCAATAATAGTCTAGGGAGGATAATACAAATGTATGAATATGACCTTTTTCCCTTAACCCTTTGAGTACCAGCGATGTGTTATCTTTTATTCTAGCTATAATTAGACAATATTATACAGCTTAGTAAGGATCTGTGGTAGTTTAAAGGGTCGATTGACATTGTTTGAAGCTTTATTATTGCTAGAGGTCCTTCCTAAAATGAATAAAATCGCCTAATAATTGCCAGAATATAATAAAAAGGACGTCAACGGTACTGAATGGGTAAAAGATAATGCAAAATAAGTCTACTTAACTTGGAAAGGATCTATAGAAGTAAGTGATAACTGCAGACTAATAAGCAACTCCCTGGTTTCAAAAAAATCGTCATAAACTGAGTAAAATTGTCTATTGATAGCCAGAATAAAGGCATCATAATACTAAAAGACTTAATGTTACTGCCTAAACATTATACTGTACTTCCACTTTAGGAAGGTTGTATAGAAATATAACTGGAAAATACTACAGTACCGCTATCTCAATTAACTCGCTAGCTACCTTCCACAACTTGGTCCTAACTAGGTCCTGATGTGGTGGCGTCTACGCCGTAGGACCACCTCCCGGAGCTGCCAACCCTCCACGGCCGGAGACAAGATCAACGACCAGTGGAGGACAACCGGATGCCGGCCGCGGGGAGCAGTTTCGGGAGCCAAACCGTCAAAACCATCCCCTGCCCCCTCCCTGGGGGCACAGGTCCTTGGAGCGGCTTCGGTCGCGCCGGGAATTTCCACACCTCTCACACCACACACACATCACACAGTTTTTCCTACACCGAGAAATGACTCTCCGGCTGTCATTTCTCGAAGACTTCTTCTAGCCGGAGACATTGAGAGCAACCCAGGACCCACGTACACATACATATGTCCAACTTGCTCAAAACCCATCACTTCGAGTCGCCACACTAAGGGTTCAGTTCTCTGCAATTCATGCAGGAACTGGACCCACTTCACCTGTACAACACTTGCCTCCAAGAAACACTACACGAACACCTGGACCTATTCCTCATGCCCCTCCCTCTCCCAGTCAAATCCCTCGCCTAAAACCCGTCCACCTCTCCTCCCCAACCCACCTAGCCTTCCCATATCATCCACTCCCCCGCTAAAACCCGTCCACCTCTCCTCCCTAACCCACCTAACCTTCCCATACCATCCACATCCTCAACTCAACACACCACACCCCATCCTAATCCATTCCAACCCCCATCTCCTGCTCCCCCAATCACCATCCCCTCCCTCACCTCCACCCCCCCCCCTCACCCGCACCCCATCCTCGTGCAGCAGCACCCAACATACATCGTGCACATAACATTAACATTCTTCAATTGAACATAGATGGCATCAACACAAAGAAACACGAACTCTCACACTTCATCAAACAACACAACATACACATTGCCATCTTACAAGAAACAAAACTCTGCACAACACAAAAAACACCCACATTTCATAATTTCACCACCATCAGACAAGACCGGGCTGTCGGCGGGGGCGGTGGACTCATCACCCTGGTACACTAACAAATATCATACATAGTAACCAGTGTACAAACCAAATCCTTCCTCCCCCCAAATGATAACACAACAGAAATACAATCAATTAAAATACGCACTGGCAACAACTCCAACATAACCATCATAAACACATACATCCCTTCCCAAACATCCCCTACAGTACCAAATGAATACAGACCACACTTACAACACATCAAAAACACCCCACACATCATCCTGGGTGGTGACTTCAACGCCAAGACGTCGGCCTGGTTTGTCGACAACCCCGACACAGACAGAGGGCTGGTACTACAAAACTAAACTGATAACCTCATCATCCTTAACGACATCCATCAACATACCCATATTCCTCACCAAGCCCTCTATAACCCATCATCTCCATACATCACCTTTTGCTCCCCAGAACTCGCCCCCACAACATCCTGGAGAGTGGTCAGAACCTTAGGCTCGGACCACCTCCCGATCATTATCACCACCAAAACCAGACTCACCCCAGCTAGCCACAAACACACATACACCAATTATAAAAGAGCTAACTGGGAAGCATTCACAAATGAGACAGAACAACACTTCACAACTCTAAACAGTACACCCATCACTAACATCAACAATGCTGTACACATACTCAATAAAACTATCCAAAACGCTGACAAGAAACACATTCCAAGAGGTAACAGAAAAAGATACAACCCCAACTTCACACCAGAAATTCAAAACCTCATCAGACAACGCGACATACTGAAACACTCCCCAGCACCCCACACAAGACATCACACAACAAATTCAAGCACTCAACACCCAAACTAACAACAAAATACAAGAACAACAAAAACTAAATTGGAATAACTTCCTACAAAAACTTGATCACAAAACAAACCCCAAAAAACTCTACAAAACACTAAACAGCATCACACTTTCCAACAGCAACACAACACAATCACATGCTGCAATCACAACAACAGACTCTACTCCTTCATGTAAACAACAAGCAAACACTCTCATCAATCACTTCTCACATGTCAGCCACCTAAAACCTCACAAAGACAACCGACGTGTCATCCGACGTAAGAGGCAATTCCCTGACTATACACCCTTCACCAATCACCAGACAAAGCATATCATCAACAATCTCAAGCACTCACCCGCCTGTGGCCTAGACAACATAAGCAACATACACCTCAGACACCTGGGACCACAAGGCATACAAGCACTCACTAACATATCAAACTACAGCTATTCACACAACACAATACCAGACATTTGGAAGCATGGTATCATCATCACATTCCCCAAACCCAACAAAGACCCCACGCTACCCTCCTCGCACCGCCCCATCACACTCCTTTGCTCCCCCTCCAAAGTCATGGAACGCCTAATATCCAGTATTCGAGAATGGATAATAAGTCGTAGGCGTGTGCATAAACCTTTAACCGTCCTGGTGGTGTAATGGTTAAGGTGGCAAAAATATGTGTGTGATAACCCGGGTTCGAATCCTGGTGGATCATATATACTTTAATTAATTTCATTGGGGGTGTGGTGGTGAGATTAATAAAAATAATATTATTAGTAGGTTTAGGGATATTTCTTCGAGAGGCCGGTCTATATGATCTGTGCCCCATGAATATTCTTTCCTCTCACTTAAACAGTAGGCTACCATAGTGCGGTTGGGAATATGAACATGATTAGATTAATATCCAGTATTCGAGAATGGATAATAAGTCGTAGGCGTGTGCATAAACCTTTAACCGTCCTGGTGGTGTAATGGTTAAGGTGGCAAAAATATGTGTGTGATAACCCGGGTTCGAATCCTGGTGGATCATATATACTTTAATTAATTTCATTGGGGGTGTGGTGGTGAGATTAATAAAAATAATATTATTAGTAGGTTTAGGGATATTTCTTCGAGAGGCCGGTCTATATGATCTGTGCCCCATGAATATTCTTTCCTCTCACTTAAACAGTAGGCTACCATAGTGCGGTTGGGAATATGAACATGATTAGATTAATATCCAGTATTCGAGAATGGATAATAAGTCGTAGGCGTGTGCATAAACCTTTAACCGTCCTGGTGGTGTAATGGTTAAGGTGGCAAAAATATGTGTGTGAGGCTTCTAACCTAGCTGAAACACATCATAAGACCTTACAGACTATTCAAAACAAAGCCCTGAAGATCATTACAGGCTGCACAGCTACTGCACCCACAGATCACCTACATCAAGAAACCAAAATCCTCAAAGTCAAAGACCATCTGGACATGAGAGGCACTCAATTCCTGGCAGCAGCCTCCACGAACCAAGATCACCCACTAAACTACATGGCAACACACCCACAGACACCAAGAAATATCAAAACAACACCCAGCACACGGTATCACACACAATTACTGTCCTCTCTCCCTCCCTGCCCACCCTGAACCAACTTCCAGAAGAACATCCATACTCATATCTCTCGCCGATCCATCCACTCACTCACAGACAACACGCAGCTGCAAGCACGACCTCCCGAAATCCATCCTTCCGAATCCTCCCTTCCTCGCGAGGAGAGAGTCCACCTGGCCAGGCTGAGATGCGGACACCATCCAGCTCTCCTGAGCTATCAGAAGAGACTGGATGACTCCGTTGTTGACGCCTGCCCGGGATGTAACACAGCACCCCATACCATTAAACACATCATAGAAGACTGCATTTCACACAACCACTTACGCCAACAACACAATCTACACTCAATGAGAGCTCTGTGGGAAAGCCCGATCATGGCCATGGCCTTCCTTAAGGACTCAGGGCTCTTCGGCCAGGCAGCTTAGGGAACAACAACAACAACAACCCAATCCTCTCAGCATCAGCTAGGAAAGGCCCTAGAAAGCCGCCTTTGGCGGGGGGATAGCTCCCCTATTTCAACCCCTTTCGGGATTGGGCACCCGCCCAATACTTTGGTTATATTTAATAAATATTTAGGTAATAAACAATCAAATGCCACTAATGTGGTGTGGTTGAGTGGATAAAGAGAAGTACTTTGAGGTGGTATGGTCATGTTCAGAGAATGGATGAAGACAGAATGCCAACAAAGATATATGGGAATCAGGTGAGCGGAACTGCTAGTAGTGGAAGACCACCAATGGTATGGGAAAAGAAAGTAGACAAATATATTGAAGAAAACATTCAACATAGTGGAAGGGCCGTTGTGGCACGTGCAAAGGAGGCATGTCTTGACAAAGTAGCCTGGAGACGTTTCTTTCATGCCCATCCTCTAGCGGGGGTTTCCCAGGGGGAAACAAGACGTCGGAGATGATGATGATGCCACTAATTTCTGCAACATTAGCTAAATATGAAAAAACAAATAAAATAAATTTATTTTAAATATCAATTAAAGTTCTATCTATATACAGTATATCTATCTATATACTCAAGCCCAATCCCCACTGTTCCCAAAAAAAAATTGGGGGGGGGACTCGAGACAGAGCCAGAATAGGGACAACACAACAGAAAACAATGAACGCACACAAACAAAATACAATTTCACACATATCTAGGTCATCCAGGAGAAGATAGGTTTAACAAAACAAAAACTGAAAGCAACTCACTTCTGCAATATTTCTCTCATGTGGTTTCCCTGTCCTTCTGGGTCCATCCTCTGCTGTTGGTTTGGCTGTGGGGGGAACTGGTGGGTGTGGTACTTAGAGGTAGGGGTCCTGGGGGTGCCTGGGGGTCGTGGTTGGGGGCAGAGGGGAGGAGACAGGTGCCCCCTCACCGCCGCCGCCCTCCTGGTTGTGGAGCTGTTCGTCCGCCGCCACCAGCTTGTGGTGCATCTCCTCCATGGTGGTTCTCAGGGCCAAGATGTCTTGCTCATACTGTAAACAATACAAATTTTAAGTATCAAATGTCTTGCTCATACTATCTATCTATCTATCTATATACTCTGGCACATAACCCCCACCGTCTTGGTGGTGTAATGGTTAAGGTGTCTAAAAATCTGTGTGTGATAACCCGGGTTCGAATCCTGGTGGATCACATATGTGCTTTCATTAATTTCATTGGAGGTGTTTGGTGTTGTGGTGAAATTAATAAAAAATAGAATATTGGGGGTTGCTCATACTCATACTATACACACGAAAAATGGTATGTTGCTATATAATGACTCAAAACTCTTGTCTTGCTCATACTTTAGGGTAAAACAGGGTAATTACTTCGCCACATCATTCTGCCGTGGCGGCAATAATACCAATTGAAGATTCATTATGCAAACAGATGCCTTTTGAGAAAGGAAATTGTTTGCCAAATTATTTTAAAAGAAACTATGGCAAAGATACGAACAGCAATTAGGTGGCACATAATAATAAAAGTTAATCACTACATATCTTTAGCAGAAGACCTGAATGTGTAGTTAAACCAAAAAAAGAAAAAAAATCCAATATTCCATATGGTGTTTTTTATTGAGCAAATCCACCATTCACGGCAAAATTATCCTGTTTTACCCTCTACAGTTTGCTAAATATTAACCATATCCCCATCCTACCAAAATTGGCACATAAATTATGATGAATACTTTTCATCAACAAGACTTAGATGTTCCATGGAAATTGTATAACTGTCTAATTTAAATAAAAGTAATTTATCAGTATTTCTTTCTTTCACTAAACACAATTTATATCTGCCTATACGTATTTGGATTACAATTCCTGATTGCACTTCCTACTAGTTAGCCACGATACACCAACACATTTGCTACTAGGGTGGTGTGGGAAACCAACCTACTGTCTCGTATAGTGGTGTACAGATATGCGGATGTTATAAGTTTGTTGCTTTCAAAGTTTAATTTCAGATACATGTAAATGCATTTTTCCACACATAGATTTTGTTTAGTGTGTTGTCGTTTCAATAGTCTTTAATTCTCATGAGTTAGTTATATTAATTTGTGCAGTAAATTTGAGTTCGTTTTCAAGTTTAATATTTTTATAATATTGTTTTTCTAAATCTTCAATGCCTTATTTCCAGTGCTTTTGATAATTTATTTTGTCTTTATATTATGCAGTTCCTGTTTTGGTTTGTTTCTTTTGCAATTTTACATTTCAATTAACCAGATATAGAAGTAAAATAATCTACAATATGAAAAATTTATAAAGAGCAATACCAATATCATACTCACTTCTTCCAGAGTTTTTGTCTCCGAGACCCTGTGATTGGAGCGTTGTGGTCGCACTCTCGCTGGTGGCTGCTGCTGCTGCTCATCACTAGAGGAGTCACTGTCGTATTGGTACCGGGGCCGCCTGGTACTGGTCACTTCTGCTGACTGCCTTCATGTCTTGGTCCTCCTACACTGAGCCGCCCCCAGCAGGTCTGACGTAGAGTGGTGGTGGTCTGGTGCAGAGGTAGTCACTATGTTAGGCTGACCCCATCCGGTGGGCAGACACCGTGGGTTGGTACGCGGGGCACCTGACTTGAACCCTCGTTGGTCAGATGGGGGCATGCAAGCTAGGGAGGGGCAGTCTTCACTGGATGAGGAGTGTGTGCGCTGAGGCCCTCGCACTAAAGGAAGGTTTGGGGTGATGGAGGGGACCGTTGGAAGGTCCTCAACGCTGTGGGCTGAACTGAGAGAGGAGCTCACGGGGCTTTGGTGCTGTTGCTGACTTTGGTGAAGATGGTGGTGGTGGTGGTGATGGTGAGTAGCGCGGGGTCCTCTGTGGGGGACTGGTCGCGGAGAACTAGTGACTGCATTTAGGTGGTACATAGGGTTGTTGAAGGCGAGGGGAGCGGTCAATTGAGGTGGCGTCATGTGCGGGGATATGAGCATGCCACCACTACTGCTACTATTGCTGCTGTTACTATTGTTGGCAGCAGCATTGTTGTTATTGGCAGTATCATGGTGGGTTATTGATGGATCCACAGGACTTGAGGATTGGCTATATGCAAAACTTTGATATCCTGATGAAGCAACATTGGACAGCTGAGAGATGGAAGTTTGTGATCCCTTCAT
The DNA here is from genome assembly GCA_032716605.1 of Paralithodes platypus. Taxonomy (NCBI): domain Eukaryota; kingdom Metazoa; phylum Arthropoda; class Malacostraca; order Decapoda; family Lithodidae; genus Paralithodes; species Paralithodes platypus. Next base: position 19,247,465 of record CM064498.1, read on the forward strand.
ATTTGCCTCAGCTTCTCCAGTTGAGTGTCTATCATGATCCTCGTGGCTAATATCTAATAATTCTTCAGGATTACCATTAGATGGATTACCTTGGTGACCTTGCCCATTGATCTGCTGGTGACCCACTATCACTTGCCGGTTGTTGTAATAACCAGCGTGGTTGTGAAAATGGTGGTGGTGAGAGGGAGAAGAAGGATTTGGGGATGAGGTAGGACCAAGATGACTGTAACTGTAGCTGTGACCTATTCCACAAGCTTCTCTGGGCTTATCATCATGCTGTAGAGCTGAGAATAGAACATAATCATCCGCAGTGTTAAGATCCGCAGCTGGTTTTCGGTGGTTAGAGAAGTAGGTGTTCCTAGGAAGTATGGAGGGGCGAGGGGTTGTGGGGGTGTCTGGGGGAGGTGGGATCTGAGAGATGGGTGAGGGGACAATGTGCTTGTAGTCGTCACTCACGGTTGGATCGTTGTACCTTAAGATATTCCTCTGGAGGCTCTGGAACCCGTGTCTGTCGTCCAGCCTGGCACTGTCTGGGGTGGCTGTGGGGTCAGAGTTGGGGGAACTGGGAACATTGTGGGTGGAGAGTCTGTGCACAATGTTGATATTTGGCTGAGTCTGTGCAACCAGTATCTCATCCAGAAGACTAAGCTTCTCCAGGTGATGTTGCTGGTTGACACCAAGATTGTGTGCTTTTGAGGTGGATGTACTTAGCTTTCTCAGGGCTTCGGTGAGGAATATGTGCAACATGGATAATTCCTTGCCGATGTCAATGTCTTTGTCGTACTCTAGGACCCTGTGATCGTGAGTTACAGGACTTGAGATCTGTTTCAAGAACATCTTCATCTGAGCTTGCTCTAGCTCAATGAACTCATTCATGAATTCCATGAAGTTCTCCTTGCCTTGGAATTTTGTAAAGTTGGCAAGTGTCTGTAGAGCCTTGGCAATGAGAGTGAGATTTCTGGATGCCCTTTCATCTGGGTATTCCTGTGTGATGCCGAAGAAAGATGGTGAGAGAATAGCTTGGCACAGGAACCTTAGGAAGATGGATGCTGAGATCAGGTTGTCACTGAGATGTTGTTTCCCAATTGAGGTCATGCGCTCCCGGTACATGCAGAAGCATTCTCGCAGCTCCAGAGGGAAGTACGGGTGAGAATTAAGGATACGAGACCAGGTCATCCTCACGATGGACATGAGGTTCTCTTGCTGCTTCTGGAGAGACGAGATCTGGGGTACCTTCATGGGGTCAACCTGTAAACAAATACATAATTGAAATTATATCTGTAATCACAAATAATGTTCTTGTATGGTAATTCAGTGTGAAAATTATATGTAAAAAATTTAAATATAGAGTTTCAAGACAAAACCTTTTAGTGAAGTTTGTAACTATCGCAAAACCCGCCACATGCTCAGTTTGAGATGAAAAGCCCAAAACTGTACCGGATAATTTGAAGCTAATTTGAGCATATGGTGGTTTTATGCATTCTGGAAGTGTGTGACCTCTGCACAAACTATCAAACTTCCCCCACACACACTCATACCAGCCTGCATGGTACTGAGATTTTTTTATGTATTTTTTGTATTGCCAAACACCGTAATTCCCGAGAAGGGGTGGCCATGAACATTAGGCGTTTGTCACGAATCGCTAGGTCAAGTTGCCCTGGTTTGACATCTACCAATAACAATTTGACAGTGAGGGCTCGATCCGCCTGAACTAAGCGTGTATGCGGCCAGCCCTGTGAGAGTTTCAGATCGGAACACAGAGGTCTGGTTAACCTCATCATCATCAAATCTGACGCCTCGCTTCCAGAGGAAGCGCCCCAAAAGGGATGGCCATGGCAGAAACTGCCTCCAGGCTCCCAGACATGCCCCGACTGACCCACTCCACAGTGCCATTTCCACTAAGTGGATTATAACCATGAACACTGAAGGAGCAGACCAGAGCAGTCCCTCACCCGGATGGCAGTTCCACCACTGTTTTGCTATTTTATTTACCCCAGTGGGGCCCTGGCTGGAAGTATACCAAGCACAGGAATTTTCTGGAAATAGGAACCAGTGGTCCACTGCTCCAGAGGCTGATTGCACCACCAAAGTGGCGGGCGGTGGGGTCGCCACATCCCTACGCCAGAGAGAGAAAGGCCAACTTGTGCCAGTGGGCTGTGAGAGTAAGACACTAGGGAAACATGGGGCACACCATTATGGCCCCACTGCCTTCACCACTCAAAAAAAAAGTTAGAAATAAGAATTATGATAAAGGTACAGTCAGAAAACGGCTATGGGAAGTAGAGAACACCAACCCTCACTCTGATAGATCCAGCCCACCACCATTAACTAATGGGAAACTAATGGGGAAAAACAAAAAATAAGCGTGTATGCCAGCCTAAACCCGACACTAACCTCACATTCTAGAGCAGCCTCCACCACCTTGTTGATGACCTGCCTGAGAGTATCCAGCAGGTACTTGCCACCCACCAGCTTCATGAATGCCTCCATGGACTTGGTTGCCAGGGAGTTTCCGCGGAACAGCAAGTGTGAGTCCTCTGATGGGGAAATTAATGTTAGAAACTCGCCAACATAACTGAAATGCCTGCCAAACATAGTAAACAAAAAAAATAACAATAATCGTAAAGTAAATATAAGCCAAACCAAGATAACTAAATAGAATCATCATGCGCTAAAAATTATAATATGCGAAATACAAAATAAATGAGATTAGAAGAGAACAAAGCCGCACAAAGATCCATAGAGGACGCCCCTACTATCCCAATAATATTTTGTTTTTCTATATTTTCTATATATACATGGTCTCCACTAACCAGGGGGCTCTCACTAAACTACTATCTAGATTCTCTGTATATTACAAGTCAAATGTAAGCTTTTTTAGCCATACATCAATGTAGAGTATGTATTATTCATAAACAATAATTCTTCACGAATTTACATTAAGGGACCCCACCTCGCTTTTTTTTTTATCTTTCTCTCCCAGTTTTATTTCGTTTATGATGCAAGTCTTACCATTTCAGAAGGGTCAGAAAAGAAACAATATTAAGCATATAAACGAATAGTAAATTAATGTTTAAAATCAAATTGAAATAAAGTCCCCATAGCAAATTTTAGGTGTTAGGCTATAATGATATGATTGCTATCTATGTGTAATTCTGAAAGTTAGGGCTGAAAATTACTGGTATATGTATTAATGCTGTGAGTTATGGAAAATTACCAAAGTTAATATCAAAATTGGAGGAATTAGCCTAGCCTCGGTTACAACAAACAATAAATAAAATATAATAATATAAGTACTGTAATATGAAATAATATGGAAAAAATTGTCAAATGTAATCATTTGGACTAAACTAAAAATTGCACCATTAATTTGTTTTCTTTGATATTGTAATGCCCTCGCAAAAATTCCGCAACCCCAATACTGTACTATCCGAGTTGACGTCTGGCATAGCGTAAAATAGTCGTTGATGGCGAAGTCTAATAAATCCATAATGTGAATCGCCACGAGACTATCACCTGGTTCTTTCAATGAGAACTAAGGTTGCTATTTTATTGAATGTCCGCGGTAGTACAAGGGGTTAGCGCACGGGTCTGGTTGACCTACTGAGGGAGGTCACTAACCCGGGTTACCCACTGAGCGAGGTAACTAACCCGGGTTCGAACCCCACGCCAGGCATCTAAGGAACCTGGGGAGTTTTCGGGAGGGATAAAAGCCCTCTAGGGTTCGAACCCCGTGCCAAGCATCTCAAAACCTGGGGACTTTTTGGGAGGGTTAAATTCCCTTCGTTCACCCAGCATTTCAGATAGCCTATGCAGTGGTGTTTTAAGATTTTGGTTATTTTAAACGACACTACTGCAGCGTTATTAGGCCTAGAAACTATTTATTAGGGAAAATAGGGACCAATAGATTCACCATATTTTTCTCCATAGGCCTAGCCTACAGTATACGCTAGTCCGCAAGGAGGATTTTCGTTATCGACAAATTGAAAAAATACCCACTTCACAGACAAATACAGTAGGCTACACCAAAAATCTAAGTCAAAGATGTCAAACAGCAGGGGTGTGGGGGCGGCAGCCCCCACCCATAATACTAGGATAGGTTAGGTAAGGTTGTTAGGTTAGGCTAATGTCCTTTCAAAGGGGTATAGTAAACACTAGGATAGCCTATAGGCTATCCAGTCAGAGGTAAGTCCTGCTGTAGTCTCCTTGAATGATACCGTGTTTTTTACTGAGTTAGGGCCCGATAGTGACGCACCAACAGACCGAGACCTCCGAGACCACCGTTTGAACCAAAGTTTTGGTCGAGGTGTTCAGTAGAGTTAGGGCCCGATAGTGACGCACCAACAGACCGAGACCTCCGATTGAACCAAAGTTTTGGTCGAGGTGTTCTGTTCAATTAGAGTTAGGGCCCGATAGTGACGCACCAACAGACCGAGACCTCCGAGACCACCGCTTCAACCCAAAACAGTTCAAATGGTGGTGACACACTTTAACCTTATAACTTTAAGTTAAGGATATTTTTTCTACCGAAACATGTATAAATTTAACTCTAATGAGAATCCAGGGGGTGTTATTTAAAGCTTGATGGAGGTCTAGCGAGTAAATTGAATAATAAATATCTAAAGAAATACACCAAAAAATTTGCTTGTTTTACAAGTTTTACATTTAAAAAAAAAAAAGAAAAAAAAAAAAGAGCAGCCTATACATAATGCAGGAAAAAGTAACTTAAGACAACCCTACCACTAAAGACAGATCCGACAGAACGGGTACCGTAAAAAGGCCTAACTTCCGTCAAGGGAGTATACTTCACACATTAGTGGATAAAAGTATATAAGGTACAGTTATAGAAAAATGGCTCTGCATTATGGAACAACACCACAGACTTGCTTGTTTTTCCATAACATCATGTATTTATCCTATAACTGCAGTTTATTAAATTTTATTCCAGAATGTCCGAAATTATGTCCTCTTCCAAAGTTATGTAATTTTACCGGTACCATATATATTATCATGTTTCTTTACACCAACCAACTTCACATCTAAACTCAAGTAATGAAATCAACAAATACATGTGGCACTCCAAGGACTCGAACCCAGGATACTCTCATCGAAATTCCGCGCACTATGCATTATGCTATCAAGACAGTTAACACAGTTGGTAATTTACAGTGTCTATATTTCCTCGGCATCCAAAACTAAAGAGTATCTGTTCTTCTCATATAGCCTCATATACTGTTCTTATCAGGTGGGCATATACTGTTCTTATCAGGCCCTACATAATAGAAACGGGAAAAAAAAAAAAGAAAAAAAAAGAAGAGGAAGTCTAGACACCTTGGCATAATTATTTAACTGTCTTGATGTAATGCATAAATGCGCGGAATTTCGGTGTGAGTATCCTAGGTTCGAGTCCTTGGAGTGCCACATGTATTTATTGATTTCATTAATTGAATATAGAAGTAAAGTTGGTTGGTGAAAAAATATGAATAAATGACCGCCACACAGTCTAGAGTCTATTCATTAATAGTACAGTAGCATCAAGAAGTTCCCTCATGCCACATCATATAATAACGCCCATTACCAAGTTATAATGTAAAACTTGAAAAATAAACAAACCAAAACGTATACGAACACAGTAAAAATATAAAATAACTAAACAAAATAGCTATGTGGAAACAACGCTTAAATCAAAATTAAAATGTAAACTTGCAAAGCAAGCACCCCAAAACTGGAATCGCACAATATAAAGACAACTTCTAAAAAATAACTGGAATTAAAATGCACAATTTGAAAAATACAAAAACCTAAACTGGGACGACAATATAAAAGCAAAGAACTTATCAAAATTTACCTCAATTGCACGAGAGGTCCGAATATTGCTCAAGCAAACTGGGGTAAAGATGTTAAAATTGCCAAATGTTATAAAATTTCAGAACTAACGGAGCTAAACATGAGGGAGAAGGGGGCCCAGAAAAAGCCAGCCAGCCCCCCTTAATGCCCGAGGGGATGGCCACAAATGAATAGCCTGCATATGCTTCCATAGGGCGAGGCAACTCATTAAGTCTGTAATTGTATTTATAGCTTGTTCCTCTTCACGGGAGGGTGGTCACTTAAAGGGGGGATGGTTGGTTTTTTCGGGGCCCCCATCTCCCTCATGTTTAGCCCCATTAGTTTAGAAATCTTGGGACGGTCGACCAACTATTTTAGCGATTTTAAGAACTTTAACCCTTTTGTTTGTCAATATTAGGGCCTTTCATGCCATTAAGGTGTAATTTCTTTCCTGACGATCGATAGCGAGCCTGTAGTTTTAGGAGGAATTGTCCTTTGGTCGGGATATTTTTTCTACCGAAACATTTATACATTTAACTTGAATGGGAGTCTAGGGAGTGTTTTTAAAAGCTTGATGGAGGTCTAGAGAGTAAATTGAATAATAAATATATAAAAAAAAAAAAAAAAAAAAAAAAAATAATAATTAGATGCCAACGCCATTTGTAAAGTTTTGGTCGAGGTGTTCTGTTCAATTAGAGTTAGGGCCCGATAGTGATGCACCAACAGACCGAGACCTCCGTTTGAACTAAAGTTTTGGTCGAGGTGTTCTGTAGAGTTAGGGCCCGATAGTGACGCACCAACAGACCGAGACCTCCGAGACCACCGTTTGAACCAAAGTTTTGGTCGAGGTGTTCTGTAGAGTTACGGCCCGATAGTGACGCACCAACAGACCGAGACCTCCGAGACCACCGTTTGAACCAAAGTTTTGGTCGAGGTGTTCTGTTCAATTAGAGTTAGGGCCCGATAGTGACGCATCAACAGACCGAGACCTCCGAGACCACCGCTTCAACCCAAAACAGTTCAAATGGTGGTGACACACTTTAACCTTATAACTTTAAGTAAAGGATATTTTTTCTACCGAAACATGTATAAATTTAACTCTAATGAGAATCTAGGGGGTGTTATTTAAAGCTTGATGGAGGTCTAGCGAGTAAATTGAATAATAAATATCTAAAGAAATACACAAACAAATTTGCTTGTTTTACAAGTTTTACATTTTTAAAAACAAAAGAAATTAGCAGCCTATACATAATGCAGGAAAAGGTAACTTAAGACAACCCTACCACTAAAGACAGATCCGACAGACCGGGTACCGTAAAAAGGCCTAACTTCCGTCAAGGGAGTATACTTCACACATTAGTGGATAAAAGTATATAAGGTACAGTTATAGAAAAATGGCTCTGCATTATGGAACAACACCGCAGACTTGCTTGTTTTTCCATAACATCATGTATTTATCCTATAACTGCGGTGTATTAAATTTTATTCCAGAATGTCCGAAATTATGTCCTCTTCCAAAGTTATGTAATTTTACCGGTACCATATATATTATCATGTTTCTTTACACCAACCAACTTCACATCTAAACTCAAGTAATGAAATCAACAAATACATGTGGCACTCCGAGGACTCGAACCCAGGATACTCTCATCGAAATTCCGCTATCAAGACAGTTAACACAGGTGGTAATTTACAGTGTCTATATTTCCTCGGCATCCAAAACTAAAGAGTATCTGTTCTTCTCATATAGCCTCATATACTGTTCTTATCAGGCCCTACATAATAGAAACGGGAAAAAAAAAAAAAAAAAAAAAAAAAAAAAAAAAAAAAAAAAGAGGAAATCTAGACACCTTGGCATAATTATTTAACTGTCTTGATAGCGTAATGCATAAATGCGCGGAATTTCGGTGTGAGTATCCTAGGTTCGAGTCCTTGGAGTGCCACATGTATTTATTGATTTCATTAATTGAATATAGAAGTAAAGTTGGTTGGTGAAAAAATATGAATAAATGACCGCCACACAGTCTAGTCTATTCATTAATAGTACAGTAGCATCAAGAAGTTCCCTCATGCCACATTATATTAACGCCCATTACCAAGTTATAATGTAAAACTTGCAAAATAAACAAACCAAAACGTATACGAACACAGTAAAAATATAAAATAACTAATCAAAATCGCTATGTGGAAACAACGCTTAAATCAAAATTAAAATGTAAACTTGCAAAGCAAGCACCCCAAAACTGGAATCGCACAATATAAAGACAACTTATAAAAAATAACTGGAATTAAAATGCACAATTTGAAAAATACAAAAACCTAAACTGGGACGACAATATAAAAGCAAAGAACTTATCAAAATTTACCTCAATTGCACGAGAGGTCCGAATATTGCTCAAGCAAACTGGGGGAAAGATGTTAAAATTGCCAAATGTTATAAAATTTCAGAACTAACGGAGCTGAACATGAGGGAGAAGGGGGCCCAGAAAAAGCCAGCCAGCCCCCCTTAATGCCCGAGGGGATGGCCACAAATGAATAGCCTGCATATGCTTCCATAGGGCGAGGCAACTCATTAAGTCTGTAATTGTATTTATAGCTTGTTCCTGTTCACGGGAGGGTGGTCACTTAAAGGGGGGATGGTTGGTTTTTTCGGGGCCCCCATCTCCCTCATGTTTAGCCCCATTAGTTTAGAAATCTTGGGACGGTCGACCAACTATTTTAGCGATTTTAAGAACTTTAACCCTTTTGTTTGTCAATATTAGGGCCTTTCATGCCATTAAGGTGTAATTTCTTTCCTGACGATCGATAGCGAGCCTGTAGTTTTAGGAGGAATTGTCCTTTGGTCGGGATATTTTTTCTACCGAAACATTTATACATTTAACTTGAATGGGAGTCTAGGGAGTGTTTTTAAAAGCTTGATGGAGGTCTAGCGAGTAAATTGAATAATAAATATAGAAAAAAAAAAAAAAAAAAAAAATACACCAAAAAATAATTAGCTGCCAACGCCATTTGTAAAGTTTTGGTCGAGGTGTTCTGTTCAATTAGAGTTAGGGCCCGATAGTGACGCACCAACAGACCGAGACCTCCGAGACCTCCGACACCACCGTTTGATCTAAAGTTTTGGTCGAGGTGTTCTGTAGAGTTAGGGCCCGATAGTGACGCACCAACAGACCGAGACCTCCGACACCACCGTTTGAACCAAAGTTTTGGTCGAGGTGTTCTGTAGAGTTACGGCCCGATAGTGACGCACCAACAGACCGAGACCTCCGAGACCACCGTTTGAACCAAAGTTTTGGTCGAGGTGTTCTGTTCAATTAGAGTTAGGGCCCGATAGTGACGCACCAACAGACCGAGACCTCCGATTCAACCCAAAACAGTTCAAATGGTGGTGACACACTTTAACCTTATAACTTTAAGTTAAGGATATTTTTTCTACCGAAACATGTATAAATTTAACTCTAATGAGAATGTAGGGGGTGTTATTTAAAGCTTGATGGAGGTCTAGCGAGTAAATTGAATAATAAATATCTAAAGAAATACACAAACAAATTTGCTTGTTTTACAAGTTTTACATTTAAAAAAACAAAAGAAATTAGAAGCCTATACATAATGCAGGAAAAGGTAACTTAAGACAACCCTACCACTAAAGACAGATCCGACAGAACGGGTACCGTAAAAAGGCCTAACTTCCGTCAAGGGAGTATACTTCACACATTAGTGGATAAAAGTATATAAGGTACAGTTATAGAAAAATGGCTCTGCATTATGGAACAACACCGCAGACTTGCTTGTTTTTCCATAACATCATGTATTTATCCTATAACTGCGGTTTATTAAATTTTATTCCAGAATGTCCGAAATTATGTCCTCTTCCAAAGTTATGTAATTTTACCGGTACCATATATATTATCATGTTTCTTTACACCAACCAACTTCACATCTAAACTCAAGTAATGAAATCAACAAATACATGTGGCACTCCGAGGACTCGAACCCAGGATACTCTCATCGAAATTCCGCTATCAAGACAGTTAACACAGGTGGTAATTTACAGTGTCTATATTTCCTCGGCATCCAAAACTAAAGAGTATCTGTTCTTCTCATATAGCCTCATATACTGTTCTTATCAGGCCCTACATAATAGAAACGGAAAAAAAAAAAAAAAAAAAAAAAAAAAAAAAAAAGAGGAAATCTAGACACCTTGGCATAATTATTTAACTGTCTTGATAGCGTAATGCATAAATGCGCGGAATTTCGGTGTGAGTATCCTAGGTTCGAGTCCTTGGAGTGCCACATGTATTTATTGATTTCATTAATTGAATATAGAAGTAAAGTTGGTTGGTGAAAAAATATGAATAAATGACCGCCACACAGTCTAGTCTATTCATTAATAGTACAGTAGCATCAAGAAGTTCCCTCATGCCACATTATATTAACGCCCATTACCAAGTTATAATGTAAAACTTGCAAAATAAACAAACCAAAACGTATACGAACACAGTAAAAATATAAAATAACTAATCAAAATCGCTATGTGGAAACAACGCTTAAATCAAAATTAAAATGTAAACTTGCAAAGCAAGCACCCCAAAACTGGAATCGCACAATATAAAGACAACTTATAAAAAATAACTGGAATTAAAATGCACAATTTGAAAAATACAAAAACCTAAACTGGGACGACAATATAAAAGCAAAGAACTTATCAAAATTTACCTCAATTGCACGAGAGGTCCGAATATTGCTCAAGCAAACTGGGGGAAAGATGTTAAAATTGCCAAATGTTATAAAATTTCAGAACTAACGGAGCTGAACATGAGGGAGAAGGGGGCCCAGAAAAAGCCAGCCAGCCCCCCTTAATGCCCGAGGGGATGGCCACAAATGAATAGCCTGCATATGCTTCCATAGGGCGAGGCAACTCATTAAGTCTGTAATTGTATTTATAGCTTGTTCCTGTTCACGGGAGGGTGGTCACTTAAAGGGGGGATGGTTGGTTTTTTCGGGGCCCCCATCTCCCTCATGTTTAGCCCCATTAGTTTAGAAATCTTGGGACGGTCGACCAACTATTTTAGCGATTTTAAGAACTTTAACCCTTTTGTTTGTCAATATTAGGGCCTTTCATGCCATTAAGGTGTAATTTCTTTCCTGACGATCGATAGCGAGCCTGTAGTTTTAGGAGGAATTGTCCTTTGGTCGGGATATTTTTTCTACCGAAACATTTATACATTTAACTTGAATGGGAGTCTAGGGAGTGTTTTTAAAAGCTTGATGGAGGTCTAGCGAGTAAATTGAATAATAAATATAGACAAAAAAAAAAAAAAAAAAAATACACCAAAAAATAATTAGCTGCCAACGCCATTTGTAAAGTTTTGGTCGAGGTGTTCTGTTCAATTAGAGTTAGGGCCCGATAGTGACGCACCAACAGACCGAGACCTCCGAGACCTCCGACACCACCGTTTGATCTAAAGTTTTGGTCGAGGTGTTCTGTAGAGTTAGGGCCCGATAGTGACGCACCAACAGACCGAGACCTCCGAGACCACCGTTTGAACCAAAGTTTTGGTCGAGGTGTTCTGTTCAATTAGAGTTAGGGCCCGATAGTGACGCACCAACAGACCGAGACCTCCGAGACCACCGCTTCAACCCAAAACAGTTCAAATGGTGGTGACACACTTTAACCTTATAACTTTAAGTTAAGGATATTTTTTCTACCGAAACATGTATAAATTTAACTCTAATGAGAATCTAGGGGGTGTTATTTAAAGCTTGATGGAGGTCTAGCGAGTAAATTGAATAATAAATATCTAAAGAAATACACAAACAAATTTGCTTGTTTTACAAGTTTTACATTTAAAAAAACAAAAGAAATTAGAAGCCTATACATAATGCAGGAAAAGGTAACTTAAGACAACCCTACCACTAAAGACAGATCCGACAGAACGGGTACCGTAAAAAGGCCTAACTTCCGTCAAGGGAGTATACTTCACACATTAGTGGATAAAAGTATATAAGGTACAGTTATAGAAAAATGGCTCTGCATTATGGAACAACACCGCAGACTTGCTTGTTTTTCCATAACATCATGTATTTATCCTATAACTGCGGTTTATTAAATTTTATTCCAGAATGTCCAAAATTATGTCCTCTTCCAAAGTTATGTAATTTTACCGGTACCATATATATTATCATGTTTCTTTACACCAACCAACTTCACATCTAAACTCAAGTAATGAAATCAACAAATACATGTGGCACTCCGAGGACTCGAACCCAGGATACTCTCATCGAAATTCCGCTATCAAGACAGTTAACACAGGTGGTAATTTATAGTGTCTATATTTCCTCGGCATCCAAAACTAAAGAGTATCTGTTCTTCTCATATAGCCTCATATACTGTTCTTATCAGGCCCTACATAATAGAAACGAAAAAAAAAAAAAAAATAATAAAAAAAAAAAAAAAAAAAAAAAAAAAAAAAGGAAGTCTAGACACATTGGCATAATTATTTAACTGTCTTGATAGCGTAATGCATAAATGCGCGGAATTTCGGTGTGAGTATCCTAGGTTCGAGTCCTTGGAGTGCCACATGTATTTATTGATTTCATTAATTGAATATAGAAGTAAAGTTGGTTGGTGAAAAAATATGAATAAATGACCGCCACACAGTCTAGTCTATTCATTAATAGTACAGTAGCATCAAGAAGTTCCCTCATGCCACATCATATATTAACGCCCATTACCAAGTTATAATGTAAAACTTGCAAAATAAACAAACCAAAACGTATACGAACACAGTAAAAATATAAAATAACTAATCAAAATCGCTATGTGGAAACAACGCTTAAATCAAAATTAAAATGTAAACTTGCAAAGCAAGCACCCCAAAACTGGAATCGCACAATATAAAAACAACTTCTAAAAAATAACTGGAATTAAAATGCACAATTTGAAAAATACAAAAACCTAAACTGGGACGACAATATAAAAGCAAAGAACTTATCAAAATTTACCTCAATTGCACGAGAGGTCCGAATATTGCTCAAGCAAACTGGGGGAAAGATGTTAAAATTGCCAAATGTTATAAAATTTCAGAACTAACGGAGCTAAACATGAGGGAGAAGGGGGCCCAGAAAAAGCCAGCCAGCCCCCCTTAATGCCCGAGGGGATGGCCACAAATGAATAGCCTGCATATGCTTCCATAGGGCGAGGCAACTCATTAAGTCTGTAATTGTATTTATAGCTTGTTCCTGTTCACGGGAGGGTGGTCACTTAAAGGGGGGTTGGTTGGTTTTTTCGGGGCCCCCATCTCCCTCATGTTTAGCCCCATTAGTTTAGAAATCTTGGGACGGTCGACCAACTATTTTAGCGATTTTAAGAACTTTAACCCTTTTGTTTGTCAATATTAGGGCCTTTCATGCCATTAAGGTGTAATTTCTTTCCTGACGATCGATAGCGAGCCTGTAGTTTTAGGAGGAATTGTCCTTTGGTCGGGATATTTTTTCTACCGAAACATTTATACATTTAACTTGAATGGGAGTCTAGGGAGTGTTTTTAAAAGCTTGATGGAGGTCTAGCGAGTAAATTGAATAATAAATATAGAAAAAAAAATAATAATAATTAGATGCCAACGCCATTTGTAAAGTTTTGGTCGAGGTGTTCTGTTCAATTAGAGTTAGGGCCCGATAGTGACGCACCAACAGACCGAGACCTCCGAGACCACCGTTTGAACTAAAGTTTTGGTCGAGGTGTTCTGTAGAGTTAGGGCCCGATAGTGACGCACCAACAGACCGAGACCTCCGAGACCACCGTTTGAACCAAAGTTTTGGTCGAGGTGTTCTGTAGAGTTACGGCCCGATAGTGACGCACCAACAGACCGAGACCTCCGAGACCACCGTTTGAACCAAAGTTTTGGTCGAGGTGTTCTGTTCAATTAGAGTTAGGGCCCGATAGTGACGCACCAACAGACCGAGACCTCCGAGACCACCGCTTCAACCCAAAACAGTTCAAATGGTGGTGACACACTTTAACCTTATAACTTTAAGTTAAGGATATTTTTTCTACCGAAACATGTATAAATTTAACTCTAATGAGAATCTAGGGGGTGTTATTTAAAGCTTGATGGAGGTCTAGCGAGTAAATTGAATAATAAATATCTAAAGAAATACACCAAAAAATTTGCTTGTTTTACAAGTTTTACATTTAAAAAACAAAAGAAATTAGCAGCCTATACATAATGCAGGAAAAGGTAACTTAAGACAACCCTACCACTAAAGACAGATCCGACAGAACGGGTACCGTAAAAAGGCCTAACTTCCGTCAAGGGAGTATACTTCACACATTAGTGGATAAAAGTATATAAGGTACAGTTATAGAAAAATGGCTCTGCATTATGGAACAACACCGCAGACTTGCTTGTTTTTCCATAACATCATGTATTTATCCTATAACTGCAGTTTATTAAATTTTATTCCAGAATGTCCGAAACTATGTCCTCTTCCAAAGTTATGTAATTTTACCCGTACCATATATATTATCATGTTTCTTTACACCAACCAACTTCACATCTAAACTCAAGTAATGAAATCAACAAATACATGTGGCACTCCGAGGACTCGAACCCAGGATACTCTCATCGAAATTCCGCTATCAAGACAGTTAACACAGGTGGTAATTTACAGTGTCTATATTTCCTCGGCATCCAAAACTAAAGAGTATCTGTTCTTCTCATATAGCCTCATATACTGTTCTTATCAGGCCCTACATAATAGAAACGAAAAGAAAAAAAAAAAAAAAAAAAAAAAAAAAAAAAAAAAAAAAAAAAAAAGAGGAAGTCTAGACACCTTGGCATAATTATTTAACTGTCTTGATAGCGTAATGCATAAATGCGCGGAATTTCGGTGTGAGTATACTAGGTTCGAGTCCTTGGAGTGCCATATGTATTTATTGATTTCATTAATTGAATATAGAAGTAAAGTTGGTTGGTGAAAAAATATGAATAAATGACCTCCACACAGTCTAGAGTCTATTCATTAATAGTATAGTAGCATCAAGAAGTTCCCTCATGCTACATCATATATTAACGCCCATTACCAAGTTATAATGTAAAACTTGCAAAATAAACAAACCAAAACGTATACGAACACAGTAAAAATATAAAATAACTAATCAAAATCGCTATGTGGAAACAACGCTTAAATCAAAATTAAAATGTAAACTTGCAAAGCAAGCACCCCAAAACTGGAATCGCACAATATAAAGACAACAACTTCTAAAAAATAACTGGAATTAAAATGCACAATTTGAAAAATACAAAAACCTAAACTGGGACGACAATATAAAAGCAAAGAACTTATCAAAATTTACCTCAATTGCACGAGAGGTCCGAATATTGCTCAAGCAAACTGGGGGAATTGCCAAATGTTATAAAATTTCAGAACTAACGGAGCTAAACATGAGGGAGAAGGGGGCCCAGAAAAAGCTAGCCAGCCCCCCTTAATGCCCGAGGGGATGGTCACAAATTAATAGCCTGCATATGCTTCCATAGGGCGAGGCAACTCATTAAGTCTGTAATTGTATTTATAGCTTGTTCCTCTTCACGGGAGGGTGGTCACTTAAAGGGGGGATGGTTGGTTTTTTCGGGGCCCCCATCTCCCTCATGTTTAGCCAAATTAGTTTAGAAATCTTGGGACGGTCGACCAACTATTTTAGCGATTTTAAGAACTTTAACCCTTTTGTTTGTCAATATTAGGGCCTTTCATGCCATTAAGGTGTAATTTCTTTCCTGACGATCGATAGCGAGCCTGTAGTTTTAGGAGGAATCGTCCTTTGGTCGGGATATTTTTGCTACCGAAACATTTATACATTTAACTTGAATGGGAGTCTAGGGGGTGTTTTTAAAAGCTTGATGGAGGTCTAGCGAGTAAATTGAATAATAAATATCTACAAAAAAAACCAAATACACCAAAAAATAATTAGATGCCAACGCCATTTGTAAAGTTTTTCAATTGCTCTCGGGGAAAAAAAAAAAAAAAAAATGCACAAATCACTTAAATTAATGCAACACAAAACCTATACGTTTCCGCTCCCCGCCATGGAGTGACTTCGGTCACTCCAGGCTTTATTGTGGTCGGCAGGGAGGGTTCTGTGGGGGCGCTCTGTTATGGCCTTGGCCTTGCTCGGGGCCTTGGGGCTGTTCGGCCAGGCAGCTTGGGGAACAACAACAACAGTAATACCGACACTCTAATATGTATACCGGTAATAGAATACGAAAACAGTTGTACAGTACTTAGCTTAAATACAGTGGGCTAAATGGTGATTGAAGAGATACTACCAGTCTTCAGGCTTCTATGATGGGTTATGCTGCTCGGCCATTGTTGACTTCATCTGCAAGAAAAGGCACTCATTAACCCTTTGAGTACCAGCAACGTGTGTTATATTGTATTCTAGCTATATTTAGACAATAGTATGCAGCTTAGGAAGGATCTGTGGTAGTTAAAAGGGTTGGTTGAGATTGTTTTAAGCCATCTTATTGCTAGAGGTCCTTCCAAATCTGAATATCAAGGGTTGGCTGAGATTGTTTTAAGGGGAGGTATTTAGTTTGTTCCTTACGTTTTCATCAAGCTTAAAATTACATCCCCTAGACCCCCTTTCAAGATAAATTTGTAAATTTTTCGGTAGAAAAATTTCCAGGCTGGAGGCCGGTTGCTCATAAATTACAGGCTCGCTATCACTCGCCAGGATAAAATTGACACCTAGATGGCACGAAAGGTCTTAAAATTGACAGAAATGGGTCGAAAGTTCTTAAAATCGTCAAAATAATGGAGCAAACGTCTTAAAATTAGAAAAACAATGAGGCTAAACATGAGGGAGAAAGGAGTCAAGAAACAAATCTCTCAAGTGGATATCTCCCCTTAAGACATTACCCTCTGAAGATTATGACGCATTTTCAGTCTATTCTGGATATCAACAAATTTAGTTCACTAAAGGGCTGGTGTGCCTATTGGCAGGTTTGATTCGATCCAATAATTGTGACTGCAAGTGTGCGAATATCGCCCCAAAAAACTCCTTGGTATATAATTATGATGTTGGCGGAACCTCTCCGGAAGGTCTGGGACCGGGGGAGTGATGGAGGTCCTTAGTATCCCTGGGCAATCTACATTTGTGCAATTTTTTTTTTTTTTTTTTTTTTTTTGGTCCCTGTTTGGGCTCTGTCTCGAGTCAGCCATGGAAGGGCATTTACAAATAAACATTCAAATAGCTACATTAGAGATACTGGTATCTCTATTAAGCTAGCTAGAGGTCTAGGGAGCAAATCACAAAAAATTCTACATAAAAAAAAAAAAAAAAAAAACATTGCCGTGCCTAAGCAAGCCTATCTAATAGTAACCAGCATACAAGCAAGAAAAGCATCTTCCACTAAAAACTTTACCGGTACTGCTGCTGTTGCCAGATGATTTTACTCAACATATAAAATTAACTTTTTAGAATAAGTGGTTCAAATGGTACTGGTATCTTAATTGACTACTTGGGACTTTCAGGCTATGAGGAAGTTGGAGCTGTAATTGATGCAGTTTTAGTACAGAATGGTAGCGCGCCAATTTTGAGAGTTAGGCTACGATCTAATTACCGGTATGTCTAGTTTGACCAAAACAAAAAATCCGAATTTAGTCATATACCTGTATCATCTATAAACTTTCCTAACGTAACATAAGCTAGTATTATTAGCTGGGACCACACCCCTGCTTGTACAGTTAATAACCATGTAAACAAAGTAACGCACCCAACTTTCCGAATCGGCGCAATCCTATATTAACCCAGGAGCTGCAGGAAGACTCAAGAGTTTCCCCGGGCGACTGCGGGAAATAAGATCCTGGGCCTATAAAAATCCATTTAAAACACCCCAAAAAAACTTGAACCCTTTTTTTTTTTTTTTTTTTGCCCCTGGGCCATGCCAAATATCACTCCTCCACATCCCCCACTCCTTCAATTATCACCAATTTTCCCTGTTATTCCCTTATTCTGTGGTCTATTTTCGTGCTAACATTAGCGAGTTGCTAGCAGGGCGTTGTCATCAGTGTTACCAAGCGTGGGAATTAGGGGAGAAGTCAGGAAGAGAATTGAGAGGTACCTCCAGTGTCTCTCAAAGCTTTGTGAGTGGAAGGTTGGCTCACACTCACTCTCGCTTTCATTTCGCGATTTTGACCAGCCAAACACTGTTTCCACTTGTTTTATTGTTGTAACTGGTTAATATCTTCATATTAATAGTAAAATAGGCGCATATGAATAAGTATTAACGATATTTATGGTAAAATAACGATGTTAGTGATGGGAACAGCTCAAATACGTGCACACAATCGTGTGGTGTCTCATACCCCCAATGCGCAGCCGAGAGGTTAAAACTGCTCCCTGTGATCATCAATATTTAGCACAATTACCAGCTAAAACACGGTTGTAGACCTCGTAAAACTACATAAAACCACACTTTGTGTGCAGCACTCGTTCTTTAAATTTATGAATGAAACCTATATTAGTACCGGTACTGTCTTGATAGCGTAATGCTTAGTGTGCGGAATTTTGGTGTGAGTATCCTAGGTTCGAGTCCTTGATTTCATTAGTTAGGTTTATTTGTAAATTAATTGGTGGGTGGTTGGTGAAAACTAAAATGAAATTACAGTATATCGATGCTTACGGCTCCAACTTTCTTATAGCCTGAAGGTCAATTCACCTTCTGATTACACAACTCAAACATAAACTTAATACAATTGTCGAATGATTACCAGAAAAGAATACTCAACGATTCTATAATACTGTACTGTATTTAATACTTCTATCTCACATTTTCTGGCAGTGTCACACAACCACTTTTTCTGGATTTATTGAGTTTGTTTGACCCTTTACATTACTAAAGGTCCTTCCTAAAAATACATAAAATTTTCTAATGATAGCCAGAATAAACTAAAATGCATCATACTCCTCAAAGGGTTAAGTTTATGATTAAGTCAGTAACTGTCCCCTGTCCACTTTTCCAGGCAATTGTGGTCTGGCATCTTCTTAATTACAGATATATATACTAGTTCAGTCTCTTAAAAATTTATATATTCAGTCTAGTTGTCGATTCCAATGACAAAATACCAAAAAACAAGTACCGGTATGAGAAAAAAGTTGCTCATCAAACATTGACGGAGCAAGCGCCACAGGTCACAGGCTGTATCAGTGTAGCACGATTGGTAGAGCACTCGCCTGCAAACCGTGAGGTTGAGGGTTCCAGTCTTGGGAAACCATATTTGGCAGCTAGCAGTACTGTGGCGTCTGATATATAGAACACTGGCTGGCCCGAGACTCAAACCCTCAACTTCACGGTCACGGTTAGCAGCCGTGTGCTCTAATAACCACGCTACAGCCATTGCTAATGGATAATACAGATTCCCCTTGATTTACGATTGGGTTACGTTCCTGAACACCCAATCTTAAATGGAAAAATCGTATAGCAAACCATAAAGTTTATGGGATAAATGGGGATGCGTTCTCAGACCAGCCAAAACACAAACGCCATAAAATCTATAATAATAACGTAAATCAGGGCATCGGGTAGTCAGGAAGATCTGTACAGTATATAACTTATTGATGTTACCTTAATCATTGTGACCTTGTAGTTGTTTGGTGACGACGGGAAGGGTTAGTCTGGTGTGGTAGGTGGATGTGTTGCTACCGTGACAAACTCAACCTGCAAGATAAAGCAATCATTACAATACAGTACAGTATTTTATTTAGATATTACATTTTTCTCAAGGAGGTTTGGGTAGAATGTAGAATTTGGGCATACCGCCAGCCCTGTTTACACTACGCAGAGACGGGGCGGACGCTTGTCATCCTGTTCCCGTCTATTTTGACTGCCTTTGGATACAATAATATGTTGAGGGGCCTCAACCCCCCATGACATATTGTCATCATCATATATATTGCCAGCAGGGGGCAAGCAACGAACAAAAATCACTGTCAAAATAGACGCGAACTTAACCACAGTGATCGAAAAATGTAAACATGACGGGGGGGCGCCGTCGGACGTTTGCATTTATGTTCCAGTCTCTTTTGAATGCCATTGGATACAATAATATGTTTCCCCCCCCCCCCATGACATATTGTCATCATCATATATATTGCCAACAGGGGGCAAATAACCGAGAACAAAATTGCCGTCAAAATAGACGCGAAGTTAACTGCGGCGATCGCCCTATGTAAACATGACGACCGTACGCCCGGAATCTACATCCATCCCGGAGGGTTTTTCTGGACCCTCATGTTTAGCCCTCTTAGTTTTCAGACTTTTAGATGTTTGCCCCATTAGTTTGGCAATTTTGAGACCTTTTATACCATTTAGGTGTTGAATTGTTTCCTAGCGAGCGAGAGTGAACCAGTAAGTTTAAGGAACCAGCCTCTGGCCGGGAAATTTTTCTTCTGAAAACTGTACAAATGTATCTTGAAGGGGGGTCTAGGAGGTGATTTATAAGCTTGATGGAGGTCCAAGGAGGAAACTAATCCTGCAACACAACACAAGTACAGTACTGTATTATGTTTGTTTACAGTACAGTTGCGGTCAAAAATTCTAGTACATATCGAGCCCTTACCCTTATTTATTGAACCACTTAAGTGCAAATATAACGTCAATAATTAATAAGGCGATTGAATTAGCGAGACACCTTTGATAATTTATAAAGCGCCTAAAACTAATCACAATTCAAATATCAGGGTAAAAATGAATACGAATAATGACACCGGTACATACATACATGTTTAAAGACAGATTCATCCACATAGAGCATGGTTTTAGTCTCTT
Source organism: Paralithodes platypus (assembly GCA_032716605.1). Taxonomy (NCBI): domain Eukaryota; kingdom Metazoa; phylum Arthropoda; class Malacostraca; order Decapoda; family Lithodidae; genus Paralithodes; species Paralithodes platypus. The sequence goes on from CM064498.1 coordinate 19,268,119, forward strand.
TACTGTAGTATAGTACAATAAAGACTTGCCACAACACAACCCCAACATGTCATCACAGTGGCCGATGTTGGTATAGCGCTAACAATGTTTCAGCAAAACTCAATAAAGTCCCCCTGAAGCACTTGCACCTGGTGAAATCGCATCACACCAGCCTTAACCGTGCTACAATAAGGCATTAACAAGAAATCACCGTAACTGTTACAGAGGCTGACTGCACCACCGAAGTGGCGGGCGGTTGGGTCGTTGCATCCCTACGCCAGAGAGAAAGGCCGACTTGTGCCAGTGGGCTGTTATACTGAATCCAACTTCCTCATCAATAATGCAATTAATTATGCAACCCACAAACCATGTAGAAAAATGACCGATCAAAGAAAGAAGACTGCTGGATGCTTACTGGTTAATCACGATGCAAAAGATCATCGTTGCTTCACAAGGTCACAGCCGGGTGTGCCAACTGGACAACATAACTGTAATGCTTGCCTAACACAGCAAACAAAACAATAACAATAATGCTTGCCTAACACAGCAAACAAAACAATAACAATAATGGTAATGTAAATATTAGCCAGAGATAAATACAGTAAACAGCCCGAGAAAACTTTGATCATTTATAGACCTGTAGTCCACTGGCATAAGTTAGTCTTTCTCTCTCTGGCGTAGGGATGCGGCGACCCATCGCTCACTACTTTGAATGTGCAGTCAGTCGCTTTCTGCGTTTGCTTCTTATTTGATATTTTTTTTGGGGTTGAGGGGGGGGGCAAAGTACCCTCCCAAGACTTATTGTCATCAATATATATGACAGCAAGGGGCAAATAACCGCTGGCTGTGGGATAATTTCAGAAAAAAAAGGTGATAGGCTACCCAATGCATAAAGAGTGATCGCCGCGATATTCTCCTGTAATATCATGATACCGTATTTTCTTGTTGTAAACTGCCTTATAGCACGGTTAAGGCTGGTGTGGTGCAGATACTGCAGGTGCAAATGCTGCATGGGGACTGTAGTGTATATGAGTTGGTGAAAATGCGCATGGCGTTAGTCATCTAAGTGAGTTGGGAACACTGTGAGAGGATAGCGAGAGACGGCTGTAAACAAAGACTGTAAAAGCGGGCTGAGAAATAAACCACTAAAGTACAGCAGAATTTGTGTCAACCCTTTAATTATATGCTGTACATTACATTTGGCGACGAGGATAAAGTTCGCTAGCATGTGCTGAGATGACCAGAAGCCGAAAATAGTGAAGACAGGCAAGATGAGCAGCTCGGTAATACTGGATGTTGGTGGCCTCAGGGAGTTTGATGTCCAAGGTGAACCCCATTCCCTAGCACAAAGATGGAAGCTGTGGAAGAGATCTTTCAATCTATTCGTTGTTGGGAAGGGTGTGAAAAAGGAGCAACAGAAGACTGCATTACTTCTTCATACCGCTGGATCGGCAGTGCAAGAAATCTTTTATGCCTTGGTGGGTGAGGATGATGCGAAGGGCTACAGTGAAACAGTGAAGATTCTAGATGAGTATTTTACACCTAAGACTAATATACCTTTTGAGAGACATGTGTTTAGACAGATAAGCCAGTCAAGTACGGAGACAGTAGATCAGTATGTGTGTAGGCTAAGACAGCGTAGTGCAACTTGTGATTTTGGAGATAAGGTAGAAGAATACATGAGGGACCATCTGATTGATAAATGTTATTCTCCAAAACTGAGAAGGAAATTTTTAGAATTGGATGGCTCTGTAACACTGCAGAGGTTGCTCCAAGTGGTGAGGGCACAAGAAGCAGTTGACAGGCAAATGGAGGTAATGGGAGTAGACAAGCCTAGCCCTAGCCCTACTACAAGCCAGGTCAATGAGGTGGATTCCGAAGTGAACGCTATAAGGGGGGAGACTCGACGTGGAAGGAACCCAGCCTACCCAGGATCATGTACAAGCAGCCGTGCAGGGAGGAACGACGACAACCAGGACCAGGTCAAGAAAGAATGTTACCGCTGTGGAGGTTTTGGCCACTTTGCCAGGGATGAGTTTTGTCCAGCGAGAGGACGTAAGTGCAGCAAGTGTGGCAAAGTAGGACATTTCAGGATCAAGTGCCGCACCCCAATACCTGTGGATTACCAGTGGGAGGCACGGCAAGGAGGGAAGACTACCACCAACACGCACTTGGTTGAGAGTGGGAATAACAAAAAGGGACAATTTACTGGGGACAACAGGAAATTTGCATTTTCCGTATCAAATGAATACAAAGATCAGAATAGGCCTAATGTGTTAATTCAGCTTCAGGTTGGGGGTGTTCGAGTGAAGGATGTAATGATTGATTCGGGAGCTACTAGTAATGTAATGGGGGTAGAAACTTGGGAAATGTTAAAATCTTGTAAAGTTAAATGCAAATCAAGAAAAGGTGCAAAACAGTTATTTGCTTATGGTAGTAGTGAACCCCTGCCTACATTAGGAACTTTTACAGCAGAGGTTCACTGCCCAGCCAATGATCAGAGATGTGTAGCTGAATTTGTTGTGGTCGACTGGCCAGGGAGGACCCTCTTGTGCAAAAATACTGCAGAAACCCTTAATATTTTGAGAATTGGGCCATTTCATGTAAACATTGTTAGTGAACTGCCGGAGGAGATAAAGGACAAATACGACAAACTCTCTGTGAGTATTGGGAAGCTAAAAGATTATGAGCTTAAGCTGAACATTGACGAGAGTGTTTTCCCGGTGGCTCAAAGAGTGAGAAGAATTCCATTCGGTTTAAGAGATAAGGTGGATGACAAACTGGATGAGTTATTGAAGAACGACATCATCGAGGAGGTACCGGAGGGTCCCACTAGCTGGGTATCCCCTTTAGTTGTAGCCCCAAAACAAAATGGTGATGTTAGAATTTGTGTTGACATGAGAAAGGCTAATGAGGCTACAATCAGGGAATGCCAACCTATTCCAACTGTGGAGGAACTGCTGCAAGACCTAAATGGAAGTACTGTATTCAGTAAACTTGATCTAAATTGGGGTTTTCACCAGATAGTTTTGGATGAATCAAGTCGGTACATTACAACTTTTTCTACTCACAGGGGACTTTACAGGTATAAGCGGTTAATGTTTAGGGTCAGTTCAGCACCTGAGAAATACCAGCAGATAATCCAGGGGGTGATCAGGAGTTGTAAAGGGGTAGCCAATATTGCTGATGATCTCATTGTTTATGGGAGGGATGAGAAAGAACATGATGAGAGGTTACTAGCAGTTCTGAGCAGGTTGGAGGAGGCTGGTCTTACCCTCAATGCAGGGAAGTGTGAATTCAGGCTTAGGAAACTCAATTTTTTTGGTCACGAGATAACACAGAATGGTGTGAAACCTAGTGAAGAGAAAATAGGTGATATATGAGATGCAGTGGCACCGAGTAATACAGGGGAAGTGAGATCATTCATGGGGCTTGTGCAGTATGTGTCTAGATTTATACCAAATTTGTCAACTGTAGCTGAGCCAATTCAGAGGCTTACTCGCAAAAATGTATCGTTTGAGTGGGGTGAGGAGCAACAGAGAAGTTTTGACCATTTGAAAGAATGTCTAACATCAACAAGAGTACAGTACTGTACTTGCATATTTCAAGCCAAATTGTAAAATGAGGATTGTAGCAGATGCCTCGCCAACTGATCTAGGGGCAGTTTTACTTCAGCTGCTAGGTGGTCTATGGAAGGTAATATCCTATGCCTCCAGGAGCTTGACAGACGTCGAGCGCAGGTATAGCCAGACAGAAAGAGAAGCACTGGCACTAGTGTGGGCATGTGAGAGGTTTAATCTGAATGTGTTTGGTCGTAAATTTGAATTAGAAACTGACCACAAACCATTAGAGTTCATCTATTCATCTAGATCAAAACCGTCAGCCCGAGTAGAGAGGTGGGTACTCAGGCTGCAGGCATATGATATTAATGTTGTATACCGACCGGGTGTAGGCAATATTGCTGATGTGTTATCTAGGCTGAATTCTGGAGTACAGAGGGACAAAGGTGAAACTTATGACTATGTTCGGGCAGTAGTGGAGAGTAATGTTCCTGTTGCTTTATCAGCAAGAGAGATTAAGCAAGAGTCCATCAATGATGATCAGTTACAGAGGGTAAAAACCAGTATTAAAACTGGAGACTGGAGGCTTACTAAAGCTACACCATTCTTTCCTATTAAAGAAGAACTTTGTGTTTATGGTGAACTCTTGCTGAGAGGCAACAGGATTGGGATACCACAAAGCTTGAGGGATGGGGTACTTGAGCTAGCCCATGAAGGACACCAGGTTATAGTAAAAACAAAATACAGGTTGCGAAGTAAAGTATGATGGCCTAAAATTGATGCATATGTGGAGAAAAGATGCAAGACTTGTCAAGGGTGCCAAGCAGTGGGTGATTACCCAGCACCTGAACCAATGTCACGGGTTTTGCCTCCCAGTGGACCGTGGCAGGATTGTAGCGCAGACCTGTTGGGGCCTTTACCAACAGGAGAATCCCTGTTAGTGATAGTAGACTACTACAGTAGGTTCTTAGAGGTGGTGATTATGAAGTCTGTAACTAGCACTAAAGTAATAGAAGCCCTTCTACCAATTTTTTGCCAGGTTCGGCATGCCTGTTTCACTCAGGACAGACAATGGGACCCAGTTTGTTTCAGAAGAGTTTGAAGCCTTTTTAGCAGAAAATGGTATTGAACACAGGAAAACAACACCTTTGTGGCCACAAGCAAATGGGGAAGTGGAGAGACAGAACCGTACAATCATGAAAGTTCTGCGGGTGGCACAGGTGGAAGGGAAAAACTGGCGTCAGGAGCTTCTGAAATTTCTTATTGCTTACAGATCAACACCTCAGGTGACTACTGGAACTACTCCTTACTTTTTGATGTTTGGGCGTGAGATGAGATCAAAATTACCTGAATTACAACCTGGTACCGGTAGTGAGTTTTACAATGAGGAATTTAGGGATAAAGACTGGTCTAATAAAATAAAAGGTAAAGTGTACGCTGATGAAAAGAGACATGCAGCTGAGCGAGTCATGGAGCCTGGCGACCGGGTCTTAGTCAGGCAAGCTAAAACAAACAAACTGTCTCCCAATTTCTGTCCTGAACCATTTGAGGTTATTTCTAGAGAGGGAGGGGAAGTGATGGTTAGAAGTGAGTCTGGGGGACAATTGAGGAGAAACTTGTCGTTTGTAAAGAAGTATTGGGAACCGAGTGTATCAGAAGCAAATGATAAGGGTGTAAGCTTGGAGGGAAACGCAACATCACCTCTGCACACTGCTAATCGTGTGCCGGTGCCAGTTGTTGTTGTTGTTGTTCCCTAAGCTGCCTGGCCGAACAGCCCCGGTGCCAGTAATTCCAGTTAGTTCCCCAGTGATACCGGTACAGTAATCCCCATCTGGTCAAAATATACATGAAAAGAACATTTGGGCATGTAGTTGAAAGAATACCAGTACCAATAACACCTAGAAGTCCTACAGGTGGGCAAGAATCCCCAGGTTATCAAATCACTAGAGTTAGACCAGCAAGGGAAATCAGAAGGCCAAAACGATTTGAGGGCTATGATTTGTCTGGCGGATAGTGTAGAGAATGGTGTTGTGGGTTGCCTCTAGGGTAGGTTACAGTACAGTACCGGTACGGTAGATAATTTGATACCAGTATCTTTATTACCATTTTATGAATATTATTAGTCAGACAGGAATATGTTGTTTTATCATTTTCAGGTACTGTATTGAGAATGTAATTGATGCCATTATTATGTTAATCTTTGATTTTCTCAGATGCCAAGTGTGCCTTTATGTTATTGTCTATTCATAAAAAGGGTTTATGTCTAAAGAAGGGAGGGATGTAGTGTATATGAGTTGGTGACAATGCGCATGGCGTTAGTCATCTAAGTGAGTTGGGAACACTGTGAGAGGATAGCGAGAGACGGCTGTAAACAAAGACTGTAAAAGCGGGCTGAGGAATAAACCACTAAAGTACAGCGGAATGTGTGTCAACCCTTTAATTATATGCTGTACATTACAGGGACTTTGTTGAATCTTGCGATCAACGAAGTCGGCACCAAAATGTGGGGTAAAACTCTACTTAGGCCCTCTACTGTAAAAAATTAGACCAGTAGTTCTACTGATTTTTAAAAAGTCACAGGGTGTGATAGGGGCAAAGCCCCCTCAACCCATTCTGTACCTCATGGCAACGACCATGGCCCAATTGTCATAAACACCATTATACAGTAGGCCTACTGTATTACAACACAAACAACTGAAACCACACTCTTTGTTGATGAAGTGGTCTTTAATGTAAAAAATACTACATATACAGTATAAAGTAGGCCTATATATTTATTAATTTCACCACAACACCTCCAATTAAATTAATGAAAGCATATGCCGTATGTGATCCACCGGGATTCGAACCTGAGTTATCACGCACATATTTTTAAACACTAACTATTACATAAATTTAAACAATAGTGATAGGTTTACATATAACTTTCTTACCTTACTTAATCAGAATAAACAGTTTTTGAAGCGCTTTGTAACAAGGCACAGGGCCTTGGGTGGGGCTTTGGTGTCCCGGCCCCGGGCGTTTCTGCACCCTCCTCATCCCCTCGCCTGGGAACGGCTTCGGTCACCTGGGCTTTCTTACGACAGGTACCTGTGTTGTATTCTGCTCTGCATGACGTGTTCGCACTTATTCTGTAAGACAAGGCACTCATTTACATTTTGAAGATTATAAGGTAAGGATGTAGTATTCAGGCATACTGCCGGCTTTGTTTACATTACTCGTATGACAGGTCACATCCCCGTCTATTTTGACTGCCGTGGGATACAATAATAGGTTGAGGCCCTCACCCTTTGTCATCATCATATATAATGCCAGCAGGGGGTAAATAACAGAAAAAAAGCAATCAAAATAGACAGGAACGTAACCGCGAGCGTTCGAATAATGTAAACAAAGCTGGCGATATGCCCGGATACTACAGTACAGTACATCCTTCCCGATTATAATGCAATTTACAGTACATTCTGGCTATCACTAGATAATTTTGTTCAGATAAGGAAGGATCTATAAGAACTAAGGGGTACCTTCGCACAAAGTGGCATTTCCGTATACGGTACTTTCCACAAGAATATTGTGGCAAAAGACTATAAAACAGTACTGTACATGGCCCAATTATGTCAGGGGGGATGCAACTTTACAACCTCAGGGAAACTGAGGGGTTAACCCCTTCTGTACCAGCGACGTCTTTTTTAATTTGATTTCAGGTACATTTATACAATTTTTGGCAAGAATGTAGAGTTCGGGCGTACTGCCCGCCTTGTTTACACTACGCGGAGGCTTGCCATCATGTTCCCGGCTATTTTGACTGCCATTGGATATAATAATATTTTGAGGGGGGGCTTTGCCCCCCTCACCCTCCAATGACATATGATCATCACAGTTATTATGTCCTAGGAAGTGATAAAATAGCCAAAGCAATCCGTATCCATCAGGACCCCTAATTAGGCCCCCTTCAATTTGCTACAAACATACAAAAAGCAAAGCCAATTTTTGCCTCAATTTTGTGCAATTTGCTTTCTTTTGGGTACCGGTAATCAATTAGCCTACGTTATGTTTGGGTAGTTTTAGGTATATCTAGCAGTCCGCCTGCAGTCGTGTGCTTACGCTGAGGAACAGGTGACGTTAAGAGTGTGAATCGACCCGCAGTTATCATATTAATGTCTTTATTACATCTCGTAAGTACAGTACAAAACTTGGCTCTAGTTTCCGTATTTATGTACGGAACTGTCCTAATAAAAGATGAACAAAGTCTTTATAGGCTACCCATATTCACTCATTAAATGCCTTAACCCCTCATTTTCCCTGAGCTTTAAAGCCCTCCCCACTTGTGTTTTTTTTAATGTTCTTGGGGTAATGGGTCTGTATATTACTGATTTATAGGTTTTTACCATAGGGGCGGGCAAAGCCTCCCTCAACCTATCATTGTATCACACGGCAGTCAATATAGATGGGAACGTGGTCGCAAGTGTGCGAGTAGTGTAAACAAGGCGGGCAATACGCCAAAATACCGGTACCCGGTACTACATCCCAGGGTGTCAATCCACAAAATATGAATTGTGTTATCATTATGGTTTATTATTTTGTTATCATTATAGCGCGACGGAGAGGCAAGCGCCAAAGGCGCGAGCTCTAGGGGTAGGGGGGTCCGGGGGCATGCCCCCCCCCCCACCTGATTTTTTTTGAGAATTTAGGTGTCTAAAACAGCATTTCCTGCAATCTAAAAGCAATCAAGATGGACAATATGGAGACCAAAATTGTGTCAATTGACTTTTTTTGTGTTTTTTGTTTAATTAGGCCTAGACTGTGAAGCGCGGAGGCAAGGCGGCTTGTGAAGCGCGGGCCCCAATCACTTTGGCAATTAGGCACTCCAAATTCTTGTGAAGTTGTGTTCTGTAACATTAGCTAAAAAAAAAAAAAAAAAAAAAGGGTTGAGAGAGTTTCGGTTATCATTATACAAAAAGTTCATTTGCGTTATCACTCAAAAAAACAGCGTCGTTTGACGCCCTGCTACATCCTTAGCACCACCTAACCTAACTTGGTATCTTCCGTGGAGGCTGCGGTCCCAACACCTCTGCAGACAAATTACTCATAATTAGGCTATTGGTGGTGAAAAAACACCTAAAATTGTGCGTCCCAACAAAATGGTCAACAGCAAATGGGTCAGGTGTGAGGGTAGTGCGCCCGGTAACACAACTCTTACCGAGTCGCACCAAAATAGCGTTTAGTAAAGGGTATGTTAGCGGGCATACCGGCGTTCCAGGACTTATTGTCATCATCATAGCCTATATAGCCTGCCAGCAAGAGGCAAATAATTGGATGTGGGATAATTTTGAAAAAAAAAAAGTGGCCTAAGAGTTGTGGGTAAATTTTCTGATTAGTTTTCCAAACAAAATATGTTTTTTCATGTGAAACATTCAATTTTAGCACAAATTTGGGCAAGAATGTTAAGTGCGGGCGTACCGCCAGCCTTGTTTACACTACGCGTAGTGGCGTCGGACGTTTCCCATCATGTTCCCACAAAATACATTAGTCTAACCAAACAACCTAACCTAGTATTCATGTAGTAATGACAGGGGGCAAATAGCAGAAAATATAGCGTCGAAATAGACGGGAACGTAACTGCGAGCACACAACATAGACAACCGTACGCCCGATCACTACATCCATCCCCAAATTTGTTACGGAAATGGAAATGTCTCGTTTTGACCATACCCCATCACCCCAACAATTTCCATATTTTTGTCATTAACCTAACCTAACCCAGAACCCCGCTGGTCTTAGCACTGATGTGGAGGATGACAACATACTAAAAATACGATGGAAAATGGGAAAAATATAGATCTTTACTGATTCAAGATGGCCAATAAAATACAGTACCGGTATATTGTAATTTTCAAAGGTAATGACATAGGCCTATAGAAATGATGTAAGAGTCGTAAAGACTGTACCGTATATAGGCTATGTTACAAAGATTGAGATATATCGCGCGTGTCAATCGGAAAAAAATAAAGAGTTGTATTAGCGGGCGCATCGTCCGCTTGGTTTTACATAGTAAGATAGTCATACGCTTGTGTCTAATTTGACTGCTGTTATTTGCCCCTGCTGGAAATATATATGATGATGACAATAAATAATGGGGGGTGAGGGAGGCAAAGCCTTTCTCAACCCAGTATTGTATCCCACGGCCGGATTTTTTTTTGGCAAGAATGTTAAGTGTGGGCGTACCGCCAGCCTTGTTTACACTACGCGTAGTGGCGTCGGACCTTTCCCATCATGTTCCCGTCTATTTTGACTGCCTTTGGATATCAAAAATACATTAACCTAACTTAACCTAGTATTCATGTAGTAATGACAGGGGGCAAATAGCAGAAAATATATCGTCGAAATAGACGGGAACGTAACTGCGAGCGCACATGACGACTGTACGCCCGATCACTACATCCATCCCAAATTTTTTACCCAACACCTGGCCGTGGGATACAATAATGGTTTTGCCCCCCCTCACCTCCCATGATTTATTGTCATCATATATTTTACCAGCAGGGACAAATATCAGCAGTCAAATTATACGGGAATGTAACTGCGAGCGTGCGACTAGGCTATGTAAACAAAGTGAACGGTACGCCCGCTAATACAACTCTTACCAAGAAAGTCAAATTATACGGGAACGTATCTGCTGGTAATTTATATGATGATGACTATGTCATGGGGGGGGGGGGGGGGGGCAAAGCCCCGCCTGCCGCCTCAACATATTATTGTATCCAATGGCAGTCAAAATAGACGGGAACATGATCGCAAGCGTCCAACGCAGCCGCCGTCATGTTTACATGGTCGATCGCCGCGGTTAAGTTCGCGTCTAGCCTATTTTGACGGCGATTTTTTTTTCTCGGTTAGCCTATTTGCCCCCTGCTGGCAATATAGGCCCAGGGTGTCAAACGACGCTGTTTTTTTTTAGTGATAACGCAAATGAACTTTTTGTATAATGATAACAGAAACTCCCCCAACCATTTTTTGTTTTGTTTTTGGTATTAATGTTACAGAACACAACTTCACAAGAATTTGGAGTGCCTAATTGCCAAAGTGATTGGGTATTGTATTGGAATAATATGGAATTAACCCGTACAGCCCCAGCGACGTGCCTGACGCGTCGGCGATGTATGTAACGCACAACCCCAGAGACGTGCCTGGCGCGTCACCCTAATTGCGCCGACCGTAACCTCAGGTGTAGCCACTCAAGAGGGCTCAGATTTGTATGGGAACTGTGTACGTATCCCACGCAACCGTGCCGATGGTTGAAAACTCTCAAAGTCCACGTGCGTGCGCGTGAGCGCGCAATAACCTGGCTTTTTGGGGTAATTGACTTCAATTTTTCACTCTTGTAAAATACGTTTTCGGGGGCTCTGTAGGACCATTCTTTAAGCTTTTTGAGCGGTTTTTCCTTCATTCCTAACCCATTCGCTATTGTTTCTGGAATAAAACCATTTTTTGAAAACCGGCCGGGTTCTGGTGAACAAACATTACAAAACTAGCCAGGGCTGGACGGGTTAAGGGTGTCCACAGTCCAAGACAGCATTAATTCAAATTCAATAGTGCAAACTGTACACACTGATATTTGTTATTGATAAATATGCTCAATGTATTTCTATGAAAACATTCCACACTGATATTTGGTATTGATAAATACGCTCAATGTAATGCATCCTTTGGCGCTCGCTGCTCCGTCGCCCTATAATGATAACAAAATAATAAACCATAATGATAACACAATTCATATTTTGTGGATTGACACCCTGATAGGCCTATATAGGCTAATGATGACAATAGACCTACCGTATGTCATGGGGAGGTGAGGGCCCTGAGGGGGTGCAACCGTGCAAAACCCACACCCTCAACATATTATTGTATCCAATGGCACATGGAACATGATGGCAAGCGTCCGCCGCCGCTCCGCATAATGTAAACAAGGCGGGCGGTACGCCCAAAGTCCCAAACTCTACATTCTACCCACGATTTGTTAGGGAAAATAGTTCGCATGGCAGCATGGAGGAATTTAGGGGAAGGATGTAGTTACCGGGTGTACCACTACCGACATATAACATAAATCATCTATAAATAGGCCTACTTATAATAAAATAAATACTTATAAATCTATAATACTAGGTTAGGTTAGGTTGTTAGGTTAGGGTAATGTATTTTTGTATCCAAAGGCAGTCAAAATAGACGGGAACATGATGGTGAGCGTCCGCGTAGTGTAAAAAAGACGGGGATAAATCTACAGTTATACTACCCCTATTTTGTTGGTACTAATGGGTTAATATTATTAATAGTAGACTTAGTATGGTTTGATGATGCGCGGAAATGTATATTTGACTTGAAATAGATACATTGAAGTATTACAAACCTTCGCAAACCCATAAACAGGGAACGTGAGCAGGGTTTAGACCGTCGCGCACCCATAAACAGGGAATGTGAGGGGGAGTTTAGACCGTCGCGATGACGATGACAGGTTACTTTTCGGTTAGGTTAGGTTAGGCTAATGTTACAAATACTAAAATGCGACGGTCCTCAGTATTAAACAACACTGTATTTCAAAGAAAACATGAAAACAACAACAAATTACCACCAGAAAAACTAGTACCGGTATCTGGTTGGTGATAATTTTTTATCAAAATACGTTTTTTTCCAATTTCCGCGTCTGCTGAACCATCCAAAAATACGCTAAAAGGCGTGTTTTGAAGGGGGGAGGTGGTGGGGGAGGGGTAGTATAACTGTAGATTTACCAAGACGGGCGGTACACCCGTCATATTTTGTGAGGCAAAATATGGGCCTACTCAACAACTCAACATTGCGTGTTTTGATAGTTTAAATCTCTTTCAAATCAGTGAGCCGCGTTTTCAAGCACCCCCACTATCTCCAGTAGACTGGAAAAGGTGTCGTTTTGGTTTGAACCCTTTCTTTATCATTGGTGGGCCTACATTGTATTTGGCGGACCTAATTATGTTAATTCAAACCACTCAAGTTTGAATCCATTGTTCAAAACACTGATTAAAGATTTTCAAATAAATGGGCCGAGTTGGTACGTAGTTGGTAATGCAAGACAGGCCGAGTTGGTAGTAAGTGAGCCGAGTTGGTAATCTTAGATGGGCCGAGTTGGCCCTACACCAAGTCAAGGAGGGTGAGGGGGGCCCAACCCATCATGCATCAAATTTAGCCTAGGCTACCCCACAATTTTCCTTACCTACTGTAAAAGCGCGATTCACCCAATAAATGGCGCCATTTGACGCCATATCTTCAGATTAGGATCATTAGGCCTAGGCGTAGCCTAACAAATATTGAGTAGGCTAAGTTTATGCAAATTCTCCACTCAAACCATTGACAACAACAATAGATAATATTCAAGGACACTACATCCGCCTTATTAGAAACAATTTATTAGGGAAAATAGGCACCAACAGATTCGCCATACTTTTCTCCATATAGGGCCTAGTCCGCATGGAGGATTTTAGTTACTGACAAATTGAAAAAATACCCTTTTCACAGAAAAGTACACCAAAAATCTGTCAAATAGCGGGGGTGTGGGAGCGGCAGCCCCCACCCATAATACTAGGATAAGATAGGATAGGTTAGGTAAGGTTGTTAGGTTAGGCTAATGTCCTTTCAAAGGGGTATAGGCTAGTAAACACTAGGATAGCTTATACCCGGTCAGAGGTAAGAAAAAGAGTCCTGATGTAGTCTCTTGAATGCTACCCAACAATAAAACACTAGCCTAGGCCTGTATTCCTTGAAAAACATATAGACTAAAGATAACTTGGTAAATAAGGCCTCGTGGCAACTGGCAAGGGGAGAACCCCAAGCTAGGTTGTTGGACTAGGGTTAGCCTTGGCTACTCCAATATTATTATTTGAATCTCTTTAAATATTATCTCCAAACCATTGGAAAAGCCCCTTGCATGTCAAATCATTGGTCTGAAAGTAAAACTAGACGAAAATTGAAAACATTGACATTGACAACAGCGAAACCCGTCAACACAGAAATTCGTAATATGAAAACAAAGTATAACAAAATACCCTTAACTAACAATATAATAAACAAATAAAACCCTTCCACATTACCTTGAATGCCTGAAGATCCATCACAGCGCATAATAACGTTGGACCAAACAAATTTGCCCGGGACCCACACCGCCGTACATACCTTCCCCACCACACCCCAGGGGCCAACTGACGCTCTCGTTTCCAGCGTTGCCAATCCTGCAGATTCTTCGCTAGATTAAAGCGGTCAGAGCGCTAGACAGTAAACATCCGTATAGTATCGGTAAATAATAGGTAGAAATGTTTGATATAATGCTTTTATGTACATAATTATCTCTAAAATCACCTATAGGCGACCATATATCAGAAGTACAGGTATGTATCCCATTAGAAACCTAACACACAAATTTTGCTAGATTGTAATGGCTAGATTCTAAATACCCTTAATCTATCAAAATACATTGGCAAAAGCTCTAATATATTGTTAAAATCTTTGCAAGTATCACACAAATTATGTATAGGTTATCTTAGTCTCAAAACTAAAAGTTTTTATCCCAATAAAGGGTTGATAATAAGCGCTAGATGTAAGCAAATGTTTCTATCTAGCAGGAATGCCGCTATAATAGCAACACTGTTCCAACTTGTTGGTTGTTCGACCAAGGATTCGACTTGCGCAAACGAAACGAACCTCGCTGATATTCGCATTTTAACTATTTTTTCATTACTATCCATTAATGTAAAGTAGATATGGGCAATAGGTAATTGTATTTAAATGTATTGGTGAAGTAAATTACTGAGACTACTGCAGAATTAGTATCATGTTTGATTCGACTCCTTAGCAAATGAAATACCACTTATACTATTTTGTATCACTATTATCTAACTGTGTAAATAGTACAAAGGGATAATATTAGCATTTATTCTTCAATTTCAGGTTATTTTTTTAATTAATGCTGTACAGTAGCCCAAATAGCTATAATATTTCAAAGTAGATCTGAATCCACTCGTAGTTTTGAAATCAGAAAGCAAACTTTGGATTGATTTCGACCAATGAACGCCTTCCGCATGAGAGGCTAGAGTGGAAGAAGCTGATTGGCTGTTTTGAATTCACCGCCGGATAGTTATATTCAAAACTTACACCCTACCTCACAATTTAGATTTTTATTAATCTATAATAATATATGGAACATGGAAGTTCTTAGCACATAAAATTGAACGAAGAAATAATTGCATTTTATTCAGTGATATCATTGAGTAGTAATAATAATATATCAATGCAAGTAGGCTAAATAGTTATGAAGGTGTCACTAAACATTGTAAGATGACTGTACTGCGAGCCCACGCTGTCTAAGTGGAAAATTCCATTCTTATAACGGCCGCGTGAAATCTCTTGCGTGATTAAATACTCTAATAACGCTTCGAACATGTTATTTTTCCTACCTATAGACGATTTTAGATGTACTGAGCTTAGCAAGGACCTATTATTATTATTATTATTATTATTATTATTATTACACCGTGTTCCAAACAGGTAGTCCAGAAATCGGTATCTCAATAAGGGCTAGAGCAAATGGGCTGTAAATTTCCACACTACCCTGGCGGACTCTTCCCAAATGGTAGAAATATTAGCTCATTTAGTCTAGTCGTTTGATAGTGATAAAGGTTAATCTTCAAGAGCATTAGCCTACCTATTTTAAACGGGGCATAGTTGCAATAGTCAATATTTAAACCTTTCGTGCTATTTAACCCGTACAGCCCCAGCGACGCGTCTGACGCGTCGGCGATGTATGTAACGCACAGCCCCAGAGACGCGCCTGACGCGTCACCCTAATTGCGCCGACCGTAACCTCAGGTGTAGCCACTCAAGAGGGCTCAGATTTGTATGGGAACTGTGTACGTATCCCACGCAACCGTGCCGATGGTTGAAAACTCTCAAAGTCCACGTGCGTGCGCGCGAGCGCGCAATAACCTGTTTTTTTGGGATAATTGCCTTCAATTTTTTACTCTTGTAAAATCCGTTTTCGGGGGCTCTGTAGGACCATTTTTAAAGCTTTTTGAGCGGTTTTTCGTGGTTTTTCCTTCATTCCTAACCCATTCGCTATTGTTTCTGGAATAAAACCATTTTTTGAAAACCGGCCGGGTTCTGGTGCGCAAACATTACAAAACTAGCCGGGGCTCCACGGGTTAAGTGTATGTTTCCTGGCGAGCGATAGCGACTCTGTGATTTTGGAGGCGGGTCATTATTTTGCTTACCGAAAAAAAAACTAATTGTCTCTAAGAGGGATCTTGGGGATGGTTTTTAAACGTAAAATAGATATAGGAAGTAAATTAATAATAATATATACTGCAATAATAATTCTAAAATAATAATAATAAATAAATACAATTAAATAGCCCCCCATATATGAGATCAATTTATCAATTTTGTTTGCTACAGTTAATTCGTAAGCTGCATATAATTAATTACTTTTATTAATTTCACTCCAACGCCAAACACCTCCCAAAGAAATTTAAGAAAGCAAGCATGTGATCCACCGGGATTCGAACCTGGGTTACTACATACATATTTTAAGGGGAGATATCCACTTGAGGGATTTTTTTCTGGACTCCTTTCTCCCTCATGTTTAGCCCCATTGTTTATCTAATTTTAAGACGTTTGCCCCCATTATTTTGACGATTTTAAGAACTTCAACCCATTTCTGTCAATTTTAAGACCTTTCGTGCCATTTAGGTGTCGATTTTATCCTGACGAGCGATAGCGAGCCTGTAATTTAAGAGGAACCGGCTCTCAGCCGGGAAATTTTTCTACCGAAAAATTTACAAACTTATCCTGAAAGGGGCACAAGGGGGTGTAATCTTAAGCTTGAAGGATATCTAGGGACCAAACTAAAAACCTCCCCTTAAACACTATAACCATTATTACACCATCAAGACAGTTATGGTGTGATTGGCTTGTAAATCATATATTGATATAAACCCGTTAACCCTTTCACGCACATATGACGCAGAGGTTGCCAGATTAGCAATACAAAATAGAGTTCTCTCACTCTTATAATTACCTCTCCAAAATTAGTTTTCTGCCCACAGCTAACTCAAAGACAACTGCAGAGGTTGAAGTAACTAAACTAAAGGTTTCTAAATACCCCTGATGGTAACAAAGGCTTTAAAGTATCCCCAATAGGCTCAAAATCGCGTCATATGTCGGAGAGGGTTAATTGACCACTTGCGAGTTTCGGTCTATAAGGAAGTTAAGGGGAGATATATCCACTTGAGGGACTTGACCCCCTTCTCCCTCATGTTTAGCCCCATTGATTTTGAGCTTTTAAGACGTTTGCCCCATTAGTCTGGTGATTTTTAAGAATTTCTGCCCCATTCTGTCAATTTTAAGACCTTTCGTGCCATTTAGATGTAAAAAATTTCCTGGCTAGCGATAGCGAGCCTGTAATTTAAGCGGAACCGGCCTTCGGCCGGGAAATTTTTCTACCGAAAAATGTACAATTTTATCTTGAAAGGGGGTCTAGGGGGAATAATTTTAAGCTTGATGGAAGTCTAGGGAATCAACTAAAAACCTCTATTAAGGAAGATATTTCAAAGCTTGATAATTGCTAGAGGCACTTTCTTAACTGAATAAAATCGTCTAATAGTAGCCAAAATATAGTTAAAAATTACGTCGCTGGTACTGAAAGGGTTAGTTATGTTTCGCTTCTACGCAAACTACTCCTACCAAATTGTCGGTTAGGGGGATTGTTTTTCCAGAAAGTGTAATGCTTTCGTTGGTATTCGTGTTTTCCAGAATGTATGGGACCTGAATTACCGCTCAGGAGGGGTATAAATTCGGCGAACATTGGGGAGGTGAATCAGTACATCATTGGACACGATACAAGAAAGTCTACTACCACATCTCTCCTACAGGTTTAGTGAGTATCTTGAGTTTACTGAACATTTTGTCAAGTGATCTGTAAATTTCAGTTCGCTTTTAAGGGGAGGTTTTTAGTTGATTCCCTAGACTTCCACCAAGATTAAAATTATTCTCCCCCTAGACACTCTTTCAAGATACATTTTTACATTTTTCGGTAGAAAAAATTTCCCGGCTTAAGGCCGGTTCCCCTTAAATTACAGGCTCTCTATCGCTCGCCTGGACAAAATACTCTTAAATGGCACGAATGATCTTAAATTTGACAGAAATGGGAGAGGGTTCTTAAAATTGCCACTAATGGGGAGAACGTCTTACAATTTAAAAAACAATGGGGCTAAACATGGAGAAACTGGTCTAGAAAAAAAATCCTAGGTGGAAATCTCTTGGGTTTAGTTTTATGATTATAATTTTAACTCTTTTAAGACTGACTCACTGATTGCTGTAAGTTTTTGAAGTAGAATTTAATGTGCTGAATTTTTATATCTGGATAGCTCAGGAAAAGTGTCTGCTCTACATTATGTGCATACTGGATTTTAAGTCTTCTGAATGGCTCATTCTAGTTCTAATAAAGCTACTTTTATTAAAATCAGGAAGGGTATATGAGCGTTTCTATAGGTAACTTTGATTAATTTAACTTAGGACCTTCCGCTTCTCCCTAAACTATATAGTTTGTCAAAAGTTCCAGCTAACTCACCCTCGCTTTGGGGCTCTCAGAATTATCTGGCAATACTAGTGTAGGAAGGAGTCTTGCAAAGATTGGGATTGGTAGATCTGATTTCGGCTATATCATTGTTAGAACATACTAAACTAGGGAAAGTATCTCAAATGAAAATGCATACATCGCTATGTATGATCTCTAACCTTCACCCAAAGTTCGTAGATGTGCTTAACTATTAAAGTTATTATATCCACTGATTGGCAACGCATATGAAACTTACTGGCTGCCACAACATACTTTACTCGATTTTATAAGAATACACATTTCTGTTTTATTGGTGGCTGCTTAATGAAGGAGCATTTAGTCTTCACAGCGTGAACATTACATAGTCTAATTTGCAGTAATATACAGGACAGACACAGGTAACTCATTAATGGCAAGTGTTATCCCTGCACCACTACACTAGTATTGCCAGCTAATTCTGCGAGCCCCAGAGCGAGGGTGGGTCAACTGGAACTTTGACCAACTGTACATTATAATTTAACCAGCATGAAATTCACAAATGTTTAACATTTGTATTTCTCCCTAAAAGGTACTACCCGTGATTTTCGCGACTACCAGGGGACTTTCAACTCTGCACCCGGCCTCTCCAGACTACTAAACCTTAAGGGGAGGTGTTTAGTTTATTCCCTAGACCTCCATCAAGCTTAACATTACAGCTCCTAGACCCCCTTTCAAGATTAATTTGTAAATTTGTCGGTAGAAATATTTCCCGGCCAAAGGCCGGTTCCTCTTAAATTACAGGCTCGCTATCGCTCGCCAGGAAAAATTCTCTTAAATAGCACGAAATTTCGTAAAATTTACAGAAATGGGGCGAAAGTTCTTAAAATCGCCAAACTAATGGGGCGAACGTCTTGTATCAAAAGCAATGGTGCTAACTATGAGGGAGAAAGGGGTCTAGAAAAAAATCCCTCTAGTGGAAATCTCTCCTTAAAGGCTTCTCGAACCGAACCCTGGAGAGGTGGGACGGAACTTTTCGCCAGTTCTCCAATAACCAGAGATCGAAGGAGGACTTGTTGCCTATACCATGTTCCAAATTTGTAAGCTTAAACTCTTGGGAAGCTAATTTAGGCACCTGGAGTTGGCAGATTGGACAACAGAAAAGCTGTATTTCTCTTTGAAGAATTATTGCCCTCTCGCAAAAGTTAATGTACAGTATAGCCTATTGATGAAGTTTTGTTTTACAAATATACTATTTTTAATGAACGGTTCTTTTTAATTTCCTTTCTGTAAGTTAACTATTTAAACTAAAGAATTCAATTGGATTGTAATCGTGATTAAACTACAAACAATTACTAGGCAATTAAGACTAAGGTATAAAATATGTAATGCACCCATACAGTACCACTGCTAAAACAAATATAAGTTAAACAAGAGTACAAATGACTACCTTGCATTGCTAGTCAAAATAAACTGCAATTGCCTTTTAGTACTTTGAGAAGTTAACTTCAAATAAGATTAAAATATGGCAAACAAATTAAAATCTTTAACTTTACATTTATTTTGATAAACCGTTCTTTTATAAAGTAGGCTACTCTTTGTAAAAACTATACTCTTGTTTCTTTTAACCCTCTCAGACATATGACTATGTTCAGCCTATTAGGGATACTTCAAAGCCTTTGTTACCATCAGGGGTATTTAGAAACTTTTAGTTTAGTTACTTCAGCCTCTGCAGTTGTCTTTGAGTTAGCTGTGGCCAGAAAACTAATTTTAGAGAGGTAATTATAAGAGAACTATTTCTTATTGCTAATCTGGCAACCTCTGAGTCATATGAGCGTGAAAGGGTTAAACTGCCGGTAAATTGCAGTTTCAATGAAAAAATTTAATTAAAAAAAAAAGGTGATAACCGGTGCTAATTATTGTCTAAATGATAGACGGTTTCATAGTTTACATGTATAGATAAATTGGTTTAACCCCTTCATTACAGGTCTTGGCAATTATTAGACTATTTTATTTAGCTTAGGAAGGACATGCACTAATTTAAAGGCTTCAAAGTATCTAAATTAATTATTTTAACTAACCCAAGTCACTCCTTAGTTTTATAAAATCTAAATATAGCTGAAAGAAGACTTCTCAGCTACAGTCTACGACAGAACTTGTTGTCATGGCCTGAGGCAATGTGTTAGTTCACTTATATTTTAATAGATGGCCCTTTAATCGCTTCTAATAAAAGGGGGCGGGGTTGGAAGGAGGAGTCAAACGTGTGTGTGTGTGTGTTCTAGAACAGCACGCAGAATAACTTTATTTTAACATAACACACAGGCTATATTATTAGACTAGCCCATGCCGGATCACAAATAAGTAACACACATCAGGTGTTGAGTTATTTATGGAATTTAATATACAGACAATAAAGTTTCTATCCTAAGAACTTCCCATTCCCCCCTCCTCTCTGCTGCCTTCCCCTATCTCCCCCTTCTCTCTTTTTCTCTCTCCCTTCTCTCTCCTAACCGAATATGTAATTTTCCTCATCGTCGTGTTCAAAGCTGTCCATAAAAAAAATCTTTGGTGTTTTAATAATACTGTTCTTTTTACCTTTACTGATTCTCAATTATTAACTCTTATTCTATTATTTACCTTATACAATGTGTTATAGAAAATAAATATATACAGTATGCTCCGTTGCAAAAAACTCAGTTGCCAACCTTGGCGTCCTGGTTAGTGTAAACAATCTTATAAATATATAAGTAATTGAAACGATGTTACAATCCACGCATCAAGACAAGTTGGATCACATTGTAATCTAGCTTTGACAAAATTATAACCAAATATATATATCATAAAGACAAGATAATATCGGCCCAGTTAGAGAAAACACTTTAGATGAGCCGAAACGTGTTTTTTTTTGTAATAAAAACAAATTTTCATATTCGAGTAAAAAATGTTTTCTTCCATACCACTATTTACAGCACTGTGGTTGACCAATTCATAATCTACCTTAACATGTTGTTGTTGTTGTTCCCCAAGCTGCCTGGCCGAACAGCCCCAAGGCCAAGGCCATAACCGAGCGCCCCCACAGAACCCTCCCTGCCGACCACAATAAAGCTTGAGTGACCGAAGCCACTCCATGGCGGGGAGCTAAGGAGAGTGCGGAAAAGCCCGGGAAACCAAAGACCCACCCAGGGCCCTGTGCCCCTCAGCAATTATGAAGAGAAAGTTGAGGGACAAAGGAAAAATGTGACACTTTGGCTTCCAATCTTGGTAGATTGGGAGGTCAATCCACGGAAGAGGCCCCGTCACTTGATATCTAGAAAATATATAAATAAAAGGAACAGTCGGAGTAAGCTATGGGTATGGCAGAGATCGCTCAGTTCTCACTCTGATAGACCAGCCCATCACCACATGACTAGAACCCAATCCTCTCGGCATCAGCTAGGAAAGGCCCTAGAAAGCCGCCTTTGGCGGGGGGATAGCTCCCCTATTTCAACCCCTTTCGGGGTTGGGCATCCGCCTACCTTAACATGTCATATTACATATTACCTTAACATGTAATATGACACGCTATGATTATTGCATTATACTTTTCTCAGTGGATTCTTAATTACTAGCTTAATTACTGTGGCTTCCCATTATCCGTAAACAGTTCGGCGTTACCCATTGTAATGATTTACTATAAAGTAAGTCATCAAATTGAACAATTGACGATAATCCAAGCAATCTTGTTATGTTGTTTTAAAGTTGATATACTGTAAATTGTTTAGGCTTTTATATTTTTACTTCGTATTGTTTAAATTATCGTCCAAACATAATTAAAAGTATACTATAGCTCTGTGTATGTTACCTTGAATTTAATTTAATATGTATTATTTCACCATCATTATGTTACGGTGAACATTGGAAACACATACACATTATATAATACATATAAAGGGATCTTAAATGTAAACATTTACAATTTATATTTATGAAATCAATATGATCTCCACCCACAAGCTGCATCAACTACCTCCTGTATTCTCGTTGGAGCTGATTTAACCCGTGGAGCCCCGGCTAGTTTTGTAATGTTTGTTCACCAGAACCCGGCCGGTTTTCAAAAAATTGTTTTATTCCAGAAACAATAGCGAATGGGTTAGGAATGAAGGAAAAACCACGAAAAACCGCTCAAAAAGCTTAAAGAATGGTCCTACAGAGCCCCCGAAAACGTATTTTACAAGAGTAAAACATTGAAGGCAATTACCCCAAAAAACCAGGTTATTGCGCGCTCACGCGCACGCACGTGGACTTTGAGAGTTTTCAACCATCGGCACGGTTGCGTGGGATACGTATACATCTGAGCCCTCTTGAGTGGCTACACCTGAGGTTACGGTCGGCGCAATTAGGGTGACGCGTCAGACGTGTCTCTGGGGTTGTGCGTTACATACATCGCCGACGCGTCAGACGCGTCGCTGGGGCTGTACGGGTTAAACAATTTCCAACTTATATTAGGGCGGCGACGGATCCCCCCCCCCTGGACCAGTGTGTGTGTGTGTGTGTGTATATGTATGTGTGCGTTTTATGTTATCATGTGTGAGTGATTTTTGCCCATTACGTTGTATGTGATCATGTGTGTGATGTGCGTTTTATGTTATTGGGTGTGAGTGTGTGTGTGTGTCTGTTTTGTATCCTGTGTTAGTGTTGGTGTGGGTGGGTTGGTGCTTGAATGTGATGGACAGAGGAGATAGGTTGAAGCGCCGTCTCCTCAAACATTACAAATTGTGGAGGTCACAAGTATGTGTATTATCCAACTTATTCCTTAAGCCAACACAAATAACGTAAATCCTAAGTGTTATTGTTACACTTAATATATATATAAACAAATATAGACGTGTTCTTCGGGAATCGTAGCTTAATTAGGAATAGGATATCTAGCGAGGCAGCGAGTAACAGGTGTTGTTCGCTGCCTCGCTAGTTATCCTATTCCTAATCAATATATATGTGTTACTTTTGTCATCCCTAACATTTATTATATATTTCATAAGTCGTAGGCGTGTGCATAAACCTTTAACCGTCTTGGTGGTGTAATGGTTAAGGTGTCTAA
The DNA here is from genome assembly GCA_032716605.1 of Paralithodes platypus. Classification (NCBI taxonomy): domain Eukaryota; kingdom Metazoa; phylum Arthropoda; class Malacostraca; order Decapoda; family Lithodidae; genus Paralithodes; species Paralithodes platypus. Next base: position 19,291,337 of record CM064498.1, read on the forward strand.
AAATCTGTGTGTGATAACCCAGGTTCGAATCCCGGTGGATCACATACATGCTTTCATTAATTTCATTGGAGGCGTTTGGTGGTGTGGTGAAATTAATACAAAATAGATTATGTATATGTAAATTCAAAACAATCGCATAGTATTATTCTGCGTATTTTAGAAGGTATCTTTTATGTCCTTGAGAGAGAGAGAGAGAGAGAATGAGAGAGAGAGAGAGAGAGAGAGAGAGAGAGAGAGAGAGAGAGAGAGGTGGGAGGGAGGGAGGGGAGAGGAAGCGGGTGAAGAAGGAGAGTTGGGGTGAAAGGGAGAGGGGAGGAGGGGGGAATGGAAAGTGCGAAGGATAGAAACTTGATTGTCTGTGTATTAAATTCCATAAATAACGCAACACCTAATGTGTGTTACTTATTTGTGATCCAGCATGGGCTAATTTTATAATATAGCCTGTGTCTTATGTTAAAATAAACTTATTCTGCGTGCTGTTCTCGAACACACACACACACACACACACGTTTGACTCTTCCTCCTTCGAACCTCTATATTAACCCCGCCCCGTTTTATTAGAAGCGATTAAAGTGCCATCTATTAAAAGGTGAGTGAACTAACACACTAACACATTGCCTCAGGCCAAGACAGCAGTTCTGTCGTAGACTGTACAGAAGGGTTAAGGGATTCAACGAGATTAAATTTAGACCTACCGGTATGAAATAATACCATTATTGCAATCTATTCACAAATAATTTCTGGCTATAAACCTTTAAATTGGGGAAGAATACTAGAAAGACAGTGCAAATTGTATTAGTTATTAATTTTACTAAATATAGCTATACATAGTTAACAAAAAATCCAACGCATTATATCATATAGGAAATCTTTAAGAATGAGAGGAATTATATAATTTAAAACTTTCAAGATCTAAACCAAAACGAGGAAAAGGTAATCTAAATCGAAATTTGTGATAATTACGCTTTAGCAAATTTTTTTTTTTTAAATACACTACCCACCAGTGTACGGTCGCGGTAATAAGTCATGTCCCAGCTGTCATTACGTTTCGCTTGCTCTGTGCTGTATTAATGTCTGTTAGGTGTTGAATAGGGTGGGTAAGTGTAGGAACGTGTTTGTATATTTCACTCGATATGAACAAATTAAGCTTGGATATTGATGCTACCAATTATTGATCAAAACATATTTGGTGCCGAAACATCACTTATTAGCGCGATTGTACATAAATATAATCTGTTTCCCAAGCAAACTACTCGCAGAATATAACTACGCACTAGTCTCAACGAATTGGTTAATCAAAATTAAAGCTTAAACCTACGCTATGTCTGATACGAGAAACTTAAAGTCCCTAGAAATGTGCATAAAGCCCCGTCCACACGATCGAGCACGAGGGAAATGTCCGTCATGGGGCAAATTCAGCGGGCAAAGCAGGGGATTGGCCTCGGCGGTAGCTGAGCGAAATCACCAGACACTGCCCGGTAGTTTGCCAGTGGATATGGGGATAAAGGGGGCCCGTGGAAGGAGGGGAGTAGTGTGTAGTTTGATCTTTAATTATCAAATTTATTTTATCCTAAATGTGTGTGAATTTGTGTTTTTATCTGTTTGTTCGTTAGTTTTTTTTTTTTTTTTTTTCCCCTCTTCTTAAGTCTGCCACCCACAAGAATAAAGGAAAACGAAAGAATAAAATAAAATAAAATAGAAAATAAAAATATAGGAAAAGTGTAGATTGGGCCTGAGCATATATATAGATTTTATCCCACTATTTTACGGATGTTTATCAGGTAAATCTGCTGGAAGAAATCCAGGATGTAATATGTGCAAGCACTTTATTAACCCCTTCTGTACCGGCGACGTCCTTTTAACTTTATTCTGGCTACTATTAGACGATTTTATTCAGTTTGAAAAGGGCCTCCAGCAATTAACAGGCTTTGAACTATCTCACTTAACCTCTAGTATTACCACAGATCCTTCTTAAACTGCACAAAATCGTCTAAATATAGCTAGAATAAAATTAAAAAGACATCGCGGTACAGAAGGGATCAACGGTCACTGATGGTATGCATTAAAGCTTTAGCTTTACAATATTGTTTGAGTAGCATCCCTATTTATAGAAACTATTATTTGCATAGATATTATTTTATAAATAAGCTTATGAGTAGTATATAAATAGTATTAATCTTATTGTGAGAAAGCCACCCCGCCATGATCTTCTGCACTAACTATTGATTTAATAGCCACTCTTGTTTGGTCTTCTGTTATTTGTTCTGTTACCTGTTAGATGTCCCAAGTATATTATCTTTTCTTTGGTACTGGTTGCTCCGTTATTTTGTTATTAACTGTCTTGTTGGTGTAATGGTTAGTGTTTAAAAATATGTGTGTGGTAACCCAGGTTCGAATCCCGGTGGATCACATGCTTTTCTTAATATAATTGGAGGTGCTTGGTGTTGGGAGTGAAATTAATAAAAATAGATTATCCCTGTTACCCGTTTTGATGTCCCAATTTCTTTCTTCATACCATAGCCATCCTTGCCTTTTTCTGTTATTTTCCCTGTTAAGGGGAGGCAGACCGTGTTTCTGGACCCCCTTCTCCCTAATGTTTAGCCCCACTAGTTTTGAGATTATAAGACGTTCGGCCCATTAGTTTGGCGATTTTAACACCTTTCGGCCCATTTCGTTGTCAATTTTAACACCTTTCGTGCCATTTAGGTGTCGATTATTTCCTGGCGAGCGATAGCGAGCTTGCAATTTTAAGAGGAACCGGCCTTTGGCCGGGAAATTTTTCTATCGAAAAATGTACAAATTTATCTTGAAGGGGGTCTAGGGGATGTTTTTCTAAGATTGATGGAGGTCTAGGGAGGAAACTAAAAAAATATATGAATAAATTAATTAATAGACCAAACAAACGGTCAGCCTCCCCTTAACTGTCTGATGATCTGATCGGGCGGTCTGTCTCGGCTGTCGTAAAGAAAGGCCACTCGTAATCCAAGGGTTCGAAACCACAGGAAGGCAAGCATCGCAAGCCTCACCTATACAAACATCGGTGAACCCTCGTAATGTACAGTAAATGTTGCGCAAGTCAAAAGTATCGTATTACCAACTTGGGATCCATTAACGAGGGCCGACCCAACCACATGCTACGCCCCCCCCCCCACAACCACAACCACCACCACCACCACCACCACCACCAAAAGTGCCACCTAACCTTCAATGTCCCCCCACTCCACTCCATCCATGCATTCAGCTGTGTGTAGGCATTCATCAGGGCGAGAGCTCTTTGGGAATTATCTTCAAAAACTTTCGACACTTTAATTCAATTTGAGAATATCTAAAAAAAAAAATAAAAAAAATAAAAAAAAAATAATAATAATAAAAGTTCCTTAATTAAACCTTTGACTGCCACAGGTCCTTCTTCAGTCGAATAAAATCGTCAAATAATATCCATACATCAAGAACAAATGACAGTCCTTATGCTCTACAACCTGGACCCAGATAATTAAGGGGAGATTTCCACTTGAGGGATTTTTTTTTCTGGACCCCTTTCTCCCTCATGTTTAGCCCCATTGCTTTTGAGATTTTAAGACGTTCGCCCCATTAGTTTGGTGATTTTAAGAACTTTTGCCCCATTTCTGTCAATTTTAAGACCTTTCGTGCCATTTAGGTGTCGATTTTATCCTGGCGAGCGATAGCGAGCCTGTAATTTAAGAGGAACCGGCCTTTGGCCGGGAAATTTTTCTACCGAAAAATGTACAAATTTATCTTGAAAGGGGGTCTAGGGGGTGTAATTTTAAGATTGCTGGAGGAGTAGAAAACAAACTAAAAACCTCCCCTTAAGGCTGAAAGACAAGAGGATTACGAAAGACCACCTGTGTTTATAAAATCTTCAACAACAATATTGCAAAACATAATTTACCTTGGTGAAAATCTATAGCATATTCCATCCGCCAGCTTAATTAAATAGTAAATACGAGAAGCAAATGTATTGAATTGACACACCGTGTCAATTCCGTCAATAGCCGTGTTCGAAGGCATAGTCCTCCACGAGACTAAAAACCTGGTTCCTCAAATAAGAACTAAGGTTGCTTTCCTTATATCCGCTCATGGCCGAGTGGTTACGGTGCCCGACTCTCCCAAATATACCTGGAGTGAGTGGGTTCGAATCCTGGTGAGGATACCTCTTACCCAATGAGTAGTAAAGGAGGAAGACACATGTAGGCTTGATGATAAAGTAAAATTTTGTTAGCCAACACAGCCTGAGTCCTTCTTAGGCTACACAGGCTTTAGTGCATACTGATACAGATAGTGAGATGTATCTACAGTGCTTCTTAGAGGGACAGAATTGTGATGATAGAGTTGAAAGGGCACTTTGGCAGTGATTTTTTTTTTTTTTTTTTTTCCTATGTGAATGAGGGAGACAAAAGGCAGAACTGCCTGTAGCGAGTGTCTCCTTCAGAATTGAAAGAGTGATTGGGCCAAAATCAAGGGACGTTTGAGCCAAAATGCCTGGACACACAGAGTTTGAAGAAATTTAAGTCATAGGAGGAGGGAAAGACTGATTCTGGGAGAGAGTTCCAGAACTCAGCTGTTGAATAGAAGAAAGACAGAGTAACGTTTTACTCTTGGGTTGGAAAGTTGCACAGAGTAGGGGTGGGATTGTGTTGCAAGACGGGGTACCATGTACCCTATGTAGAGTAGGTGGTATACTCTGGGAGAGCTCTGAGGAGCACTGATTATTGTAGTAGCGATAGAATAGCGAGAGAGGTGCAACATTGCGGCGAAGAGAGAGATTGCAGAGAGTTGATGAGTGTATGGGAATTAATGATAAGAACGGCCTTCCTTTCTACTTTGTCTAGGAGTGCGGTGTGAGAGGATCCTCCCCACACATTTGAACAATACTCAATACAAAGACGCACTGTGCCCCTGTACAGTCAAATGTATCAGTGTTGAAAAGCATAAGACAATACTATGATACTCTAGTCATGTTAAAAGGACGAGAACAATTAGGTGAAGAAAAGCATGGGTTTGGATGTAGGGGTGATGGTAACTGGGGTAGACGAAATACAAAATGTGGGATGAGGTCCTATGTAAATATATACAACCTCAGGAAAACGCGACCGAATAAAGATGCAGCACTTGACCGTAACACATGGAATACCACAATAAAGAAAAAAAGGACAACACAACAAAAGGCCATTAAAATATGATAGTGATGATAAAGACAATGATAATGATGAGTTAAAATAATGATAGTGATAATGTTTGATGAAGATGGTGTTGAAAATAATGATGCTAATACATCCAATGTAATTGTACCTGTCCTGTCGCAGGGTCAACTGTGAACCGGGCTGAAGCGTCTTGAGCTCCCTCCCTGGGCAGCATCTCATACATCACCTCTCCATTTCTCCCCAGGTCTGGGTCTGTAACCTGCAGGGTAATTATGCATCTTAAAGTTCAAGAATATCTTGAGTGATTGAAAGAAGTCTTGCCTGGATCAATTTTCTGTCCTATTTCTTCCTTTTATTTATAAATTACTGTTCCCTCCTTGCACATGTAGGAACTTCAAATTGGCTACTAATTGACTTGAGTGACTTACAAAGCAGCCATGTAAAGCTATGTACAGTACTATACAGTACATGAATTATTACAAAAAAATAATCTTTCTGTTCTTATATTTAGCATCAATAAAAACATACATTTACTTTATGAAGTACAGTACACTATAATTAATTGAATGAAGGCCTGCTTAAGTATAATAAGAACATTGGCTACATCAAAGATGTCATACATTTCCACACTTGAATCTGAAAGAAAAAAAACTTACAATAAAAGCAGACTTACACACATACACACCAACCAGGAAGTGATCAAGGGCGAAGAATGAAAGATCAGGACTAAGGTATACAAAAATCACAGCGAGATGCAAAACAAAATGCACTACCAACATCAGCCACTGTGATAACATGATGGGGCGTTGTTGTGGTAAGACTTTGTTGTACTGTGCTGCAGTAAAGACTGTAACCACCATGTTATGATTGCTGTGCACTGTGTGTAGTACTGTGATTGTACCATGGAAGCCACATTCACTGTGGACGGTTGCGGTCTTTAAACCCGTATGTATGTATGTATGTACTGAGGGGAATCAAGTCAGCTCGGAATGTGGAAATGAATTACTTAAGGAGTGCGTGCGGAGTTACATGGAGGGATAGACAGACTAATGAGGAAGTAAGAAGGTGTGGTGTGGAGGTAGATGTGCTGGAAAGTGTGAAAAGGAACAACTTGAGATGGTTCGGCCATATGGAACGTATGGAAAGCGAGAGAATGACTAAGAGGGTGTACGAGAGCGAGGTGGAGGGACAGAGAGGGAGAGGTAGACAGAATGAGAGGTGGAAGGATGGAGTGAGGAAGTACATGAACGAAGGCGGTGCTGGTTGGGGGGAGGGGCGTCGACTGACTGGGGACAGAGGTGCATGGGGGCGGTTCGTTCGTGGTCACCCCTTCGGGGATCACGGCGTCAGGCAATAGATAGATAGATAGAAGTCAGCTCGGTTGCATCAGCGACCGAAGAGACAAATCAGGTCAGGAGCCTACTTCCTAGCCAGGCCAGGGAGGCATGTGATATAGGCTGCCCAAGGACAACCGAATGGGACAGAATAAAAACAAAAGGGGAAAAACATAAAAAGAGGAATGAAAAACTACGCAAAATTAGTCAACGCAACGACAAAAGCCCCAGTCGCCGGCCCCGAAGACCCCCAACCTCGTCAAGGGGCGCACCAGTAAGTTTTGTTTTTCTTACTATAATCTACAAGACATTTTCCTCATAGTTGTGTATATGATCAATTACTTTTCATACCATATAATACCTGTTTATTGGAGATTATGCCGAGACTTGACACCCTTGGAAGAGACTGATTATTTAGGATTTTGAGATTTAGCCAATCGACTAAAGTTCCTGCACCAGTAGCTAGTTGTAACAATTATAATGTAAAACTTGCAAAATAAACAAACCAAAACGTATACGAACACAGTAATAAGACAAAAGTTCGTGGCCGGTCCGAGTTCGTCAACAATACAAGTAAAGAAATATCAAAGTTTTATTGGGTAACCATAACAATTGATAAGGGGAATAAGAAAATAATGAAACCTTTCAGTAAGATGACACCATTATTGAATATATCCTGGACATCAATACACTATTTACTTATGGCGGGAACTCTATGAACTTTGGACGCTGCAAGCTATGTCAAGTACTCCTTCCTCACCCACCCACCGATCCATCCAGTCACTTAGACAACACTCAGCTACATGCACGGCCCCCTGAAGTCCATCCCTCAGAAACCGTCCTTTACTGTGAGGACAGAGTCCACCTGGCTAGGCTGTGATGTGGGCACCATCCAGCCCTTCTGAGTTATCAGAAGAGGCTGGATGACTCCGTTCGGAATACTTGTCCGGGTTTTAACACAACACCGCACACTATCAAACACATTATGGAAGACTGAATAACACACAACCACTTACGCCAACAACACAACACACACTCCTGAGAACTTTGTGGGAAAACCCAGTCTCAGCCGTGGCCTTCCTAAGGACCTCGGGGCTGTTCGGCCAAGCAGCCTAGGGAATGAGTACTACTACTACTACTACTACTACTACTACTATTACTTTTTTTTCTTTTCTACTACATTGATTTTATTTAATATTGTTCATACATTTTATTTTACAAGCATCAGATATTACTATTCTACACCATGCAACTTCAATCCAGTCGCCTCCCTATGCGACCCTCTGCCACTGCTGCCTCGTAGCCACTTCTGTCACCGTCGCTGGTTGTGGTGCAGACCGTCTTGTTCCCCGCAGGTATAGTAGTGCTGATCTGAGCAATAAGAAAGATAGACGGCACCTCATCCAGGCTACGACGTGGCTCCTGGGCTGTTGCTTCTTCTCTGCAATGATATCTGCAAGCCTTGAATAGAAGCACTGGGCCCTGGGTCCCATCCCTCCAGATGTGGTGAAGACTAGTGGGGTAAAGCTGCCTTGTTCGATATTTAAGATCCTTTCCCCATATGCCCTGACCTTCTCTTGTTCGTTCCTCTTGTGTGTAGCATCCAGAGACAGCTTGCTGTAGCTATGGGCCATTGGGTCAAATACTCTTATGTCAAAGAACACTCGCTGTGCATTTGTCCAAAAACCTCTTGCACTAACGTCCACTCGTGCTTCATTGGATGTGTTGGCCGTCCTGTGCTGCAAGATCTCTCCATCCAAGGGAATGAGTGATGGTTCGCGCACCAAATCTCTACACACCTCCCTGAGCATGTTCGCCGTTACATCTCTTACTTCATCGTGCCTGATGCTGATGAATCCTCCTGTCTTACATATCATGGAGTGGTCTGCATCGTTGTTGGTTCCACAAACGCATCGATCGGGCAGTCCTTCAATCGGCCAATCATACCTCAGTGCAATAGCATCATTAAATTCTACTACTACTACTACTACTTTTTTTTTTTTTTTTTTTTACTACAAACCACTCAGCCTGTGCATCCCCCCTTATGGACCCTAAATAAGGTCGGAACAGTCATCAATGCACACACCTTGGTACAGCTGCTTCCTATTCCGGGGTTTGCACTCAGACTCATCATCGTGGATTTTTTGTTTTCATTCATTATATTTTACAAACATCAGATATTACTCTATTTCTACTAGTCTACTATACTACTACTACTGTACTCTATACCATGCAACTTCAATCCAGTCGCCTCCCTATGCGACCCTCTGCTACCGCTGCGCCTCGTAGTCCACGTCTGCCACTGTCGCTTGTTGTGGTGTAGCCTACTACTACTACTACTACTACTACTTTTACTTTTTTTCTTTTCTTTTCTATATTCCAACTACTCCCTCTTGGGCATAAGCTGAAAGCCTGTACATTAAACGGTGCAGTGACATGACCACTCCACCACAATTCCCCTAATATAATAATAAGTGCGTTGATTTTCGGTGTGAGCATCCTAAGTTCGAATCCCCGGACTGCCACATGTGTTTGTTAATTTCATTAATCGAGTTTAGGAGTAAAGTTGGTTGGTGGAGAGAACATAACAATTGTCTAATGACTGCCAGAAGAATGTGGAGAAAATACATCATCGTTATTAAAAGTGTTAATAACCTCGGCCTTAAGGTAATCTTATATCATAATGCTTGTAACAATTAAAATTTGGTATACCTGGAAATATTTATTACACAGACCATTTAACATACAGCTAATATTATAAAAACTGGAAACCCGATTTAGAAGAGATCATGGTAGATTTTAAGTGATCAGTAAATAATTCTTCATATGGATTAATATGAACACATCAAATCATGTAGGCCAAAGAGGTGCATTAATGTAAGCTTCAGTTGCTTTCCCACAGGGTCTACATTATTATTCTATTAGTCCCGGCCTAATATGATATAAACATTCATTATAAATTGATGCACTAAGTACTACCATTATAATTGGACTGCAAGTAATGGCTATTGATGTTTGTACAAGGAGACTTCATAATTTATACAATAGTATTTTTCTATTTACCTTTCCTCACCATCACTAATTCTACAAAAATGACTAGCAACTTCCGCCTTGGGCGTCATTCACACTAAATATGTTCATCCCTATGCAATGAAAGTAATAAATACTGTACTCTTCACTTACAAATTTAGCGGTCATTTTATGGTCAATTGCCAATTGATGATCAACCCCAAATAATGTTTGCCTACACAAATTGTGTAAAGCTTAAGTCATACCTCCCTTTCCTATATATTGGTATATAGGAATGGTGTATACAGTTAGAAAAGTCCTCTTTGTCAACTAAAGAGGTCTACCTGCATTAATTATTGGGGTCACAGATGAATCAATATGCCAGTGAGCTATTGCTAAAATGAGTGGGTTGTAGTAGTTAGGCCAATTGTGCTTGGTATAATAATGTACTGCCAATCAGAGATGTGGACTCACAATCAGACTGGTGAGGGGAGGGGCAGGCTTAAGATGTGGCCACACCAACCATTATAACAAAAATTAACTCCCAAAAGTGGGTAGGAGGATAAAGAACCGTACCAAGGAATTCTGATCTAGATGTGGTTTGCTTCATTCCTGAATTATCACAAGTTGGCAACAGAGTTATCAATATCTAAAAATACATGAATATGTTGGCAATACAGTATGCTGTATATCTAATCATTTGAACTGTGTTGACAACATTGCTTACATATGTGGTTTACACTGTTCACTAACAAATAATTTATTATTTAGTGGATGTGGTCACAACCTTACATGAATAATTTATAGACAAAACTAAAACACATTACTAAAGCCCCAAACTTTCTGAAATTTCTAATCAATTTTACCCCAACTCCCTTCCCTCACCCTAAAAGCAACATTCCGAGGGGGCAACAAGAGGGAGGCTAGACACAAACTGGATAAAACGGGCTGGTATATAGATGCCACTTAATTACACCGATTGAAAACATAGATACATTGAAGGCACACATATGATGGTTGTTGTTGTTGTTGTTGTTCCCCAGGCTGTCTGGCCGAACAGCCCCAAGGTCTCGAGCAAGGCCAAGGCCATAAACGAGCACCCCCACAAAATCCTCCCTGCTTACCACTAACAAAGCCCGGGTGACCGAAGCCACTCCAAGGCAGGGAGCTGAGGAGGGTGCGGAAACGCCCGGGAAACCAAAGCCCCACCCAAGGCCCTGTGCCCCTCAGCAATTATGAAGGGAAAGTTGAGGGGTAAGGGAAAAATGTGATGCTTTGGCTCCCAATCTGCCAACTTCTAGGTTGGCAGTAGGGAGGTCAATCCACGGAAAAGACGCCGCCACTTGAGATCTAGAAGATATAGAAGTAAAAGGAACAGTCAGAGTAAGCTATGGGTATGGCAGAGATCGCTCAGTTCTCACTCGGATAGACCAGCCCATCACCACATGACTAGAACCCAATCCTCTCAGCATCAGCTAGGAAAGGCCCTAGAGAGCCGCCTTTGGCGGGTGGATAGCTCCCCTATTTCAACTCCTTTCGGGGTTGGGCACCCGCCCAATGATGGTACTGTACAGTGGTTAGCTTATGGTATTGCATTGATAAAGAAGAGACAGTAAGTGCACTTTTTGGTATCAATTACATGAATTATACAGGCATTGTAATACACTACAAACATTAGGAACAGCAGCATACGACTACATACAATAGTGATTACGGGTGGCTATAGGATTCTTGTCTTGTCTCCCTCCGATAAAAAGGAAATAATTATGGTTTGGCAGAGAGTGCCATTTCTCAGCCAAACCACAAGTCATTATTTTGCTTGCGGGGTTTTAACAGACATAACAAACTGCCAGACGCTCATCACACGTACATCATTATCCTCACTTGTTGCTCTCAGTTGTAATCAACATTCACACGCCCACACATTCTCCACGGTATACTGATCTAGGTATAATCACACTTTTTTTTTTATTGGATTTTCATGGTTTTTATCATTTCTAGCCCCCACAGTTCTGACGAGGGCATTGCCAGACCGCTCATATATGCGCCAGATCTTTCTCTGTTGGCTAATAATACACTTTGACACTTAAGGCTATTCTTTCTTCTTACAGGCAAACTTCAGCCCCAAAGCCGAAAGCAATGACCACAGCTATGTCTAAACCCATTCCGGTGATGTCCTTTTCATTATAGTCTGGCGGCTATTCGACACTTTTGTTCAGCTTAGGAAGTGCATATACCCACTCAAAGGCTATACAGACTATCTCAGATAATCCCTTTAGCTACTATATATCCTTCCCAAGCTTAATGAAATCGTCTTAATATATCTGAACTGTATTATAAAAGACGCCACTGAATCCGGAGCTATATATCTATTTTGTTTTTTCTTGTTTTCTTTTTTCCTACGTGGACTAATTTAAATGTTCTATATAGGCCGATACACTCACTGGATCCCACAGGTCCTTCCTAAATTGAATAAAATCGTCTATTTATAGCCAAAATAGAATAAAGAACTGCGTCATCGTATTCAGAAAGGGTTAATTTAATGGGTTTCAGCAACTGTAAATATATAATGAAAGGCGTTGTGAACAAAAATAGGTATGTGTAATTAAAAGTGTCCATAATGATTTTTTTTTTTTTTTTTTTTATAAATAATTAATTAATTAAAATGTTTATTAATGTATTTACATATTTGTTTATATATATATATATCTGTGTTGGTGGTGTAATATTGGTTGTAACTGTGCTGGTGGCGTCATGGTTTAGATGTTTATGTTCTGGGTGTTTTTTTTTTTTTTTTTTTTTTCTATGTGATTGAGGGAGGCAAAAGGCATAACTGCCTATAGCGAGTGCCTCCCCCATAGTTGAAAGAGTGACAGGGCCAAAATCAAGGGACGTTCGAGCCAAAATGTGTCCCGAGTTCGAATCCCGGGAGGATCATATGGTTTTATTAATTTATTCAAGAGCATTGGGGTTTGTAATGAAGGATTAATGTTAAACATGGGGTGTTCCTTAATGTCTATAGGTTCAGGAGTTAATGTCTAGCGAGGCCGGTCCTAGTGATCTTGACCCCATGCATTGCTCTTTCCTCTCACTAAAACATTAGGCTGTCCATAATGCAGTTGCGTCTAAGTATAAGATTAGATTGATATCCAGAATTCGAAAATTAATATTAATCGTGATCGTGTACTTAGCCTATAACCGTGTTGGTGGTGTAATGGTTTAGATGTTTATGTTCTGGATGTGGTGCCCTGAGTTCGAATCCCGGGAAGATCATATGCTTTCATAAATGTATTGAAGTGCAATGGGGTTTGTAATGGAGGATTAATGTTAAGAACGGGATGTTCCTTAATAAATAATCTTGAACCCTCTTCAACAATATATTGGAGCAATTATCGTCTGGGAACTTCAAAATTATACGTTTATACCCAACGCACCAATCCACCAAACATATTGTATAGGTAGCGCCAACGCACCAATCCACCAAACATATTGTATAGGTAGCGCCAACGAACCAATCCACCAAACATATTGTATAGGTAGCGCCAACGAACCAATCCACCAAACATATTGTATAGGTAGCGCCAACGAACCAATCCACCAAACATATTGTATAGGTAGCGCCAACGAACCAATCCACCAAACATATTGTATAGGTAGCGCCAACGCACCAATCCACCAAACATATTGTATAGGTAGCGCCAACGCACCAATCCACCAAACATATTGTATAGGTAGCGCCAACGCACCAATCCACCAAACATATTGTATAGGTAGTGCCAACGAACCAATCTACCAAACATATTGTATAGGTAGCGCCAACGAACCAATCCACCAAACATATTGTATAGGTAGCGCCAACGCACCAATCCACCAAACATATTGTATAGGTAGCGCCAACGAACCAATCCACCAAACATATTGTATAGGTAGCGCCAACGCACCAATCCACCAAACATATTGTATAGGTAGCGCCAACGCACCAATCCACCAAACATATTGTATAGGTAGCGCCAACGAACCAATCCACCAAACATATTGTATAGGTAGCGCCAACGAACCAATCCACCAAACATATTGTATAGGTAGCGCCAACGAACCAATCCACCAAACATATTGTATAGGTAGCGCCAACGAACCAATCCACCAAACATATTGTATAGGTAGCGCCAACGAACCAATCCACCAAACATATTGTATAGGTAGCGCCAACGCACCAATCCACCAAACATATTGTATAGGTAGCGCCAACGCACCAATCCACCAAACATATTGTATAGGTAGCGCCAACGAACCAATCCACCAAACATATTGTATAGGTAGCGCCAACGAACCAATCCACCAAACATATTGTATAGGTAGCGCCAACGAACTTGACAATAATCTCGATCCCTGACCTCTCTGTAACTCAAAAGAGCCTAGAGCAAACTGGCTGTAAATATCCACCCCTATTTCCTGGTGGACTCTTCCCAAATGCTAGAAAAGTCAGCCCGATTGCTTTCATTCATTTCGAGTCATAAGAAGTAAGATTATTGTCAAATTCGCTGGCGCTACTTATAGTTCCACTTTGGCCTAGATAACCAACGCATGAAAGCCTCGATATATTGCAAGACAAAAGTTGCTATAAGACAATTGTCTGAAAAAACGCTCGTGTGATATCGCCTTAAGGGAACATGGGTCGTTTTTCTGGTCCCCCTTTTTCCTCGTGTTTAGTCCCATTAGTTTTCAGATTGTATGACGTTCCGCCCACTAGTTTGGCGACTATAAGACCTTTCGCCCCATTTGTTGTCAATATTAAGACTTTTCATGTTATTTAGGTGTCATTTTTTTCCTGGCGAGCGAAAGCAAGCCTGTAATTCAAGAGGAACTGGCCTTCGGCTGGGATATTTTTCTATCGAAAAATTTACACATTTAGCCTATCTTGAAGGAGGGTCTTGTGGATGCTTATTTTAAGCTTGATGGAAGTCTAGGGAGGAAACTGAATGAATGATAAAACATATATACATATAAATGAGGAAATAAATACACCCATCCCCCTTAATAATCTAAAATATATTCACAATAACAATGTTTACTATATCTTGAGACATAACCTCTCGTAACTCAAAATAGACTAATGCAATCCAATTATATCATTTGGGAAGAGTCAACCAGAAAATAGGTGTGACATTATGCAAGTAGTTTGCTCTACCCCTTTTCTGAGCCATAAGAGGCTAACAAGGGTCAAGAGTTGTGACCTTATTACAGCGAGTAGAATATCCTCCAATTAACCCTTAAAAGATCCACTATAGACCGTTCTAGGTTGGGCAGAAATCGTAACTTCTAACCTCTGTAACTCACAAAGGGCTAGAGCAAATGAGCTGTCAAATTTCACACCTATTCCTTTGCTAAGTCTTCCTATTTGGTAGAAAAAGTAACTCGATTACTCAAGTCCTTTTTTAGTTACAGAGGTCAGAGGTTACGATTTCTGCCCAACCTAGAATGAACAGACCGTTCAACTTCACCTCACACTCTGTGGCTTCACCCCCTTTCGAAGACCATAACCTTGCTCTTCCCCGCATTTACCTTCAGATTCCGTTTTTTCGCACACTGTTCCAAACATATTTACCAGTATCCCCCTTAAATTGCAAATTGTCGCCGTGCATTATACTGCCCACCGTGCCCGGGAGCAACCCTGTGAGTAAGTGTGCGAGTGCATGAGTGCGCGTGTAAGTGTGTGTGTGTTGTAAAATTATTAAAATGTTATGTATTTGATCTATAGTCAACTCTTAATACAAACCCCGATCTTCTGGGTGGTATTGTGGCTAAAGGTTATTCAGATTTTAAAACAAAAATAATTACGGAATATAAGAAGAAGCCATGTGATAGTTTTTTGTTTATTGTTTGCTTATTCTTTTCATTCCTTTCAGTACAAGCCCCAACACTTAGGGGAATATTGTGGCAGTAACAATTATGGCTGGTGCTAAGGACATTAAGGGAGCATGGGCTTATATATTTGATTATATAATAATATGTTTATTAGTTTGTTTAGTTTCTTCACTAGACCTCCATCAAGCTTAAAGCTTAAAAAACACCTTTAAGACCCCCTTCAAGGTAATGCTTTATTTTTTTTCGATAGACAAATTTCCCGGCTAAAGGCCAGTTCCTCTTAAATTACAGGTTCGGTCGCTAGGGAAAAAAGTCAACACTTAAATTACGTGAAAGGTCTTAATATTGACAACACAACTGATTCGAAAGATCTAAATATTGCCAAACTAATGGGTCATACGTCTTAAAATCTCCGAACTAATGGGGCTAAGCATGAAGGAGAAGAAGGTCCAGAAAAAAGCAACCAACCCTCCTTAAGGACAAAAGCTAAGTTATAATAGAGTTGAATATATATATATATATATATTAGCTACCCTTCAAATACTTGGTTCTCTCTTACATCTACCATTTTCTCTTATACCTTGGAAACGGGGTAACTATAATTTTACTGAAATAAAGTGTTTCAATGTGTGGCATTACCCAAAACACATGCCCAACTGTCGAACACGTACTTAAGTATCACACACACACACACACACACACAGTCAAACCACCGACGAGACAACACGTCTGCACCCACGCTCCCAAAAATCAGCTGATCTAGCAAGCTGTTTACAGCGCTCGTCAAATAAACACCTAAACTTGAGTATAAGGATATTTTGTGTTGTCCTGTATTATAATGCAGTATTAACATAATTTGAGATTAAAATCAAGTGAGGATATTTCGAGTGATAAGAATAATTCAAGCGATAGTGAATGCGAGTGGATGTAAACAAATATGGCTGACTTTGATGGATTTGAAGTCGGTGAGAGCGGGGGCATTCTAGGGAAAATTGTACGTGAGCTGAATGGGATTAAATGGTGGAAGGAGGATATGCAGGAGTGGAAGGTGAGTGTTACTTCACAGATTGAGGCTCTATGTTCAATATGTGGCGCTCAGGCTGCGGACATCGAGCCTGGACAAGATTTGAGTCGGGCTAGCCTAAAAGAAATTCAAACTCATATGGGGCTACTCCGGGACGAAAATGAAGCTTTAAGATTACAACTTGAAGAATACAAAGGGCAAACCAAGGAAATGAAAACACATGTTGAGGAGATTAAGGAGAAACACAATAAATGGGTTAATGACGAAGGAGGAAGAGTGAAAGAAGTGGTAATGAAGGAAATCATGGAGGAACAAAAGAAACAATCAGAAAGGGAAAATAAAGATCTAGAATCAGTGGTAGTAAAAGCTATGAGGAGAAACGAACAGGTCCTGCGTGAACCAATAGATAGAAATAAGTGTATTATTGTATTTGGGGATATAGAGGAGCACATTATTGAGAGGAAAGCTAGGGATAAGGAAGAAATTAACAAGGTAAAAACATTAATCAAGCATGTCGATGAAGAAGGAAACAACTGGAGAGATGATATTGAAGAAGTTAGGAGAATGGGTAAATATAGCAAGGGAAACACAAGGCCAATGAGAGTGCAGTTTAGGTCTAGGGTAACAGTGGATGCAATAATGAACGTAACATGGAGACTTAACTTGACCAGCAAGTTTAAGAAAATTACAATTAGAAAAGACATGAGTATTGAGGATCGAAACATAAGAAAAGAATTGCAAACCGAGGCAAATGAAAAGAATGGAGAAAGGACGAAAGAAGACGAAAAGAAGTTTTTCTGGAGTGTGGGGGAGGGAAAAGTCAAGAAATGGTATATAAAGCGAAGGGACGAAGTAGGGAGGGAAAGGGAGATGGTGAGGGTGACGGAGGAGAAGGTAGAGAAAGGGGAGGTGGAAATAGAAAGAGAAACAGTCCAAGTGGAGGCAAAGGGAGGGGAGGTGGAAACGGAGCGAGAAACAGTCCAGGTGGAGACAAGAGAAGAGGAGACAAGCTAGGAAATAAATTGGGAGGGGTACGTACAAAAAAGAAAGGAACGGGCAGGGACGAGAAAAATAGGGAAAATATTGGTAACGCTAAGTTCATGTATACAAATATTGATGGGTTAATCTCCAAAAAGATTGAGTTTGACGAATATGTAAAGAGAGAGAGGCCCGGGGTAGTATGTTTGACTGAAACTAAGCTTAACCAAGAGGTAGACACGAATATAATTAGTTGTGCGGGATACAGTACATGGAGAAGAGACAGGTTAGGAAAGCCAGGAGGAGGAGTGTTGATCATGGTAGATAATAACATTACTGCTAAAGAATTAAAACTTTTTGATAGCATTGCTAAAGTGGTAGCAGTTGAAATTGAGGATAATGATAGGTCAAAATTAGACATTGTATCAATGTATTTACCTCCTAAGGCTAAATCTTGGAGCAACGATGAATATAATGAATTAATTTTGGAAACCTTGCGAATGTTAGAAATTATTTGTAAAAGGAAAAATAGGCTTATTCTTGCAGGGGAATTTAATTGCGGGGAGGTGGATTGGGAATGTTTGGATGCGGGTTCAAATGAAAATACTTGGGGTAGCCAATTTCTTGAACTAACAATGGGGTATCTATTAACACAACACGTTACGGAAAATACAAGATTTAGAGGAGGTGATGAACCATCAAGACTTGATTTAATATTCACCAAAGACCCCCAAGAAATAAAGAACCTAACATATTTGAGTCCCATGGGAAAAAGCGATCATGCTGTGATTGAATTTGAATTGACAGTGGAATTTCTGGAAGGCAGAGAGGAGGAACATAGGGAATATAGACTAAATTATAGTAAGGCGGATTATGAATCATTACGAGGATACTTTGCAAATATAGATTGGTCATTTATTGAGCAAGAACAGAATATTCAGGTAAAATACACCATGTTACTAGATATTTACAGGGAGGGGGTGGATAAATATGTACCAACATTTAAGGATAGAAAGCTGGCTAAGGAGAAAGAGTGGTTTAACATGCGATGTCACATTGCTCAGAACAAAAAGGACTCTGCATGGAATAAAGTGAGAAGGAGACACACTGAGGAAAAATGGAATGAGTATAAGAATGCTAGAAACAACTATGTCAAGACTATAAGAGAGGAGAAAAAGAACTTTGACAAAAAATATAGTAAACAAATTTAATAAAGAATCCAAACTGTTCTATAGTTATATCAACGGCAAAACAAAAATAAAGGACAAAATAACAAAGCTTAGGGTAGAGGGTCAATTATATGAAGACACAGTGGGTATGTGTGAAATTATGAATGATACATTAACATCCGTGTTTGTGGAGGAGGATGACTATGTAGAACCTGTGGTGGAATTGAACGAGATACAGGGACTAGAGTCGATAGAAGTCAACCAGGTTAAACTAAAATCATTGTTGGAAGAATTGGACGTGAGAAAATCTATGGGCCCAGATAACATTGCTGGATGGGTATTAAGAGAATGTTCTGAACAACTAGTGAGACCTATTTTTAATATTATTCAACACTCATTAAACAAGGGGAACTTCCCTTAGAATGAAAACAAGCAAATATAACTCCAATATATAAAAGTGGAAATAAAGAAGACCCGCTAAATTATCGACCGGTATCCTTAACGAGTGTTATATGCAAGATTTGTGAAAAGATTATTAGAAAAAGATGGGTGGGTATGTTGGAGGAGAGGGAAATAATGTCAAGCAAGCAATTCGGGTTCAGAAAAGGTCATTCATGTACCACAAATTTGTTGAGTTACTATGATAGGGTAATTGACATTGTACAAGGGAGGGTAGATTGCATTTACTTTGATTTCAAGAAGGCATTTGATAAGGTGCCTCATAAGAGATTGTTGTGGAAGCTCAGGACTGTGGGGCGGGTTGAGGGAGTATTATTAAAGTGGATGGAAAACTATTTAATTGGGAGGGAAATGCGAACAGTAATAAAAGGAAAGTTCTCCTCGTGGAAAAGGGTAAAAAGCGGAGTGCCTCAAGGATCGGTGTTGGCCCCAATCATGTTTTTGGTTTTCATCAACAACCTTCAAATGGGAATAGGCTCATATATATCTATGTTTGCTGATGATGCAAAATTAATGAAGCATATTACAAGTAGGAGTAGTTGTGAAGAATTACAGAGAGACCTAGATAAATTATATGAGTGGAGTCAAACTTGGAAAATGGAATTCAACACGAGTAAGTGTCAGGTTCTTGAGATGTGAAAAAGTAAATATAGACCTTCTTGGGAATATAAAATAGGAGATGAAATAATTAGTAAAGCTGGGAAAGCAAAAGACCTAGGGGTAGTTATGGCAGACAGCTTGTCACCTGAACAGCATATATATAAAATAACTGGTGAAACCTATGCAGTGTTGACTAACACGAGAATAGCTCTGAATTATTTAGATGAAGAGATGTTAGCAAAAATAATAGGGACAATAATACGACCAAGACTGGAGTATGCAGCAGTGGTGTGGTCTCCACACCTTATAAAACATAATAAAAAACTGGAAAGAGTTCAGAGAGTTGCCACTAAGATGATAGCTAGCCTTAGAGACCTGCCATATGAGGAGAGATTGGAGAGGCTAAAGCTGCCAACGCTGAGGGAGAGGAGAGAGAGAGGTGACATGATCATGATGTGTGTGAAAGGGTTTGAGAAGATCGACAAGGGAGATTTTGTGGTGAGGGACAAGGGAAGAACCAGGGGTCATGAATGTAAGTTGAGGAAAGTTGTATGTAAGTCTGATGTAAGAAAGTTCAGCTTCCCGTATAAAAGCATTGATTGTTGGAATAAGTTGGATGGGGAGGTGGTGGGAGCAAGAAATATCCAAACTTTTAAAGCAAAATTGGATAAATGTAGAGAGAGAGAGACAGGACAACACGAGCTTAGGCTCAAATCCTGTATACTAAAATTAGGTGAAAATTAGGTGAGTACACATACACACACAAGGGACTGGAGTTCTCGAAAAAAGGCTCCTGTCTTGTCTTTCTCCCTGACTTATGCTGGCATTATAATTCTGAAGCCTGAAGGGGTGGTAACCTAGCCATTAAAGTCCTATTTTAGTAGTGCACACACACACACACACATCCCTTTAGTGGTGAGAGATTTTACTAAAGGATAAGCAAAGAACGAATAACCGAGGCCAATGGCTGGGGCTTGACACAAAATATTAATTCATGAGAAACTTACAATTAGCCCCAAACTGTTGTTATTTGAACAGCGGAGGATAGCTACTCTGAATAATTGAATTACAGAGTGAAGTTATTCGAGGTATACATACATTTTGAAGAGCCGAAGTTCATGGAGAGAAGGTCTTAACACTCAACGAGTGGCTAGTTTGGTAACATCTACTACCTGCCAAGCGGCCAGATTTACCCTAAACGAGCTTCATTCCATGCTCTTTTTCATGCATAAACAAGAGCCAGAGCATAATACAATTATGTATCCGTGAAAGAGCGATAATTGAGCTTTCCAATGACACCTGAACCATCCTTGTACGACCACTGGTTGTCTTGCAACGATGTTGCAATGCGAGTACAAAAACCCTAAAATACGGTAATTTCCTTACATATTTCCCTGTCTAGGGAGGCAGTGGATGTGGATGAGTGTGGAGGCGGGACCAGTGGCGGTACGGGAGCCGTGCCGAACGGTCAGAGCAGACCCACGCTCCTCCCACCGCTCGGACTCTCTCTCAGAGCCGATTATGTGCTCAATATCGCATTGGACTTAAGTCGGGCCCCGCTCTTTAGTCCTTGGTTCTCTTGACCGTCTTAAGTCGGTCGCCGCCAAAGAGGGGTTAAAATCTCAAAACTAGGGAGGCTAAACATAAAGGAGAGAGGTTTCCAGAAAAAACTAACCTCCTTTAATACTCTGAGGAAGTGAATTACTGAGAGGTGATTCGAGGTATACATAAATTTTGAAAAGTCGATGTTCCGCACTGTGGAGGAGTGATTGTTTAGCCATGGAAGCTGATAGATGTGCCGTAGTCTATTCATCACCCGACTGGCTCGCTGGTGTAGTGACTAGCATCTTGGGCTTCCACCCAGAAGGCCCAGGATCGCGCCCACGCTCGGCTCATTAAAGATTTTTCACAATCACTGAGTCATTACCGTTCCTCATGAACAAGGGGATGGGGTAGTAGTACATGACCCCAATGGAAATACGCCTAATCGGCCCTATTGGGCTATCCTTAGCTGGCTTAGCATGCGCTAGCTTTAAGAACTATTATTATTATTATTATTACCCATTAACCACTACTGTACTGGCGACGTCCTTTGAATTATAATCAAGCTATATTTAGACGATTTTGTGCAGCTTGAGAAGGATCTGTGGTAGTAAAAGAGGTTAAGTGAGATAGTTCGAAGCCTGTTAATTGTTGAAGGCCCTTTTTAGACTGAATAAAATCGTCTAATACTAGCCAGAATATAGTTAAAAGAACGGCACCGGTATTGAAGGGGATAAGTACCGGTGACGTCCTTTTCATTATATTCTGGCAACTATTAGACGTTTTATTAAGTTTAGGAAGGACGTCTACACATTAAAAGGCTGCAGACTATATCAAGTAATCCTTTTAGCTACTGTATAGGCCTATTCTTCCGAAGCTTCATAAAATCATCTAAATGTAGCTAAAATAAAATAGGAAAAGATATCACCGGTACTGTAAGGGTTATACATATAGGCCAGATATCGTGATCCCTAACCTCTGTGACTCAAAAAAGGGCTCGAGCAAATGAGCTGTGAATTTACACATCTATTTCCTAATAGGGAGTGTAAGAAACTGTTCTGGAAATAAGTCAAGAAAGTTAGGGAAGGTAGCAAGGGAAACAGTAAGGGTGTGAAAGATAAGAATGGGAAAATGCTAGCCGAGAAGCAAGAGAGAGTCGAAAGATGGAGGGAGTACTTCAACGAGTTGCTAAATGTAAGGAATGAAGCGCCAGCAAACATAGTTGGATGGGGTATGGGAGAGAGAAGAAGGGAAGTAGTGGAGGAGGAGGTGGGGATCAGTAGGTCAGAAGTGTGGGAAGTCATGAAAAGAGTGAAGTTGGGGAAAGCACCAGGAACAGATGGAGTGTGTGGGAAAATGTTGAGGTATGGTGGTGAGATAGTGATCGAATGGGTATGGAAAATGTGAAAACTAGCATGGGAGAAGGAGAGTGCACCTGATGACTGGAAGACAGGCATAATAGTCCCCCTATATAAGGGGAAAGAGGAGTGTGTGGTAATCACCGAGGAATATGTCTTTTAAGCGTAGTAGGGAAGGTGTACAGTAGGGTAGTGATTGAGAGTGAGAGTGAGAATGGAGAAATGGATAGGTGACGAACAGGAAGGTTTTAGGAAGGGAAGAGGATGTGTAGATCAGATTTTTACCCGAATTGTGTTGTGGAGAAATATCTGGAAAAGAAACAAAATGTGTATGTTGCCTTTATGGACTTGGAGAAGGCTTATGACAGAGTGGCTAGAGAAGGTATGTGGAAAGTACTTAGAATATGCAGAGTAGATGGCAAGTTGCTGAAAGCAATGAAGAGCATGTATGAGGGTGCAAAGGCAGCAGTACGTGTGGAGAATGAGCAGAGCGAGTTCTTTGACCTGAATATTGGGTTGAAACAGGGGTGTGTGATGTCCCCGTGGTTGTTTACTGTATATACGGATGGAGTTATGAAAGAAATACAAGGAAGAGCAGTGGATGTTGATGTATCACTGATAAGGGAGGGAAATAAGTGGAAGCTGCCTGTACTGCTGTTTGCTGATGATACAGTTCTGAGGGATAATGAATGGGAATTGCAGGGTCTGGTAAATGAGTTTGGAACAGTGTGCGAAAAACTGAATCTGAAGGTAAATACGGGGAAGTGCAAGGTTATGGTCTTCGAATGGGGTGAAGCCACAGAGTGTGAGGTGAAGTTGAATGGTCAGGCTATGGAGATTGTAAGCTCATTTAAGTATCTGGGCAGTGTGTTGAGTAAAGATGGGACTATGGATGAAGAAGTGCGGGAGAGGGTACAACAGGGGAAGAGGGTTGTAGGAACGCTGAAAGCAGTAACAAGAAATAGGGTGGTCAGTATGGAAGTGAAGAAGTCCTTGCATGACAGTGTGGTAATCCCAACATTGACTTATGCAAGCAGCGAAGCATGGATGTTAGAGAAGAGACTCAGACCAAGAGTGAGAGGGGTGGAAATAAGTTACTTGAGAAGTGCGCGCGGAGTTACATGGAGGGATAGACAGACGAATGAGGAAGTAAGAAGGTGTGGTGTGGAGGTAAATGTGCTGGAAAGTGTGAAAAGGAACACCTTGAGATGGTTCGGCCATATGGAACGTATGGGAAGCGAAAGAATTACTAAGACGGTGTACGAGAGCAAGGTGGAAGGACAGAAAGGGAGAGGTAAACCGAAAGAGAGGTGGAAGGATGGAGTGAGGAAGTATATGGATGAAGGCGGTACTGGTTGGGAGGAGGGGCGTCGACTGACTGGGGACAGAGGTGCATGGGGGCAATTCGTTCGTGGCCACCCCTTCGGGGACCACGGCATCAGGCAATAGATAGATAGATAGATTTCCTAACTGACTCTTCCCAAATGTTAGATATATTGGCACGATTACTCAAGTCCCTTTTTAGTTATGGAGGCTAGTGATCAAGATTGTTGGCCTAAATATAATGAATAGACTATAGTAAAGTGGCTTTTTCTAGAATCTATAGTAACAGAGATCGGCCAACCTCCGCCATTTCGGTGCCATATAAATTTAGTTTACAACGTTCATCTTAGCATACAAAGGTGACAATGAGGAGTTGATGCCACTTGGCATTATGTCCTCCATTTATATATTACCATAATATAATATTAGGTCAACCAGAACAATTAATTATATACATGAGCACTGAGACACCTATTCGTCTTCTACTGCTTTACATCCTTGGGAAAAAAAACTAAATAATATATATATATATATATATAAAAAACACAGAAAAAAGAACTAAAGAAACTAATGCTACTAAATACAGGGGATCTAAGGATTTAACATTATGTTAAATTACCTAGTGGTACTCATATTTTAGAACATTATTTATCATGTAGATTGCCTTTAAGTGTTCTTGTAAATCTAATGAGACTACACTGTGTCTCTATTGCTTCCATGATGCAGCTTCATATATGTACACCTCTATGTCTACAGGTTATTTTCATCAAGTTTGTCCTCGCAACCGGAATATGAAGTTTCTGCCTAGTTGAAATATTTTGTACATTCATATTAATGGTAAACATGTCATTTAGGACGGGTGGTTTTTGTACATCAAATTTGCAACGGTAAATTCGTAGACATCAGCTAATGGCAATATTTGTAAAGTTTTGAAAATAGGTTTTCACTGTGGTTAACTGATTTCATAATTCTAACTATTCTCTTGTGTAATGTACGGTAACGATATAACGAAAACAAAAAGGGGAGAAAGAGTAAACCATGGAATTTAGACGAAAACATGGTAAAACGAAACAAATGGATAATAATGAAAGCAGCCGGTAAAATACGGTAACCGTGAGAATAATTAGGGAGAGAGAGAATTAAGAAGGAGTGTAATAAAAAATGAGCCAAAAACGAGCCAGCAAGGAAGGAAGAAATCTGAGGGAGAGGGAAGGAGGGAGTGGAGGGGAGGGATGGAGGTAGGGAGGGGAATGAGAGGGAAGGTGGGAGGGTAGAAATAAGAGAGCAAGAAGGAGGGGGAGAAAGTATGGGGAGTTGGAGGAAAGGGGGCGTGAGGGAAGTGGAGGGGGGGGGAGAGAAGGGAAGTGGAGGGGGTGGGAGAGAAGGAAAGTGGAGGGGTAGGGAGGGAAGAGAAGTGGAGACGGTAGAAGGGGAGGGGGTGAGAGGGAAGGAAAGTGGGGGGTAGGGAGGGAAGGGAAGTGGAGGGGTGGGAGGGAAGGAAGTGGAGGGGGTGGGAGGGCAGGAAAGTGGAGGGGTAGGGAGGGAAGAGAAGTGGAGAGGGTAGATGAGAGGGAAGGAAAGTGGGGGGTAGGGAGGGAAGGGAAGTGGAGGGGTGGGAGGGAAGGGAAGTGGAGGGGTGGGAGGGAAGGGAAGTGGAGGGGGTGGGAGGGCAGGAAAGTGGAGGGGTAGGGAGGGAAGGAAAGTGGAGGGATAGGGAGGGAGGTGGAGGGGTAGGGAGGGAAGGAAAGTGGAGGGGGTGGGAGGGAAGGATAATTAAAGGAATAATAGAGGGAAAAGATAGAAAGGAAGAAGAAGGGAGGGAGGAGTGAGGAGAGGGGGTAGAATAAGGTGGGGGCGAAGTGTGAGGGGAAGGGTGGAAAGAGGGGGGGAGGGGGTGCGAGGGGAGGGGGAAGGAAGGTCGCGGATTCACTTTGTGCAATATTCTGACTTAATTAAAATTCTTAAAAATTATGGCCTTTGTGTTATCTCGATCAATGAGGCGCATTTTTCTGGGGAGGGGGTTATTAGAGGAGGGGGAATGGGGGGGAGAGGGGGGGAGATGGGGCTGGGAAGTACGGTGGAAAATATGAAGTGGAGAAGGGAGGGAAGGAGGGGGTTGAGAGGGAGGGGATAGACGGGAAGTAAGATGGAATATAGGGAGTGGAGGAGGGAGGGGATAGACGGGGAGTAAGGTGGAATATAGGGAGTGGTACAGGGAGGGGGGAGTGGGTTGAGAGGGGGGGAGAGGGAGGGGATATACGGGGAATAAGATGGAATATAGGGAGGGAGTGGGTTGAGAGGGAGGGGATAGACGGGGAGTAAAGTGGAGAATAAGGAGTGGATTAGGGAGGGAGGAAGTGGGTTGAGAGGGTGAGGGAGAGAGGGAAAGAATGGATGAGGAGTAAGATGGAATATAAGGAGTGGAGGAAAGAGGGAGGAAGTGGAGTGGGATGGGAAAGAGGGAGTGGGTGGGGGATGGATATAAGGAGTGAAGGATGGATGGGTAGGGGAGGGATTGAGGGAGTGGGTTGGTATGAAGTAAGTGGGTGGAGTAGAGAGAGAGAGAGAGGGGACGGATGGGGAGTAAAATGGAAAATACGGAGTGGGTTGGGGAGAACTTGAGGGAGTAGTTGGGGGAGGATTAGAGGGAGTGGGCGGAGGAGGGATGGAGTGGGAGTAAGGTGGAAAATAGGGATTGCAGGAGGGAGGGAAGGAGTGGGTGGGGAGGGATTGTGTGAGAGAGGATGGATGGAAGGAGTGGGTGAGTTCAGGGAGTAAAGATGTGGGGGGGGGGGGGGGGGGGCAGTGGATAGGGAAGTAAGAGGGGATAGGAGGAATAAATGGGGGACCGGAGAAGAGGGAAGAACGCTTGTGTAGGAGTGGAGGGAAAGGATTTGAATGAGGAGGGAGATGAATAGATTGACATGAATAAAAGGAGGATGAAGGAGGGAGTAAATTGATAGATTGGATAGTAAATCGCGGTAGGTCCTTAGACAGGGAGCAAAAGGTAGAGAGGACAAGTACAAGATTGGGTGAGATTGAGTACAAGAGGTGAATATAGAGAATTGGGAGAGTTAAATGGAATTACAAGTAAGAGTTGCCTCTCAACTTTTCCCTTCATAATTGCTGAGGGGCACAGGGCCTTGGGTGGGGCTTTGGTTTCCCGGGCTTTTCAGCACCCTCCTCAGTTCCCCGCCTTGGAGTGGCTTCGGTCACCAGGGCTTTATTAGTGGTAAGCAGGGAGTGTTTTGTGGGGGCACTCGGTTATAGCCTTTGCTTTGCTCGGGACCTTGGGACTGCTCGGCCAGACAGCCTGGGGAACAGCAACAACAACACCAACATCAACAACAAGTAAGAGTGAATATCTCAACATTTTCGGTTCATTGTAAGGAGTCATAAGCTACATGATAATAAAAAAAGGGAAACACATTGTACAGTTACAAAGCACAGTATTATTGACCTCTTGGGAGTTTCAGTGTATGTGTAAGCAGTTCAAGATTTTAGACATCGATAATTAACAGCATTACAAGCTAAAAATACGTTTGTAATACCCACATATGCGCAGTCAATCATTGCCTAAAATTTTGAACCCTCAAATATCAAACCAAACCTCCAAAATATAAACATTAGGTAAACAAATTATGAGATCAATCGATTCAGTTCGGATTACCGTTGAATTTTTTTTTTGGGGGGGACCCCCTTCTCCCTCATGATTAGCCACATTAGTTTTCAAATTTTCAGACAATCGCCCCACTAGTTTAGCGATTCTTTGTCAATTTGTCAATTTTAAGACCTTTCGTAACATTTAAGTTATATAAATAGCACTGGGCCCGTCGGAAATTTTGCCGGGTGTACATACAGTATATTATCAGGTAAATTAACCCCTTCAGTAACATGACGTAATTTTCATCCTATTCAGGTTACCATTAGACGATTTTCCTTAGCTTATATATTACCCCTAGGACTCAAGGGGTAAATGCGATCTCTCTCTCTTTCTCTCTTTCGACGTAACTTTACCCATTCATAACCTCTCACAATTTTTATTATCTTGGGGTTTCAAACAATATATTCTACATGTTCACGTACGTACACACACACACACACACACACACACACACACACACACACACACACACACACACACACACACACACACACACACACACCTTTCGTATTTATAATTGAATTATAATTTTAATTATCATAATATTTGTATTGTGTTGGAATCTCAAATATGAACACAATCATATATATATAAACTGTATATTGCTGGCATAATGTAAATAGGATACCTACATTGTTCAGATCACAATTATTCAGACAAGTAACACACACACACACACACACACAAACACATTATTCAGGCAAAACACAGTAACTTAAACTTAATTTGTACTACCTTTATTTCATGTAACTATACTGTGCATTCGAACACACATACACACACACACACACACTGTGGGTTGCTGTGGTCCCGTGGTTTAAGACGCTGTACTGTGGTCTCGCGCTGACCGTGGAGCGAGGGTTCAAATCCATCAGAATCCTAAAGCTTTTTTAGGCCATAGTGACGGAGAGAATTATATCGTGGTTCCTCCATAACCAGGCTGCTATCAGCCTGTGTTAGCCTACACATATTTTCACCAATGCAAAGTGCATCTGTGTATGTACTTGGTGGGAAGCCAGGCACCTCACGGTCGCCAAAGGTCGCATGTGACTTCGTAGTTAAGGTATAATCATTATTGTACTGTACCTAGGTTTAAGAAAAAGCCTCAGGGCTGCAATGCAAAATAAACCAACAATAATTACTATTATTACACACACACACACATATATATATATATATATATATATATATATATATATATATATATATATATATATATATATATATATATATATATATATACATTGTTCACACAAAACATGCACCCAGACTCCAAACCCACACAGCCACACCAACCCTAACAAACACACTCATAATATTATCTATACTACACAGCTTTGACAGGCCAAATCATGGCTCAATTTGCATATCATTAAAGACCATTATGCCTCGGAAATTGTTTGATGTATGGCTTCAGTAATTTCCATTTTAGCCTTTTTTTTTTTGTACTCCGGACGTAACTAATTGATTGCAAATTGTGGAGCCAGGTGAATTAATGTTGTCATGGAGGTTATAGTATTGTGTGTGTGTGTGTGTATGAGAGACAGATATATATATATATATATATATATATATATATATATTAGTGTAGCCAGGGAGGATATTTTCTTTCAGGCAG
Source organism: Paralithodes platypus (assembly GCA_032716605.1). Lineage (NCBI taxonomy): Eukaryota > Metazoa > Arthropoda > Malacostraca > Decapoda > Lithodidae > Paralithodes > Paralithodes platypus. The sequence continues at coordinate 19,320,442 of CM064498.1, forward strand.
GTGAGATTAAAATAATAGGCACAGTTTGCATTATTGAGTTTTTATTGATACTCTCAATTTTTCGTACAGTTTTTCTGGTGTTTTCAGGAAGTTGGTAAAGGAGGTTTGCAAAGGGTTCCGACGTTTCAATGGGCGCAGCCATCATTATCAAGGAGAAGTGAAGTTAGAAGGTGATAAGTCGAGTTTATATAGGCGATACAAGATCAAGAGAGGGTTTATTGTGCGCTAGCTGCACGCTGGTTGGCTAACCTAAGACTAGCTCTGGTAGGCTGGCCAGACGCAGGAGTGGAGAGCAACAACAACACCTCAGGCTTTACCACCACTGTCTACACCAAACCCACCAACAACGGATTATGTCTCAACGGCGAAAGTGAATGCCCCCAGCGATATTTACGGTCCACCATCGCCGCCTACGTCAGGAGAGCCCTATCACACTGCACCTCCTGGCGAGACACACACAAGGAACTCGAGAGGCTCACCCAGGTGCTTGTAAACAATGGGTACAGTAACTCGGACATTGCCCACACCATCAACAAACACCTTGAAACATGGTACAAAAACGACATGCCTACTAATACAAACACTGAATACATACACATTTACTATAAAAACCACATGTCCTCAGATCACAAGACAGACGAAAACATAATGAGAGACATTATCAGCAACAACGTTAAAACTACGAACCCTGACCAACAGCTTAAACTCACCATATACTACAAATCGAGGAAAACATCACAACTAGTCATTCGCAACAACCCGGCTACCGCTAAGAAACCGTCACAAGAAGACCATGTCATATACCGACACACCTGTAACAGTGAGGACTGTGGACCTCACACTTATGTCGGTTTGACAAGGACTCGTCTGTCACGTCGCCTTACCTTCCACCTTCAAGCCGGAGCTATCAAGGACCACTACCACACATCCTCGCACCATCAGGAACTCACCAGACCCGACTTAGATAAACACACCTCTATTCTTGATAAAGCAATAGACTCACACCGCCTATTCATTCTTGAAGCTATATATATACAAACATACCAACCTACTTTAAACACACAAGCGGAATACAGCCAGATCCTACCCTCGGCACGCCCTTCCACAGCGAGGCCCCCCATGATGCCCCCAGGAATGCCCCCTCCACACACGCAGACGAACTACGCAGAGGCCCCGCCCACTCCTGCGTCCGGCCAGCCTACCAGAGCTAGTCTTATGCCCCTTTCACACATACAGGACTCGGGTGCCGCATGCAGCAGAGTAGCTAGTCGTGGCGTTTTTTTCCCCGACTTGGTGGAGCTGGCTCGGTATGCCGCATCCAAAGGACTTCACCAGACTACAGCCGCATACAGCCGACGTTGTCGTCTTGACTCCGGAGAAGTCTTGAGACTCGAACCGACAATGGAAATAACGGTAATTTGTACATGCCGACTACACCCGCATCTATAAGACTTCAGACGATCGACTCCAGACTACAGACGATCGACTTCAGAGTCGATCCGCATACACTCGCATAAAGCCGACACATACAGGTTCTGTGGCCAACGGAGGTATATAAAGGGCGCTCGACCAGGGGTGGACATCACTACAGTCGACTCCTCAGGAATTTATATATATATATATATATATATATATATATATATATATATATATAAAATATGCATGTGTGTGTGTGTGTGTGTGTGTCTTAGCCAATGTAAGTTTCGGTTAACTATTATTATTACCCCTGCGTGTAAACTATATTTTATCTAATCAATGTCTGTCTAATAATCTATCCCGCTCCCCTCTCTGTCACCCTAACTGTGTCTCCCAAATATGTCCCTTCTCCCTCAACTCCATCAGATACATTATATATGATCTAATATTATCACACACACACAGACACACACACACACACACACACACACACACACACACACACACACACACACAGAGAGACAGCAATAATAAAAATATCAGTAATACATAATTAATATGTGATATGATGAATAATTGAATAAATATACAGGGTTTCCATAAAGTCTTTAACTGATTAATAAAATGTATAACTTTAAAATTATGGTAGATAGGAACATAAAAATGTGGCATTATGTTGATCAATTACTAAATTTTTGTTTGTTTTCTTAGTCCATCGTAACAGAAATGCTGACTTTGCAGTAGAAAGCTCAGTGTGTTATGGTACCATGAAACAAGATCACCAATTGCAGTTCAGCGCAAGTTTAGAAATGAGTATGGGCGAGATCCACCACATGTTAATAGCATCAAAGATTGGTATGAACAGTTCAAAGAGACTGAAAGTGTTGCAGACCGTAAGAGAAGTGGTAGACCCAGTGTAAGTGACGAAACCGTTAATTATGTGAGAGACACTTTTAAGCGCAGTCCTAGGAAATCAACTCGTCGTGCTTCAAGGATAACGGCAGCTCTAGCGTCGGTGACTAAGGATATGTTGGAGAATACCTGGCGTGAGATAGAGTATCACTTAGATATATTCTGGACAACAAACGGAGCACATGTTGAAATTCTTGAGTGATGTAAAAAACACTTTAGTCATTAAGGTTGAAATTGCAGAAGACCATATACAGTATCTGTACCTAACATAGTTTTTGAGTAATATTGGTTTAAAATCAGTTAAAGACTTTATGGACACCCTGTAATTGCTCCTAATTTCCAAATTATCCATCTTGAACAAAATTAAAGATTAATAAATACAGTATACTGTATATACAGTATATATATATATATATATATATATATATATATATATATATATATAACCTGCTCTCAGATCGCCAGTATGGTTTCCTTAAGGACCACTCTACAGGTGATCTTCTGTCTTATATTACTAACTCTTGGTCATCCTCCTTTTGCGACTTCGGTGAGACCTTTTCTGTAGTGCTAGACATATTGAAAGCCTTCGATAGAGTCTGGTATAAAACTCTAATTTCTAAACTTCCCTCTTTCGTTTTCTATCCTTCCATCTGTGCTTGTATCTCTAATTTCCTTTCCGGCCGTTCCATAGCTGCGGTTGTGGACGGCCATTGTTCACTTCATCACCCTATAAACTCCGGTGTTCCTCAGGGCTCTGTCCTATCTCCTATTCTCTTTCTAATTTTTATAAATGATCTCCTTAACTGTACATTAATTCCCATCCATTCATACGCAGACGACTCAACCTTACACTACTCCATTAGTTTTTCAGAACGCCCCAGCCAGCAATCCCTCAACGACAAACGTAATGAAGCCATGTAGAACTCTTAACTTCTGATCTATAATTACTATTTCCAATTGGCGGCAAGAGAAAACCATGTCTAAACTTTAATTGCTTCCAAAAACCCAATTTCCTTCCATTCTATCTACCCGTCAGGGATCCTCCCAGCGGACTTATCCCTTATTCTTCAACAAGAAAAAAGTAGACCCTTGATCTTCTCTCAATATCCTTGGTGTCTCTTCTTTCTTTTGCTCTCATTTGGAAGGATCCATATTACCAGTCTTGCTAAGGCAGCCTCCCAGAAGCTGGGTGTGCTCAACGCCTTAGAGGGGTTCTTTTCCCCTCGCACAGCTTCATTGCATCTGTACAGGGGCATAGTTGCGGCCTTGTATTGAGTATTGTTCACATGTATGAGGGAGGTTCCTCTCACAAGCTCTCCTAGACAAAGTTCGAAAAATGGAAGGCACTTTCGTCATCTTTAACTCCCGTCCACTAACCACTCTCTGCCAATCTCTCTCTCTCCGCCGCAATGTTGCATCTCTCTCGCTATTCGTTATCGCTACTATAATAATCAGTGTTCCCTCAGAGCATATCCCAGTGCATACCACAGCCTTTACGTAGGGCACGGTCGGTACCCGTCTTGCAAATCACATTCCCAACCTACTCTGTGCAACTCTCCAACCCAAAGAGTGAAACGTTACTCTCAAGACTTTCTTGACTCAAACATCTAGAGCTCTGGAACTCTCTCCAGGAATCAGTTCTTTCCTCTTCACTATGACTTAAATTGCTTCAAACTCCGTGTGTCCAGGCATTTTGGCTCGAAACACGTCCATTGATTTTGGCCACTGTCCACTCTTTCAAACTATGGGGGAGGCACTCGCTATAGGCAGTTATGCCTTTTGCCTCCCTCAATCACATAGAAAAAAAAAAAAAAAAAAAAAAAAAAAAAAAATATTATATTTATAGATATATATATATATATATATAATTACGACATTTAATATCTATCCCAAAATCTTATTGCCCCCGACCCATCTGATTATATTATAAATTTACCTCAAAATATACCACCTCACGCATATTTTCATACATACAAAGTGTCGAGGTATACAGAAACATCCATAGCATCTGTATCTTTTATATCTGTTAATCTATCTTAATCTACCAAATATTCAACTATGGTCATATCGTAACATGAAAGGTGTAATTCCCGCTATATCCTTTCATGCTTTTTTTG
>CM064498.1:19324986-19339986 GCA_032716605.1 Paralithodes platypus
AGCTGCAAACATCGAAATTCAGCTGAAATCAAATAATATATATAAGTTTGCGATAGATCGAAAGCTTGATGAATGCATTTGCATATATATACATATATATACCTGTGTATATATATATATATATATATATATACCTGTATATATATATATATATATATATATATATATATATATATACTGTATAAGTGTATATACATGAACTACAACTGTATTTTCACCAACATTACAACTAAACTTCGATGTCTGCATCTCCAACTTCCTTATAGCCTGAAACTCGCAAGTGGACATTTCTGGGGGGGTGGGGGGGGGATATAGCTTGACACATTGGGCTTGGCAACTCCTTCCGTTTAACCCTTTACAAGATCCAATACGCATCTCTATTCTGTTTTCTGGTTATTATTAGACGATTATTTTCAGATTAGGAAGGGTATAAGGAAGGCAGAGGGTAAATTAAGATAGGCTTTACCCTTATTATCCCCACAGATCCTTCCTAAACTGTATATTAAATTTTGTCACCAACCAACTTCACTTCTAAACTCAATTAACGAAATCAACAAATACATGTGGCATTCCAAGGACTCGAACCTACGACACTCACACCGAAATTCCGTGCACTTATATTCGTCTAATAGTAGCCAAAATAAACTGTCAAAATGCGTCATAATCTTGAAAGGGTTAACACTATCTGGTCTGACGTCTTGAGGGTTATTATGATATTTTGTTTAATTATTATTGAGAATTTGGCTTGTTTTTGCCCTTGTCGAGCAATTTATTTTAGTTGGGCCCCTATGCTAACAGAAAAGCCTTCAAACTAATCAATGCCCACCCAGACCCCCTTCATACAATATTTGTACATATATCGATGGGGCAAAAAATCGACACATGGATGGGGTGAAGCGTCTTATTATCACCAAACTAATGGGGTAAAACGTCATGAAATCACCAAACTAATGGATCGAACAGAGAAGGTCCAAAAATACCTCTCTCAGACTAAACAGGGTTAAGGGGGGATGGTTCATTTTTTGGGCGATTTTTGCATGTATTAATTATTTTTCTATTTTCCTCCCTAGACCTCCAAAAAAAAAAAAAAAAAAAACATCCATTAGATCCCCCTTCTAGATTAATTTGTACATTTTTCGGTAGAAAAATGTCCTGGCCGAAGGCCGGTTCTTCTAACATAACAAGCTCACTATCGTTCGCCAGAGAAAAAATCGACACCTAAATAGCACGAAAGGTCTAAATATTGACGGAAAAATGGATCGATTACAAGTGCGCGGAATTTCGGTGTGAGTGTCATAGGTTCGAGTCCTTGGAGGGCCACATGTATTTGTTGATTTCATTAATTGAGTTTAGAAGTGAAGTTGCTTGGTGAAAAAATATAATATACAGTTAAGGAAGGATATGTGGGGACAATATAATATACAGTTAAGGAAGGATATGTGGGGACAATATAATATACAGTTAAGGAAGGATATGTGGGGACAATATAATATACAGTTAAGGAAGGATATGTGGGGACAATATAATATACAGTTAAGGAAGGATATGTGGGGACAATATAATATACAGTTAAGGAAGGATATGTGGGGACAATATAATATACAGTGAAGGAAGGATATGTGGGGACAATATAATATACAGTTAAGGAAGGATATGTGGGGACATATAATATACAGTTAAGGAAGGATATGTGGGGACAATATAATATACAGTTAAGGAAGGATATGTGGGGACAATATAATATACAGTTAAGGAAGGCTATGTGGGGACAATATAATATACAGTTAAGGAAGGATATGTGGGGACAATATAATATACAGTTAAGGAAGGATATGTGGGGACAATATAATATACAGTTAAGGAAGGATATGTGGGGACAATATAATATACAGTTAAGGAAGGATATGTGGGGACAATATAATATACAGTTAAGGAAGGATATGTGGGGATAAGGTAAAGCCTATCTCAATTTACCCTCTGCCTTCCTTAAAATCGACTAACTAATGGGGCAAACATCTTAACATCTGAAAACTAATGGGGCTAAACATGAGGGAGAAAGTGGTCCAGAAAACCGGCCCATCCCCCCTTAAGGGATAGGGCCTCCTTTGAGTCTTAACCCCTTCAAGACGAAGACGTAATTTGCATCATATTCTGGTTACCATTAGACGATTATCTTTAGCTTATAATTTCCATCTAGGATACAAAGGGGTAATTACAATCTCGATAAAACAATTGAATAACATAGGTTCTTCTTAGGGGGGGTAGTACTTGCTTTTTATGGACCCCCTTCTCCCTCGTGTTTAGCATATTAGATTTGAGGTTTTAAGACGTTCGTTCCGTTAGTTTGGCGATTTTGAGACCTTTCGCCTCATCTTTTCATCAATATTAAGACCTTTCGTGCCCTTTAGGTGTCTATTTTTGCCTGGTGAACGCTAGCGAGCCTCTAATTTTAGAAGGCCGGGACATTTCTCTACCTAAAAATGTACAAATTAATCTTGAAAGAGGGGTCTAGGGGGTGTTTTTCTAAGCTTGGTGGAGATCTAGCGAGGAAACTCAAAAATATATAAATACCTAAATCTATAGACCAAAAACCAAGCACTATCCCCTTAAACAATAGCATAAAATCGTCTAGTTTTTGCCCGAATGAAAGGTAAAAGAGAAGTAATGGTGTTGAAGGGTTTATCTGGACAGGTATACCTTCCATACCACGGGGGGTAAGTTATATTATACCTTAAGGGGAGGTTTTTAGTTTGGTCTCTAGATATCCATCAAGCTTAAGATTACACCCCCTTGAGCCCCTTTCAAGATCAATTTGTACATTTTTCGGTAGAAAAATGTCCCGGCTGAAAGCCGGTTCCTCTTAAATTACAGGCTCGCTATCGCTCGCCAGGATAAAATCGACACCTAAATGGCACGAAAGTTCTTAAAATTGACAGCAATGGGTCGAAAGTTCTTAAAATCGTCAACATAATGGGGCGAACGTCTTAAAATTAGAAAAGCAATGGGGCTAAACATGAGGGAGAAAGGAGTCAAGAAAAAAAATCCTCAAGTGGAAATCTCCCCTTAACTATCTTTGGTCTATGGGGAGTAGGGGATAGGGAGGGGGGTAAGTTCTATTAATCCATCAAACAGTCACTCATTCATTCATTTATTATTCATTCAATCTATCTATATCTATCTGTTTGTCTATCTATCTATCTATCTATCTATCAATCTATCCGCTATCCCTCTCGCTCTGACATACACACACAATCTCTCTCTCTCTCTTTTATTAAGGTGACATTTACAAAGTGGTGTACAATCTATCTTATTCTAGTTACATTATAGTTTATCTTATTGTACCAGTACCTCCCTACAATCAACCTAGTTGTTCCCCAATTCGTCCCTCCGCCACGACCATTTCAAAGTCCAAGTCTCTATCTCTCTCTGACCGCTGCTTACCGTTTTTTCACCCCCCTCCCCCTCTACCTGACCATAAAGCTCTTTATCCTGTGAAATACGAGGGGTTCATCTCGGTCACTCAGGCTCCCTATATCATAATGTGAAGTGTGAGTTACGGGCTAGACGCTGTGGTGGTAGTAGGGTGAGAGAGAGAGAGAGAGAGAGAGAGAGAGAGAGAGAGAAAGAGAGAAAGAGAGAGAGAGAGAGAGAGAGAGAGAGAGAGAGAGAGAGAGAGAGAGAGAGGGAGAGGGAGGGAGGGAGGGAGAAGGGGGGGGGGTCAGTGAATGAGAGTAGTTAGAGAGTAGAGATAGATAGATAGATCGATCGATAGGTAGGTAGATAGATAAATAAATAGATAGATAGATATATAGATAAATACATAGATGGAAAGATATATAGATAGATACACAAGTCCAGTGAGAGAGAGAGAGAGAGAGAGAGAGAGAATACATATATATCTATAATTTAACTTACCCGCAGAGCGAATATCAATAACTCTAACTTCCTTATAACTAAAAACTCGCAATTGGTCTATGTGATGAATGCACAATGATCGGTCCTTAATTAAGCCGCTGTCACACGAGCGCTTTTACCGTATTATTTCGGGACATTTTCGCACTGGTATCGGTAACTAAACTGGAAGTAGATAATGTTAGGCGGCTGAATTCTGATAAAGTGTATTTTTTTAAGCTTCCAGACCATAATTGCCCGTACAAATTTCTCGAAAAAGGGCTCGTGTGACTCCGGCTTAAACACCTGTTATGTTCCTGAATTATATAAGCAATATATGGTCCGACGTCTTGGGGGTTGTTAGGATATTTTGTTTCATTTTTAATAAGAATTTTGCTTGCTTCTGCCATCTTCGATCAATGCAATTTAGGGTTGTCCTCTAGGCTAACATAAATGCTTTAACAGGCTTCCTTCAAACTGGAAAACAACAAAATAACAAATAAAATAAATATATTTAGTAAAAAACTGCCCATCTAGACCCCCTTCAAGCTAAATTTGTACATTAATCCATAGGAAAATGTCCCGTCCAAATGCCGATTTGTTTTATATTATAGACTCCCTAACGCTCACCCAGAACACAAAATCACCATCTGAATGGGGTGAATCGTCTTATTATCGCCAAACTATTGAGGTGAAAAGTCTTCAAGTCTCCAAACTAATGGAGTGAAACATGGGAGGTCCAAAATACACAATCTCCCTTCTCACACTCACTCTCTCTCTCTCTCTCTCTCTCTGCTACACACACACTATTGGGTATGAATATAGAAATAACTGTCATAAAATGCACAATCTCCCTTCTCTCTCTCTCTCTCATTCTCTCTCTCTCTCTCTCATTCTCTCTCTCTCTCTCTCTCTCTCTCTCTCTCTCTCTCTCTCTCTCTCTCTCTCTCTCCTACACACACACTATTGGGTATGAATATAGAAATAACTGTCATAAAAATAAAGAATAAAATAAAGGGTGTTGTAATTAGTAGTGACCTAAACATATCCGAGCAATGCAATTAATTCCAGTAAGCAAGAAGGCCAGCCAACTATTAGACTGCTTTCAGGGGGTGTTTTTTTCTGAACCCCCTTCACCCTCGTGTTTAGTCCCATTAGTTTTGAGATATTTAGACGGTCGCCGCACTAATTTGGCAGTTTTAAGACCTTCCGTTAGGGTGGCGATGTTAAGACCTTTCGTGCCATTTAGGTGTCGATTTTGTTTCTGGTGAGTGATAGCAAGCCTGCAATTTATGAGAAACCGGCTTTCGGGCGGGTAATTTTCCTACCGAAAAATGAACACATTCTCCAAGGGCGGTCTTGGGGGTATATGTTTTTACCTCGATAGAGTTCTAGGGAAGAAACTAAAATATAAATATATACATAAATACATAAATACATAAATAAATAAATAAATAAATATATATATAAGGAAATTTGCCCTTAAAGCATCGGTACATGTGGGAATTTGTTTACATATCAGATCCCTACCCCCTCCCGCATGCTTAGCGCCATTAGTTTTGACATTTTAAAAAGTTCGCCCCATTAGTTTGGAGGTTTTAATACCTATTGTGCCATTCAGGTGTTGATTTTATCCTGGTGAGCGGTAGCGAGCCTGCATATATATATATTTTTGTTTTGACAGCAAGCTAAATGTTTAAATTTTTCGATAGAAAAAAAAATCCGGCAAAGCCGGATTTCTCCATACAATACTGGTACGCTATCGCTCGCCTGGAAGAAATTGACATCTGGATGGGGATAAACGTTTTAAAACAGTTGGCTGAATGGGGCCGAATGGATACAAGCCAGGGAAAGAGAGAACAGGAGAGAAAGATAAAAACAAACTGTGACCCCCCCTTAATTGAGATAGACTGTACCTTTTTGACATCCTGAGGGCCTTCGCAACCTATACAAACATATATAATGTTACCCAGAATAAAGTGAAAACACATCTCCGAGTGCTGAAAGGGTTACGAAGATGAGTAGGTATGGTTATTTGGGCAGTCCGCAGTAGTAATATACATTTTTGTTCACCAAAGAGTATCTCCCTGGATTGGACCGCAAGGTTTTTGAGATACTAACTATCCATTGTAACACCTTGTAATCCTTTCAATCTTTCTCGCTCTCACTCTCTCTCTCACTCACTCAAATCTATCTATCTATCTATCTATCTGGCTATCTATTTATCTATCTATCTCTTTATCTATCTATCTATCTACCTACCTACCTACCTGCTTGCCTATCTATCTATCTATCTATCTATCTATCTATCTATATCTATCAACCTATCTCTCTATCTCCCTCTAATTCGAACGCACTCACTTTCACTCTCTCTCCTTCACCCTCGTACTCTTACTTACTAGAATAGATAATAGTAAGATAGTTTTCTTTTCTTATATTTCTGTCAAGTACCATACCATGTCAGTTTTTCCATTCTAAGATAAATTCTGTCCTTTATAAGCCGTCATGTCTCTCCTCACAATAGTTTAAGTCGGTAACCCATTCAGTGTAGGTGATGTCCTTTTCACTTTACGCTGGCTACGATTAGACGATTTTCTTCAGTTTAAAAAGGGCCTCCAATAATCAAGAGACTTCGAACTATCGCAGTTAACCATTTTTACTACCACAGATCCTTCTTAAACTGCACAAAATCGTCTAATTATAACTAGAATTGAAAAGACGTCGCCGTTACAGTAGGCGTTAAGGGGAGGTATTTAGTTTGTTCCCTAGGCCTCCATCAAGCTTAAAATTACACCCCCTTGAGTCCCTTTCAAGATAAATTTGTACATTTTTCGGTAGAAAAATGTCCCGGCCGAAGGCCGGTTCCTCTTAAATTACAGGCTCGCTATCGCTCGCCAGGATAAAATCGACACCTGAATGGCACGAAAGGTCTTAATATGGGGTGAAAGTTCTTAAAATCGCTAAACTAATGGGGCAAACGTTTTATAATATCAAAAGCAATGGGGCTAAACATGAGGGAGAAAGGGGTCAAGAAAAAAATCCCTCAAGTGGAGATCTCCCCTTAAGATACAGGCAACCTCGTAAGAATCAGTAATCTGTAAATTGTTGCTTGCTTTTCTTTTCACTCCTTTGTACTCCCTCTCTCTCTCTCTCTCTCTCTCGCATCCACTCTCGTTCCCTCTCACACGCACACATTCTCACTCTCTCATTCTCCCCTCACACATTCTCTCACTCTCTCTCAGCAAATATTATAAAGTCATTAATATGCAGATTCATTCCCTGCCACTTACCCTCTCTCTCTCTCCCCCCCCCCCCCCCCCGCGGTTCCTCTCTCTCTCTCCACTCCCTTAATTTTCCCTCGACCTCGTTCCTTCCATCATTTTCTCTCTAATTTCTCATCTCGCTCCCTTGCTCTCCTTCTCTCTCTCTCTCACTCACTCACTCTCACACACTCTCTCTCTCTCTCTATCACACATACACACACTTACTCTCACTCGCTCTCTTTATCTCTCTCTCGAAACAAGGAAATAGTCTTCACACTTTACAACGCTCTGATACGGCCTCTCCTGGAGTATGCTGTTCAATTGTGATCTCCAGCAAGATATAAAAAAACTGGAAAGAGTACAATCTAAGGCTACAAAGGTTATTCCATCAATTAAAAGACATAGCTATGAGGATTGGCTGAGAGCTCTTGACCTCTTTCTGTCGGATAACACGCAGACTACGAGGTCAGCTCATTTTAAAGCTTTTTACATACCCAATAGGTTTGACAATGTGGATTATAGCACAATGTTTAGTCTTATAATATGACTACAACACGCAACCTTGGCTGGAAGTTATAATTGAAAAGGTTCAGCACTAGTATTTGTGGACACTTTTTCACATAGAAGGATCTGTTCACCTGAAACAAACTTCCCTCAGAAGTGTAAACAGTTATTCAGTAGAGCAGTTCAAGAAGAGAGTAGATAGTATTTTGCACACTCGGTAAAGAGTGTAGTGCACTAAACAGTCTTTCTCCTTCCACTTCGAGTACCTCCCCGGAATGAACCACAAAGTCTCTGAGATACTAACTATTCCTTGTAATTCCTTCTAACCCCTACTCTTACACACACATACACACTCACTCTCTGTCTCTTTATCACTCACTTTCACTCTCTCTCTCTCTCACACACACACACACACACAGAGTCTCGCTCTCTCTCAACACACACACACACACACACCTGCAATCCCATAGTATCTACACACACACACACACACACACACACACATACACCCACACCCCATATACACATACACCCACATACACACACATATACACACATACACCTCCCCCCCCACACACACACAAAAACATCCACACACACATACACACACACACACATATATACCCACACCCCCATATAAACATACACCCACATACACACACATATACACAGACACACACATACACCCCCCCCCCTTCCCACACACACACACACAAAAACACCCACACACACAAGCATAATATACATGGTATATATAGTTTCACTAAGCCCTTTTTGGTCCATGGTATATCTTTTTGGGCCTCCCCGACTTCGCTCTATTAATTTGGAGTTTTTATGTCGTTTCATTACATTTGTTTGGCGAAAATAAGACGCTTCATCCCATTCATGTGTCGATTTTTAATCTGGGCGAGCGATAGTGAGCCTGTAAATTTAGAGCCTGTAAATTTAAAGAAATTGGCCTTCGCTCGGGACATTTTTGTATCGAAAATGTACTTTCTTAGCTTGAAGGAGGTCTGGATGGCCATTTGTTTAGCTTAAAGTAAGACTGGGAAGGCGTGTATGTTAGCCTAGGGGACAAACTAAAATATATCGCTCGAAAATGGCAAACACAAACAAAATTCTTCGTAGCGCAATGGATAAATGCACTGAATTTCGGTGTGAGCATCCTAGGTTCGAATCCCTGGACTGTCACATGTATTTGTTGATTTAATTAGTTGAGTTTAGGAGTATAAAGTCGGTTGGTGAAGGTAACATAATAATATCCCCCATGACGTAGGACCATACATAGTGTTAAGGGGGGTCACTTTTTGTTTTATCTTTCTCTCCTTTTCTCTCTTTCCCTGGCTTGTATCCATTCGGCCCCATTCAGCCAACTGTTTTATAACGTTTATCCCCATCCAGTTGTCGATTTCTTCCTGGCGAGCGATAGCGAGCCAGGATTGTATGGAGAAAGCCGGCTTCGCCGGAGACACTTTTCCATCGAAAAATGTACAAATTTAGCTTGCTGTCAAAACAAAAAATATATATGCTGGCTCTCTACCGCTCGCCAGGAAAATATTGACACCTGGATGGGGGTAAACGTCTTAAAACAGTAGGCTGAATGGGGCCGAATGGATACAAGCCAAAGAGAGAGGGAGAGAAAGAGAAAAAAGCAAGGTGGGCTCCCTTAACCTCATATCCTCCATAATCATCTCTCTTAATTTCTCATTTCGCTCACTTGCACACACTCTCTCTCTCTCTCTCTCTCAACACACACACATACACACACATACATGGTATATAGCTTCTCTGAACCTCGTATCTTCCATAATTTTATCTCTTAATAACTCATCTCGCTCCCTTGTTTTTTTTTTTTTTTTTTTTTGTTTTTTTTTTTTTTAAGAGACAATGAATGGAGGAAGGAAAAACACAGATAAAACAAAAAAGGTCCATGTGCCTAAAGGCATCCTCCATTCATAAAATGTTTGTAACAACTGGATTTAAACATTTGTTGATTGTAAGTTTGTGGAAAGCAATTCGAGGGAAGTGAATTCCAAAGAGTAGTAGCTCTGGGGATAAATGAATTCTGATAAGCAGAAGTTCTGCATTGTGGAGGAGAAAGTGTAAATTCATGGGCGCTCTCAGCTGCCCTAGTTCTACGGGGAAAGATGTGGAGAGGCGGCACAATTGAAGCAAGTTCCTCGGAACAATTGCTGTGAAAATATCTGTAGAATAATGCAAGGGATGCAACGTTTCTTCGTATGGCTAATGTAGGAAGGTCCTGTGTGATTGCAGGGTTATTGATTAATCTAATAGCTTTATTTTGAATTTTGTCCAACTGCCTCAATGCAACCACTCCACTTCCACCCCACAGAGGTGAACAGTAATCCATCTGAGAGCGCACATGACTTTTATATATTACGGCCAACTGCTCGTCAGTGAAGAATTCTCGAACTCTGTACAGGAGTCCCAGTTTTTTAGAGGCATTCTTAGCAATGCTTCTAACATAATGTGTCCAGCTCAAGTTAGTAGTTAATGTTACACCGAGAATGTCAATACTAGGGGAAGTGGGAATATTACATCATTAAAAAATATATGGGAGTCAGTGAGATTCTGTCGGTTAGAAAATTGAATGTACTTGGTTTTCTGTGCATTAAAGGAAACTAGATTCTCTTGTCCCCATTCATTAATTCTAGAAAGGTCCTGGTTCAGAGAAATTGCAGTGTTTATTTTTGAATTTATAAGATCGGGTTGGGTGAAAGAATTGGTAAATGTGAAGGAACTGTGGAGTGTTGAGTCATCTGCGTAGGAATGTATTGGATTATGAGTGGTAGATATGAGATCATTGAGATCATTGTTTAACTCTCTAACTCTCTCTCTCTCTCTCACACACACACACACACACACACACACACACACACACACACACACACACACACACACACACACACACTCACTCACTCTCACTCTCTCTTTTCTGTTTTCCATCTATTATATTACTAACAACTGTCCCCTACTAATATCTCCTTATCCTGCCACGGACATTAATTTTGTCCCAGCGCAGTCTTCCTTTTCCATTTTTCCCTTACCCATTCTAAACCACTGTTTGGACACTTGAACATCAGTGTTTTGGAGGGCAAGCAGCCTTGAGGGGTCACTGGATCTTTTGTTGCTTGATTTCCTTTGTACTTTGTACTCTCACTCTCTCTCTCTATCTATATATATCTCTCTCTCTCTCTCTCCACTTTACTAGCCTTGTCTCAAACCCTAGCATATACTTTGTTATGATCTAAGGCCGGGCTTCCTAGTAAGAATTGCAAAGTCTGTGTAGTCTGTGTGTCTATCTAACTCTATGTAACTCTCTCCGCGTTCATTGTAAGGTCTCAGACTGCGAGAACAACAATTCATTAATGTACACTAAAATATATGTAGTTTATAGAACTCACTAAAATATATGTAGTTTATAGTACTCACTAAAATATATGTAGTTTATAGTACTCACTAAAATATATGTAGTTTATAGTACTCACTAAAATATATGTAGTTTATAGTACTCACTAAAATATATGTAGTTTATAGTACTCACTAAAATATATGTAGTTTATAGTACTCACTAAAATATATGTAGTTTATAGAACTCACTAAAATATATGTAGTTTATAGTACTCACTAAAATATATGTAGTTTATAGTACTCACTAAAATATATGTAGTTTATAGTACTCACTAAAATATATGTAGTTTATAGTACTCACTAAAATATATGTAGTTTATAGTACTCACTAAAATATATGTAGTTTATAGTACTCACTAAAATATATGTAGTTTATAGTACTCACTAAAATATGTAGTTTATAGTACTCACTAAAATATATGTAGTTTATAGTACTCACTAAAATAATGTAGTTTATAGTACTCACTAAAATATGTTTTATAGTACTCACTAAAATATATGTAGTTTATAGTACTCACTAAAATATATGTAGTTTATAGTACTCACTAAAATATATGTAGTTTATAGTACTCACTAAAATATATGTAGTTTATAGTATATACTCTCTTAGTTTCAACATGAATTAAACGAGCTAGTGGCTGTTTCTTTTGGTCTATTAATGAATTTATTCATATATACAGTATATATATTTAGTTTCCTTGCTACACCTCCCTCAAACTTAGACAAATTACTCCCTTGACACCCCCCCCCCCTTTTTCAAGATAAATTTGTAAATTTTTTGGTAAATAAAAACTGTACCGGCCAAAGGCCGGTTTCTCTTATAATTATAGGCTCGCTATCGCTCGCCAGGAAAAAATCGACTCCTAAATGGCACAACAAGTCTTGAAATTGACAACGAAATGGATCTAAAGGTGTACAATCGCCAAACTAATGGGGCGAACGTCTTAAAATATCAAAATTAATATGCTACACATGAGGGTGAAGGGGGGTCCAGAAAAAGCGACTACCTCCCCCTTAATGGCTCGGGTTTATGGGGGAAGAGTTTTGTTGCTAACATCTGTGGAAGCTTCATGTTCACTTATGAGATACGATCTATTTTGCAGTGGGTTAATTTAAGGGGGTGTACGTGCTGTGTTGTTGGACTATGTATATATTTAATAATGTATTTTTGAGTTTCCTCGTTAGACCTCCATCAAGCTTTAAACAAAAAACAAAAAAACAAAAGACACAACCCATACACTCCCTTTCAAGATACATTTGTAAATTTTTCGGTAGAAAAATTTCCCGGCCGAAGGCCGGTTCCTTCTAAAATTACAGGCTCGCTATCGCTCGCCAGGAAAAAAATCGACGACACCTAAATGCCACGAAAGGTGTTAACATTGACAAATAAATGGGGCGAAAGGTCTCAAAATCGCCAAACTAATGGAACGAACGTCTTAAAATCTCAAAACAGATATGCTAAACATGAGGGAGAATGGGGTCCAGTAAAAGAGACTACCTCCCCCTTACGAAGACGGCAGAGATACACTGTGCATACATTGTAAAGAGATTGCGTTGTGCAAGCTTTGTTCTGGTCTTCAAATTTGAATAATATAATCAATGTACAATCGCGCTAATAAGTGATATCTCGGCACCAAGTATGTTTTGATCAATAATTAGTATCAGCAATATCTAAGCTTCATTTCTTCATATCGAGTGAGATATACAAACATGTTCCTACACTTACCCGCCCTATTCAACATCTGACAGACAGTAATACAGCACAGAGCAAGCCAAACGTAATGACAGCTGGGACATGACTTATTAGCGCGACCGTACAGTTGGTGAAATGAATTTGCAAACACTCCATGATCGTATGTGTAGTCAAATGAGTAATTTATACATATAATTCACTATAAAATCGTTAACTCATCAAATGCAGTAACTATTGTATTACTATTTAAACGTCTAATTCAATTATACTAAATGTCATGCCATTGATAGAATCATAGGGCGTACACAAATTCATGCTTGCAACTGTACAGTCGCGCTAATAAGTGATGTCCCAGCTGTCATTACGTTTGGCTTGCTATGTGCTGTATTAATGTCTGTCAGATGTTGAATAGGGCGAGTAAGTGTAGGAACAGGTTTGTGTATTTCACTCGATATGAAGGAATGAAGCTTAGATATTGCTGATACCTATTATTGATCAAAACATACTTGGTGCCGAGACATCACTTATTAGCGCGACTGTACATCAAGGTTTTTCCATATGTATACTATTTATTTTGAACACTTTTTAACAATGTTTATATAACCCTTTGAGTACCAGCGACGTGTGTTATATTTCATTCTAGCTATATTTAGACGATATTATGCAGCTTAGGAAGGATCTGTGGTCGTTATAAGGGTTGGTTTACATATTTTGAAGCCTTATCATTTCTACAGGTTCTTTTTAAGGGGAAACGGGTCGTTTATCAAGTCCCCTTTCTCCCTCGTGTTAAGCCCCATTTGTTTTGAGATTAAAAGACGTTTGGCCCATTAGTTTGGCGATTTTAACACCTTTTGCCCGATCTCTTTGTCAATTTTATGACCTTTCGTGCCATTTACAGCAGGTGTCGATTTTTTCCTGGCGAGCGAAAGCGAGCCTGAAATTTTAAGAGGAACCGGCCTTCGGCCGGGACATTTTTCTATCGAAAAATGTACACATTTATCTTGAAGGGGGGTCTAGTTTTTTTTTAAAGCTTGATGGAGGTCTAGTGAGGAAACTAAGAAATAAAGGAATGAATGACCAAACAAACGGCCCGTCTCCCCTTAAACTGAATACAAGCGTCCGAATATAATGAACATAATGTCACCGGTACTCAACGGGTTAATATAATGAACATAATGTCACCGGTACTCAACGGGTTAATATAATGAACATAATGTCACCGGTACTCAACGGGTTAATATAATGAACATAATGTCACCGGTACTCAACGGGTTAACATAATGAACATAATGTCACCGGTACTCAACGGGTTAATATAATGAACATAATGTCACCCGTACTCAACGGGTTAATATAATGAACATAATGTCACCGGTACTCAACGGGTTAATATAATGAACATAATGTCACCGGTACTCAACGGGTTAATATAATGAACATAATGTCACCGGTACTCAACGGGTTAACATAATGAACATAATGTCACCGGTACTCAACGGGTTAATATAATGAACATAATGTCACCCGTACTCAACGGGTTAATATAATGAACATAATGTCACCGGTACTCAACGGGTTAATATAATGAACATAATGTCACCGGTACTCAACGGGTTAACATCACAAATGACCATATAATGCCACAGTAGTGTATACATAAGTTTCCCCAGAGATGTACAATAAGCTTAACCCCTTCTGTACCGGCGCCGTCCCTTTAACTTTATGCTGGCTACTATTAGACGATTGTATGCAGTTTAAAAAGGGTCTCCAGCAATTAACAGGCTTCCAACTATCTCACTTAACCCTTTTTACTACCACAGATCCTTCTTAAACTGCACAAAATCGTCTAAATATAGCTAAAATAAAATGAAAAGACGTCTCCGGTACAAAAGGGGTTAATGTGTAAGTGACTAGAAAGCTCGAAGCCATGCACCCTATATGTATTGACGGAAAAGGTAGATATGTTGTTGCTTGATTTTCTTTCCCAGATGGATTGTAATCATGAAGCGTAAGGAATATACCTTAACAAAATGCTTTAAATCAACCATGGCCACATTCATACGCGTCTCTCTCTCTCTCGCGTCTGCGTCTCTCTCTCTCTCTCTCTCTCTCTCTCTCGCTCTCTCGCTCTCTCGTTCTCTCTCTCTCTCTCGTCTCTCTCTCTCTCTCTCTCTCTCTCTCTCTCTCTCTCCCTCTCTCTCTCTCTCTCTCGCTCTC
>CM064498.1:19344986-19477270 GCA_032716605.1 Paralithodes platypus
TACGACCGAAGACACAATTACAAAGCCTAAAGATACGCACAAGGAAGCACACAAGTTAAGGGGAGACTGGCCGTTTGTTTGGTCTATTAATTAATGTATTCATGTATTTTTTAGTTTCCTCCCTAGACCTCCATCAAGCTTAGAAAAACACCCCCTAGACCCCCTTTCAAGATAAATTTGTACATTTTTCGGTAGAAAAATGTTCCGGCCGAAGGCCGGTTCCTCTTAAAATTGCAGGCTCGCTATCGCTCACCAGGAAATAATCGACACTTAAATGGCACGAAAGGTCTTAAAATTGACAACGAAATGGGGCGAAAGGTGTTAAAATCGCCAAAATAATGGGCCGAAGGTCTTATAATCTCAAAACTAGTGGGGCTAAATATTAGGGAGAAGGGGGTCCAGAAAAACTGTCTGCCTCCCCTTAAACATACAAGATAGAGGACAAAAACAAGCAGCGGCAGACTGGAGCAGACAAAGATACACAATGAAACACGAGCCATGGAAGTAAAGCAGACAAGCCAGCAGAGAAGGCCGAGCAGACAGACTGGGGCAGACAAAGATATGAAAGGAAGCACGGTACAGGGAAGTAAAGCAGACAAGATATAAAAGGTAGCACAAGCCATGAAACTAAAGCAGACAGGCCAGCAGAGAAGGCCGAGCAGAGATAGACTGGGGCAGACAAAGATATAAAAGGAAGCACGGTACAGGGAAGTAAAGCAGACAAGATATAAAAGGTAGCACAAGCCATGAAACTAAAGCAGACAGGCCAGCAGAGAAGGCCGAGCAGAGACAGACTGGGGCAGACAAAGATACGAAAAGTAACACGGGAAATGAGAGTAAAGCAGAGGCAGACAAAATACAAGAGAAAAAACGAGACATGGAAATAAAGTAGACACGATAGAAGAGAGAGTAAAACCGGTATCACACGAGAGAAGAGAGAGTAAAGCCGGTATCACACGAGAGAAGAGAGAGTAAAGCCGGTATCACACGAGAGAAGAGAGAGTAAAGCCGGTATCACACGAGAGAAGAGAGAGTAAAGCCGGTATCACACGAGAGAAGAGAGAGTAAAGCCGGTATCACACGAGAGAAGAGAGAGTAAAGCCGGTATCACACGAGAGAAGAGAGTAAAACCGGTATCACACGAGAGAAGAGAGTAAAGCCGGTATCACACGAGAGCTTTTATAGTCAACATTCGATAATCACAACAATTCTGAAAACATTTCTGGAATATTTTACACTGGAATTGGAAACTAGACCGATGATGGATGAATATAGGTAGCCGAATTATATTAAATGTTGACCTCATAAGCTGCCAGACCAGTGTTGAGGATAAATGTTGAGGGAAAAAGCGCTCGTGTGATACCGGCTTAAGGCAGAAGGCAATCATTATAAAGCAAAAAAAAAAAAAAAAAAAAAAAAAAAAAAACGATCCATCAAAGCAAAGCAGACAAGACACTAGAGAAGGCCGAGCAGAGGCAGACTGGGGCAGACAAGGCTAATATCGCGAGCCCCTCTCTGGGATCGGAGGGAAAGGGTTACTCGGTCATTTCGCCCCCGGATCTTTTCGCCTACACCAGGATTTTTTTTGTTTTCACCTACTCTGAAGTCGGTCCAAGGGGGGGAAAGGTGGGGGGGGGGAGGAGATGGTGTTTTTTTCCTATATATCTTGAAGGAGGGTCTTGGGGGTATTTGTTTAAGCTTGCTGGTAGTCTAGGGAGGAAGACAAAAAAAAAAAAAAAAAACGGTCATCAGCCCGGGGAGATTTCCACTTAAGGGATTTTTTGTCATGATCCCTTTTCCCTCATGTTTAGACCCATTACTTTTGAGATTTTAAGACGTTCGCCCCATTAGTTTGGCGATTTTAAGAATTTTCACCCCTTTTATGTCACTTTTAAGACCTTTAGTGCCATTTAGGTGTCGATTTTTTCCTGGCGAGCGATAGCGAGCCTGTAATTTAAGAGAAACCGGGCTTCGGCCAGGAAATTTTTCTACCGAAAAATTTACAAATTTTTACAAATTTTACACTCAAGGGAGTGTAATTTCAAGCTTGATGGAAGTCTAGGAAACACACTAAAAACCTTCCCTTAAACAATTGTTTCCCTTCGCAGCGCCCAAGACCTGACGAATATACAGTACACTGTGGGAATGAGTGGTGTTTATAGAGAGTATACACGGGTTATAGCACTGCCATCTCTAAAGGCATTATCATAATATTTCAAATTATTCCGTCCATTAAGGGGGTAGTACTCGCTTTTTCTGGCCCCCCTTCTCCCTCATGTTTAGCATATTAGTTTTGAGGTTATACAAAACGTTCGTTCCGTAGTTTAGCGATTTTGAGATCTTTCACATCATTTTGTTGTCAATATTAAGACCTTTTGTGCCCTTTAGGTGTCGATGTTTTCCTGGCGAGCGATAGCGAACCTCTTATTTTAGAAGGAACCGGCCTTCGGCCGGAAATTTTGTCTACGGAAAAATTTACACATTTATCTTGAAAGGGGGTCTAGGGGGTGTTTTTCTAAGCTTGATGGAGGTCTAGCGAGGAAACTCAATAATAAATACGATAAATTAGTATATAGACCAAAAACCAAACACTACCCCCTTAACGGTACTGTGAAAACCAAACACTACCTCCTTAACGGTACTGTGAAAACCAAACACTACCTCCTTAACGGTACTGTGAAAACCAAACACTACCCCCTTAACGGTACTGTGAAAACCAAACACTACCCCCTTAACGGTACTGTGAAAACCAAACACTACCCCCTTAACGGTACTGTGAAAACCAAACACTACCCCCTTAACGGTACTGTGAAAACCAAACACTACCCCCTTAACGGTACTGTGAAAACCAAACACTACCCCCTTAACGGTACTGTGAAAACCAAACACTACCCCCTTAACGGTACTGTGAAAACCAAACACTACCCCTTAACGGTACTGTGAAAACCAAACACTACCTCCTTAACGGTACTGTGAAAACCAAACACTACCCCCTTAACGGTACTGTGAAAATCAAACACTACCTCCTTAACGGTACTGTGAAAACCAAACACTACCCCCTTAACGGTACTGTGAAAACCAAACACTACCCCCTTAACGGTACTGTGAAAACCAAACACTACCTCCTTAACGGTACTGTGAAAACCAAATACTACCCCCTTAACGGTACTGTGAAAACCAATACCTCCTTAACGGTACTGTGAAAACCAAACACTACCCCCTTAACGGTACTGTGAAAACCAAACACTACCTCCTTAACGGTACTGTGAAAACCAAACACTACCCCCTTAACGGTACTGTGAAAAAACACTACCTCCTTAACGGTACTGTGAAAACCAAACACTACCCCCTTAACGGTACTGTGAAAACCAAACACTACCTCCTTAACGGTACTGTGAAAACCAAACACTACCCCCTTAACGGTACTGTGAAAACCAAACACTACCCCCTTAACGGTACTGTGAAAACCAAACACTACCCCCTTAACGGTACTGTGAAAACCAAACACTACCCCCTTAACGGTACTGTGAAAACCAAACACTACCCCCTTAACGGTACTGTGAAAACCAAACACTACCCCCTTAACGGTACTGTGAAAACCAAACACTACCCCCTTAACGGTACTGTGAAAACCAAACACTACCCCCTTAACGGTACTGTGAAAAACCAAACACTACCCCCTTAACGGTACTGTGAAAACCAAACACTACCCCCTTAACGGTACTGTGAAAACCAAACACTACCCCCTTAACGGTACTGTGAAAACCAAATACTACCCCTTTAACGGTACTGTGAAAACCAAACACTACCTCCTTAACGGTACTGTGAAAACCAAACACTACCCCCTTAACGGTACTGTGAAAACCAAACACTACCCCCTTAACGGTACTGTGAAAACCAAACACTACCTCCTTAACGGTACTGTGAAAACCAAATACTACCCCCTTAACGGTACTGTGAAAACCAAACACTACCCCCTTAACGGTACTGTGAAAACCAAACACTACCCCCTTAACGGTACTGTGAAAACCAAACACTACCCCCCTTAACGGTACTGTGAAAACCAAACACTACCTCCTTAACGTACTGTGAAAACCAAACACTACCCCCTTAACGGTACTGTGAAAACCAAACACTACCCCCTTAACGGTACTGTGAAAACCAAACACTACCCCCTTAACGGTACTGTGAAAACCAAACACTACCCCCTTAACGGTACTGTGAAAACCAAACACTACCTCCTTAACGGTACTGTGAAAACCAAACACTACCCCCTTAACGGTACTGTGAAAACCAAATACTACCCCCTTAACGGTACTGTGAAAATCAAACACTACCTCCTTAACGGTACTGTGAAAACCAAACACTACCCCCTTAACGGCACTGTGAAAACCAAACACTACCCCCTTAACGGTACTGTGAAAACCAAACACTACCTCCTTAACGGTACTGTGAAAACCAAACACTACCCCCTTAACGGTACTGTGAAAACCAAACACTACCTCCTTAACGGTACTGTGAAAACCAAACACTACCCCCTTAACGGTACTGTGAAAACCAAACACTACCTCCTTAAGGGTACTGTGAAAACCAAACACTACCCCCTTAACGGTACTGTGAAAACCAAACACTACCTCCTTAACGGTACTGTGAAAACCAAACACTACCCCCTTAACGGTACTGTGAAAACCAAACACTACCTCCTTAACGGTACTGTGAAAACCAAACACTACCCCCTTAACGGTACTGTGAAAACCAACACACTACCCCCTTAACGGTACTGTGAAAACCAAACACTACCCCCTTAACGGTACTGTGAAAACCAAACACTACCCCCTTAACGGTACTGTGAAAACCAAACACTACCCCCTTAACGGTACTGTGAAAACCAAACACTACCCCCTTAACGGTACTGTGAAAACCAAACACTACCCCCTTACCGGTACTGTGAAAACCAAACACTACCCCCTTAACGGTACTGTGAAAACCAAATACTACCCCCTTAACGGTACTGTGAAAACCAAACACTACCCCCTTAACGGTACTGTGAAAACCAAACACTACCCCCTTAACGGTACTGTGAAAATCAAATAATTGTTTAGCTCTCTCAGTACCGGTGCCGTCGTTTAACCATTATTCGGGCTATTATTGGACGATTTTATTCAGTTTATTATTAAAGCCTCCAGCAATTAACAAGCTCCGAACTATCACACTTAACCCTTTTTAGAACCACAGATGCTTCCAAAACAATCGTCTAAATATAGTAAGGATAAAACTAAAAAGACGTCGCCGGTGCTGAAAGGGTTAAGAAGAATACAAGGAAGCAGATGAACCAGCGAACAAAAGGACCTACGAGCGGAAGGGGGGGGGGCAGGTAATATCGCCAAGGAAGGGTATGGGTTGGAAGCGGGCCCCCTGTCTATCTTCCATCCGAGTGCGCTAATAATGCTCCGGACCCCCGCATATCTCCCGCCGGGGGGGGGGGGGGGAGAAGGAGAGAGAGAGAGAGAGAGAGAGGAGGGGGGACAGGGGAGAGAGAGAGAGAGAGGAGGGGGGGGCAGGGGAGAGAGAGAGGTCATGCGACCCCTCGAGGTCACTTGCCCTCCAAAACACTGCTGTTCCAAGTGTTGCAACATTATTTTGTAGAGAATGTGGGAAAGATGTGAATAGGAAGTGCTGCCCTGTGGCTTAGTTCATGGCAGGGGAGAGAGAGAGAGAGAGAGAGAGAGAGAGAGAGAGAGAGAGAGAGAGAGAGAGAGAGAGAGTAGTTATTTTCGTTGTATAAAACAGTATTCTGCCGACTCTGGTACGGGACACGTTAACTCCTTGAAGATTATGACGCGTTTTGGGAGTTTATTCTGGCTATTATTAGACGATTTTACTAAGATTAGGAAGGGTATATGGAAGGGAGAGGGTTAATTGTGATAGTATTAACCCCTTTGATGCCGATGGATTCATCCTAAGTTGTCTAGAATCATCTAATGATAGCCAGAATAACCTGTCAAAATTTGTCGTAATCCTCAAGGGATGAAGATATTAAGGGGGGATGGTTCACTTTTTGGGCGATTTTTGCATGTGTTCATTATTTGTCTAGTTTCCTCCCTAGACCTCCATCAAATTTGAAACAAACACTAATGGATCCCCTTCTAGATTAATTTGTACATTTTTCGGTAGACAAATTTCCCGGCCGAAGGCCGGTTCTTCCAAAATTACAGGCTCACTATCGTTCGCCAGGGAAAAATATGACACCTAAATAGCACGAAAGGTCTAAATATTGACGACGAAATTGGGCGAAAGGTCTTAAAATCGACTAACTAATGGGGCTAAACATGAGGGAGAAAGTGGGTCAGAAAACCGGCCCATCCCCCCTTAAACCAACTGGAAACACGTCACACCCCCCAGTGCTGTATGAATAGTTCGCCATGCCACTATAGCAACTTAACCCTCTGAAGATCCATGACGCACTTCTTTTCTGTTTTCTGGCTAATATTAGATGATTTTATTCAGATAAGGAAGGGTATATGGAAGTCTAAGGGTTGATTTAGATAGTCTGTACCCTTTTTATTCCCACAGATCCTTCCTAAGCTGTATATAATCGTCTAATAAGAGTCAATATATACTGCAAAAACGCATAATAATCTTCAAGGGGTTAATATTGACTCGAACATTTTATATGTTGCGAGTTATTTGTGGCAAAAAGGAGGAGGAAGGAGCAGTATTCTATTGCCGAGGTGGTGTTGTCAAAATTCTGTAGAGCGCCAAATAATAATTGTGAAATGTCAATATACCTTCTTCCAAACCTCTAGCTTGCTCTGTCTAATCGGTCATCTTGAACACAACTCCCCCCCCCCTTCCCTCTCCCTCCCCCCCCCCCCTTCTCTCTCTCTCTCTCTCTCTCTCTCTCTCTCTCTCTCTCTCTCTCTCTCTCTCTCTCTCTCTCTCTCTCTCTTTGTATGAGTGTTTGTGTGCTTTCAAGAACTGCGTGCTGATTAAAGTGTGTTTGTGTGTATATTTGTATGCGTCTGTTTTGTCTATATTTTTTCTTTTTAAGATTGTGTATGTTTGCTATTTATTGGTGCGTGATTTTACGTAGAACTAAGGGTACTTGCTTCAGATCAACCAATGAATAATAATGTGTTCTACTCAAAGTGCATTATTTTTTCTATGTGATTGAGGGAGGCAAAAGGCAGAATTGCCTATAGCGAGTGCCTCCCCCATAGTTGAAAGAGTGACAGGGCCAAAATCAAGGAACGATCGAGCCAAAATGCCTGGACACACGGAGTTTGAAGCAATTTAAGTCATAGGAAGAGGGAAAGACTGATTCTGGGAGAGAGTTCCAGAGCTCAGCTGTTGAGTAGAAGAAAGTTTGAGAGTAACGTTTCACTCTTGGGTTAGAGAGTTGCACAGAGTAGGGGTGGGATTGAGTTGCAAGACGGGTACCACGTACCCTACGTAAAGGAGGTGGTATGCACTGGGAAAGCTCTGAGGAACACTGATTATTATAGTAGCGATAGAATAGCGAGAGAGCATATGTTTCAATTGCTGAAAGATTCCTCGGAGCATAACAACCACATCATATACAATCCCTAAACTCTCTCACTCCCTCCTCGCCTCACTTTCCCTCCTCGCCTTACTCCCTCCTCCTCGCCTCACTCCCTCCTCCTCGCCTCACTCCCTCCTCCTCGCTTCACTCCCTCCTCCTCGCCTCACTCCTTCCTCCTCGCCTCACTCCCTCCTCCTCGCTTCACTCCCTCCTCCTCGCCTCACTCCCTCCTCCTCGCCTCACTCCCTCCTCCTCGCCTCACTCCCTTCTCGCCTCACTCCCTTCTCGCCTTCCTCCCTCCTCGCCTCACGCCTCCTTCCTATTTCTGTACCACACGTCTCATGGTCCACTTGCCTCGTACTACCATGAGAATATGCTGGCTGGGTCTGACTCACTCCTCCAGTTTCTTATTGCATTCTCTTTCGTCACTTGCTCTCTCTCTCTCTCTCTCTCTTTCTCTGTGTACATACCTTGGCAAGCTACACACACATATTCACACATTATTAATTTGCATAGCGACATAGACACACGCACTCCCTAATTCTATTTCTCTCTCTCTCCCTCACACACACACACACACATTGGGGCATTAATGGCCACATTGGTCGAACACACTGAGTCACTGTACTCCAGTCACTTGGCTCAGAAATCACGGGTTCGACTCCAGCTACCTGCGTCTACGGTTTCTGTCAGAAACATTCCTAGCTGTGGAGATTTGGTGTGGATGCACCGTCCTCTGAGTTCCACAAAGTTCCCTGTCCACATCCTAACCCTTCTGGCGATATATAGGCGCCCTAGTGGCACCTATATATGCATTTTCAGCCGATTATCATTATATTTATTATTAATGCAGCCACAAACAGAGGCCCATGTAAATACAAGGGAACACACAAATATAAGCTTACACCTAAAGACACACACACACACATTTGATATTAAGGATAGTCTACTCTCGCGAAATTAAAAGGAAAACTTATTGGATATAATTAAACAAAATACGGGCGGTAATTACAGATATTATCACAAGATTAATGGCGCACAGGGAAGCAAAGAATAAAATAGAATAGAGTAAAGAACAACATGGATTCATGTAGGTACGTACGTGGGAGTTATCGATAAATATATAAATGTAGAGATGAATGAAGGCACATATACATTCATTAATATATATAAACAGAGAGAGAGAGAGAGAGAGAGAGAGAGAGAGAGAGTGAAATAGAGAGAGAGAGAGAGAGTGAAATAGAGAGAGTATGGTGTTTGTGTATCTACGAGTGCGTGAGAGAGAGAGGAGAGAGAGAGAGAGAGTATCGTGTTTGTGTATCTACGAATGTGAGAGAGAGAGAGAGAGAGAGAGAGAGAGAGAGAGAGAGAGAGAGAGAGAAAGAGAGAGAGAGCAGGATCAGGTGGCTGGAATCTCTACAGTTTCCTCGTAAATGCATTTTCCCCCTCCCCTCACACAGACACCTTACCTGATATACCCTGCTCGAATAGCCTGCCCTCTCCCCCCCCCCCTCTCTCTCACACACACACACACACACACACACACATCTTACCTGATATACCCTGCTCGTATAGCCTCCCCCTCTCTCTCTCACACACACACACACACACACATACCCACATACACACACACGAACCTTACGTGATATATCCTGTTCTTATAGTCTCTCTCTCTCTCTCTCTCTCTCTCTCTCTCTCTCTCTCTCTCGCTGTTATAGAGAGAAGTTCTGACGCGTTTCAGCAGTTTATTTTGGCTATCATTAGACGATTTTATGCAGCTTAGGAAGGATCTGTGGGTATTAAAAGGGTATATACTCTCTCAATCAACCCTTTGACTTCCGTATACCGTAATTACTAATCTGAATAAAATCGTCTAATAGTTGCCAGAAAACAGAACAGAAACGCGTATTGGAGCTTGAAAGGGTTAAGAGTTAAAGAAAAAAGTTGTATACAAATGTAGGCATTGAAAGACAGGCAATTATTATACTCCCACGATCTCCAATTACCAAACACACACACACCCACACACGCACGAGGTTATTTTATGATAATTTGTATTCTGCACATGCATCATTATTGTATTTATTTATTTTGTTTGTAAACTAAGCTTACCATCCTCATATCTGTACATCTCATGTTCATCCACTAAATTGTAAAATGTGTATTTTCAGCTCATGAGGCTGCCATTCTTTAATAAACCGTTTATTATTATTATCATTATTATTACACACACACACACACACACACACACACACACACACACACGCACACTGAAGAATGTCCCATATACTATAATTCCCCCCAGCTGTCTCTCCTTATTTTATATTCTTCTTTTGTTCTCTACCGAGGATTACCTCCCATTGTAGTAGGCTTTACCTGACCCTACCTGTACGGACCGGACCCGTAGGCCATTTCGTCTTAACCCTTTTCAAACTCCTCATTTGATCTCTTCCGACGACGTTTTGACATTCCATTCTAATTGGCTTTACCTGACCTACAGTCCGTTGCCCCATTAACCCTTTTCCAATTCCCTCATTTAATCTCTCCCAAGGATTTAACTCCCATTATTAGCCTCACCTGACCCTACCAGAACAGTTTTTGTATGTATGTATGTTTGTTTGCATACGTGAGCGTTTATGTATACGGGCATGTGCACACTTACTTCATGTTCTTATGTTCTTATGTATGTATGTATGTATATATATGCGTATTTATGTGTGTACGTATGCGTATATATGAATGTTCTGTATATATATGAGTAAAATAAATGTGTACTGTATATGCATTGTAAATCACTTACTCTCATGGTTAATTTATGATAATTCGTATTTTGCACTAGCATAATTATTGTATTAATTTCTTGTTTTAATGTAAAGTATATTATACTCACCCATTGTAAACTGAGCTTACCATTTTCATATCTGTACATCTCATGTTCATCCACTAATTGTAAAATGTGTATTTTCAGCTAATGAGGCTGCCATTCTTTAATAAACCGTTTATTATTATTATTATTATTATACGCACGCACACACACATACACACACACACATATTATATTCTATGTGTATGAAGGAGACAAAATATAGGTTTCCTGTAACGAGTGTCTCCCCCAAAGCCGAAAGAGTGACAGAGCCAAATTCAATCAACGTTGGGTCAAAATGATAAACAAAACAAAATGATCTGATAAAAAACAAACCCCTTGTGTTTGCTTATACGCAAACAAAATATAGTGGCATATACTGTACTGCATGAACATACATTCTGTCTCTCCCATATATATATATATATACATATATATATATATATATATATATATATATATATATATATATATATATATACCGGTATATAATATACAATCTATGACAATACACCACCCCTGTCAATCTTTCTTTCTCACTCTCACTCTCCTTTCCAACATACACAAACACACACTCACACTCACACACTCTCTCTCTCTCTACCTCTCTCGGCCACCGGAGCCTACTTACTCGGCCCTCCGTGTAAGTAGCCTTTAACGAGCTAATTAGAAGGGGATTGGTTTTGTTCCTCTTCTTAACTGTTGGGGAGAGCAGAGGAGAGAGGTAGGGTGGTAGAAGGGGAAGGGGGGGGGGAGGTAATGAGGGAAGGGGGGAGGAACAGAGAGGGAAGATTGTGGATAGATAGGTAGAAATTGATAAACACACACATCAATAAAAATATAGAATCACATACATATATATATATATATATATATATATATATCTATCTATCTATCTATATGCTCAGGCCCAATCCCCATTTTGGGGGTAGCGGACTCAAGACAGAGCAAGAACAGGGAAAACACAAAAACAACATAAAACAACAAATAAACACAGATAAAAAGCACAAACTCACACACATCCAGGTCACCCAGGAGAAGACCCCGAGACCAGGGTCACCAAGGTCGCTCCAGCACTCCCCCGGCCCCCGACCACCCGGAGAGGTTCCGATCTCGGCAGGCAGACATGCAGCGGAGCCAAAGCCAGAAGCCCTCCCACCACACTTCCAGGCGCACCCTTCATATTAATCGTCTCCCCGGGCCAGGCGCCTGATGGACTATTATCTAGTCCAACTTGCGCCCGACCCCTTACTCCAAATGACCACGTGTTCACTCAACTATTCACAAGCATTCTCCATTCACTCCTGTCCACCACCACTTCCCCTGCCTGATCTAAAGTCATTCCTCTATCATCCAAAGCCTTTCTTA
Source organism: Paralithodes platypus (assembly GCA_032716605.1). Lineage (NCBI taxonomy): Eukaryota > Metazoa > Arthropoda > Malacostraca > Decapoda > Lithodidae > Paralithodes > Paralithodes platypus. The sequence goes on from CM064498.1 coordinate 19,356,761, forward strand.
CACAGTCTCTCCATCTCAATGGAGGTCTTCCTGCCCTTCTATCTCCCCTTGTACCTGACTCACATATTCTCTTTGTAAGCCTTTCATCTCCCATTCATTCAACATGACCATACCAGCTCAGCATCCTTCTGTCCACTCTGGCTGACAAATGTTCCTGCTGCCCCACTCTCCTACGTATCTCTTCATTCCTTAATCTGTCTCTACGAGTAACTCCACACATACTCCTCAAGCAGCTCGTCTCCATCACATCCAGCCCTCTTTTCTCCTTTTTCTTCAGAGCCCATGTCTCAGCCCCATACATCACAGTTGGCACAACAATTCCTTGATACAGTGCACTTTTTACTTTCACTCCGAGATTTCTCGTCTTCCACATACTTCCCATTGCTCCGAAAACCTTCCTTCCTTCACACACTCTCTGTTTTACCTCCACTTCCATACCTCCACTCCTGCTTATCGTTCCTCCTAGATATTTAAAACACTCTACTTGTTCCAATATTTCCCCATCCAGCCTCACATCTAGATTCACCCTATGCTTTCCCCTATTACACACCATTACTTTACTTTTATTGACGTTCACCTTCAGTTTCCTCCTTCCACAAACCACACCAAACTCTTTGACTATCCGCTGCAGTTTCTCATCAGAATCCGCCACCAATGCTGTGTCATCAGCGAACAGCAACTGATTCAACTCCCAATCTCTACCATTCTTTCCTACTAAACCCAATCCTCTTCCCATAGTTCTCCTTTTCACCTCCCTCACCACACCATCCATAAACATATTAAACAGCTATGGTGACATTACACAACCCTGTCGCAAACCTACCTTTACCTCAAACCATTCACTCAACTCACCATTTCCTACTCTCACACATGCTCTGCTCCCTTCATAAAAACTCTTAACGGCTTCTAACAAATTTCCTCCTATTTCATAAATCCTTAACACCTTCCACATTGCTTCATGGTCCACACGATCATACGCTTTTTCCAAGTCCATAAAAGCCCAAAATATCTCCTTATGCTTCTCTAAATACTTCTCGCATAACTGTCTTACTGCAAACATCTGATCCACGCACCCTCTTCCCCTCCTAAAACCGCACTGTTCTTCTCCTATTGCAACTTCCGTACACTTTATTATCCTCTCTATCAACACCCTGCCATACAACTTTCCAACCACTGACAATAAACTAATACCTCTATAACTTGAACACTCCTGCCGATCTCCCTTCCCCTTGTACAACGGCACAATACATGCACTCTTCCAGTCTATTGGTACCATTGACACAGCAAAGCATACATTGAAAAGTCTCACCAACCAATCTATTATCACATCTCCACCCTTCTTTATACACTCCACAGCAATACCATCCAAACCTTCTGCTTTTCCCGCTCTCATTTGTTTCACTGCTTCTTTCACCTCATTTTCCTCAATCCTTTCATTCATTCCCTGCCACCTGGGTGGCCTGGGTAACCTATCTCCATCCACCTCTGCTTCAATCACTGCTTCTCTTCCATCTCTTGTATTTAACAAAGATTAACAATACTCGGCATATCTTTTCCTCACTTCAACTGGTTCCACTAGTAATTCTCCATTTTCATCTTTCACTGACTCTTCCCTCTTTTGTCCTCCTTTCCTTACTTTATTTACCTCCTTCCAGAACATCTTCTTTCGTTCTTCAAAATTCTCACTCAGCCTTTGACCCCACCTTTCGTTTGCATCTTTTTTCGCTTCTCTAATTTTCCGTTTTGCCTCTCTCCTTTTCTCCTTGTACCTCTCCCATACCTCAACACTACCATCCTGTAAAACCCTCTCAAAATACTGTCTCTTCTCCTCAACTGCCTTTCTCACCGTATCATTCCACCACTCGCTTCCCTTCCTGATACCTCTGCCTCTATATATACCTCTCTCTCTATATATATATATATATATAATTATTATATATATATACCCCATTCACCCCTCCAATGCACATTAGTACATGCACACACACACATAATACAGTATAATATAATACCCACCCACACCGGATTACTATCTATCTCTCTCTCTCTCTCTCTCCGATAAAGGCAGCCATTACACTCACTTTCTAAAATTCTATATGATAAATACACACTTACTATATGTATACAATAAATACGAGAACACACATATGAAACATACCCCACTTCCAATCTCTCTCTCTCTCTCTCTCACACACACACACACACACACACACACACACACACACACACACACACACACACACACATACAAACATACACACACACATCAAACATACACACACACACATCAAACACACACACATACATTTTACACACAAACACTCACTTACACATACGAAAATGAAACTGATCTAGCTTCTCCAGTTTCATTATTGCATTTTAGCAAACCGAGAATTACATTTTAAAGTATACCAGATCTCACCAACTGCCCACTGAAACTCAATCATTCACAGTAGAGATCCTTGAGTGTTTACAAAGCAGACTCAAGGATCTCTAATTCACAGTACGCATAAACTCTTCGGCACAGAAAAATGATAATAATCCAATATTTGTGTAGGTTTCTCAGATAAAAACAAACCGACGTAGTATAATACTACTACTTCGGTTTCTTTCCTGAGTTTCTTCTGCTGGTTACCATTCAACTTCGAATCCACTATATTAATGCCTCTTCGTAATTATTCCAACTTATGCCTGAATCTCTATTCACGTAAATAGACAGACAGACAGGCAGACAAACAGACAGACAGGTAGATAGATCGATATATAGATAAATAGATAGATATATAGATAGATAGAGTATATGCTGCTACTCTTGTGTTTGTCTTACTTTAGTCACGGTTCTGTCCTGTCTCCAATTATCTTTCTAATATATATTTGTGATCTCGTCAACTGTACCACTTGTCCTATCCACTTATATGCTAATGACTCTACCTTACACTATTCAACTAGTTTTTCACATCAACCCAGCATGCACTCACTCCAAATCTCACGTAACAGGGCCATAGAACGCCAATCTTCTGATCTATCAATTATTTCTGATTGGGGCGGAGAAAATCTTGTTATTTTCAATGCCTCCTAGACCCAGTTTCTCCATTTATCTCTCCATCGCAATCTTCCGCAAGACTATCAATTATTCTTCAACAATACACAAATCAACCCTTCAGCTTCTCTCAATATTCTAGGTGTATCTTTTTCATCCGACCTTTCTTAGAACGATCATATTACCACTCTTGGTGAAACAGCTTCCCAAAAGTTAGGCGTGCTCAATTGTCTCCGTGGGTTCATCACCCCCCCGCACAGCTTCTTGTTCTTTATCGGAGGACAGTGTGCCCCTGTACTGAGTATTGTTCGCATGTGTGGGGAGGCTCCACCTATACCACACCTTTCGAACGAGTAGAATCAAAAGCGTTTCGTCTCACCAACTTACTTCCTCTTACTAGTTCACTACAGTCTCTACACGTCGCAATGTTGCATCTCTTTCACTCTGCTATTGCAACAATCAGTGTTCTTTCAGAGATCTCTCAGTGCATACCCCTTCTCTTAGGACGAGTGAGAGGCACCCGCCAACACAATCCCACTCATATTCTGTCCAGCTCTCTAACCCAAGAATTGGCAAATTTTTGCAGTCTTTCTTCTACTAAACAAGTGAACTCTGAACTCTAGAACTCTCTCCCTAAATCAATTTTACCTTCATCCTATGACTTAAACCGCTTTAAAATTTGTGTCCAGGCATTTTGACCCCAACGTTCCTCTTGAATTTGGCTCTCTGTCACTCTTTTGGCTTTATGGGAGACACTCGTACAGGCAACCTGCCTTTTATCTCCTTCATACACATAAAATAAAAAAAGGAGTTTCTGTATCAGCCGCATAGTTTTACCCTAATGAGTTTTGAAGGTGACTGTACCCTCATAAGCCGTATACCCTCCCCCAAACCCATTACCATACGAACATTATTAACAACTTCGGAGTTCCGTGTATATTGTTCCAAGTACGGAGACTAATATAAAGGCGATGTCACAAGAGCGCCTTTTCCGGCAATTTTCTAGGAGCAAGTATTTTCTCGCAATATTTCGGGGCCTTTTGATATTGGTATCGGGAATTAAGCTGGTGGCACATGAGCCCTGTTTACGGCAATTTTCGACGAGGAAGATTTTTCTTGTAATGTCTTGAGGCTATTTCGCATTGGCATCGAAAACTAGACTGAAGGTAGATAATGTTAGGTGGCTGAATTCCAATAAATCTTTAAATTTATACCTGCCAGACTAGTTGTACAAATTGACGGAAAAGCCACTTGTGTGACACTGCCTTTAGATTGAAATTTGAATAGGTTTGTTGGCATAAGACTAATAAATGTATAATTCTGAAGTGACCAGACGAGAATTGCTCAAAAATATTGCCGGAAAAAGTGCTCGTGTGACACCGGCTTAACTCTCCCTTCCTCTATACTATGTAGAGTTGTTGTTGTTGTTGTTGTTGTTTTTCCCCAAGCTGCCTGGCCGAACAGCCCCAAGGCCCCGAGCAAGGCCAAGGCCATAACCGAGCGCCCCCACAGAACCCTCCCTGCCGACCACAATAAAGCCTGGGTGACCGAAGCCACTCCATGGCGGGGAGCTGAGGAGGGTGCGGAAACGCCCGGGAAACCAAAGCCCCACCCAGGGCCCTGTGCCCCTCAGCAATTATGAAGAGAAAGTTGAGGGGCAAAGGAAAGATGTGACGCTTTGGCTTCCAATCTTGGTAGATTAGGAGGTCAATCCACGCAAGAGACGCCGTCACTTGAGATCTAGAAAATATATAAGTAAAAGGAACAGTCAGAGTAAGCTATGGGTATGGCAGAGATCGCTCCGTTCTCACTCTGATAGACCAGCCCATCACCACATGAGTAGAACCCAATCCTCTAAGCATCAGCTAGGAAAGGCCCTAGAAAGCCGCCTTTGGCGGGGGGATAGCTCCCCTATTTCAACCCTTTTCGGGGTTGGGCACCCGCCCATTACTATGTAGAGTAATGTGGAGAGGCTAGAGGGAGGTCGTGGCTTAGTCGGTGGAGTTCTGCACTGTAATTCGGAAGACCTGGGAGCGAGACATTCACATAAATAGGGAGCAGTTTATAGAAGGTAATACTTATTGTACATATGTCTACTCCAAGATGTTCCGGAATGCCAACCCATAAGTATATCATCAGCACTCGAGTTCCCCACGTTCACCTACAGGGAGAGTTTTGATACCCTTGTTGACACAGACGCCCTGTTATGTTACACCGGTTCCATAGTTCCTGTAAAATTGTATACTTGGGTAACTGCATACGGTAGTACATAGATTAGGAAAGACGTCTCATAGTCAACGGGAGAGAAAATTACCTATCCTTCATATGCAGCTAGAAATTCCGACTTCGACCTCTCATTAGTGAACTCAAACATTTAGCTTATATATATATGTCCCCCAATTGGGAAGAGTCGAACAGTACAGTGATGTGAAAGGTTACAGCCCGTTTGCTCCATCCCTCCTTTCGACTAGTCATTATAAATTGAGTATATAGTCTTCTACAGTACATATGACGCCTAATTGCTTTCTTTGCGTCTTTCTAAAACTAGACGAGTACAATATACTATGATTTGAGAGCTAAGGGGGGTGACCTGCTTTTTTACTCTCCTTTTTTCTCTTTTTCTGGCTTGTATCCATTCAGCCCACTGTTTTAGGATGTGTATCCCCATCCAGGTGTGGATTTCTTCCTGGCGAGCGATAGCGAGCCAGCGTTGTATGGAGAAATCCGGCTTCGCCGGAGGCATTTTTCTATCGAAAAATGTACAAATTTAGCCTGCTATCAAAAACGTTTTTTTTTAAATATGCTGGCTCTCTACCGATCGCCAGGAAAGAATCGATAGCTTGATGGGAATAAACGTCTTAAAACAGTAGTCTGAATGGGGCCGAATTGATACAACCCAGAGAGAGAGAGGGAGACAGAGAGAGAACAAAAGTGGGCTCCCTTTAAGCATAGCACATCAAGGCCAGATTTGATCTATGCCGGTATAGTATATGTTTTAATTACTGTTACCTAAAGGTGTCTCTATTGTTGAAATTAATAGGTAAATATTTGGTTATCATTAAGGGGAGATCTCCACTTGAGGGATTTTTTTCTTGACCCCTTTCTCCCTCATGTTTAACCCCATTGCTTTTGATACTATAAAACGTTTGCCCCATTAGTTTAGCAATTTTAAGAACTTTCACCCTATATTAAGACCTTTCTTGCCATTCAGGTGTCGATTTTATCCTGGCGAGCGATAGCGAGCCTGTAATTTAAGAGGAACCGGCCTTCGGCCGGGACATTTTTCTACCGAAAAATGTACAAATTTATCTTGAAAGGGACTCAAGGGGGTGTAATTTTAAGCTTGATGGAGGTCTAGGGAACAACCTAAATACCTCCCCTTAATATGACTAAGTGTTATTTAAATGGTCATCATAATATTTATTAACCCCTTTTGTACCGGCGACATTTTTTCTATTTTATTCTAGCTATATTTAGACGACTTTGTGCAGCTTAGGAAGGATTATGGTAGCTAAAATGGTTAACTGAGATAGCTTGTTGCCTTAAAATGGGTAGACGTCCTTGCTAAGTTGAATTAAATCGTCTAATCATTACCAGGATGCAATATACAAGACGTCGCCGGTACAGAAGGGGTTAATCACGTACAATTACAGTATATGTTGCTGGTTTTATCCCCTTCAATATGATGTCGCCAGTTTGAAGTATATTAGTTTTATCTTTAGACTATTTTGTGTAGGTTAGAAATTATCTCTACGTATCAATGTTTGTCTGTTTGTCAGTTACCCGACTACCCGACCTTTGTTACTAAACTCCTCCCACAGTTTTGGTGCCAGGTGGGAGTGGGGGCACCGTTGAAAAGCCAGGCTTTGGAGATGGTATTAGGCGAGTTTAGTGGAAATCAGAGACACTTTTGTTTAATAAATTTTTCGGCAGAACTTATGTAGTATACGGGAGCGAAAAAAATGCGGAAAAAAATTGCCGTTTGGGGCAGAAGGAGGCCTCCGATCGAAAAGTGTATGGAACGAAAGTTGTTCGCAGCCCTCCAAAATGGGGGTACGGATGAGGTCAGATCCAAAATCGGAGGTCATTTAGCGGCCGAAATCGAAGTCGCCGTTTAATGAGGCACAGAGAGGTCGAGGCTGGTGATTGTGGTAGTAGTAGTATTGTGATGATTGTGGTAGTAGTGATTGATGATGGTGATTATGGTAGTAGTAGTGGTGGTAGTAGTGATGGTGATTATGGTGATTACCCGGGCATATATCTCAAAACATGCAGAAAATATAGCTTTAATGACGCGACGGGGGGTGGGGTAAGCTGGCAGGATTGACCTGAAGGTAGACAATCAGGACGCTCAGGCATAGGGCAAGGAGTTTTTGGTTGATATAAATATCTCAGATATGTCCCTTCTCATTCAGTGTCTCTGAAGACGGGTTCTACGTAGCCCGAAACATAGGAGCAATACAGAATTCAAGTTTTTTCCTGTGTCTCCCTTCCACCTAATCCATCCACTTGTCATAACGGATCAGCCACACACATATATATATGATTGTGTAGATTATAGTATTCTAAACAACAAACTATGAAGAAAAAAAAAAAAAAAAAAAAAAAAAAAATCAAAGAGGGTTGCATAAATACAGTACTTAATAGATATTTAGTGTAATGAATAAGCAGAGTTAACAGTTATACATAGGTAAATGATTACCAGGAATATGGATATATACTCTCAAATATTAAGATATACCTATAAATGGGTTAATACCTAGTTATATGAACAATAGATTAGTAAGGTGAACCTCCTGTGTGATGGGGAACTCACAATTAATACACACATTAAAAGAAACGAGGAGATCCCAATCTTTTGTATTTTTGTTCACTACATCTTCAGGGGTACTGAGGTGGTAAGCAAGCTCACAAACAAAAGTGACCTTACACGGGGACGGACAAGTAAATTCGCAATTACTAACATTATTGCAAGCTAACTATTGTCTTTTATTGAGCAAATTTTATAGAGACCCGAGGCTAATTCCATTATCACATTAACTTAGGTAATTGAGTTTTAACATGTGCTACTTAACACAATAACAATATTAAACGGAAATGTTATTGTCAGAAAGACGTACCCCTAAATAAGCAATTTATAATATGACCCTCCCATCATTCTTTCTCATTCTCTCCTCTTTCCATTCGTTATAAATTCTGTCTTTGTGTTTCTATCTTCGTTACATATGTTCGTGATCTTCTGTTGTACTTCTCCCGACCCTCTTCCCCCTCCCTTTCCTGTTCTTCTATTGCCCTTTCCCATGTTTTTCTCCTTCTTCTTCCGTTTCTTCTTCTTCTTCTTTACGTCTTTCTTTTGTTCACATACCCCCTCCTCCCCCTAATTTCCTTCTCTACCTCCTCCTCATCATCCCCTACACCACCTTCTTCTCCTCCTCCTCCTTCTTCTCCTCATCATCCCCTACACCTCCTTTTTCTCCTCCTCTTCCTTCCTCTCTTCGTCCTGCCTCCTCCCCAGTATCACTTCATATATTTCCCAACAGCTGTCGTTACAACCAATACTACCCAAACCACCACCACCAGAACCACTACTACCATCAATACCACCACTACCACTACTACCGCTACTACAGCTTCATACGCGGTCATATAAATAGTACTGTTATAATTATGTTATCTGTTATAAAGATCGCCACCTGTAAGTGGCACCGATTAGTAGCGTGTCGCCCATCGATAATTTGCTTAGGGTTTATTCCCCTAGATGGGTTGCCCACCAAGGCTATCGTGTCCCATCCAACCGGAAACACCCCTTTCAGATACCAGGGGGGCTGCTATTACCAGAGACAACCCTTATCACAGGCGAACCACTTAATATACCACCCCGTCTATATTATTATTTATATTTAAATAACAAAAATACAAATATAATAGTGCTAATAATACTATTCATGTACCAGATACTATTATGTAATCTACCATATATTATAAGACACATACTACAATAAATACATCATATATTAGCATAGATCTAACTACTCCATAACCACAGGTACTTATCATGAGTGCTATCCTATACTACAATTAGTAATACTTAAAACACTACCTTAAATACAATTATATATACAGTATATACTCTTTTGTCTATGTGACTGAGGGAGACAAAAGGCAGAACTGCCTGTAGCGAGTGCCTCCCCCAGAGTTGAAGGAGAGACAGGGCCAAAATCAAGGGATGTTCGAGCCAAAATGCCTGGACACCCGGAGTTTGAAGCAATTTAAGTCATAGGAAGAGGGAGAGAGTTCCAGAGCTCAGCTGTTGAATAGAAGAAAGACTGAGAATAACGTTTCACTCTTGGGCTGGAGAGTTGCACAGAGTAGGGATGGGATTGTGTTGCAAGACGGGTACTGCGAACCCTACGTAGAGGAGGTGGTATCCACTGGGAGAGATCTCCCACAAGTCTGTTTATTTCCACCTGATGGTAAGTGCAATGTTACTATCTTGATTACTCAGCTATTACGTAGATTTTGTTTTGGGGGGAGGTTCCTCTCACACCGCTCTCTTAGACAAAGTTGAAAGGAAGGCCTTTCGTATCATTAATTCCCATCCACTCACCAACTCTCTGCAATCTCTCTCTCTCCGCCGCAATGTTGCATCTTTCTTGCTATCCAATCGCTACTATAATAATCAGTGTTCCTCAGAGCTTTCCCAGTGTATACCACCTCCTTTACGTAGGGCACGTGATACCCGTCTTGCAACTCAATCCCACCCCTACTCTGTGCAACTCTCCAACCCAAGAGTGAAATGTTACTCTCAAACTTTCTTCTATTCAACAGCTGAGCTCTGGAACTCTTTCCCAGAATCAGTTCTTCCCTCTTCCTATGACTTAAATTGCTTCAAACTCAGTGTGTCCAGGCATTTTGGCTCGAACGTCCCTTGATTTTGGCCGTCACTCTTTCATCTATCGGGGAGGCACTCGCTGCGGGCAGTTCTAACTTATGCCTCCCTCACCCACATAGAAAAAAAAAAAAAAAAAAAAAAAAAAAAAAAAAAAAAAAACACCAAACAAAACTAACACCACACCAACCACCTCACCAATCACAACTACCACCACCACCAACCACAACTACCACCACACCAACCACAACTACCACCACCACCGACCACAACTACCACCACACCAACCACCATCACCAACTACAACTAACACCACCACCACCACAACTACCACCACACCAACCACAACTACCACCACCACCGACCACAACTACCACCACACCAACCACCATCACCAACTACAACTAACACCACCACCAACCACAACTACCACCACACCAACAACAACTACCACCACCACCGACCACAACTACCACCACACCAACCACCATCACCAATCACAACTACCACCACCACCAACCACAACTACCACCACACCAATCACAACTACCACCACACCAACCACAACTACCACCACCACCAACCACAACTACCACCACACCAACCACCATCAACCACAACTACCACCACACCAACCACAACTACCACCACACCAATCACAACTACCACCACCACCGACCACAACTACCACCATACCAACCACAACTACCACCACCACCAACCACAACTACCACCACACCTACAACCATCACCAACCACAACTACCACTACCACCAACCACAACTGCCACCACACCAATCACAACTACCACCACCACCACCGACCACAACTACCATCACACCAACCACAACTACCACCACCACCACCAACCACAACTACCACCACACCAACCACCATCAACCACAACTACCACCACACCAATCACAAATACCACCACCACCGACCACAACTACCACCACACCAACCACAACTACCACCACCACCAACCACAACTAAAACCACACCAACCACAACTACCACCACCACCAACCACAACTACCACAACCACCAACCACAACTACCATCACACCAACCACCATCAACCACAACTACCACCACACCAATCACAACTACCACCACCACCAACCACAACTACCACCACACCAATCACAACTACCACCACCACCGACCACAACTACCACCACACCAACCACAACTACCACCACCACCAACCACAACTACCACTACACCAATCACAACTACCACCACCACCGACCACAACTACCACCACACCAACCACCATCAACCACACCAACCACAACTATCACCACCACCGACCACAACTACCACCACACAACCACCTTCAACCACACCAACCACAACTACCACCACACCAACCACAACTATCACCACCACCGACCACAACTACCACAACACCAACCACCATCAACCACAACTACCACCACACCAATCACAACTACAACCACCACCATCCACAACTACCACCACACCAATCACAACTACCACCACCACCGACCACAACTACCACCACACCAACCACAACTACCACCACCACCAACCACAACTACCACCACCACCAACCACAACTACCACCACACCAACCACCATCAACCAAAACTACCACCACACCAATCACAACTACCACCACCACCGATCACAACTACCACCACACCAACCACCATCAACCACAACTACCACCACAACTATCACCACCACCAACCACAACTACCACCACACCAATCACCATCAACCACAACTACCACCACACCAATCACAACTACCACCACCGTCGACCACAACTACCACCACACCAACCACCATCAACCACAACTACCACCACACCAACCACAACTACCACCACCACCGACCACAACTACCACCACCACCGACCACAACTACCACCACACCAATCACAACTACCACCACCACCACAACTACCACCACACCAACCACAACTACCACCACCCCAACCACAACTACCACCACCACCAACCACAACTACCACCACACCAACCACCATCAACCACAACTACCACCACACCAATCACAACTACCACCACCACCGACCACAACTACCACCACACCAATCACAACTACCACCACCACCAACCACAACTACCACCACACCAACCACAACTACCACCACACCAACCACAACTACCACCACACCAACCACAACTACCACCACATCAACCACAACTACCATCACCACCAACCACAACTACCACCACCACCAACCACAACTACCACCAACCACAACTACCACCACACCAACCACCATCAACCACAACTACCACCACACCAATCACAACTACCACCACCACCGACCACAACTACCACCACACCAACCACCATCAACCACAACTACCACCACACCAACCACAACTATCACCACCACCGACCACAACTACCACCACACCAACCACCATCAACCACAACTACCACCACACCAACCACAACTACCACCACATCAACCACAACCATCACAATACCCACCACCACAACTACCACCACACCAACCACAACTACCACCACACCAACCACAACTACAACCACCACCATCCACAACTACCACCACACCAACCACAACTATCACCACCACCGACCACAACTACCACCACACCAACCACCATCAACCACAACTACCACCACACCAATCACAACTACAACCACCACCATCCACAACTACCACCACACCAATCACAACTACCACCACCACCGACCACAACTACCACCACACCAACCACAACTACCACCACCACCAACCACAACTACCACCACCACCAACCACAACTACCACCACACCAATCACAACTACCACCACCACCGACCACAACTACCACCACACCAACCACCATCAACCACAACTATCACCACCACCAACCACAACTACCACCACACCAACCACCATCAACCACAACTACCACCACACCAATCACAACTACCACCACCATCGACCACAACTACCACCACACCAACCACCATCAACCACAACTACCACCACACCAACCACAACTACCACCACCACCGACCACAACTACCACCACACAAGATACTCACAAGATACCGTAACTCACAAGATACCGTAATTTTTGGTGACTTTAATTTACCTGTGACCAAGTGGGGCGATACTCTTACTTCACACTCCGGACATGACTTGTATACGAACTTGCAAGAGAGTTCGCTTTATCAATTTGTTGGAACGCCGACCCGTGGTAATAACGTTCTTGACATTGTACTTGCAACAAAAGAAGAATTAATAGAGAATTTGAATGTTGGTGATGAATTCAGTAACAGCGACCATCGTACGATAACTTTCACTTTAAAGTTTACTAGTAACGAACCAAATAGTAGCATCGAAAAAGTCCCTAATTTCAAGAAAGCAAACTTCCATAAACTTAGAGCTATGTTTAAAGAAACTGACTGGAGCTTTTTAATTCACAATAACGACATAAATACATCTTGGAAGTTATTCGAAGCCACTTACCTAAAAGCAGTGCAAGACTGCATACCATCGAAAACTCGGCGTCCAGGCCATAATAATAAGCCCAAATGGTGGAATAAAGATATTTCAAACTGCCTGCTTGCTAAAAAATTTGCTAATGATAGATTAAAATCCTCACAAAATGACGAAGAACGGCTGAAATTTGTAGAGCTACGACGCAAAGCCAAAAAGTTAATTAAGCAAAGTAAAAAGACCTTAGAGTTACATATTGCGAATCAAAGTAAAACAAACCCGAAAGAATTCTATAGTTATATCAGAAAGAAAAAAGTCGTTACTTCAACTGTTGGACCGTTAGTCGATGAAAATGGAGAATACACCAAAGACGAAGAACAAATGAGTAATGCCCTCAATACCTTCTTTGCATCAGTTTTTACAACAGAAGACCTCAGTGATATCCCTACACCATCGCCGATTCAGATTGATAATTCAGATGTTCTAAGTAATATCACCGTTACAGAGAGAGAAGTATTGAATTGTTTAGATAAACTCAAGGTAAATAAAACGCCTGGACCTGATACAATCTCGCCTAGAGTTCTAAAGGAAGCTAAGGATGAGCTCTCTAAACCACTGACATTACTATTCAATAAATCCTTGCAGTCTAGAACTATGCCCGATCAGTGGAAGCTAGCCAACGTAACACCGATATTCAAAAGAGGCAGCAAATCCCTACCCAGTAACTATCGTCCAATTAGCTTAACCTCAGTTGTATGTAAAATGCTAGAAACGGTCATACGAGACAGACTCGTAAATCACTTAGAGGAAAATAACATACTTAAAGATACTCAACACGGCTTTCGTAAAAAACGTTCCTGTTTAACAAACCTCTTAGACTTCTTCCACGATATCCTCAACCTCTACGATGAGAGTAAAGCTGTAGATATTATATACCTTGATTTTCAAAAGGCCTTTGACAAAGTTCCCCACAAACGTTTACTGCTAAAACTAAAAGCGCATGGAATACAAGACGGTGTGTTGAAATGGATAGAAAATTGGCTCAGCGACAGAAAGCAAAGAGTAGTCATAAACGGTAAGGCATCAAAATGGACCAATGTAAGTAGCGGGGTACCCAGGGATCGGTACTAGGACCAATTCTCTTTCTAATTTACATCAACGACATAGATGAGGGTCTCACCTGTACAATCTCAAAATTTGCTGACGATACAAAAATTGCAAATAGCGTACTCTCAAAAGAACAAGTTGACGATATGCAACACAATCTAGATAAATTGTCATGTTGGGCCCAAATTTGGCAAATGAGTTTCAATGCGGATAAATGTAAAGTACTACATATCGGATACCTAAATGAGAAAGCAAACTATTCGATGAATGGCACTCAGCTTAAGAATGTAAACAGAGAAACCGATCTGGGAGTAACAATATCGAGTAACCTAAAACCGAGTCAACAATGTTCAGAAGTTGTTAAGAAGGCAAACAAAATAATTGGCTTTATAGGCAGGTCATTTGAGCATAAATCCAAAGAAGTTATCCTAACCCTTTACAATTCATTAGTCCGCCCTCTTCTGGAATACTGCGTTCAATCCTGGTGCCCTTATTACCAAAAAGATATAAACAAGCTAGAACGAGTTCAACGTAGAGTTACCAAAATGATACCTAGCCTAAAGAACAAACCATACGAAGAGCGTCTTAGAGAATTAAATCTATTTCCTTTAACCCAGCGCAGATTAAGAGGTGACTTAATTCAAGTGTTCAAAATCATCAAAGGCATCGACAATATGAACTGTAGTAAGTACTTCACTATCGACCAATCTAATTACACGCGGGGAAACGGTTGCAAAATTATTGGTAAATCTTTTAACTCACACGAATCTAAGAATTTCTTCTTCAATCGAGTTGTCAACTTGTGGAATGGGCTTCCCCGAAACGTTATAGACTGCATCACCGTTGATTCATTTAAACTCCGCCTAGACAAATATCTCGCATCAAACCCGCGACTGACTGCGTTTGTAAATGAATAACTTTATTTTATCCCCCCCTCAGTTACTAACCCATCTGTCCTCTACTAACTTCCTAATCCTGCCACGGACATTAGTTCCAGGGCAGTAATTCCCTTTCCAATGTTCCCTTACCCACTCTAAACCACTGTTTGGACACTTGATCCTCAGTGTTTTGGAGGACAAGCAACCTAGAAGGGTCACTAGATCTGTTGTTGCTTGATTTCCTTTGTACCACCACCACCAACCACAACTACCACCATACCAACCACAACTACCACCACACCAACCACAACTACCACCACCACCAACCACAACTACCACCAACCACAACTACCACCACACCAACCACAACTACCATCACCACCAACCACAACTACCACCACACCAACCACAACACCAACCACCACCACCAACCACAACTACCACCACCACCAACCACAACTACCACCACACCAACCACAACTACCACCATCACCAACCACAACTACCACCATCACCAACCACAACTACCACCATCACCAACCACAACTACCACCACCACCAACCACAACTACCACCACCAACCATAACTACCACCATCACCAACCACAACTACCACCATCACCAACCGCAACTACCACAACCACCAACCACAACTACCACCATCACCAACCACAACTACCACCACACCAATCACAACTACCACCACACCAATCACAACTACCACCACACCAACCACCACACCAATCACAACTACCACCACACCAACCACAACTACCACCATCACCAACCACAACTACCACCATCACTATCACCATCACCAACCACAACTACCACCATCATCAACCAGCACTATCACCACTACCAACCACAACTACCACCACCACCAGCCACAACTACCACCATCACCAACCACAACTACCACCATCACCAACCACAACTATCACCATCACCAACCACAACTACCACCATCATCAACCAGCACTATCACCACCACCAACCACAACTACCACCATCATCAACCAGCACTATCACCACCACCAACCACAACTACCATCACCAACCACAACTATCACCAAAGGCAAATGGCTTCCAATCTTGGTAGATTGGGAGGTCAATCCACGGGAGAGACGCCGTCACTAGAGATCTAGAATATATATATATATAAGTAAAAGGAACAGTCAGAGTAAGCTATGGGTATGGCAGAGATCGCTCAGTTCTCACTCTGATAGACCAGCCCATCAACTTTCTCTTCATAATTGCTGAGGGGCACAGGGCCCTGTGTGAGGCTTTGGTTTCCCGGGCGTTTCTGCACCCTCCTCAGCTCCCCGCCATGGAGTGGCTTCGGTCACCCAGGCTTTATTGTGATTGGCAGGGAGGGTTCTGTGGGGGCGGTCGGTTATGGCCTTGGCCTTGCTCGGGGCCTTGGGGCTGTTCGGCCAGGCAGCTTGGGGAACAACAACAACAACAACAACAACAACTACCACCATCACCAACCAGCACTATCACCACCACCAACCACAACTACCAGCATCACCAACCACAACTACCACCACCACCAACCACAACTACCATACCAACCAAAACTACCACCATCACACCAACCACAACTACCACCACCAACCACAACTACCACCATCACACCAACCACAACTACCACACACACCGCCACTACCACCACAACTACGACCATCGCTGCTTTAATATTCTCTCCCACCACCTCAATTGCTTTTTCAGAGCACATGCTGTGACCACCACATTTCTCTCCTACTAGTTCTCTCCCCCTCTTCTCTCCACTCTCTTTTGTTGTGTCTCCTACTCCTCCTCTTCTATTGCTCTCCTAATGTTCCTATCTTTTATATTATCTCCTCCTATTTCTCTTCTCTTATTTCTCTCTTAAGGGGAGGAAGACCGTTTTTCTGGACCCCCTTCTCCCTAATGTTTAGCCCAACTAGTGTTGATATTATAAGACGTTCGGCCCATTAGTTTGGCGATTTTAACACCTTTTGCCCCTTTTCGTTGTCAATTTTAAGACCTTTCGTGCCATTTAGGTGTCGATTATTTCCTGGCGAGCGATAGCGAGCCTGCAATTTTAAGAGGAGCCGGCCTTCGGCCGGGACATTTTTTCTACCGAAAAATGCACAAACTTATTTTGAAGGGGGGTCTAGGGGGTGTTTTTCTAAGCTTGATGGAGGTCTAGGGAGGAAACTAAAAAAATATATGAATACATTAATTAATAGACCAAACAAACGGTCAGTCTCCCCTTAATTACCTTCTCCAATTGTTCTCTTCCTATTTCCCTCCTCTTTCACTCGACCTCTTGTCTCCTCCTATTTATCTCCTTTTTCTCTTCTCATTATTATCTCCTATTTCTCTTCTCCTCTTCATTTTCTCCTATTTCTATTCTCATATTTCTTTTCTCCTATTTCTCTTCTCCTTATTATCTCCTCCTATTTCTCTTCTCCTCTTTATCTTCTCCCGTTTCTCTCCTCCTTATTATCTCCTATTTCTCTTCTCCTCTTTATCTTCTCCCGTTTCTCTCCTTATTATCTCCTATTTATCTTCTCCCGTTTCTCTCCTCCTTATTATCTCCTCCTATTTCTCTTTTCCCGTTCCTCTCCTCCTAATTCTTTCCTCTTTCTCTTCTCCTTTCTATTCTCTATTTGGCTCACGTTTTCTCTAATGTTTGTGTTGTTCGCCATAATTCCCTTAAGTATCCCCTATTCTTCTCACTGTTAATCTTTAATCTTTATTTTGATGTGTTTGTTTTTTGTTTACCGTAATTCTCCTTAATTCCTTTCTATTTGTCTTTATTTCTGTTTTGTTTGTTGTCCTGTGTTATTCTTTACATTTTGGTTATTGTTTTTCATCTCCTCTCCTCTTTTCTTTTCTCTCTTCCATGCTTTATTAATTATCTGTCTCGAAACTCTTCTCTTATTTAGCTTTGTCCCCTTTATTAAATATACTCTTTTTGCTTATACACCCCCATATTCTAATTCGACCTTTTTTCCCCATTAATCTTCTGTTCTCTCTCTCTATGTCTGACTTCACACATATATATATATATATATATATATATATATATATATATATATATATATATACAGTGTATAGTGTGTGTGTGTGTGTGTGGTGTTGTGTGTGTGTGTGTGGTGTGTGTCTGTGTGTGTGTGTGTGTGTGTGTGTGTGTGTGTGTGTGTGTGTGTGTGTGTGTGTGTGTGTGTGTGTGTAGTTTTGTGTGTGTGTGTTTGGTTGTGTGTGTGTGTAGTTGTGTGTGTGTGTGTGTATGTGTGTGTGTTTGTATGTGTATGTGTGTGTGTGTATGTGTGTGATTGTATGTGTGTGTGTGTGTGTGTGTGCTACTTTCCTAGCTCCTTGTTGTGTTCCTCTCCTGTCTATTTTCGTCGAGGCTCATGTATATTTTGGTCATTCTGTGTTCGTCTATTCTTGTCGACGTTTTATCATTGTTTTTACTCAGTTCATTTTCTGTTTTGTTTTAGCTTAAGTTATATTTGTGTCCATTTCCTTCGCCACACCTCATTTTCTCTCTCTCTCTCTCTCTCTCTCTCTCTCTCTCTCTCTCTCTCTCTCTCTCTCTCTCTCTCTCTCTCTCTCTCTCTCTCTCTATATATATATATATATATACTGTATATATCTATATATATAGAGATAAATAGATAAATATATAGATATACATAACCATGCTTCATATTTCATGCAGTGTTGTTTCTACTATTTTCTCTTCTCGTTTCGTTCGCATATGTTATTACAATAAATTATATCATATTGTATTGTAGCCTTGTCTTATATTTTCGTTCGTATATATTTCACTCGTGTTCTTTTCTGTAGTATCTTAATTTTCTACGATACTGTTTCTCCTGTATCTCTTATTATTATTATGGTTTACTATGATAGTTGTGTTATCGTCTCGTTATATTGTTGTCTTTACTATAATCATCTTTTCTTTCTTACTACTCCCGTTTCCCTCACTTACTCACTAACTCTAACTCTCTCTCTCTCTCTCTCTTTCTCTCACACACTCGCACTCATCCCCTCTCTCTTTCATTTTATTCTGCTTTTCCATTTAATCTTTCTTCTTTCTCTTTTTTTGTGTGCCGCCTATCGTTCAGTTTTCACTTCTATCAAAACGGTAATTATCTATATTGATGTTATACATTTGAACACATCTCTTTTCAACCATCTTCTGAACTCAACTCTTTCTTCAGTTTCGTTGTATCTATTTTCATGTTTATCTCATTTTCTCCTCTCGCATAACCTACGCTTCTTACGTCTTTTTCTACTCCCTCTTTCTCTATTTTTGTTTACATTAATTTATTTCTTCCAAGTTTGTTTAATTGAATTCCTTAATGTAATCAATAGTATGTTGTAATGTCTATATTGTTACAATGTACTCCATTGTTTGCTATGAATAAACAATATATTTAATGATAATGGCTTGTTAAATTATCTCCTCTTCTCACTTGCCATTCACATCTGTTTAACATTAACTTTACTACACCATACTTTCAAAATGTTTAGTCATATTTCACGTATTACCAGCATAATGATTTTCCTTACACAACTATACACTAACATACTGCATGCTGTATGAACAGTTGCCGTAATTGAATGCTGATACATACATTTTGGAAGCTGTTTAGGGTTGAATTTCATCATCTAGCCAATTATTACCTGATATGTGTATTTTGGATATTCCTTTATTTTTTTTCGAGGATTCAAATTTTATCAAAATCTATGGCCGCAACTCGCGCTCGCTCGCTCTCGCTCTCTCTCTCTCTCTCGATATATATATATATATATATATATATATATATATATATATATATATATATATACATTACATAATATACAAATTCCCCGGACCTGGAATTCCTTCAAAGCTTTAAATCTTGTTCCTTTCCTCCCTCTCTCTTATGCCGCAGATTGGATCATATAGTTCTCTCTCTCTCTCTCTCTCTCTCTCTCTCACTGTATATGTGTGTGTGTGTGTCTTCTTGGCACACTACATAATTAATCTCATGGAACTGTAGAATATCAGGAAGAAATTATTGTAAAAAGCTTTCATCTTATTAGTAACAATTACGGTACACATGGCAAAAAAAGAAACAAAGAGAGAGAGAGAGAGAGAGAGAGAGAGAGAGAGAGAGAGAGAGAGAGAGAGAGAGAGAGAGAGAGAGAGAGAGAGAGAGAGAGTACAAAGGAGTACAAAGGAAATCAAGCAACAACAGGTCTAGTGACCCTTCTAGGTTGCTTGTCCTCCAAAACACTGAGGATCAAGTGTCCAAACAGTGGTTTAGAGTGGGTAAGGGAACATTGGAAAGGGAACTACTGCCCTGCCACTAACGTGGCAGGACTAGGAAGTTAGTAGGGGACATATGGGTTAGTAACTGAGGGGAGGATAAAGTTATTCATTTACAAACGCAGTCAGTCGCGGGTTTGATGCGAGATATTTGTCTAGGCGGAATTTAAATGAATCAACGGTGCTGCAGTCTATAACGTCTCGGGGAAGCCCATTCCACAAGTTGACAACTCGATTGAAGAAGAAATTCTTAGATTCGTGCGAGTTAAAAGATTTACCAATAATTTTGCAACCGTTTCCCCTCGTGTAATTAGATTGGTCGATAGTGAAGTACTTACTACAGTTCATATTGTCGATGCCTTTGATGATTTTGAACACTTGAATTAAGTCGCCTCTTAATCTGCGCTGGGTTAAAGGAAATAGATTTAATTCTCTAAGACGCTCTTCGTATGGTTTGTTCTTTAGGCTAGGTATCATTTTGGTAACTCTACGTTGAACTCGTTCTAGCTTGTTTATATCTTTTTGGTAATAAGGGCACCAGGATTGAACGCAGTATTCAAGAAGAGGGCGGACTAAGGAATTGTAAAGGGTTAGGATAACTTCTTTGGATTTATGCTCAAATGACCTGCCTATAAAGCCAATTATTTTGTTTGCCTTCTTAACAACTTCTGAACATTGTTGACTCGGTTTTAGGTTACTCGATATTGTTACTCCCAGATCAGTTTCTCTGTTTACATTCTTAAGCTGAGTGCCATTCATCGAATAGTTTGCTTTCTCATTTAGGTATCCGACATGTAGTACTTTACATTTATCCGCATTGAAACTCATTTGCCAAATTTGGGCCCAACATGACAATTTATCTAGATTGTGTTGCATATCGTCAACTTGTTCTTTTGAGAGTACGCTATTTGCAATTTTTGTATCGTCAGCAAATTTTGAGATTGTGCAGGTGAGACCCTCATCTATGTCGTTGATGTAAATTAGAAAGAGAATTGGTCCTAGTACCGATCCCTGGGGTACCCCGCTACTTACATTGGTCCATTTAGATGCCTTACCGTTTATGACTACCCTTTGCTTTCTGTTGCTGAGCCAATTTTCTATCCATTTCAACACACCGTCTTGTATTCCATGCGCTTTTAGTTTTAGCAGTAAACGTTTATGGGGAACTTTGTCAAAGGCCTTTTGAAAATCAAGGTATATAATATCTACAGCTTTACTCTCATCGTAGAGGTTGAGGATATCGTGGAAGAAGTCTAAGAGGTTTGTTAAACAGGAACGTTTTTTACGAAAGCCGTGTTGAGTATCTTTAAGTATGTTATTTTCCTCAAAGTGATTTACGAGTCTGTCTCGTATGACCGTTTCTAGCATTTTACATACAACTGAGGTTAAGCTAATTGGACGATAGTTACTGGGTAGGGATTTGCTGCCTTTTTTGAATATCGGTGTTACGTTGGCTAGCTTCCACTGATCAGGCATAGTTTCCAGACTGCAAGGATTTATTGAATAGTAATGTCAGTGGTTTGGAGAGCTCATTCTTAGCTTCCTTTAGAACTCTAGGCGAGATTGTATCAGGTCCTGGCGTTTTATTTACCTTGAGTTTATCTAAACAATTCAATACTTCTCTCTCTGTAACGGTGATATTGCTTAGAACATCTGAATTATCAATCTGAATCGGCGATGGTGTAGGGATATCACTGAGGTCTTCTGTTGTAAAAACTGATGCAAAGAAGGTATTGAGGGCATTACTCATTTGTACTTCGTCTTTGGTGTATTCTCCTTTTTCATCGACTAACGGTCCAACAGTTGAAGTAACTACTTTTTTCTTTCTGATATAACTATAGAATTCTTTCGGGTTTGTTTTACTTTGATTCGCAATATGTAACTCTAGGGTCTTTTTACTTTGCTTAATTAACTTTTTGGCTTTGCGTCGTAGCTCTACAAATTTCACCCGTTCTTCGTCATTTTGTGAGGATTTTAATCTATCATTAGCAAATTTTTTAGCAAGCAGGCAGTTTGAAATATCTTTATTCCACCATTTGGGCTTATTATTATGGCCTGGACGCCGTATTTTCGATGGTATGCAGTCTTGCACTGCTTTTAGGTAAGTGGTTTCGAATAACTTCCAAGATGTATTTATGTCGTTATTGTTAATTAAAAAGCTCCAGTCAGTTTCTTTAAACATAGCTCTAAGTTTATGGAAGTTTGCTTTCTTGAAATTAGGGACTTTTTCGATGCTACTATTTGGTTCGTTACTAGTAAACTTTAAAGTGAAAGTTATCGTACTATGGTCGCTGTTACTGAATTCATCACCAACATTCAAATTCTCTATCAATTCTTCTTTTGTTGCAAGTACAATGTCAAGAACGTTATTACCACGGGTCGGCATTCGAACAAATTGATAAAGCGAACTCTCTTGCAAGTTCGTATACAAGTCATGTCCGGTGTGTGAAGTAAGAGTATCGCCCCACTTGGTCACAGGTAAATTAAAGTCGCCAAAAATTACGGTATCTTGTGAGTTACTTACATCTGCAATTTGTTCGTAAATTTCTCGGTCAGTTTGCACTGATTGAGCTGGAGGTCTGTATATTAACGCAAGTATTATTTTTGTACCTTTATTATTCTTTATTAGCACAAAAGATGTGTCGACGATCACAATTTGAGGTTTTGACACGAGGGTCGGGTTAAGACTTTCTTTGATATAAAATAAAACGCCACCTCCATTTTTATTTATTCGGCTGTTCTCAAACATTACATAACCGGGAAGTGAATACTCTGCTAAAAAGTCTCTATCTTGTGTATTGAGCCAAGATTCTGTTATGCCAATCACATCATAATTTTCTGTAAACACTAGTTCCTCTAAATCTGAAAATTTATTGCGTATGCTACGAGCGTTTGCATAGAAAACCTTTAAAGTTGCGGTTTTAGAACTCGCAGATCGTTCTTTCATCGAATTTTTGGTTCTGGTCGGATCTACATTTACATTCATGGCTGTCCTCGGTCCTCGGTCGTTATCCCTGACGGTTTTGAATTTGGGTCGTGTTGGTGGAGCTTTATCCAAATTCGCGGTTCTTGACGGATTAGTATTTAATTCCTTTGTAGATTGCCGTCCTCGCTGTCTTCGGTCCTCCTTCCTGGTTGTCCTGTGCTGAGTCGATTTCTTCTCCGAAAATCCTTCACCGCATCGTTGAGAAGACGCCCAAAACGCGCTGCTCCCACCTGGTTCAGATGAACTCCATCGTCCGAAAACAAATAGTCATCGTAGTAGAAATTGTCCCAGGTGTCGACGAATCCCACGTTCTCCTTCCTGCAGAGGTTTGCTAGACAACGATTTGTGCTGGTGGCTATGTTGTAAAATCGGCTCTCTACACCGAGCCGGGGGACGATTCCTGAGACGATGATCCTTGATGACTTCTCCTTAAACGACTTGATCAGCTGCTGGTACTTTAAAAGTAAATCTTCCGACCGGGTTCGCTGTACATCGTTGGATCCAACGTGGATGACGTACATTGTATTAGCAGGCGCCAGCTTTGATACTTCGTCAACTGCTGCAACTACGTCATCCACACCACCACCAGGGATACAAAAACGCTTCCTGGTCTTAGGTGCCCTGGCGCAAAACTCTGTGAGCTGACCACGTATCATAGAGTCTCCCACGAGCCGGACTTCTTCTATTTCCTCTTCGTCATCTGAGTCTGCGAGTATCTGGAAACGGTTTTGACACTCGGTAATCGGTATGTGTTTCCTGGTCTTGGGGCAAACGTTGTTCCTCACGACACGGAAGTTGTCTTGAGGGGGAAGAGAGTCGCTATTTGTATCTTGAGTATCGGAAACATCAGCTGAAATGGCTACTGTAGGCGTTGAATTGTTGGCAGTTGACGTTGGGGCGTTGGTGGCTGCTGGAGTTGCGGTGACAATTGAAGTTTGTGGCACTCCAACGTTGAGTGTTACAAACTCTTGGAGTGATTCCAGCTTCTCTCTCTCTTCAGAGAGAGAGAGAGAGAGAGAGAGAGAGAGAGAGAGAGAGAGAGAGAGAGAGAGAGAGAACTTATATTACCAGCGGGCAACAAATCCACCCAAAAACGGCAAATTACCTGTACGGGGCCAGGTGTGTGTAACTCTTTGCCGAGCCATCTTAGGACAGCTAGGGATCTTAATATAGTCAAACGGAAATAAAAATAAAAAAATAAAAGTGGCTCCATAAATCCCCCCCAAATTGAATTAAAATAGTGTATTATCCATCTTTATGTGTATTATTTTTAGCATTTTAATCTCTCTCTCTCTCTCTCTCTCTCTCTCTCTCTCTCTCTCTCTCGTCCTACCATTCCCATCCCCCCTCCCAGCAGTCCCAGTCTTATAAATTCCCCATGTCCAATTTGCCGTGCCCCTGGGTATGTCCTAGCTGGCAATTGAGAGAGAGAGAGAGAGAGAGAGAGAGAGAGAGAGAGAGAGAGAGAGAGAGAGAGAGAGAAGGGGGGAGTAAATGTGTGAGTGAGAGAGACAGAAGGGAGTGAGGATAAATGTAAACATAACTAGTAAAGACAATAACCTATACAATACAATAACACGACTATCATAATAAACCATAATAAACTTAAGGGGGGTCACCGTTTTTGTTTTTTATCTTTCTCTCCTTTTCTCCCTTTCCCTGGCTTGTATCCATTCGGCCCCATTTAGCCAACTGTTTTAAGACGTTTATCCCCATCCAGGTGTCGATTTCTTCATGGCGAGCGATAGCGAGCCAGCATTGTTTGGAGAAGTCCGGCTTAGCCGGAGAAATTTTTCTATCGAAAAATGTACAAATTTAGCTGGCTGTCAAAACAAAAATATATATATGATGGCTCGCTACCGCTCGCCAGGAATATATTGACACCTGGATGGGGGTAAACGTCTTAAAACAATTGGCTGAATGGGGCCAAATTAAAAAAAATACAGTATCAGAGACAGTAAATGTACCGAAGAAAAATGTGTTCATTAGGATTTTCCTTATAAATGAATTGCCCTTAAAATTTTATGTTGGGTTATATTTGATTAATCTTTTCAGCATAGGAAGGGTCTATGGTAATCAATGCGTTAATAATGACAGTGGGACGTATTCCCTTAATGTCTAAATGATCCTTCCATAGCTGAAATGAAGGCGATTAAGGGGACCCACCTCTTTTTTTTTATCTCCTTTTCTCTTTTTCTCTGGCTCAGTAGGCCTAGTTAATCAAAATATGATAATAAAGGAGGTTTCTGATGGCTAAAGAGCATGTTGAATTGGGTATTATGTGTTTATACATGTACTGCAACCGTATTTTAGCTGGTAATTCTGCCAAATATCGATGTCTACAGCTCCAACTTCTTTATAGAACGAACTCGCAAGTGGTCAATTACAACGCGCCACGAGGAGACAACCAACCGTCAAAAGTCTACCAAGATAAGACCACAAACGAGCCGGTCCCAACACTTAGGGGGAGATGGGCGAGCGATAGCGAGTCTGAAATTTTAAGAGGAAGCAGCCTTCGGCCGGGACATTTTTCTACCGAAAAATGTACAAATATATCTTAAATGGGGGTCTAGGGGGTGTTTTTCTAAGCTTGATGGAGGTCTAGCGAGGAAAGTAAGAAATAAAGAAATAAATTAATTACTAGACCAAACAAACGGCCCATCTCCCCTTAAGCTGTCTCAATGTCCATCTCGCCATCTGGAATAAGACCTCTTGAATTCACTGTGTTGAGCGGTTGAATCTACGAGCTGTAGGCTTATGTCCAGGGCTAGAGTTGGAACATGGAAGATAAATAGTAAAAAAGTAAAAAAGAAAAAAGTAAAAAGTTAGAAAGTAACAGTCCTCACAATGACATATACGGTCCATATTTTTTAGGACTAGGGTTCATTGTCCATACTCTATTCTGACGACTATTTTTTTCCAATAAACAAACGGGCAGCATGGAAGGAAGTAGGGAGAGGCTTGAAACTAATGATTTACAGTAAACATTAAATAAAGATGAATCCAGACATATTATTAATCATATGTTGCTCATGTGACAGTGAATATTCAACACCTTTCTTAAGTAATGAGAGATAAATAGAGACTCACACACACACACTTTATCAAAAGCTTTTTGAGAATCTAAGTAAAGCATATCTATGGCTCTATTTTTATCATACTCACTCAGCATTTTGTGGAAAAATTCCAGCAAATTGGTAAGACATGATCGGTGTCGCTGGAATCCATGTTGGGAATCTGTAGTTAACTTGTGGATTTCTGGGTAGTCAACTATCTTGTCTACTAGTATCCCTTCTAAGAGTTTTACTATGATAGAAGTCAAGCTAATTGGCCGATAATTCTTGAGACACTTATGATCCCCTTTCTTAAAGATTGGGGTCACATTGGCCAGTTTCCAGTCTTCAGGGACCTCTCCATTTTCTAGTGATTTATTGAAGGTATCTGCCAAGAAAGGTGCAATTTCATCTCGCACTTCTCGTACAACTCTACAACTCGGGGAAGAAGAAAGCTATCTGGGCCGGATGACTTGAACCTATTTAACTTATTTATTCCTTTTGCTACCTCCTCTGGGGTACGTCTATTTCTGCTAAGAACTTTACCCTTGTTTGTGCACTAATCCTGGACTTGGTATGTTAGTGGTATTTTCCCTTGTAAATACCGAGGCAAAATAGTCGTTTAGTGATTTAGCTATATCAGTGTCAGAGGTTTGCAGTTGGCCTGCTGGATCCTGGAAACGGACAAGGCTACCCTGGCTTACCTGTGAGAACCACCAAACCATTATTGCTCCTCCATCAAACACGGTAGTTATCAGCCACCACCCAACCCTATTATCGCTTTTAGATTCAAGTTATCTGTCGATATCAAGTATAAATATATAAACAGCATGTATTTGTGTATATTTTTACTTGATATTGATAGATTACTTTAATTTAAAGGCGATAATAGGGTTGGGTGGTGGCTGATAACTACCGTGTTTGATGGAGGAGCAATAATGGTTTGGTGGTTCTCACAGGTAAGCCATGGTAGCCTTGTCCGTTTCTTAGTCATTAATGTGCGACTTTAACCTCATGACACAGAGACAAGTGGCTTATTTCTACACTTTTGGTAATGCACTATATTCACAAAAATTAGGGGACGGTGTGAAATAAGCTGTGTCAAAATTTCATACTGATCCAACTGTTTGTTAATAAGTTATTCCCAAAAACGATGCCACACGGCCTCTGAAACCCATAGTAGGTTGAGGTCTAGTCCAAGCAGTTCATGTTCTGACCTGATCTTGCAATCAATTGGATTTATACAATCTATAACGTACAAGAGAATATCGCCTCCTTTTTGCATGGTTCGGTCTTTGTGGAACATTCTATATCCAGGTATTTCAAATTCCCCAACATAATCTCTGGTACCACTATGAATCCAGGATTCAGTGATAGCCACGACATCAAAGCATTCTGTAGACAACAATGCCCGAAGTTCGGAGAATATACTCCTAATTGACCTGGCATTAAATAATACTACCTTGAGGGGATTCAGGTTTTTCTTAGAACCCCCTAGTTTACCCACTGTCCCAAAGAGAAAGAAGTCTCTGGGGGTAGTGCATTTTCTTACACATTATCTCTCTGTACACTATCAGGAGGTGTTGCAATCTCCTATGCTAGGTGAATCCTCACCTGAGGTAGAAGAACCACTGTCTAGTGGTTCAGGAGAGAGAGAGAGAGAGAGAGAGAGAGAGAGAGAGAGAGAAGGAGAAAAAGAGAGAGAGAGAGAGAGATGCCCCAGGGTATAGGACTCTTGAGAGTAGGGTAAAAGGGTGGAAGAATGTGTACCAGAAAGCTGTAGGGGCTAGCAGAGGGAAACAAGGACGTCTATATAAGAAGTTGATAGAACCCCGGCAAATTAAAGAGGAGGTTTGGAGGTTATTTAATTTGAATAGATATAGATGAGAGAGATACATAGTTACATATATTTACATATATACACAGACCTTACGATCCAAACAAGGTGGTCAGAGAGAGAGAGAGGCCTACAACAAAAAATATCAGCAATAAAACTCGAGGTTTGGGGTTATAAAATTAGAGAAGAGAGAGAGAGCTACATAGAGTTACATAGATACACAGCCTGCACATACCTTGCGGTCCCTACTAAGCAGTCCGGACTTAACGCTAAAATAGAATTTGCTACACAGTGGAGGGCAAGGATAGCAAAGCAGAAGGCTATCTCCCCATCTACCATTCAATGGTCGGCATGAAATTTAGTTGGGGAAACAAGTCCCCCAGCAGAATGAGAACAAAATCTACTAGAACATTCATAGTAAAGAACGAACGAAGTTGAGAAATATTATATGCTACTGATGGTCAACTTATTGATTTATTTATTATTTACATATTTTTGTTTTTACCTATATTATTCCAACCTCCTCAAAATGGATGTCTAGACTCCTTTTGAATGTGTCAATTGTCTTACATTTTACCACTTTATCTGGCAGTTTGTTCCACTCGATGACCACACTGTAGGTGAAGAAGTGCTTTCTGACATCGAGATTCGCCCTGCTGGTTTTTAATTTCATTAAGAGAGAGAGAGAGAGAGAGAGAGAGAGAGAGAGAGAGAGAGAGAGAATAGGAAAGAGGAAGAACAAGCTCCAGACGTGTAAACCTAGAAGGAAAGAGGAAGAACAGGATGAGTATTGAAGACGACAAGAGAGAGTGGGCAAGAGAAGATAGAATATTAGAGGAAAGACACGTGGAAAGCAAGGACAGATAAAGAGAGAGAGAGAGAGAGAGAGAGAGAGAGAGAGAGAGAGAGAGAGAGAGAGAGAGAGAGAGAGAGAAAAAAAAAAAAAAAAAAAGAGATAGAGAGAGAAAAAAAAGAGAGAGAGAGAGAAAGAAAGAAGAAAGAGTAAAATATCATGTATATATAATCTCTTTTAGTTTAACCCCTTCTGTACCGGCGACGTCTTTTTAACTTTATACTGGCTACTGTGAGGCGATTATATTCAGTTTAAGGGGAGATGGGCCGTTTTTTTGGTTCCTTTTCTCCCTCGTGTTTAGCCCCTTTAGTTTTGAGGTTTTAAGACATTCGGCCCATTAGTTTGACGATTTTAACACCTTTCGCCCCATTTCGCTGTCAATTTTAAGACCTTTCGTGCCATTTAGGTGTCGATTTTTTCCTGGCGAGCGATAGCTAGCCTGTCATTTTAAGAGGAACCAGCCTTCGGCCAGGACATTTTTCTACCGAAAAATGTACTAATTTTTATCTAGGGGGTGTTTTTCTAAGTTTGAGGGAGGTCTAGCGAGGAAATAAAGGAATATTGGAATACACGAATTAATAGGCTAATAAAACAGCCCATCTTCCCTTAAAAAAAAACTCCAGCAATTTATAGGCCTCGAACTTAACCCTTTTTCACTACCCTAAATCCTTCTAAAACTGCACAAAATCGTCTAAATATAGCTAGAAAAAACAAGGCGTCGCCGGTATAGAAGGCATATTAGTTTTAAGATATTAAGACGTCCGCTCCGTTAGTTTGGCTATTTTAAAACCTTTCACCCCATTTCTTTGTCAATATTAAGACCTTTCGTACAATTATGTCTCAATTTATTTCCTGACGAGCAATACCAATCGAGCCTGTAGTAGTAACTCCAAGACATTTTTCTATACAAAAAAAAATATAATTTTTTCTTGATTTTTTTTTTTTTTTTTTTTTTTTTTTTTAAAGCTTGATGGAGGGCTAGGGAGGAAACTAAAATAATAGTAGAAAGCTAAATATATAAACAAATAATTACGCCCATCCCACATAAGAGATAACATTTACAAAGCTTAATTAATTAGTTCATATATATTGTGCATTTCAAAACTTAAGGTAATATGATAATAGGAGGATGATACAACATTACCATACATTCATAATATATAGTCTCTCTCTCTCTCTCTCTCATTTTATAACCCCAAACATCTACTTTTATTGCCTTCATTTTATTTACTTTCTAGATGTCTCCCACTCCCCCCCCCCCCCCCCCCCCCCGTCTCTCTCTCTCTCGCTTCAATTTTCCTCCTCTCCCTCCCCTTTAATCCCTCTTCTCCCCCCCCCCCCCTCATGTCCAAGGCAATACTCCTATATCGTCCTCCATCCACCGTCTGCCCGCCTCCCGCCACCCCCCCCCCCCCCTCTTTCCTCCTTCCCTTCTTTTCCTTTGTATTCTCTCTCTCTCACTTTATCTATCTGTCCATCTATCTATGTATCTATCTCTCTTTCTCTCTCTCTCTCTCTCTCTCTCTCTCTCTCTCTCTCTCTCTCTCTCTCTCTCTCTCTCTCTTCCAATTGACCACTTGCGAGAGTTTCGTACTATAAGGAAGTTGGAGCTGTAGATGTCAATATTTAGCAGAATTACCAGCTAAAGGTACGATTTTAGTTACTGGACACCTATTTGACAGGTACCACCAGCGATTTAATACATATTTGTTTTCGGTTTCCACGCATCCAACACAAAGCTACACCTTTTTCTGGTCCGTTAATAGTATTGAAAACGATAATTATCGCGAATAGACTCACAGCGTTATTATACATAATTTATTAGGGAAAGTGAAGCTCTATGGAATCCTTATAATATACCCCCCCATTTTATCCATTGGAAACCTACAATATCATCGCATTTCCGATTAATAGCGACATTGACGGCTCCAACTTCCTTATAGCCTGAAACTCGCAAGTAGTCAATTATATAACCCCAAACCTTGAAATATATTATTGAGATTCTATTTACTTTGTAGACGTCTCTCTCTCTCATTTTACACTTCGGAATAATATTCATTTGCAGTTCGAGTTCATATTGGGCTTGAAAGTATGTCGTTGACTGTACTTATAATCCATTCGTTAGGTTACGCCAGTTTGAATCTTTGCACCTTCTAAATCATCTGAGCTAATACATAACATCGTATTGCCTCATTTGCGTTCGATACTACTTCTAATAGCATATTGCTGTAATAGAATTTATTAATATAATTTTCCATAAATCAACTTCAAAAACTATATTATACTCTTTATTGAAAAGCAAGTTCTATCAAAAAATTAATCCGGATAGATATACAGTAATTGCATAGAGAACAAGTATCCTGAGTGGGCTAGAGAATATGGTATCCGAGTGTACCTCCAGGACCAAAGGAGTAAAATTAATAATATCTAAATATAAAATCATATTAACAAAGGGCCCTCTTAAACTGCATATAATCGGCTAATGTTAGCCGACATTATTTCCATTATATTCTGGCAACTATCAAATTATTTCATTCAGCTTAGGAAGGACTTCTGCTAATTAAAAAGGCTATAGACTATCTCACTTAACCCTTTGGACTACAACAGATCCTTCTTAAACTGCATACAATCGTCTAAATATAGGTAGAACAAAATTAAAAGGATGTCGCCGGTACAGAAAGGGTTAAACTGCATGGAATCGTCTAATGTTAGCCTGAATATAAGTTTAGAAACCAGTCATCGTGCTGAAGGAATAAATATCCGTAATGGACTGGCCAAACTGTCTTATTGTTCTGTATCAAGCTTATCTCAACAGGCTTGGGTTAAGGGGGTAGTACTCGCTTTGCATGGACCCCCTTCTCCCTCATGTTTAGCATATAAGTTTTGAGGTCTTAAGGCATTAGTTCCGTTAGTTTGGCGATTTTGAGACATTTCGCCTAATTTTGTATTCAATATTAAGACCTTTCGTGCCATTTAGGTGTCAATTTCTTCCTGGCGAGCGGCAGCGAGCCTCTAATTTTAGAAGGAATCGGCCTTCGGCCGGGAAATGTGCAAATTTATCTTGAAAAGGGATCTAGGGGGTGTTTTTCTAAGCTTGATGGAGGTCTACCGAGGAAACTAAAACATTATTGAATATATAAATATATATAGCCCACAACACAAGTACTACTCCCTTAATTAATGCAGAAGCTTCTCCCTCACTTACATTTCCTCAATGTTATAAACCCAATCCCAGAGTGTTATTGCCTAGATATACACACACACACACACACACACACACACACACACACACACACACACACACACACACACATACCCCCCCTCTCTCTCTCTCCTTGTATCATTCTCTTTTATCAACTCATGAAAAAGTCACCTTATTATTATTATTCATTCCTTTATTCTCCCACCTTTACGGCTTCCTAATCAACCCGTTCTTTCCCTCCTTATTATGTAGCATAATATAGTTATATCTGTATCCTTTCACATTCTTACTATCTTGTAATATGCACTTGTATCTTATTTTTTTGTCTCGTATATCTCTTTCTTAACTCTATAAATTAGCCACCATTATCTTTTCTCATCGACAAGAGAGAAAAAGAAAGAAAAATCATAAGGCTATCACACCTCACTACTCTATCTCCCTCTCTCTGTATCTATCTATATATTTATCTATCTATATATCAAGCAATCAAAACTAATCAATCTAAACCAACCTCTCTCTCTCTCTCTTTCCTCGTATCTAAGCCTCATATACGCCAGCCATAAACTCACCATCCCATTACTCAATTTTCCTTCCCAACATCCTCCTTCCCCTTCTGTCTTTAACCCTTGAGTACCGGTGCCGTCCTTTTAACTCATATCTGGCTACATTTATAAGATTGCATTCAGTTATAAAAGGGCCTTCAGCAATTAACAGGCTTTCAAATATCTCACTTAACCCTTTTTACTACCTCAGATCCTTCTTAAACTGCAACAATTTTTTTAAATATAGGTGGAATAAAACTTGAAAGACGACGCCGGTCCAAAAGGGGTTAATGGCTTCATTCTCTCTCTCTCTCTCTCTCTTTCTCTTTCATATCCCCGTATTTCTTCACTTTATCATGTCTTTCCTCTTATATCTTTCTTCAACTCTCTCTCTCTCTCTCTCTCCTCTATGTCACTCCTTTCCTCGCCCATCTTTCTCCCAATAGGCTTTCTTTTCCACCTTTCTATATCTTTTCCATTCTTATTCATCTTTCGTTTGATATATATATATATACTATATATATATATATATATAATATATATATATATATATATATATATATATATATATATCCATTGTTTATCTCTCCCCTTTACCCCCCCCCCCCCCACCCCCCACCCCCATTCTCCTATTCCATACATCAGCTGTTATTGTCTGGCTAGCCACGGACATCTTCAGGGAATAACAACTCGCTTACATCTCTCTCTCTCTGCCCCTCTCTCTTGGACCTCCATATATCAAGTACCATTATTGCTATCTCTCACAACAAATATCTTTAGGGCACCATACATCACTCCCATCTCTCTCTCTCTCTCTCACACGCACACACACACACATCAACTAACATTCTCTCGCAACATCATCATCATCATCTCTCTCTCTCTCTCTCTCACACACACACACACACACACACACACACACACACACAGCAACTACAATTCTTTAGCCACAAACATCCTTAGGGTCCCACGGCTCCCTCCTATTGCACCCCATCATAAAACACCAACCCACAACTTAATACTCTCCTCTCTCTCTCTCTCTCTCACGCAGGGAAACGGTTGTAAAATTATAGGTAAATCTTTTAACTCACACGAATCTAAGAATGTCTTCTTCAATCGAGTTGTCAACTTGTCGAATGGTATTCCCCGAGACGTTATAGACTGCAGCACCATTGATTCTTTTAAACTTCGCCTAGACAAATATCTTGCATCAAACCCGCGACTGGCTACGTTTGTAAATGAATAACTTTATTTTATTCCCCCATCAGATTCATGAAGGATTATTGAGTATATACTGTATATATAATTATATATTACGAAGACTTTACTCTCTTTTTCCCAGATATACGAAAGATCACTTATAACTCTTATGTTACTAACCCATCTGTCCCCTACTAACTTCGTAACCCTGCCATGGACATTAGTTCCAGGGCAGTAGTTCCCTTTCCATTTTCCCTTACCTACTCTAAGCCACTGTTTGGACACTTGATTCTCAGTGTTTTGGAGAACAAGCAGCCTAGAGGGGTCACTAGATCTGTTGTTGCTTGATTTCCTTTGTACTTCTTTGCACTCTCTCTCTCTATGTCTTTCTCTCTCAACACAAACACACACACACATACACACAGTGGAAAAAAGAAATGAAAACAAATAATAGACAAATAAATATATAAACACATTTAGAAAAACAAACAATAAATACATAAAAATATCCAATACTTTTACCAATATATTCCCCCCTGTGGCATTATTAGGGTACCACGAACCAAGGATGAGTCTTTTATCCTCGCTAACGTTTGCTAATTTTTTTGTTATTTTTTACCAGACAAATACAGTAGATACATTTTTTTTTCTATAACAGGCTTGCTTTTTGGTTATCATTATTATTGTTGGCCAACTTCACATAAGAAAGAAGTCTTATTTTTCTGTTTCCTGTGGTTGTTGTTGTTGTTGTTGTTCTTCTTGTTATTGTTGTTGTTAGTGAGTTATCATTGTCAATATTTGTGTTGTCTTTTGTGTCGCCTTCCGTATGAGACACGTCTTGCGCTTCTGTTTGTTGTTGTTGTTGTTATTCGTGTGTTGTCATTGTTGTGTCTTGTTTTTGTGGTTTTTGTTATTGTTATTATTGTTGTTGATGTTGTTGTTGCTAGTGTATTATTGTTGTTGCTACGGTTTTGGTGTGACTATTTGTGTGTTATTATTGTTGTTGTTGTTAGAAAGGGAATGTAAAAATGGACAGAGTTTTTTCGACAGAGCTAAGGAGGTTAATCTTCTAGCGCTTCGCCGTATTGAACGTGTAATATATTATTGCCTAATACATAATATTTTATCTCTCTCTCTGTCAGCTATAGGACAACTCGGCCCACCCAACTTGTCTCTCTATCTCACTCTCACTCTCTCTCTCTCTCGCACCCCTACCCACCCACCATTAATCTATCTATCTATCTATCTGTTTGTCTATCTATTGGTGTAGCGTTCTCAGTCACTCCCTCTCCCTCAGTCATTCACTCACTCTTACATTCTCTCTCTCTCTCTCTCCCACCCACAACCTAATCAACTTAACACAGTAACTAACCCCAATGTTTCTCCACTAATCACCCGCACCGCCCTCTCCAATTTAAGGGGGTCACTGGCTTTTTTTTTGTCTTTCTCTCCTATTCGCTCTTTCCCTGGCTTGTATCCATTCGGCCCCATTCAGCCAACTGTTTTAAGACGTTAATCCCCATCCAAGTGTCGATTGCTTCCTAGCGAGCGATAGCAAGCCAGCATTGTATGGAGAAATCCGGCTTTGCCGGAGAAATTTTTCTATCGAAAAATATATAAATTTAGCTTGCTGTCAAAAAAAAATATATATATATATACGCTGGCTCGCTTCCACTCGCCAGGAAAATATTGACACCTGGATGGGGTTAAATGTCTTGAAACAGTAGGCTGAATGGGGCCGAAAGGATACAAACTAAAAAGAGAGGGAGAGAAATAGAAAAATAGCGAGGTGGGCTCCCTTAAAGCACTCCTACCCCGCCATTTTCTTCCCATTACATCTTTAGGGTAGGGGGTGGGTGGAGGAGGGGGGGCTCAACAGTACAATAGCTCCAACTTACAACTTTATTTTTCTCCCATAATCGTTCGTTCTATGTCTCTCTCGCTCTCGCTCTCTCGCTCTCGCTCTCTCTCTATCTCTCTCGTCTTCAGTTTCTACACGACTATATTCACATGCTACGGTTTCGTCTTCAACTCCACTGCTACACACTTGTGTTTTTTGTTAAGTTTGATCCCTAGACCTCAAATAAGCTTAAAAATAACACCCCTAAGAACCTTCTCCGAGACTAATTTGTACATTTTTGGGTAGGTAGCCCGTTTCACCTTGTTGTTGTTGTTGTTATTTGTTCTCTCTCGGTATGTTAACATCGTGATTTACAGGCTCGCTGTTGCTCGCCCAGAAAACAAAAATTGACACCAAAATAGATTGAATCGACTTATTTTCGTCAAGCTAATATGGTGAAACATCTTAAGAAAGAAAGTAGATGCAACATGGCGGCTAGCTAAGAAAATTGGGGCAGATTTATACCTTTCTAATAGTCTGTCCAGTACCACCCCATTACAATGCTCCACTGTAACCATTTGCCCTTCCCCATAAACAGACCTTGCTTTTGCCATGTTTGAGCAATGTATGTTAGTTTGTCCCCTAGGCTAACGAAAGCGCCTTCCCAGACTTCCTTCAAACTAAAAATTGCCCATCCATGCCCCATTCAACCTAAATAAATAAAATGTCCCCGCAGAAGGCCGATATCTTTCAAGTTATAGGCACGCTATCGCTCGGCCAGAAAAAAATCGACACCTGAATGGGAAACGTCTTACTATCGCCAAGCTAATGGGGTACAATGTCTATAAACAGGGAGTAGATGCAACATGGCGGCTAGTTCACAGAAGTTGGGCCAGACCTTTTATAAACAATTTTGCCCTCCCCTATAAACAGACCCACCCGCAGTCATCGCTTTTTTTGTTTCCATGTGTCTTTGTTTCTTTCTTTCGTCTCTTGCTCTCTATTATTGCATAATAATTTATGTAGTTGGAAATATTAGTCACATCGTGTACGCTCGATCCAGGAGGTGTCTGCGTCCCTGCGCTAATCGTCTGGTGTGTGCAGCTTGGTAGGGTTGGCGCCTCTGCCTGCGACTGTGTCCATGCGTCAGGGACGATCGTCTCTGGCACATGGATATGGTTGCGGGCGGGGGTGCCGGCCCTGCCGGGCTGTGCGCCCCGGATGGTCGGCATGGGGGTGCGGATGCTTCTTGGAGCGGGTGTGCGGTATGTGATGATTGCATTCAGCTAACTATGACCTCAATAACCATTGATATAATGGAAAATATGAACAGTCTCCTCATATGATTGCACTAGTTGTGTAGTGCTATTAGTTACAACCTGTCAATAAATAATTCAGTCACTACAAGCTATTTTTTTTTCCATGAGCTACGTATATACAGACCATGTGGCAATTAAATGAGGAAACTATAATAACCATATGAAAAATGCCAACCTGATTTATAAACACAAATATGAATGTAACCAGACGACGATGCTGTTGTTTCAGTGGAATAATGGCTCTTTGAGCAGTATGTATCACTTTACCAGTGGGTGTCCCCTCACAGGATGGGGGGCGCTGCTCAATAAACTCGCCCCTCGGGGCAAAATCAAAATCAATCTCTCTCTCTCTCTCGTCTTCAGCTTCTACACCACCTTGACCTTGAGGATTATGACGTATTTTGACATTTTATTCTGACTATCCTAAGGATAAAGACATATCTCATTTAACCTTCTGACTTCCATATACCCTTCCTAATCTGAATAATAGTGCTTAGGGTGCCCGACTCTCCCAAATATACCTGGAGTGAGTGGGTTCGAATCCTGGTCAGGATACCTCTCTCCCAACCTGTCGCACCTTATCATTAGATGATAAGGGTTGTTATTATGGACACTATAATTACCCTTTACATACTTTTCTTTAACTCATAATTTTAATAGTGTACTTAGATTATAGATCAGCCAATGACACACGAAAACAAATCCGTAAATCTCGTAATTGTTCATAAGAGTTTGTGCAGTTGCCCATATAAGTTCCGTTCTTCTTCATGATCGTATGTATGAAAGTAAAATAGTGTGAATGAATAGCGAGTGTGGTTTATCTTAATAATTATATGTTGACTAACCTGATGAGGTAACCACTGCCTAAGAAACTACACTCGTAATTCTATCATGCGCATAATATTTATATGCGTAAGATCACGGAGAGGAACAACACTTACATGGGCAACTGTACATCTCCAAATTAAAGGTAAACCAATGGCGTCGTTTTGTATATACGTTGGCTTGTCTCGTCCTTCTCGGTAAAAAGGCTCCAGAGGCAGCTTTAATTCTCTCTTTTACTACCAGAGGGCATCAGATTCTGTTCTAGGCTACTATAAACTCTCTCTACTCTATCTATCTATCTCCCCCCCCCCCCTCTCTCTCTCTCTCTTTCTCTATCTCTATCTATCTATCTATCTTCCCCCTTCTCCCTAATCTATCTATCTTCCCCCCCCCCCCACCCACTCTCTCTCTCTCTCTCTCTCTCTCTCTCTCTCTCTCTCTCTCTCTCTCTCTCTCTCTCTCTCTCTCTCTCTCTCTCTCCTCTCTCAGTGTAAATACAAC
Organism: Paralithodes platypus; assembly: GCA_032716605.1. Classification (NCBI taxonomy): domain Eukaryota; kingdom Metazoa; phylum Arthropoda; class Malacostraca; order Decapoda; family Lithodidae; genus Paralithodes; species Paralithodes platypus. The sequence goes on from CM064498.1 coordinate 19,395,607, forward strand.
TTGCTACCATAGCTGGGGTCTAAAGCAGAAGAGGTTTAATTAACACTAGCGTAGGAGGCCATTTGTCCACCTAAGAGACCAGGACCGCCAAGCATAACCTTCCTCGGCGGCCGTAAACAATCCTTCAGTATAGCAAAGGAAATAAATAACCGAACGTACAGTCGTGCTAATAAGTCATGTCTCGGCACCAAGTATGTTTTGATCAATAATTGGTATCAGCAATATCTAAGCTTCATTTCTTCATATCGAGTGAAATATACAAACATGTTCCTACACTTACCCACCCTATTCAACATCTGACAGACATTAATACAGCACAGAGCAAGCCAAACGTAATGACAGCTGGGACATGACTTATTAGCGCGACCGTACAGTACAGGCGTGCTCAGGAAATTCTGGATAATTTTTGGAAGCGAAATTACAATACACTGGCAAACTATTTTAGGGGAGATGGACCGCTTTTCTGGTCTATTAATTAATTTATTCCTTTATATTTTAGTTTCCTCGCTAGACCTCCTTCAAACATAATAACACATCCATTAGATCCCCCTTCTAGATAAATTTGTACATTTTTCGGAAGAAAAATGTCCCGGCCGAAGGCCGATTCTTCCACCATTACAGGCTCACTATCGTTCGCCAGGGAAATTTGTTACACCTAAATAGCACGAAAGGTCTTAATATTGACAAATAAATGGGGTGAAAGGTCTTAAAATCGACAAATTAATGGGGCAAACATCTTAGCATCTGAAAACCAATGGGGCTAAACATGAGGGAAAAAGTGGTTCAGAAAACCGGCCCATCTCCCCTTTAAAAAAAAACAAAAACAAAAGTTGAGACACAAAGATCATACTACTGGGATTCACTATAGTCTGTTCATTCTAGGTTGGGCAGAAATCGTAACCTCTAACCTCTGTCGCTCGAAGAGGACTAGAGTAATCGAGCTAACATTTTACCAAATAGGAAGACTTGGCTAGGGATTAGGTGTGGAAATTGACAGCTCATTTGCTCTAGCCCTTTTTTGAGTTACAGAGGTTAGAGGTTACGATTTCTGCCCAACCTAGAATGAACGGACTATAGTTAACGCTCACTGGTTTTCTTTTTATCATTTGGAGGTGTTCAAGTAGTCCTGATAACGACTGTACACTCCAAGACATAAATCCTGGCCCAATATGAATCCTAGAACAGTACAAACGAACCTCCAAAGTGTAAATATTGAGTACAAATAAAATAGTACATATACTGTACAGTATAAGGACAAATATGAATACAAATATATGATTCGATTCATTTCTAGATAGCGTCCAAAGTTTAATGTCACGATATATTCCCAGGAATGTACAGCATTATGGATTGAGTGTGCAGCACTTATTAATTTCTTAACTACAATCATCTCCCTGTAATGAACAGCTTAGTCATTGATATGTTAACTAGATATTGATCTCTCTCTCTCTCTCTCTCGAATACCGCCCCCAGGTCTCTCGCTCTACTTCAACTCTCCTGTCCCCCCCCCCCTCCACTTCCTGACCAACCAACCCCTCCCTGCTGATAACCCCCTGCAGGAGATCTCACCCGTCCTCCCTCTCCGTCCCCTCCTGACCAGCCCCCCACCTCCTATACCCCCACAGGAGACCTGACCCCCTATCCCCTATCCCCCATAGCAACTCGGCCCGCCCCCCTGGATAATTCGCCCTTGTACCGACTCGTCCCCCTGGAAAATTGGACCTCTTTAACAGGATGTGTGTTGTTCCTTGGTGAGACACGTCGACACACTTTCGGCTCCAGGGACGGCTTTCGGTTAGTTTGGCCCTTGTTCTTGCCAGGGGGTTTCTTTTTGTAGGGAGATAGCGAGTGGGTGGGAGGCAGGGAGAAAGAGAGAAAACAAAGAGAGAGAGGTAGGCAGATAGTTATCTATCTATCTAGCTAGCTAGCCAAATACATAGACAAATATATATATATATATATATATATATATATATATATATATATATATATAGAGAGAGAGAGAGAGAGAGAGAGAGAGAGAGAAAGAGATAGATAGAGACGAGAATGCAAGCACTACACACATTACTTGACTACAATCTTCATCCTCCCCCCCCCCCCCCTCCCCCTCTCTCTCTCTCTCTCCCTCTCTCAGTTCACCCTCCTAACTCCCCCTCCCCCCTTCCTTTCCAAATGCGCCCCCTCCTTGCTTCCTAGAAACGGCCTTACCTTACTTCCTATTCTCCCTCCCTTGTCTTGTCTTGAGTTTATTCTCTGCTATCCTTTCCTTCGACTTTCCATTACTATCGGATTTGTTATCTCTACTAGATTTCCGTCCTGACCACCTTGCTGGGATTGTAAGATCTGTGCGGTCAGTGTATTTATGTACCCACTTTCCCTTACTATCGGGTTTGTTATCTATTCTATAATTAAGTCCTGACCACCTCGCTGGGAACGTGAGGTCTGTGTGGCCAGTGCATCTATGCAAATCTATGTAAATATTTGTAACTCAACTTTCGCTAATTCTGTTACACCTAGATTAGATTTTATTTGTATTAACCTTATCAGAATTTGAGGATGCATTTAACACTTTATTGGAATTATTATTAGATGATTTTATGCAATTTAGGAAGGATCCCGAGGAATCAAAGGGGTCAAAATTATCTAAAATCTAGCTCTCAATAGTTCTTCCTTAATTAAAAATATCGTCAAATAATAGCCAGAATAAACTGTCAAAACGCATCATAATCTTGAAGGGGTTAATTTGTTCTATTATAATTATTTGTGTCAATCCGGCTATCAACACTTTGACTAATTATCTCTTTTTCCATTCAACTCCCATCTTGAATTTTCTAGTTCCATTTTCATTGTTCATGTTTGTTATTTGGTCGTGTGCATACCATTGGAAAAACGACGTTCATTCCATAATGATAAGCCTAAATGGTGGAATAAAGAGATTGCAGACTGTTTGCTTGCAAAGAATATTGCTCATGAAATATTTAAAACCTCGGAAAATGATGAAGAACGAGTAAAATTCATAGACCTACGACGTAAAGCCAAAAAGTGAATTAAGCAAAGTAAAAAGACCCTGGAGTTACATGTTGCGAATCAAAGTATAACAAACCCGAGAGAATTCTATAGTTACATCATAATGAAGAAAGTAGTCACTTCAACTATTGGACCCTTAGTAGATGAGAACAGAGATTACACAAAAGACGAGTAATTTTCCTCAATACCTTTTGTGCATCGGTTTTTACAACAGAAGACCTTAGTGATATCCCTACAGCATCGTCAGTTCGGATAGACAATTCTGATGCTCTAAGTAATATTATCATTACAGAGAGAGATGTACTGAAATGTTTGGAGAAACTTAAGTTAAACAAATCAACTGGACCCGACACAATCTCACCTAAGGTTATAAAAGAAGCTAAATGTGAGCTCTCCAAACCACTGACATTGCTTTTTAATAAATCCTTGCAGTCTGGGACTATGCCTGATGAGTGGAAGGTAGCTAAAGTAACACCGATATTAAAAAAAGGCAGCAAATCTTTACCTAGTAACTATCGTCCAATTAGCTTAATCTCAGTTGTCTGTAAAATGCTAGAAACACAAAGAGACAGACTCGTAAACACTTAGAGGAAAATAACATACTCAAAGATACTTAACATGGCTTCCGTAACAAACGTTCCTGTTTGACGAACTCTTAGACTTCTTCCACGATATGCTCAACCTACTGTACAGTATATGACGAGACACTGTACAGTATATGACGAGACACTGTACAGTATATGACGAGACACTGTACAGTATATGACGAGACACTGTACAGTATATGACGAGACACTGTACAGTATATGACGAGACACTGTACAGTATATGACGAGAGTAAAGCTGTAGATAGGAGTAAAGTTGGTTGGTGGAGAGAACATAATAATACCTTGATTTTCAAAAGACCTTTGACAAAGTACCCCACAAATGTTTATTGATAAAATTGGAAGTGCATGGAGTACAAGGGATAGTGTTGAGATGGATGGAAAACTGGCTTAGTGAAAGGAAGCAAAGGGTAGTCATAAATGGTAAAGCATCGAAATGGACCAATGTAACTAGCGGGATACCCCAGGAATCGGCCCTAGAGCCAGCTCTCTTTCTAGTTTATATAAATGACATAGATGAGGTCCTCACCTGTACAATTTCAAAGTTTGCAGACAATATAGAAATTGCAAATACTGTACTCTCAAACGAACATGGAGAAGATATGCAAAATAACATAGATAACCTGTCATGTTGGGGTCAAATTTGGTCAATGAGTTTAAATGCAGGTAAATGTAAAGTATTCCATATCGGGACCTGAAATGAGATAGCAAACTATTCAATGAATGGCACCCAGCTTAAGAGTGTAGACAAAGAAACTGATCTGGGAGTAACAATATCGATTAACCTAAAACCCAGTCAACAATGTTCAGAAGTTGTTAAGAAGGCAAATAAAATAATTGGCTTTATAGGCAGGTCATTCAAGCAAAAATCCAAAAATGTAATCCTCTCACTTTACATTTCCCTAGTCCGTCTTCTTCTGGAATATTGTGTTCAATCCTGGTGCCCCTACTACCAAAAAGATATTGATAAACTTGAACGAGTTCAACGTAGAGTTACCAAAATGATACCTAATCTAAGAAACAAACCATATGAGGAGCGTCTTAGAGAATTGTGTTTATTTTCTTTAACCTAGCGCAGATTAAAAGGTGACCTAATTCAAGTCTTCAAAATCATCAAAGATATCGACAATATGAACTATACTGTAATAAGTACTTTACGATCGACTAATCGAACTACACGCGGGGAAATGGTTTCAAAATCATTAGTAAATCTGTTAACTCGCACGAGTCTAAGAATTTCTTCTTCAATCTAGTTGTGAACTTGTGGAATGGGCTTCCTCAAGATGTTTTAGATATCAGCACTGTTGATTCCTTTAAACATCTAGACAAGCACCTCGCCTTACCCCCCGCGACTGATTGCATTTGTAAATTAATTACTTTTGCTCAGATACATTGAGGATCACTTGTAGCTGAGTTATGTTACTAACCCAAATTGTTCCCTACTAACATTTCCTAACCCTGCCAGGGATATTGGTCTTAGGGCAGTGCTTCGCTTTCCATTTTTCTCTTACCCACTCTGAATCACTGTTGGACACTTTGAACAGCAGTGATTTAGAGGCCAAGCAACCTCGAGGGGACGCTAGTCCTGTTGTTGCTTAACTTCCTCTGTACTCCTTTGTACTTTGCACTCTCTCTCAAGGAAGTCTTTTTCTCTGCTATCAATTCCTTCCACTTTCCTATACAGTATTTTAGATTTGCTATCTCTGTTAGAATTAAGTCCTGACTGCCACGCTGGGATCGTAAAGTCTGTGTGACCAGTGTATATATGTAAATCTTCTTAGACCGATCTCCCCCCACCCCCCTCTCTCTCTCTCATTTCCCTCCCTACATGTTATCCCCCTGGAGGCATTCCCCCCCCCCCCCCACCTTTGAAGACGGACCCCCACCCTGAGGAATATGGGCCTTCATCTCAAATCCAGAGAATCCAGAGAATTTTGGTATTTCTATCAAAGAACACCAGTTCATATTTACACTTCAGAAGGACCTGTCACAGTCGATTGGTAATATATATATATATATATATATATATATATATATATATATATATATATATGTATATATTTCAGCTATACTCTTGTCCTTAGGGAAGCGGAGTCGTATAATGAATAGTAATTAGGCCAACGTAAGAAACAACATCTTTATTGGATACCGTTTCGGCTTCTCTTTATGAGCCATCATGAGATAAAAAAAAATATATATAACGTACATGTAGCTAATTTGTTGTGTAAAATATTATTTCAATGAATTATTGACGAAAATACCAAAGAATGGGAAACTAAGACGAAAACTAGTGAAACTTTTGAAAATCATTGTGTTTTGTGTACAGTGCCCGTAACTAAGTTGACATTGCAAAATAGTGAATAAAAGCGATTTTTATATAGTTGAGGGATAAGTAATATAATAGTATAATTTTAGTCAAAAGAGTAGAAAAGCGTGGTAATCAACTAAGGGAAGTAAACATAATTAAATTAGAGAATATCCTAGTGTATAAGCAAGGTTAAACTGGCGATATTTAAATATCATGAGTTGCTCTGCAATCCTAGCAGTAAGATGGCGTTTGGTTTGACCAATGTAGGTCGCATTACAGCGACTGCACTTATAATTGTAAACCACGGAGAAGCGCAATGCATCTTGGATTCGGTCCTTATATCTAAAGCATCGAAATAGGGTCATAGGTGATTGAAATGCAATTCTTTATGAGAGTTGAGGGTAAAAATTTCGTATTGGTTTGTAAATTTTGTTACGTATATTACACGATTTGTTACCTAGGAATGGGATACAAAAATATATTACGTTTTATTGAGCGGTTTGAGCTATAGGTTGAAGGGAGTGTAATTTTGTTAATTGTTTTCCTATATACAGTAGGTGTCTGTGAATTGTGTTGGGAAGCCATTGAGTTTTAAAGTATTTGTTAGATATTCTAATCCTAGGTGGAGTGACAAATATGTTGAGCACATTTTGTAAGCTCTGGTTACTAGAGTAAGAATGAGATTTATTTTGTATTGAATTGGAATGGTAAAATTGAAGTTGGTCATCAGTCCAGTAAAAATGGGTTTCCTATAAATGGATATAGAGAAGGAAGATTCAGTTTTCTCTAAGTTTATGTCGAGAAATGGAAGTTTATGGGCATGCTCTGTTTCACAAGTGAATTTTATGTTTTCATGTTTAGAATTTAGGTAGCTTAGGAAAAGGGGAATATCATCTGGGGAGCTGAACAGTAATTAAGTGTCATCTATATAGCGTCTGTACATTAGGGGTTTAAAAGATACTGGGCAATTATCTAACCATTGAGTTTCATAATAGGCTAAGCATATATTGGCGAGGCTACAACTGAGAGGATTGCCCATTGCTAGGCCATCATTTTGTTTGTATGTAGAGTCATCAAAAATAAATATAGAGTCCTTAACTGATAAAGAAAGAAGTTTATGAAAATTAGATTTGTTGAAGCCCTGTACGATATCGGTGTTTGGAAATGTGTGTTCGGTGTATATGCTAATTGTTTCGTTTAGAGGGATATTATTGAATAATTGTTTTACGTCAAATGAGGCCATAGTACAACTATTTATGTTGAGTTCAGAAATGTCTTTAGCAAATGAAGTCTTTTACCATGTAAGCATTTTTAGTTAGTGGTGTTATTAAAGGGATGATAATTTTTGCTAAATTATAGTTTGGAGTACCTATATATACCCATGTATATACAATATATATAGGCTACATATATATATATATACTGTATATTGTATATATTTCATCAAAAGCACACAAAAACAGAAACAAGCAGAATCACAAAATCGTAAAAGCACAAATTCACAAAAACACGATGTTATTACCGTTTCTCTCCATGCTCTTTCCTCTCTCCGTTTCCCCTATAACACAGCTAAATATTTTAACGTAGTAAAGAGAGTGAGCAGGAAAGCGAAATAAGAATACGCAAAAACATTCAAGAAATTATATAATACAATATGCAGAATCTGAAATGGGAAAATGGGAATTATTAATAAGGAAAACGGAGAACAGGAGGAAAAGGGAAAGGAAATAATAGAATGTGAACATAAGGAGGATAAATGAAACATAAAAACTGAGCAATATACAGAAAGGATGAACAATTAGACCAAAAATGAAGATAGAAGAATACAAGAGGAGAAAGACGGAATGGATAAAGAAGAACACAGGAAAACAAAATATAAAAGTTTCCCTTTCTATATTTAGGACGATATTCTTCATTATATTCAGGCGACGATTTGATGACTTTATACAGCTAAAGAAGCCCTTTAGATAAACAAAGTTGTAAAATCTATTTAATTTATAACTTTAATACATTCCTAAGCTAATAACTAAATAGGCCTACTAATCTACATACAATACTAAGCCAAGAAAAAATATATAAACACACACACCATTTGTAATCTTAACAAAATAGTTAACACAAAAATGAGATAACAAACTGCCCCATGGTATGTAGAAAAGGTTATAAGGAGGAGGAGAGTAAGTTCAAGAAGATGAGAGCAAATTAAAGAAAACAATAGAGAAAGAAGGAAGAAGCGAAGGGAGTAGTAGAGAAGGGGGGGGGGGGGGGAGGAAGGGAGGAGAGGGAGGGGGAGAAGTGTTCTAGTCAAGTGGTGCCAACTACTAAATTGCCTCAAGCTGTTTTGTTGACTCTCTCTCTCTTTCTCTCTCTCCCTCTCTCCCTCTCTCTATCTCCTGGCCTTCCTTTCGGCCACCATTCTCCCACTTTAATGATCTCATTCTCCCTTCTTCCCCATTCTGCCTGGTCTCTGCTTCCTTGTTCATTAGTTCGCCCCTTGTTCTCAGCTTCTCTCTCTCTCTCGCTCTCTCTCTCTCTCTCTCTCTCTCTCTCTCTCTCTCTCTCTCAGCCCAGAAAATTCAAATTTCACAGAAATATCCCCACTTCCTCCTTCCATTGATTTTCGCCTCTAAAGACCTTTCTTCTCCATTTCCTTTTGCCTTTTATTAGGGTTTTCGTTTACTTAATTCTACGGACCCGCTTACCTGTCCATTAATTAAGATCATATGTATTGGACTATTTTAGTTATGTATTTATGTATTATATTTTAATTATCTTTTTTTAGAGTCTTTTAATAGATTTTTAGATTTTACCTTTGTGATATCCTTAATTGGTTTGTACTATAAATGTAGCTTATTTGTAGGGTAGCAATTGTTAGGGGTCATGTGTTCATAATATGCTCACAGGTATGATGCGTCCGTTGCGTACATGATTAGTCCATTTCGTACAGAGCACGTGCGTCGTACATGCGGCATTCCGGACGAACACAACCGAACTCGGCCGCATCTCATGCATATTCCAATAGTAACTTGTATGTATTTCCCAAACCTCATACACACGATTTGCATACGCTACACGCACAAATCATTCGTGGGTGGTAGAATATATAAATATGATAAGCATAATTATAATATCAATAAATATAATGATAATATTCAAGAAGTATAAGTAAGAATTGAAATGCAAAACATACATTTCAAATGAGTAATTAATAGTATACAGTGTAAGTATAAGTTTAATTATACTAATCAAGAAATACACAAAGGAAAACAAATTCAAACTATTAATTACAAATATTGATGGCATACATTAGAAATTAATAGATAGCTAATACTATTATTTGGTGCTGTCTGGACCATATGCCCTCATTTATATGTGTGGCAGGGTTCTCGTGCTTGGTGCGTCTGTGGTGTGTGTGTGGTGCGTCATTCATGTGTGTCGTGTGTGTTGTGTGCTTCGTGTACATAAATTATTCGCCCCCAGGCATATGGTAAGGAGTTGCTGGAACTCCTGTTTCATTTGCCTGGCTACCCCCACTGTTTCAATTTGTGCCTCACCTACACAGAGAGTAATCCAGCTAACTCTCGTAAACCACCTCTTCCTCCTATTCATTTCACTACAATTAACAAGCACACCATACATCTTTCCAAAACATCTAAATTACTTGTGATGTACGGTACCTTGATATTGACTCTCTGTCACTTTCAACCTTTGGGGGAGACACTTGTTACAGGCAGCTTTGTCTTTTGCCTCCTTCATACATATAGGCAAAAACCTGATAATGTCTTGGGGACATTTTAGCCTATTTCCCCCCCCCCCAAAAAAAATAAAAATAAATAAAAAAAAATAACAAAAATAATATATATATATATATATACGGTATATATATATATATATATATCTACTGTGAGCCTGAAATAGAGATAGTTTACGTCATCCTAAAAGCCGGTATATAGTCAACATTCAATGACCAAAACATTTCTGGAATATTTTGCTCTGGTATCGGAAACTAGACTGACGATAGATGAATTTAGGTGACAGAAATAATATAAATGTTTACCTCCTAAGCTGCCAGACCAGTGTTAAGGATAAATGTTGAGGGGAAAAGTGTTCGTGTGATACCGACTTAACTCTTCTCTCCTAAGCTGCATCTATTCTTCTTCTCACGGGAACGGTATATATATACTACATTTGGTCATTTTAAGGGGAGATGGGCCGTTTTGTCTGGTCCCCCTTCTTTCTCATGTTTAGCCCTATTCATTTTCATGTTATATGACGTTCGGCTCATTAGTTTGGCGATTTTAGGACCTATCGCCCCATTTATAGATAAAGGTTAAGGGCCAGAGTTTTGGGCTATTAATTAATGTACCGGGTATTCATTTAATTTGTAGTTTCCTCGCTAGATCTCCATCAAGCTTAGCAATACACCCCTAGACCCCCCCCCCCCTTCAAGATAAATGTGTACATTTTTCGGTAGAAAACTGTGCCGGCCGAAGGCAGGTTTCTCCTAAAATTACAGGCTCGCTATCGCTCCCCAGGAAAATATCGACACCTACATGCCACGAAAGGTCTTAATATTGACAAAGAAATGGGGCGAAAGGTCTTAAAATCGACAAACTAATGGAAGGAACATCTTAAAATCTCAAAATAATATGCTAAACACGAAGGAGAAGGAGGTACAGAAAAAGCGAGTAGTACTCCCTTAAGTGAGATAGTTTGAAGTCTGTTAATTGATTGAGGCCCATTTACTGCTGAATGAAATCGCCTACTAGTTGCCAGAGCATGATGAAAAGGACGTCATCGGTAGTGACTGGGTTAAACCGCTAATGTCTAAACTGTGGAAATTCTTGCCTATTCTAAAGAAAATCATCTAAGGTTAGCCAGAAATATACGGGAATTGACGTCCTCCGATCTGAAACTGTTAATTAAACAAACTAATTCTCTCCTAAGCTGCATATATTCCTCTCACGGAAACAACAATTAATTTAATAATTTAAACTGTTGCAGTTTTGGCACCAAGATGGCGGAGGTTGGCCGATCCCTGTTACTATAGGGTCCCTATTATCGCCAACTATAGTCCGTTCATTCTAGGTTAGGCAGAAATCGTAACCTATAACCTCTGTAACTCAAAAACGGCTAGAGAAAATGAGCTGTCAATTTATACACGCATTCCCTATCCAAGTCTCCCTATTTGGTAGAAATATTAGCTCGATTACTCTAGTCCTTTTTGAGTTATGAGAGGTTAGAGGTTACGATTTCTGCCCAACCTAGAATGAACAGACTATACTGTATACACAGTGAATGAGATTTTACAATTCCACAGCAAAACTATTAATTGAGATATATATATAAATTTGAGAGGACTAAAATCATGCTGCGATTATTTCTGTAAAACGATGGTCAATATGTAAATGCTGGGAAAGAGGAATGGCAGCATCAATCATTATTAAAGAGGAATGGCAGCATCAATCATTATTAAAGAGGAATGGCAGCATCAATCATTATTAAAGAGGAATGGCAGCATCAATCATTATTAAAGAGGAATGGCAGCATCAATCATTATTAAAGAGGAATGGCAGCAATCATTATTAAAGAGGAATGGCAGCATCAATCATTATTAAAGAGGAATGGCAGCATCAATCATTATTAAAGAGGAATGGCAGCATCAATCATTATTAAAGAGGAATGGCAGCATCAATCATTATTAAAGAGGAATGGCAGCATCAATCATTATTAAAGAGGAATGGCAGCATCAATCATTATTAAAGAGGAATGGCAGCATCAATCATTATTAAAGAGGAATGGCAGCATCAATCATTATTTTGCGATAAGGTCTAGATTATAGAGTGTCAGGAGCTTGGCACCGTTTTGAGGGTCTCTTGGCATCCCCTGGTCGCCTTTTTTCTCTCTCTTTCTCTGGGTTGTATCCATTCGGTCCCATTCAACCTACTGTTTTAAGACGTTTATCACTATCCAGGTGTCGATTTTTTTCCTGGCGAGCGATAGCGAGCCAGCATATTTAAAAAAAAAATAGCAGGCTAAATTTGTACATTATTCGATAGAAAAATTTATTCGGCGAAGCTGGATTTCTCCATACAATGTTGGCTCGCTATCGCTCGATAGGAAGAAATCGACACCTGGATGGGGATAAACGTCTTAAAATAGTAGGCTGAATGGGGCCGAATGGATACAAGCCAGATAAAGAGAGAAAACAAGCAGGGCACCCCCCTTAATATTGCAGAAACCATAGGAGAGTCGTTTTGGGGAAGCTCTACATCTATCTCTCGCTCTATTTACCTACTCTATCTATCTATCTATCACTGTGGCCATGTTGGTTGTGGCCGTTTAGGGATGTGGCCACTCTGACTGTAAACCACCTCCCTGCCAATCTCATGATCAATAGGCCTTCACTCTAACTATCCAGTCACTGGTGATGGGCTGGTCTATCAGAGTGAGACCTGAGCGATCTCTGCCATACCCATAGCTTACTCTGACTGTTCCTTTTACTTATATATCTTCTAGATCTCAAGTGGCGGCGTCTTTTCCGTGGATTGACCTCCCTACTGCCAACCTAGAAGTTGGCAGATTGGGAGCCAAAGCGTCACATTTTTCCCTTGCCCCTCAGCTTTCCCTTCATAATTGCTGAGGGGCACAGGGCCTTGGGTGGGGCTTTGGTTTCCCGGCGTTTCCGCACCCTCCTCAGCTCCCTGCCTTGGAGTGGCTTCGGTCACCCGGGCTTTGTTAGTGGTAAGCAGGGAGGATTTTGTGGGGGCGCTCATTTATGGCCTTGGCCTTGCTTGAGACCTTGGGGCTGTTCGGCCAGACAGCCTGGGGAACAACAACAACAACAACAACAACTATCCACGTCACCCAATAGCTCATGTAATCAGCCAACTGCTAATTAATTGCAGTAATACCATATTGGCTTTCTATATGTGTGACTCTTCGATAGGGAGAATAGGACTGGTTAGGTTTTTATTGTGATGCCATTTTGAATACATCACTCTGTCCATCGACGTTTATATAGTTATTTAATTATATATATATATATATATATATATATTTATTATTATTACTGTATTTTCATTTTTAAGGAACCTAGAAAGACTGAATTTGAGTGAACAACATTTTGTAAGGATTCATTAAACTGGTCGTCTATGATAACTCACTCACTCACTCACTCACACACAACTTAGAAACTTCAATTACTGTTTTACTCTTATGTTCTCCTATGCTAACTCTCACTCACTCACTCACTATATCTCTCTCTCTTTCGCTCTCATTCTCTCTCTCTCTCTCTCTCTCTCTCGCTATCTATACCACGATATTACCCCCTTCCTCTTGCCCCCGATCTTCCTTGCAATCGATATTCTCTTAAACTTCTCTCTTTATCACTATTATTTCCTATCATTTCTCTCTGACATGATACCCCCCTCCCCTCCTGCCTCCCCCCTTTACTCTCTTTTCCATTTTTCGTTCTATCTATCAACTTATCTAACTATATATGTCTATCTATCTATCTATCTAATTATCTGGCTATCTATTTATCTGTATCTATCTATTTAGCTATACAACTATCTATATATATCAATCTATCTATCTGTGTATGTATATGTGTATCCATCTATCTATTTCACTCGTCTTTCCATCTATCTATCTATATTTCTATCTGTTATCAATTCATTTTAGTATAGTTCAAATGTATGTGTCCCTTTATACTTATATACTCAAATCAACCTTAATCCATTCCCCAGTAGATTTATTTTCGATATTTAGCTCACCCATCCCCCCCTCTCTCTCTCTCTCTCTTCCACTTCTTCCAACCCTATGTCTCGGTTTCTTCTACCCTCATCCCTTTGTCATACTTTCTCTCTCTCCCACATTCTCCAACCCTCTCCCTCTTTCCTCTATTTTCATTCCTCTCCATCCGCTCCATCTCCATCCTCCTCTCTCTACTCCATCTCCACCAACCTCTTCTCTCTACTCCATCTCTATCCTCCTCCTCCCTCTCCTCTCTCCTACATTTCTTCTTCCTTCCATCCTCCTCTCCTCAATCCTTACTCCCCTCCATCTCCTCTCTCTCTCTCTCTCTCCATTCTCTCCTCCAACCCTCTCCTTCCACCCACAAAAGCCCAGGCCAAAATTGGACATCCTTGAGACAGCTGGGGGTGGTGCTTCTAAGTCAGCTCGGCCTCATACCTTGAGTCGGGGAAGCTTTGGTTCAGCACAGTTGGCTCCAATTATCTCTTTTAGAAGATCCGATGACGTATTTCTTTCCGTTTTTTTTTTGCTTTTAATAGACAATTTTATTCAGATTAGGACGGGTATGTGGAAGTCAGAGGGTTGTTGTTGTTGTAGTTCCCCGGACTGTCTGGCCGAGCAGCCTCGAGTCCGGTAGACCGAAGCCATCCAGATGCACGGGCTCCCGAAGGGGCCAGGGTGAGATGAGATCTGTCTCTGAGAGGGCAGCAGGGGAGGGGATCATCAGCCCATGGGTTTGCACCCCCGGGCCAATGCCCCCACCGTCCGCAGCCCACCTTGCAGTGCCACCCCGTCGGGTGATCTCGCTAGCACCTAGAAGGAAAAGTAGTACAGGAGAAGAGACAGACAGAAATGGCCAAGGTTGGGTAGAGGATGCCAAACCTCACTCTGGATAGGACCAGCCCTCACCCTTGGTTAAGATAGTCTAGACTCTAGACCCTCATGATTCCCACAGATAAACCTAAACAGTATAATATCGTCCAATGATAGCCAGAATAAACTGGCAATATGAGTCATAATCTTGAAAGGGTTAACGACCCCTCAACGTATATCGCTAATTGAGTTTACAGACGTAGGTAAACAGAATAATCCTTCCCAGAAATGGCCACGGAAAAAAAACAAAAACAAAACAAAAACCGATGACTGCAATTACGGCTGCCACCCGGCGATAATTAAGTCATCTTGGGCCGGCAATGAGTTTCTTCAGTCCACCTAGCCTACACCAGAGAGACCCTATAGAAACAGAGATCGGCCATGGGTGTCACTATAGTCCGTTCATTCTAGGTTGGGCAGAAATCGTAATCTATAACCTCTCATAACTCAAAAAGGACTAGGGTAATCGAGCTAATATTTCTACCAAATAGGAAGACAAGGCTAGGGAATATGTGTATTGATTGACAGCTCATTTGCTATAGCCCTTTTTGAGTTACAGAGGTTAGAGGTTACGATTTCTGGCCAACCTAGAATGAACGGACTATAGCCTCTCTTTACACTCCCAATGTTTACATACACTTATTAACCCCTTCTATACCGGCTACGTCTTTTTTTTAACTTCATTTTGGCTAATATTAGACGATTTTATGCAGTTTAGAAAGGGCCTGTAGCAATCAAAACGCGTCGAAATATCTTACGTAACCCTTTTGACTATCACAGATCTTTCTTAAACTGCACAACATCGTCTAAATATAGCTTGACAAATATTAAAAAGAAGTCTCGGTACAGAAGAGGTTAAGCATTGGGTACTATACTGGTAGGGGATATATTACTTTGGTCTTTACTGCCGTATCATTAACCCCTTCTGTACCGGCGACGTCATTTTAACTTTATTCTAGCTACATTTAGAGTATTTTGTGCAGTTTAAGAAGGATCTGTGGTAGTAAAAAGGGGCAAGTGAGACACTTTGAAGCCTATTAATTGCTGGAGGTCCTTTTGAAATTGAATAAAAGGGTCTAATAGTAGCCAGATAAAGTTGACAATGTGTTGCCGGTACAGAAGGGGTTAACAGTGAAACCCTACTCCTTGATGAACGAAGTAAGGCGAGATTTATGGTTAGTTTTGACAACACTTGGGAGATTTCAAGTTCTCTTTCATTATGGGGGTAGTACTCACTTTTTTCTGGACCTCCTTCTCCCTCATGTTTAGCATATTAGTTTTGAGGCTTTAAGACGTTCGTTCCGTTAGTTTGGCGATTTTGAGACTTTTCGCCTCATGTTTTTTATCAATATTAAGACCTTTCTTGCCCCTTAGGTATCGATTTTTTCCTGGCGAGCGATAGCTCGGTATATATAAACACACACACACACACACACACACAGCCCGTAGCCTAGTAGGTAGAGCTCTCGTCTCACACACGAGGGGTCGGGGGTTCAATCCCCGGCCGGGCGGAGACAAATTGGGCTTGTCTCCTTTCATGTGTTAGCCTCAGTTCACCTAGCTGTAAATAGGTACCTGGAATAAGTGGACGACGTTGTGACGTCCCATCTGGGGTTGGCAAAAATGGTACAAGGCGAGATGGGTATCATATGGTTCACCTAAGCTGATGGCTACCTAAGCCTTCGGGCGAGGCGGTACCGTCTATAGTGAGAATGGTACCATACAGATCCACCCTAAGCCTTCGTTTCCGATGTCGCCAATTGGCTAAAAATACAGACTACACACACATCCACAGCCATTCCAACGATACATATAACACCTACACATATAGGAGGCGGGAACTAACGAGCATGCTCAATCCCGCAATACAACTAGAGTAAGTACAACTAGAGTAAGTACACACACACACACACACAACCACCGCCACCACCACCAACAACAACAATCACAATAACAAACAGCAAGTACAGTAACTCTGAAATATCACACACACACACACACACACACATACACACAACCACCGCCACCACCACCAACAACAACAATCACAATAACAAACAGCAAGTACAGTAACTCTGAAATATCACACACACACATACACACAACCACCGCCACCACCACCAACAACAACAATCACAATAACAAACAGAAAGTACAGTAACTCTGAAATATCACACACACACACACACACGCACACAAAATAACACACACACACATACACACATTATACGGTCACGGTGGCCGAGCGTGCTTAGTACTCTGTATTGGGAGCGCTAGTTCTGGTGTCGGGGGTTCAATCCCACGCGCCGGCAGGGGAAGTTCTCTCAAAAACTTTCCCTGGCCGTGAAGGCAAGATCTGGGCGGATCGTCTCAGGGGACCCACAAAGTCTCCTGCCCACGTCCTACTCCCTTGGGAGTATGTAGGCGCTCTCGTTAGCTGCCAGGATCAGTCTGTTGATCCATTAGGATAAGATCTAGGTTAAGTCTGTGTATTTTCAGCCCCATTGGCTGCCGGCTTGAAATAAACCGATTATTATTATTATTATTATTATTATTATACACACACACCACAGTGGCCGACTGCACTGAGTCATTGACCTGTAGTCGGTTTACTCTGGTAGCATGGGTTTGATCCCAGCTACCTGCGGGTGAGGTTTCTGCCAAGAAACTTTCTTGGCTGTGGAGGTTAGGTATGGATGCCCAAACTCTGGGTTCCACTAATTCCCTGCCCACATCCTACCCTTTCAATGGGGTATGTACTGTAGGTCCCTCTTGTAGCAGCCAGAGGACATTTGTTGACTACTTAGGCAAAGTTAGGCTAAGGTATTGAGAATTTTCAGCCTAATTGGCTGCCGGCTCGAAATACAATGATAATTGATAACTATTAATATAGGTATATATTCTTACAAGCACATGCACATACACTAATTGATCTTATCCACCTCTATCCATCCACACTTACATACAAACACACACATGTTATGTTACGGGTCGGGATGGCCGAGCGGCTTAAGGCTCCGCACTAAAATCGCGATGCCGAGGGTTCAAATCCACCAGTATCCTAAAGTTTTTTTTCGGTCATCCTGATGGAGAAGATTGCATCGTGATCGTTCCCTAGCCAGGCTGCTCAACTATCAGCTTGTGTTAGCCTACACGTACTTCTCACCAGTGCATCTGCGTCTGTACGTAATATGGTGGGTACCCAGGTACCTCACGGTCATCAGAGGTCGCTTGTGACCTCGTAGTTAAGGTAGAAAAAAGCATTGTACTGTACGTAGGTTAAGAAAGAAAAAACTCTGTAGATTTGCAGCCCTACGGCTGCAAGTGAAAAATATACCAACAATTATAATTATTTGTATTATTATTACACGCCAAACCTAAACACACACACGCCTAGCTCCACCCTCAAATCATCTACACACACACACACACACACATGAGAAAGAAGAAGAGCTCTACACACTTTCTACCCGAGATAATTAAGAGTGAGGCAAAGATGTTAATCACCTGAATCACAGCGCAGGACACCTAATTAAAACTGCGGGGGGGGGGGTCTGAGGACGGAGAGAGAGAGAGAGAGAGAGAGAGAGAGAGAGAGAGAGAGAGAGAGAGAGAGAGAGAGAGAGAGAGAGAGAGAGAGAGAGAGAAAGAGAAAGAGAGAGAGAGAGAGAGAGAGAGAGAGAGAGAGAGAGAGAGAGAGGTATTAAAGTAAAACATATAAGTATTGGGACTCCACCTGCGTTGCTTAAATATACCGGTAATAACACACACAAATCATGTCCTACCTTCGTTTGTTTCCATCTTTCATGCCATTTAAGTGTCCATTTTGTCCTGGCAAGCGATAGCGAGCCTGTAATTTCACAGGTTTAATTGAGATTGTATTTGCCCTTTTGAGTTCTGAAAGTAGATTATTTTATAAAGAAGAACGTTTAATGGTACTTAAAGGGACAATGGTGATTTTGGTGGGTCTATATACTGTATGTATATATATATATATATATATATATATATATATATATATAATATATATATATATATATATTTATTTTTCAGTTTCCTCGCTAGACCTTCATCATGCTTAAAAAACACTCGCTAGACCTCCCTGCAAGATAAATGTTTATATTTTTCGATAGAAAAATAGCCGGTACAAATTTATCTTGCAAATTTAGCCTGCAGGAGGGGTCTAGGGAGTTATTTTTAAGCATGATAAAGGTCTAGCGAGGAAACTAAAAAATAAATTAATATATAAATAAATAGACCCCCCAAAATTACCATTGTCCCTTGCAGTACTGTGACGTAGTTTTCATCTTATTCTGGTTACCTTTAGATGTTCTTCCTTAGAATGTAATCTACCTTCAGAACTCAAAAGGGCAAATACAATCTCAATACAAACCTGTGAATAACAAGTCTTTCATAAGCTTCATAAAATCGTCTAATTTGGCCGGAACAAAAGGTAACATTGTGTCATCTCTGAGTACCAGCGACGTGTGTTAGATTTTATTCTAGCTATATTTAGACGATAACATGCAGCGTAAGAAGGATCTGTGGTAGGTAGAAGGGTTGGTTCAGATAATTTGAAGCCTTATTATTGCCAGAGGTCCTTCCTAAGCTGAATACAATCGTCTAATAGTTGCCAGAATATGATCAAAAATATCTCCCTGGGACTGAAGGGGTTAACTAATCATGGCAACATTCGTCAGCATTCTCGTCATCATCTTGCAACATGTATCATTCTCAGTATCTCTTTACAGAAATATTGCACCATCAATCATAATTTTGTTAATGACATTTTGTTTACTTCTCATAGAGAGTCCTTATTACTTTACAATCCTATTTCAAATTTCCATGTCTGTGTTATTTTTAATATTAAGATACATACTGTATATATTTGATGCTATTGTTTTTGTACTTTATTTATATGATTTAAAGTTTATCAAACATATGTAGACATTTCATTAAGGCTTTATTGTTTACTTAAACAACTATTATTATCATATCTCTTACTCAACAAAATCTCTATCTATCTATCTATTGCCTGACGCCGTGATCCCCGAAGGGGTGACCACGAACGAACCGCCCCCATGCACCTCTGTCCCCAGTCAGTCGACGCCCCTCCCCCCAACCAGCACCGCCTTCGTTCATGTACTTCCTCACTCCATCCTTCCACCTCATATTCGGTCTACCTCTCCCCCTCTGTCCCTCCACCTCGCTCTCGTACACCCTCTTAGTCATTCTCTCGCTTTCCATACGTTCCATATGGCCGAACCATCTCAAGTTGTTCCTTTTCACACTTTCCAGCACATCTACCTCCACACCACACCTCCTTTTATTCAAAATGTTGCCAATGTATACTTTATGAAAACTCTCTCTCTCTCTCTTTATTCACTTTTTCATCGCAGTTTACCCTATGAAAAACCTACATGCATACATACATCTATCTCGCGCTCTCCTTGTAAACATAAGAATACTCGCATTATATAATTATAATAATGATCCTCCTTTAATTATCTCCCCTGTCCACCTCGACTCATATATAATTACAGCATATATCACAATTATAATAACTCACTATGAATTACAGCTACAACGAGGATTTATGGGCATACGGTCTTAAGGGGAGGCAGACCGTTTTTCTGGACCCACTTCTCCCTAATGTTTAGCCCCACTAGTTTTGAGATTATAAGACGTTCAGCCCATTAGTTTGGCGATTTTAACACTTTCGCCTCATTTCGTTGTCAATTTTAAGACCTTTCGTGCCATTTAGGTGTCGATTTTTTCCTGGCGAGCGAAAGCGAGCCTGCAATTTTAAGAGAAACCGGCCTTTGGCCGGGAATTTTTTCTACCGAAAAATGTACAAATTTATCTTGAAGGGGGTCTAGGGGTTGTTTTTCTAAGCTTGATTTAGGTCTAGGGAGGAAACTAAAAACATATATGAATACATCAATTAATAGACCCAACAAACGGTCTGCCTCCCCTTAAAGAATATTTTACTAAGTGCTATTTTAAAGTACGCTTTCGGTTTGCCGGTCTGTTTGTATGTTTCTATTGTTTCAGTGATTAAGATGTTTGAGTTCTTCACATTAATCCTATCACGATACGATGATGCTATATTCTTATTTTATGCTGGCTAAAAGTATAAGCTTTCATTCGGCTTAGGAAGGATCTCTAGGAAGCAAAGGACTACACATATCTTAATTGACCTTTCGACTCCCACATAACATACAAATTAACCCTTCATCTTCTCTTAATATTCTTGGTGTCTCTTTTTCTTCTGATCTCTCTTGGAAAGATCATATTACAACTCTTGTTAAAACACCTTCCCAGAAGCTGGGTGTACTCAACCGCCTTCGGGGGTTCTTTACCCCTGTGCAGCTTCTTGTTCTGTACAGGGGCACAGTGTGTCCATGTATTGAGTATTGTTCACACGTGTGGGGAGGTTCCTCTCATACAGCACTTTTAGATAGAGTAGAAAGTAAGGCCTTGCGTCTCATTAACTCACGTCCACTCACCAATTCACAGCTGTCGCTCTCTCTCCGTCACAATGTTGCATCTCTCTCACTATTCTACCGCTATTACAATGGTCAGTGTTCCTCAGAGCTCTCTCAGTGTATACCACCCCCTCTTCGTAGAGCACATAGCACCCGTCTTGCAACACAATCCCACCCCTACTCTGTGCAGCTCTCCAACCCAAGAGTGAAACATTATTCTCGATATTTTTTCTCTTCAACAGTTAAGCTCTGGAACTCTCTCCCAGAATCAGTCTTTCCCTCTTCCAATAACTTAAATTGCTCGAACTTTGGCTCGAACGTCCTTTGATTTTGGCCCTGTCACTCTTTCAAATCTGGGGGAGGCACTCGTTACAGTCAGTTTTGCCTTTTGTCTCCCTCACTCACATAAACAAATAAACAAAACATAAAAACATGTTTCCTAACCTAACAAAAAATCGTCTAATCTGCGCAAACAAAATTTGAGGTTTTATGTGACCGTCGTTGTGTGTGTGTGTGTGTGTGTGTGTGTGTGTGTGTGTGTGTGTGTGTGTACAGTATGTGTGTGTGTGTGCGGGCGCGCGCTTGTTTCTCTGTCTGCCTGTCTGACTGTCAGAAGACTATAATGGCCAAATTTAGAGGCAACTGCGCCAGTAGCTTATCATGGTAGCCGATTAGGAACAAATAGATTTTAGCCAACACCCCCACCACCAACCCACCCACAACCAATCCACCCACATCCAACCCACCCACCCACATCCAACCCACCCAATTACCAACCGCCTTTCCCCCTCATACAGTCTAAGACACAAATCCTGGCCAAATATAAACCCTCAACCAGCAACACGAACCTGGTCGTTTGTTTGGTCTATTAATTCATTTTTTAAAGTTTCATCCCTAGACCTCCATCAAGCTTAGAAAAACACCCCCTAGACCCCCTTCAAGATAAATTTGTACATTTTTCGGTAGAAAAATGTCCCGGCCGAAGGCCGATTCCTCTTAAAATTGCGGGCTCGCTTTCGCTCGCCAGGAAATAATCGACACCTAAATGGCACGAAAGGTCTTAAAAATGACAACGAAATGGGGCGAAAGGTTAAAATCGCCTAACTAATGGACCGAACGTCTTATAATCTCAAAGCTAGTGGGGCTAAACATTAGGGAGAAGGGGGTCCAGAAAAACGATCTGCCTCCCCTTAACTGTAAATATTAGGCAAAGAAATACTAATATGATTTCATCTTCGAAAACTTAACCCTTTGAGGATCGATGACGCACTTCCTTTCTGTTTTCTGGCTCATATTAGACGATTTTATTCAGATTAGGAAGGGCATATGGAAGTCAGAGGGTTCATTGAGATATTCTTTACTCTTCTAATTCCCACAGATCCTTCCTAAGCTGTCTAAAATCGTCTAATGATAGCCAAAATAAACTGCTAACCCACATCAGATCCTCAAGGGGGTATGATTTATGTCCAGCAGTGTACTACCCTAGACATTACACCAAAAAACAAGAAATTCAAATGTGAGGCTCGATTTTCATGATACTGTGAATCTGTGATACATACCGTACGGATTATTATACATATTTACTTCGAACAAAAACAGAATGCTAAGATGATTTGTTTGACCCCAATATATTTATTAGGGCATGTAAATGGAGATGGGCCTATTTATTTGCTTAGTTTGTGGATATTTTAAAATATTTTGTTAGTTTCCTCCCTAAACCTCCATCAACCTGTACAAAATAACACACCTTAGACCCCATTCAAGATAAATTTGTACATTTTTCGGTAGAAAATGTCCCGGCTGAAGGCCGATTACTATTAAAATTACAGGCTCGCTATCGCTCGCCAGGTAAAAATCGACACCTAAATGGAACGAAAGGTCTGAATATTGACAAAGAAAGTTGTAAAATCTAAAAACCAATTTGGCTAAACACAACGGAGAAGGGGGCCATAAAAATCAGCCCATCATCCTTTAACCATTCCTATCTATATTGTTGTTATTTCATTTAGAGGTGGCCATATTCGACTAGTAGGCCTAATTCTCTCTCTCTCTCTCTCTCTCTCTTGCCATTAATCAGGAGGGTGATGAAGGCTCAGGTAAGGACAGGTAATTAATGCTAACTTTGAGTAATCACCCCTTAACTCTTCCTTAATCCAGCTACTCTCTCTCTCTATCACACTCTCACTCTATCTCTATCTCCAACTCTCATTCTCCACTCTCTCTCTCTCTATTTATCTATCTATCTATATTTATATTTGTCCATCTCGCTCTCTCTATCTAGCTACATATTTCTACTTCCCTCCCCCCCCCCTCCTCCTCCCTCTCTCATCTCTCTCTCTCTCATCTCAACGATGCGGTGAAGGATTTTCGGAGAAGAAATCGACTCAGCACAGGACAACCAGGAAGGAGGACCGAAGACAGCGAGGACGGCAACCTACAAAGGAATTAAATACTAATCCGTCAAGAACCGCGAATTTGGATAAAGCTCCACCAACACGACCCAAATTCAATACCGTCAGGGATAAGGACCGAGGACCGAGGACAGCCATGAATGTAAATGTAGATCCGACCAGAACCAAAAATTCGATGAAAGAACGTTCTGCGAGTTCTAAAACCGCAACTTTAAAGGTTTTCTATGCAAACGCTCGTAGCATACGCAATAAATTTTCAGATTTAGAGGAACTAGTGTTTACAGAAAATTATGATGTGATTGGCATAACAGAATCTTGGCTCAATACAGAAGATAGAGACTTTTTAGCAGAGTATTCACTTCCCGGTTATGTAATGTTTGAGAACAGCCGAATAAATAAAAATGGAGGTGGCGTTTTATTTTATATCAAAGAAAGTCTTAACCCGACCCACGTCAAAACCTCAAATTGTGAACGTCGACACATATTTTGTGCTAATAAAGAATAATAAAGGCACAAAAATAATACTTGCGTTAATATACAGACCTCCAGCTCAATCAGTGCAAACTGACCGAGAAATTTACGAACAAATTGCAGATGTAAGTAACTCACAAGATACCGTAATTTTTGGCGACTTTAATTTACCTGTGACCAAGTGGGGCGATACTCTTACTTCACACTCCGGACATGACTTGTATACGAACTTGCAAGAGAGTTCGCTTTATCAATTTGTTCGAACGCCGACCCGTGGTAATAACGTTCTTGACATTGTACTTGCAACAAAAGAATTGATAGAGAATTTGAATGTTGGTGATGAATTCAGTAACAGCGACCATCGTACGATAACTTTCACTTTAAAGTTTACTAGTAACGAACCAAATAGTAGCATCGAAAAAGTCCCTAATTTCAAGAAAGCAAACTTCCATAAACTTAGAGTATGTTTAAAGAAACTGACTGGAGCTTTTTAATTAACAATAACGACATAAATACATCTTGGAAGTTATTCGAAACCACTTACCTAAAAGCAGTGCAAGACTGCATACCATCGAAAATACGGCGTCCAGGCCATAATAATAAGCCCAAATGGTGGAATAAAGATATTTCAAACTGCCTGCTTGCTAAAAAATTTGCTAATGATAGATTAAAATCCTCACAAAATGACGAAGAACGGGTGAAATATGTAGAGCTACGACGCAAAGCCAAAAGTTAATTAAGCAAAGTAAAAAGACCTTAGAGTTACATATTGCGAATCAAAGTAAAAACAACCCGAAAGAATTCTATAGTTATATCAGAAAGAAAAAAGTAGTTACTTCAACTGTTGGACCGTTAGTCGATGAAAAAGGAGAATACACCAAAGACGAAGTACAAATGAGTAATGCCCTCAATACCTTCTTTGCATCAGTTTTTACAACAGAAGACCTCAGTGATATCCCTACACCATCGCCGATTCAGATTGATAATTCAGATGTTCTAAGCAATATCACCGTTACAGAGAGAGAAGTATTGAATTGTTTAGATAAACTCAAGGTAATAAAACGCCAGGACCTGATACAATCTCGCCTAGAGTTCTAAAGGAAGCTAAGAATGAGCTCTCCAAACCACTGACATTACTATTCAATAAATCCTTGCAGTCTGGAACTATGCCTGATCAGTGGAAGCTAGCCAACGTAACACCGATATTCAAAAAGGCAGCAAATCCCTACCCAGTAACTATCGTCCAATTAGCTTAACCTCAGTTGTATGTAAAATGCTAGAAACGGTCATACGAGACAGACTCGTAAATCACTTAGAGGAAAATAACATACTTAAAGATACTCAACACGGCTTTCGTAAAAAACGTTCCTGTTTAACAAACCTCTTAGACTTCTTCCACGATATCCTCAACCTCTACGATGAGAGTAAAGCTGTAGATATTATATACCTTGATTTTCAAAAGGCCTTTGACAAAGTTCCCCACAAACGTTTACTGCTAAAACTAAAAGCGCATGGAATACAAGACGGTGTGTTGAAATGGATAGAAAATTGGCTCAGCAACAGAAAGCAAAGGGTAGTCATAAACGGTAAGGCATCTAAATGGACCAATGTAAGTAGCGGGGTACCCCAGGGATCGGTACTAGGACCAATTCTCTTTCTAATTTACATCAACGACATAGATGAGGGTCTCACCTGCACAATCTCAAAATTTGCTGACGATACAAAAATTGCAAATAGCGTACTCTCAAAAGAACAAGTTGACGATATGCAACACAATCTAGATAAATTGTCATGTTGGGCCCAAATTTGGCAAATGAGTTTCAATGCGGATAAATGTAAAGTACTACATGTCGGATACCTAAATGAGAAAGCAAACTATTCGATGAATGGCACTCAGCTTAAGAATGTAAACAGAGAAACTGATCTGGGAGTAACACTATCTAGTAACCTAAAACCGAGTCAACAATGTTCAGAAGTTGTTAAGAAGGGAAACAAAATAATTGGCTTTATAGGCAGGTCATTTGAGCATAAATCCAAAGAAGTTATCCTAACCCTTTACAATTCCTTAGTCCGCCCTCTTCTGGAATACTGCGTTCAATCCTGGTGCCCTTATTACCAAAAATATATAAACAAGCTAGAACGAGTTCAACGTAGAGTTACCAAAATGATACCTAGCCTAAAGAACAAACCATACGAAGAGCGTCTTAGAGAATTAAATCTATTTCCTTTAACCCAGCGCAGATTAAGAGGCGACTTAATTCAAGTGTTCAAAATCATCAAAGGCATCGACAATATGAACTGTAGTAAGTACTTCACTATCGACCAATCTAATTACACGCGGGGAAACGGTTGCAAAATTATTGGTAAATCTTTTAACTCGCACGAATCTAAGAATTTCTTCTTCAATCGAGTTGTCAACTTGTGGAATGGGCTTCCCCGAGACGTTATAGACTGCAGCACCGTTGATTCATTTAAATTCCGCCTAGACAAATATCTCGCATCAAACCCGCGACTGACTGCGTTTGTAAATGAATAACTTTATCCTCCCCTCAGTTACTAACCCATATGTCCCCTATTAACTTCCTAGTCCTGCCACATTAGTGGCAGGGCAGTAGTTCCCTTTCCAATGTTCCCTTACCCACTCTAAACCATTGTTTGGACACTTGATCCTCAGTGTTTTGGAGGACAAGCAGCCTAGAAGGGTCACTAGATCTGTTGTTGCTTGATTTCCTTTGTACTCCTTTGTACTCTCTCTCTCTCTCTCTCGGTTATATCCACACCCACACGCACTTACGAGACAGAGCCTGAGAGATGGATGGATTAATTAGTAAGCGCATAAACAGACACACGCGTGCACACATACATGCGCACATGCTTCCACATTCAAACACACACATAAAGGTATATACACTATGCACATGTAGCCTACACACACAGGGACAGACAGAAATATTTAATTATCTATTTATCTACCTATCTTTCTCTCTCTCTCTCTCTCTCTCTCTCTCTCTCTCTATATATATATATATATATATATATATATATATATATATATATATATATATATATATATATAGAGAGAGAGAGAAAGAGAGAGAGGTATACATAGATACATTACCCACACATACCTTACGATCCAAGCTAGATGGTCAGGACTTAATTATAATAGATATAGTAAAACACTCAATAAAGAATATCAGAATACTATAAAATAGCCCAGAAGAAGGAAGGAAGGAAAAAAGAGAGAGAGAGAGAGAGAGAGAGAGAGAGAGAGAGAGAGAGAGAGAGAGAGAGAGAGAGAGAGAGAGAGAGAGAGAGAGAGAGAGAGAGAGAGAGAGAGAGAGAGAGAGAGAGAGAGAGAGAGAGAGAATTATTTGAATATGTCATCGATCATAACCCCAAATTCATCATGACAATACCGCTGGTATAAGATAGAGAGCCTTTAGTAGGAGAGAATGGACATATTGTTCTTTTGACGCCATTTTGGTGCCTCAATTATCAAACAACAAAGCTATATTATATTTGTGATCGTATACAATGCATATACCCAAAGTCCAAACTATATAACTATCCTGTACCAGTATTCCCGAATGTATATTAAGGGGAGGCAGTTGGTTTTTCAAGTC
Source organism: Paralithodes platypus (assembly GCA_032716605.1). Classification (NCBI taxonomy): domain Eukaryota; kingdom Metazoa; phylum Arthropoda; class Malacostraca; order Decapoda; family Lithodidae; genus Paralithodes; species Paralithodes platypus. Next base: position 19,423,174 of record CM064498.1, read on the forward strand.
CTCCTCCCTCATGTTTAGCCCTATTAGTTATGAGATTTCAAGACATTCGCTCCATTAGTTTGGCGATATTCAGACCTATTGTTCCATTTATTTGCCAATATTAAGACCGTTCGTGCCATTTAGGGGTCGATTTTTTTCTGGCGAGCGAAAGCGAGCCTGTATTTGAAGAGAAATCGACCTTCGGCCGGGACATTTTTCTACCAAAATGTTTACAAATGTCTTGTGGGTGTTCTTAAAAGTGTGATAGAGGTTTAGAGAGCAAACTAAACCCCCTCCTTAAACCATTGAGCCGAACCAGTAAATTATGCTGCACAATACCGTCTGGGCTCCTTTAAGGATTAAACAAAAATACAAATAGGAAAAGTGGGGAATGGGCCTGAATAAATACATACATACATTGATATATTTGAGTGTAAAGAGGGGAACAAATCACCAGGGGTACCAAGATGGCGGAAAGTTGGCCGATCTCTATTAGGACCTCTGGTGCCAGCAAGACCAATCGGGCTCTAAATTGGGATCCACATGACTGCATTTTTTGTTTTTTTTCGGATATTTTGGCCTGGTGTGAATTATGGTTTAAGAGGGAAAGGTTTATTTATTGCCCTATCTACTCATTTATTTATCTACTCATTTATTTATTCATCTGTTCAGTTTTCTCACTATACTTCCATCAAGCTTAAAACACAGATAAAATTGTAAATTGTTCGGCATAAAAATATCCCGGTCGAAGGCCGGTTCCTTCAAAATTACAGGCTCGCTATCGTTTGCCACGACAAAATCGACACCTGAATAACACGAAATGTCCTCATATTGACACATAAATGTGGCGAAAGGTCCGAAAATCGCCCAACTAATGGGGCAAATGTCTTAAAATCTCAAAAACTAATAGAGCTAACATGAGGGAGAAGGGGGCCCAGAAAACCTTCTACCTCCCCTTATAATAATTTGGCCACCTAAAATACTCTTCTTTCAGTCAAGTTGCTGATATGAATGAAAAATAGTTCCACAATTTTGCAAAAAAAAAAAAAAAAAAAAAACATGGTCGATCCTTCTGTACCGGCGACGTCTTTTTTTTATCTATTTTAGCTACATTCAGACGATGTTATGGAGCTTAGGAAGGATGTAATATTATGGTTGTTAAGAGGAGGTCTCCACTTGAGGGATTGTTTTCTTGACCCCTTTCTCCCTCATGTTTAGCCCCATTGCTGTTGATATTATAAAACGTTTGCCCCATTAGTTTAGCGATTTTAAGAACTTTCACCCCATATTAAGACCTTTCGTGCAATTCAGGTGTCTATTTTATCCTGGCGAGCGATAGCGAGCCTGTAATTTAAGAGGAACCGGCCTTTGGCCGGGACATTTTTCTACCGAAAAATGTACAAATTTATCTTAAAAGGGACTCGAGGGGGTGTAATTTTAAGGTTGATGGAGGTCTAGGGAACAAACTAAATACCTCCCCTTAAGTGGATTAAATGAGATAATCTGTTGCCTCTCAATTGATAGATGTCCTTCCTACACTAGTACAAAGGAGTACAAAGGAAATCAAGCAACAACAGATCTAGTGACCCTTCTAGGCTGCTTGTCCTCCAAAACACTGAGGATCAAGTGTCCAAACAGTGGTTTAGAGTGGGTAAGGGAACATTGGAAAGGGAACTACTGCCCTGCCACTAACGTGGCAGGACTAGGAAGTTAGTAGGGGACATATGGGTTAGTAACTGAGGGGAGGATAAAGTTATTCATTTACAAACACAGTCAGTCGCGGGTTTGATGCGAGATATTTGTCTAGGCGGAATTTAAATGAATCAACGGTGCTGCAGTCTATAACGTCTCGGGGAAGCCCATTCCACAAGTTGACAACTCGATTGAAGAAGAAATTCTTAGATTCGTGCGAGTTAAATGATTTACCAATAATTTTGCAACCGTTTCCCCGCGTGTAATTAGATTGGTCGATAGTGAAGTACTTACTACAGTTCATATTGTCGATGCCTTTGATGATTTTGAACACTTGAATTAAGTCACCTCTTAATCTCCGCTGGGTTAAAGGAAATAGATTTAATTCTCTAAGACGCTCTTCGTATGGTTTGTTCTTTAGGCTAGGTATCATTTTGGTAACTCTACGTTGAACTCGTTCTAGCTTGTTTATATCTTTTTGGTAATAAGGGCACCAGGATTGAACGCAGTATTCCAGAAGAGGGCGGACTAAGGAATTGTAAAGGGTTAGGATAACTTCTTTGGATTTATGCTCAAATGACCTGCCTATAAAGCCAATTATTTTGTTTGCCTTCTTAACAACTTCTGAACATTGTTGACTCGGTTTTAGGTTACTCGATATTGTTACTCCCAGATCAGTTTCTCTGTTTACATTCTTAAGCTGAGTGCCATTCATCGAATAGTTTGCTTTCTCATTTAGGTATCCGACATGTAGTACTTTACATTTATCCGCATTGAAACTCATTTGCCAAATTTGGGCCCAACATGACAATTTATCTAGATTGTGTTGCATATCGTCAACTTGTTCTTTTGAGAGTACGCTATTTGCAATTTTTGTATCGTCAGCAAATTTTGAGATTGTGCAGGTGAGACCCTCATCTATGTCGTTGATGTAAATTAGAAAGAGAATTGGTCCTAGTACCGATCCCTGGGGTACCCCGCTACTTACATTGGTCCATTTAGATGCCTTACCGTTTATGACTACCCCACTGAATAATATCGCATAATCGTTACCAGAATATAATGAAGAGGACCTCACCGGTACTGAATCGGTTAAATACGAATAGTAATAAGAATAATAAGAATAGAATAAGGGGTGATGGACCTTTTATTTGCCTTTTTATTGATTTTTTTGTATGATTTTCTTAGTTTCCTCCCTATACCTCCATCAAATTAAAAACAAAAAAACATCCATTAGATCCCCCTTCTAGATTAATTTGTAAATTTTTCGGTAGAAAAATGTCCCGGCCGAAGGCCAGTTCTTCTAACATTACAGGCTCACTATCGTTCGCCAGGGAAAAAAATGACACCTAAATAGCACGAAAGGTCTAAATAGTGACGAAGAAATGGGGAAAAAGGTCTTAAAATCGACTAACTAATGGGCCAAACGTCTTACACTCTGAAAATTAATGGGGCTAAGCATGAGACTGAAGGGGGACCAGAAAAACGGCCCATGTCCCCGTAACTACTTCACCACGATGACAAATGTAGCATGCTGTTAAAACAAAAATATATATATGCTGGCTCGCTACCGCTCGCCAGGAAAATATTGACACCTGGATGGGGGTAAACATCTTAAAACAGCAGGCTTAATGGGGCCGAATGGATACAAGCCAAGGAAAGAAGGAGAATGAGAAAAAAGCAAGGTGGGCTCCCTTAATTGATTGTCAGAGGTCCGTCCAGAAGTGTGGGAAGCCATGAAAAGAGTGAAGTTGGGGAAAGCACCAGGAACAGATGGAGTGTGTGGGGAAATGTTGAGGTATGGTGGTGAGATAGTGATAGAATGGGTATGGAAAATGTGCAAATTAGCATGGGAGAAGGGGAGTGCACCCGATGACTGGAAGACTGGCATAATAGTCCCCCTATATAAGGGCAAAGGGGAAAGAGGGGTGTGTGGTAACCACCGAGGAATAAGTCTTCTAAGCATAGTAGGGAAGGTATACAGTAGGGTAGTGATTGAGAGAGTGAGAGTGAGAACGGAGAAATGGATAGGCGACGAGCAGGGAGGTTTTAGGAAGGGAAGAGGATGTGTAGATCAGATTTTTACCCTGAATTGTGTTGTGGAGAAATATCTGGAGAAGAAACAAAAGGTGTATGTTGCCTTTATGGACTTGGAGAAGGCCTATGACAGAGTGGATAGAGAAGGTTTGTGGAAAGTACTTAGAATATACGGAGTAGAGGGCAAGTTGCTGAAAGCAGTGAAGAGCATGTATGAGGGTGCAAAGGCGGCAGTACGTGTGGAGAGTGAGCAGAGCGAGTTCTTTGACCTGAATGTTGGTTTGAAACAGGGGTGTGTGATGTCCCTCGTGGTTGTTTACTGTATATATGGATGGAGTCATGAAAGAAATACTATCAAGAGCAGTGGATGTTGGTGTATCGCTGAAAAGGGAGGGAATTGAGTGGAAGCTACCTATACTGCTGTTTGCGGATGATACAGTTCTGATGAGTGATAATGAATGGGAGTTGCAGGGTCTGGTAAATGAGTTTGGAACAGTGTGCGAAAAACGGAATTTGAAGATAAATGCGGGGAAGAGCAAGGTTATGGTCTTCGAAAGGGGTGAAGTCACAGAGTGTGAGGTGAAGCTGAACGGTCAGGCTATGGAGATCGTCAACTCTTTTAAGTATCTGGGCAGTGTGTTGAGTAAAGATGGGACTATGGATGAAGAAGTGCGGGAGAGGGTACAACAGGGGAAGAGGGTTGTAGGAACGCTAAAAGCAGTAACAAGAAATAGGGTGGTCAGTATGGAAGTGAAGAAGTCCGTGCATGACAGTGTGGTAATCCCGACACTGACTTACGGAAGCGAAGCATGGACGTTGGTTGAGAGACTCAGACCAAGAGTGAGAGCAGTGGAAATGAATTACTTAAGGAGTGCGTGCGGAGTTACATGGAGGGATAGACAGACTAATGAGGAAGTAAGAAGGAGGTGTGGTGTGGAGGTAGATGTGCTGGAAAGTGTGAAAAGGAACAACTTGAGATGGTTCGGCCATGTGGAGCGTGTGGAGGGCGAGAGAGTGACTGGGAGGGTGTATGAGAGCGAAGTGGAGGGACAGAGAGGGAGAGGTAGACCGAATGAGAGGTGGAAGGATGGAGTGGGGAGGTGCATGAACGAAGGCGGTGCTGGTTGGGGGGAGGGGCGTCGACTGACTGGGGACAGAGGTGCATGGGGGCGGTTCGTTCGTGGTCAACCCCTTCGGGGATCATGGCGTCAGGCAATAGATAGATAGAGGTCCGTCCAAAACTGAGTAAAATCGTCCAATGCTAGCCAAATTAAAGTGACATATATGTTGAAGGGGTACAACAAGTATATTACAACAGTACCTTTAGAGTTACACATGAGTTAGCCTAGAGCAAATACACTCCTTCCTCAACCCTGAACCAACTTGCGACGAAGAAAAATGAAATATGTATATGTACAGTATATATATATATATATATATATATATATATATATATATATATATATATATATATACAGTATATATATATATATATATATATATATATATATATAGTATATATATATATATATATATATATATATATATATATATATATATATATATACTGTATATATACTGTATATATATATATATATATATATATATATATATTTTTTTTTTTCTATGTGATTGAGGGAGGCAAAAGGCAGAACTGCCTATAGCGAGTGCCTCCCCCATAGTTGAAAGAGTGACAAGGCCAAAATCAAGGGACGTTCGAGCCAAAATGCCTGGACACACGGAGTTTGAAGCAATTTAAGTCATAGGAAGAGGGAAAGACTGATTCTGGGAGAGAGTTCCAGAGCTCAGCTGTTGAGTAGAAGAAAGTTTGAAAGTAATGTTTCACTCTCGGGTTGGAGAGTTGCACAGAGTAGGGGTGGGATTGAGTTGCAAGACGGGTACCACGTACCCTACGTAAAGGAGGTGGTATACACTGGGAAAGCTCTGAGGAACACCGATTATTATAGTAGCGATAGAATAGCGAGAGAGATGCAACATTGCGGCGGAGAGAGAGAGATTGCAGAGAGTTGGTGACTGGACGGGAGTTAATGATACGGAAGGCCTTCCTTTCAACTTCGTCTAGGAGAGCGGTGTGAGAGGAACCTCCCCACACATGTGAACAATACTCAATACAAGGACGCACTATGCCCCTGTACAGAGCAAGAAGCTGTGCAGGGGAAAAGAACCCCCTAAGGCGGTTGAGCACACCCAGCTTCTGGGAGGCTGCCTTAGCAAGACTGGTAATATGGTCCTTCCAACTGAGAGCAGAAGAAAAGGAGACACCAAGAATATTGAGAGAAGATGAAGGATTGATTTTTGTATTGTTGAAGAATAAGGGATATATATATATATATATATATATATATATATATATATATATATATATATACAGTATATAATTATATATATATTGTTTTTTAAGATACCCGACTACAATTGCCCATAAGAATGACGAAAAAAATATCTTGTGTGACACCACCTTCAATATACACACCTCCAGTTTACCATAGGACCGTCACGCATAGGCGATTGATGAAAACAAATCATACATACCAAAATCTCCAGTTCCCGTTTCCATGACAACACGTCTGAGTATGTTATTGGCCACATCCTTCCTACCTTTGAGAAAGTGGGCATATATTGTAAGTAAAGGGAGGGGTGCGTCTATATTACACAAGTTATTAGAAGTAAAACAGGAAAAAAAAACTGAAAACACACTATCGCTAAAAATAATACAAATAATGATAAAACTATTAATATACACATTAAATTAGGTTTGGAAATACAAGTAGGGCCATTATACAAATTAAATATACATGATATTTAAATTAAGTACTAAATTTAAAGGTGCAATAATGTATTACTATGCACATTATAATGATCGTCTCGATCGACTCCTATTAGCTATATTTAAATCGTAACAAAACACGCTTAGAAAATAAATAACATACTTTCTTATAATTTCAGAATTGAATATAAAAAGCAATTGTATATTATTATACGGAAAAAACGTATCCTATTCATGAACTATCATTAGCTATACATAAATTGTAACAAAAAACAAGCTTCACATAGGCTTTAGTCATGTATCTACCCTTTTTATATCATGAAATGAACGACGTGATTGGAGCGTCATACATATACATTTAAATATATTTTCTTTACATTAAAAACACTGTTAAAATCACCTTGAAGTAAAATAAAATAATTGTGATCTCACTTACTCACACACGCTCATTCTTTTGCTCTCATCCTCACTTGCTGTCTCTGCCTTTCTCTCTTTCTCACTCACTCACTCACTCTCTCACGATCTTTCTCTCTCTCTCTCACTCTCTGTGTGTAATTCGCTAGTTGTTTACCCTATCTCGCTCCACCAATAAGTCTGCCTTGATATCCTTCCTTCCTTCCTCTCTATCTCTCCTCATCACCCTACTTGTCTTTCTCCTTCCTTCCCCCACTCTCTCTCTCTCTCTCTCTCTGAGTGGTGGGTGGGGAGAGAGCCTGCTGCTTTGTTAGCCTTACCTTCCACTTAGTTGCAAATGTTGTTAGAATTAAGTGTATATATTATGTAACTCTATGTAACTCTCTCACATAAGAATATATTTGGTCTACATAGCTTAGTTATAGGTGTATTGTAACCAATAATAATATTATTAATAATAATAATAATAATAACAATAATAATAATATTAATGATAATAATAATAATAATAATATTAATTTAAATAATAAATAATAATAATAATAATAATAATAATAATAATAATAATAATAATAATATATGGTGTTGAGTTGTATGCCTAGATACAAATCTTCACACTACATTCTATCTTTACCATAACATTGTTTTTGTGTCATACACGGTTATTCTTTTAACTATTTTTCCACTACAACTTTTAACAGAGGGTGTGGAGGGTGGAGAGAGCATTTTGCGTTGTTGTTTGAATGCTTACTATTTATTGCGGACAGCAGTAGAACATGCATGAGTAAACCAAGATTATTTTTGCATTGGTCCCCGGCCATGGAAGCAAAAATAATTCCATGGGAAATCAAAGAAGTATTGCCAAAGAGCCTCCCAGTCGGCAGTGCCAAAGTGCCACAAGCGCCGCCGGCTGGGAGGATTGGGTGGCCATACTGGAGAGATAGGACAGGTAAGAGAGATAAGTTTATGGTCAGAGGAGCCCAAAGGAGAGAAAAGATTGACAGTATAAGAAAAAAGGTTAGAAGTTAAAACAAGTCAAGAATGTTGGGACGATCTCCGAAGCGATCCGGGATATGGGTGGGTTACTGAACCAGCTGCTCTAGGTCATTTAGGATAGAAAAGATGTAGGCTTGTTCACCAGGTTGGTTAGTGGAATGAGAGGAGAGCCATTGGCAGTGGTGAACATTGAAATCACCTAAGATGGAGATTTCTGAGAAAGGAGAGATGAATAGGATATGTTCCACTTTAGAGTTTAGGCAGCCAAAGAATTTCGGAAAGTCAGTAGAGTTAAGGGAAAGATAGACAGCACAGAAGTATTTAGCATAAGAATGACATGATAGTTTTAGCAATAAAGTTGAGAATTCAGAGGAGTCGAAATCGGGAACACGACAGCAAGTGAGTTTGTTGTACACATATACACAACATCCGCCTTTGGCTTTGAAACTAGGATAGAGAAAGTAGGAGGATATAGAGAAGGGGCTGCTGGCAGTTTCTTCAGAAACCTGGGTTTCAGTGAGGAAAAGATCAGGTTTGTAGGAGGAGAGATGGTGTTCAACAGAGGGAAAATTAGAGGAAAGGCCGCGAATATTGCATAAGTAAATAGTAAGACTAAGAGGCTGTGGTCTAGAGAATTTTGAAGGGTCGTTAGGAGAAGGGCGAGCGAGTGTGGGGGATTTTATTCCCCCCCCCCCCCCCCCCCCCACCCCTCCCTTGCCCCCTACTGGGGACTCCGAGGCTGGGCTATTTTCTTTATTCATGATTTAGGGATATTTGTTGTGGCAGAAAGAAGTGGTGTGCTTGTTTATTGTAGTGAAGTAGATATGAGGAGGAGGAGGTGTTTGTGAGAGCTAGCTGGATCAGTGTAGGTGAAGCACAAACGAAATCAGTAAGGGAAGCCAGACAATTGAAACAGGAGCTCTAGCAACTACTTATCAAATGCCTATAAGCCTCCCCTGGGTATTGCCCAGCTCGATTGTTGCCTACAATCTCGTCACTAAAATTAATCAAATACCAGTATTTCTTTTAAGCCGGACCACCTCGTTGGAACCAAATGGTCTGTGTTGTCTGTGTATCTAGGCAAGTCTCCAATTATCACATTTGAGAAAGCGAAAACGCTCTTATAACCTTTCTCCTGTCTTGCATATCTTCCAGTCTCTCTCTCTCCTATCATTGCATTTAATACAGCGAGAGCCTTCATACATTAAGCTTTTTCTCTAACCCACTAATCCTAGAATTGCATAGCCCGTCTTAATATATATAAAATTGCACAACCTACCGTAGCCTAGGAATACGTTAATCTAACCCGACAGCACATTCAGCTTTAACTGATTGGTTATAATTTTCGATAGTTAAGATAAATTCAGAAATTAGGTTAGGTTAAGCTTTTTGGCTATCATTCTATTAATCAGGTAATTTATACTTGGTATTTTTACGATTGGAAAGGTATAAATAACTGAAATAGGCTAATTGTAATTTTGTAAAATCAATGACAAGGAAATTTAGGTGCTATATGTAAATTAAAACTACAAATACATGTGACTTTGTACAATGTGCAAATTTGTATGAATGTATATATGTATGGTAGTAATGGTATGTATGTATGTATGTTTTATTCACTTAGGATAGTATATGTGTGGTTCCTCTTCCTGGCGTTTCTATATCAACCTATGTATGCATATATGTATTTATGTATGTATGTATGTATGCATGCAAGTTTTATTCATTTAGGCAAGTATATGAATGTGGTTCCTCTTCCTGGCGTTTCTTTATCAACCTATGTATGTATGTATGTATGTATGTATGTATGTATGTTTTATTAATTTAGGAAAGTATATGAATGTGGTTCCTCTTGCTGGCGTTTCTTTATCAAGCCTTTCTGGTGATGACAATGTTGGGGGGTTGCCAGCTCTCACCTGACCTCTCAACACACACAGACACCTTGTCTCTGTCCAAACTACCGAAAACACACACTCACTCTCATTATATATATATATATATATATATATATATATATATATATATATATATATATATATCTCTCTCTCTCTCTCTCTCTCTCACGACCGGGTCTGCTCGAAGAGTCAACACCACTTAGCACTCCTGCTTGAAATTTGATCATAATTTGAGATTCCATTGCTCATCCCCTTATTTGTTTGCCTGAGCTGTAGTTAAGTGCTACTTAACCCATTGGCTGCGGCTATGTTTGGGCTATTTAGGGCATATTCAGGCACTCCTGAATGATAAATCAAGCATCTGCATTAAATTAACTGTATTCTGCCGAAAACTAGGCGAAAATAGCTTCAAAATGAGACCAGAACGGGCCCCGTACGTGGTCTGATTCACCCGCAGCGGTGCCAGTAAAACGTGGGAAACCCGCTATTTGGTAGCACTCGCTCACTTGGCTACACTGTTGATAGAGACAGAGAGAGACCCGCGCGAGACACAGCCTACCTCAGTGAGCCGCTCGGTGATCTGAGGAACGGAGGTGGGTCCCTCACGCTCCCGCCCACTGACACTTGATTTTTAAGTTTTTTACAGGCTTTTAAAGCCTGGAAATTGCTGTAACTTGCCAAAACATTCCAGAACGTCACCCGCAGCCAAAGGGTTAAACCGCCCAGTAGTTGCTTTACATGTTATTTTGCTGTGTTTTTTTAATGATAAAAGTTTGTTTATCGAGACTGCCATTATTTACATTAGTACCGGGTAGTGACGACGCACTAATGTAAAAAAAAACTATTTGCTTGCTTCATATGATGAAGTTCTAGCCCTTATTATTGTTATATTTGCCCTCACTATAGTTAAGTGCTTAGTAAATCGTCCAGTAGGTATCTTGCATGACATTGTACCTGTAGTTTTGACTGATAAAAAAAAAAATCTTCAAAATTCTCTTTGCCAAGTAGAGCGCCCCCACTGACACCAGCGTCACCTGTGTACACATAAACAAACCCTCTTCTTGTATTTAATATTTCAAAGTCTGGCCATTACCGTACCTAGTTGAACTTTTTCTATTGGTTGACTATATAAATTGCACACACTGACATATGTTAAGACAGTAGCGCTTTTGTATCCCGAGTGGCGGAATGGGCGATGTTGCAGATTTAGTCAACGAAGTTTCGAAGTTAGCCCCCTCACGCACAACGTACGTCATTCATGTCGGATCCAATGACGTGTAGCGGACCTCAACATAGCCACCAGCGTGAATCGTCAAGTGGCTGACCTCTGCAGGGAGGAAAATGTCGGATTCATCAACACCTGGGATGCCTTCTACCGTGAAGATCATCTGTTTGTAGCGGATAGAGTCCATCTGAACCAAGTAGGAGTAGCAAGATTTGGCCGCCTGCTTCACGACGCAGTAAAAGATTTTCAGAAAAGAAGCAGAGCTAACCGAGGACCACCAGGGACGAGGATCGAGGACAGTGAGGACCGAAGACAGACAGGTACGTAAATATAAATCCGACCAGAACCAAAAATTTGATTAAAGAGTGTTTCTTGAATTCTAATAATTTGTTAGTAGTCTTGGCAAATCCAACGTCAAGGCTATTAACCTAATTACAATGACGACTTGTCTATTTTGACTGCTATGTCGTCATTCCAACCGCGGTTAAAAAGAAAACGTCTAGAGTCTACTCCTTATCTTGCTCTAGGAGACGTTGTACATTAACCAAAACTACCACCGAAGGTGAAAAAAGCATAGAAGAGAAGAAAAAGGGGTTTACCTTAGTTACCGCTTAAGGCCCATCCCGTGTTCCGTCATGTGCAGATCCCTGTCGAACGTGCGCATTAGCGACCCTCTCTTGTCATCATTTTTTCACGCGTCTCCATGTTGAGTCCGCTTTTGTTGTGCTCCTTCAATTCACCCTGTTTTAGGTTCGTTTCGGCTTATCTGGCCTTCTTTTTTGTTAGACAGATGTTACGTGATCTAGGGCACACGTAAATGGGCTCCTAAGTGTGTATAATGGAGACGCGTGTGGAAATAGCCTACCGAAGGTGCGGGGGCGCCTGGCGTTCCTCGTATATGTTTTTCATTCTTTCTCTTTTCATATTCATTTTTCCTGTTAGTCTGGGCATAGTTTAGCTTTTAGCTTAATTTAGCCTAGCTCGTTTTCTCATTCAGGAATTGCTATGCCCCTATGAGTTTTCATTTTTTCATAGCCTAAGGTGTACCGTTGGTAAACAATCTGAGATTTCGTTGGTGGCGGTGCTGTTTGTAGAGTTTGTGTCGGCCGCATTATTAGCGTTATTCCCGAGTCCCCCCTTTCGAGCCTTCACTGTGTCTCAAGGGCCTGGGCGACAGGTGGTTCGTGATAATCCAGGGATACCCCACGGGGGCCCCTCCTTCACATCACAGGGTTTTTCGCCCCTGACACATTCTCTGCTCTCGGCTAGGCCACCCTTTTTCTCACCAGTTTCATTTACTGGTTTTTGTTTTCTCTTCCTGTTTCACCTCCATCCTTTCATAGTCTTTTTTGCCCAATCCAGGGGTACCCCACGGGGGACCCTGTTTGTGCGAAACCACCCTCCCTGTCACTTCTCCTCATGGGCTTTGCTCTATCTCTGTGGGTTGGGTGGTTCCTGGGGGATGTGCCTCCTCTCCCCTGGTGTGTCTTCCTTGCCTCTCCCTTTACCGGTTGAGTTAGGATATTTTCAAGGACGACACTGCTTAGCTTGATGGCCATCATCGCTTGGAGTTCATAAGGATATGACGCATTTTTGTGGCCCTTTTTTGGTATTCCCTAGACGCTCCTCTCGCTTTTTCGGCGCCGGACCATCTCGGCCGGTCCCGCAAATTTGCGGGAGCTCGATTCGGTCCTCTGTGACGTTTCGGCTCCCCGCAAATTTGCGGAGATCGCTGGGGGGTCCCGCAAAATTGCGGGAGGGTGGTGTCGGTACGGTTATGCCTCCATTGGCCCGCAAATTTGTGGTAATAGTTGGCTTTCACTATTGACCTTTTTTATGTCATCTTGTTGCCTGATACTATTTGGTGTGTGCACTTTACTGGTGTTATAGGCCCTGCATGTAAGATGTTGAGTGGTGGTTAACACTTTCTCCATCTTTGCAGGTTCTGCTAGTGCTCTTCCACCTCGCCCGCCCTACTCACCTACCTCTGTGCTCCCGGTTTAGGGTGAGTACGGATACCTGTTTGCATGTGTGTTCCTGTTTCCCCATGCTCCTTCCCTGGTTCTTCTTGGACATTCTCTCCACTTACTCCTTCGACGTGCTGATTATGATGTGTGTTCTTCCAGTGCAGGTAGGCTGCCTTGCTTTCGCCATGGTTGTAGCTCTCCGTGCTTGGTGAGCCACAACTCCTGCTTGCGCCACTCGCACTGTGTGTCCTCTACGGCCTACCTCCCTGCTCTGTGTGGCCCGTGTCTGGCCCTGGTGGATGTGGTGCACCATAGCCCTGGTTCCTCGGCGGCGGCAGTGGCCTCTGCTTCCCTTCAGTCGGTGTGGGCGATAGTCTCCCGCCACTTTTGGACTGTGGGCCACCGTTCCCCGGCCTTTGTTGCCGCCCGGATCAGTGTCGCCCTGGGTATCCCTGACCCGACTGAAGGCCGTTCGGCTGGCCCTCTCCCTGCTCGGGCCCTCTCCCCTGGGTCCCGCAGCCGGTCGTCACATCGTCGGGGGGATCCCCTGCTCCATCCACGCTCTCGCTCGCCTCGTCGCCCGTCCTCTCCTGCCCCTCGTTGTCCTCCTGATCGCCTTGATGGCGCCCATCGCCCTCGTCATGGTTCTCGCCCTGAGGCCGGGGTTAGCGGCCCTCCCCTGGCCTCTCCGGGTCGGGGCTCTACTACCTTCCGCCCGCTTCCCCTGCTCGTACGACGTCCTCTTCCTTTGTCCTCTACGCGCGCGGAGGTTCAGGCTGTAGCTGGCCCTCTGCTCCCTCCTCCTACACTGTCCAGGAGGGTCCGCCAGGATGTAGTTGCTTTTCCTCCTACTTCACCTGCTTCGGTGCCTATTCTTCCTTCACGGTCTCGTCCCACGGTGGCGGTCCCTCCCTCCTCCGCCTCGGTGTCGGGCCACCCTGTTATCTCTTCCCCGGGGATCCTTGTTCTGTTTCCCCCCGCGGCTACTTCTGACCTCTTTTCAGCCAACGGCCATACCACGTTGCATGCACTGCTTCTCGTCCGATCAGCGAAGTTAAGCAACGTAGGGTCCGGTTCGTACTTGGATGGGTGACCGCCTGGGAACACCAGATGCTGTCTTTTCACCCGGCCAGCCTTCCCACTCCCGTCGTCCTGCTCCTCCTTCTTCTCTCCCTGACCTTCACTTACCGTCTCGCCACGGGGGTACCCCTCCTCTTGGCTCGGTGGGGTATCGCGTGGTTTCGGGGTTCGCTTTCTCAGGGGCTGACGTGTCGCTGGAAGAGGGGGATACTGCTGTTTCCCCCTCGGGCGTTCGTGTTCAGGGACGAGTCCCTCTGCGGCGACACAACCGTGGTCGCTCGCCTTCCTTGGGCCGCGACTCTGCTGGTTCGTGTCATGGATCTCGCTCCCGCTCCCGCTCACCTCTGCGGGCTGCCCATTCTTGGGGGGGGGGGGGTCGCCTCTCTTGGATCGATTGTCGGCTATGCAGGGGTGGCTTGTGTCACGCATCGACGGGCGCTTGGAGTCGATGCAACACTCCCTCTTATCGCGCTTCTTGGCGGTGACACACCCTCAGCGCCTCACCATACCTACCCCTGCTACGGTCCCCCTCCCTTCTGCAGGCCTATGCTCTAGTCAGACTTCAGCCGCCGGGACATCCTTCAGGATGTTCAGTCCCTGGCTGTGTTGACGGGACTGTCCTCCTATGGGACAGGTTTGTGCGACGACGGTACGCCTGGCTTAGCCATCTTGCTCGATCACCCTCCCGTTGGGGGCCTGGTTTGCTGAGGCCTTCGTCTTCGCCGGCCGTTCCGTCGCCGGCTCTCCTTCAGTCCCTCCCCCGGAGTCATCACTGCTTTTGCCTCCTCTTGTGTCTGTCGGCGGGTTGGACGGCGCGTTCTGGTCCTGGTTCAGCGCGCCCATTCTTGAACTTTGTTCTATTGCTACCCCGTTCTTCTCTCACCCAGTTCAGTCCTCTGTCGACAGGGTTTTTCCCTTGCGGCGGTGGGTGCCGAACTTCTTCTCTTGTCTTTTGGTTCCCTCCAGACTTCTGTTCACCACCTGCGGCTTCTCGCGGCGTCTGCACCAGGCGTTCTTCGCGAGGGTTTGGGCCGCGTTCGGCGGATCCCCCTTCGGCTCGCGGTGTCTTTGGTTCCCGAGCTGAAGGCGGTTTTGTGCGTGGCACCTCGGCAACGCCGGACGGTACGGTCCTCGTTCTGCCGGACAGCCCCCTTGGATATTCGTCAGGGTTTGTTGTACTCTGCACTCTCTCCGTCAGGGCTTTTTTGCGCGGGATGCTTGGGTCCGCTCCGCTTCTCTATCGGCGGACCCTGCTTACGACACGCAACGACGCGCTGTGTCGCGAGCGGGATCTTCTCAGTCCCGTCCTTCTGCCGGTCCTCTTCGGGGTGCTGCTGCAAGTGCTGCCGCCATGCACGGGCGCAGGACAGGGACGTTACAGGCCAGTGCGTCAGTTCCGCCTCGCCCTTCTGTTCTTGCCCCCTTTTCATCCCCGCCGTGTCGGGGCTGGCCGGCCTTCCACTTCCGGCCGCCATTCGCCGGGCTCGGCCCCGCGACGGCCAGGGGTTGGGGGTGGCCCGCCCTTTACGACGACGTTGGGGGGGGGGGGGGGGGGGTAGAGGAGGTCAACGTGGCGCTCATGCCCGCACGGACCGTA
This sequence comes from Paralithodes platypus, assembly GCA_032716605.1. Classification (NCBI taxonomy): domain Eukaryota; kingdom Metazoa; phylum Arthropoda; class Malacostraca; order Decapoda; family Lithodidae; genus Paralithodes; species Paralithodes platypus. Next base: position 19,438,844 of record CM064498.1, read on the forward strand.
CCGGGGGTACCTCCACGTCAAAACAATGTGTAGGTTCTCTGGGTCGGTCTCCTTGTTCTCCTTCTCGCCTGGCCGCCCGGGTCGCTCCCCTCCTCTCGGGAGCTCCCACGGGTTGTTTTCGCCCTTACGCCCCTCGGTGGCCGCGAGGGACGTTGGGGGCGGCGCATTGCGCGGAGGGGTCTCACCTGGAGGTGGACGTCCAGACCCCCACTCCGCTCTTGTCACCGACGCCGGCCCATCTCTTCAGAGGTGGCCCACGTGTTCACATCCATGCACGAGCAGGGTATCGTCGAGGGAGTTGACCGCCGGTCACCCGGTTTTCCTCTCCCGTGTATTTCTGGTACCGGAGTAGAACTGCGACGCGATGCGCCCGGTGGTGGCTATGTTGGCCCTCACCGGGCGCATCGTGCACACACGGTTTCGGATGCTGCCGGTCCCACAGGTACGCCTGGCCCTGCGCCCTCTGTCGTGGGTAGTGTCGCTGGCCCTCCAGGCTGCGTCTTGGCTCGTTCCTCTCCATCCTCGATTCTTGGCCGTTCGGACTTCCGCTCGTGTGTTCCTGTTCGCCGGCCTTCCCTTCGGTCTCCACATCGCGCCGCGGATCTTCTCCGAACTGGTGGGACAGGCTCTGGGTCCTCTCCTCAGGAGCGGGCTCCAGCTCCTGTTTTCCTTGGCCGATTGGTTGATAGTTTCCGAAGCCCTCGGACTGTGTGTACGCGACGCCCTCACAGTCGTTCGCCACGTCGCACATTTAGGGTTCCCCGTCGATGTTCCCAAGTCACGCTTGACCCCGTCGCGTGTCGTGCCATGGGTCGGTCTCGCCTGGGTTTTGTCCGGCGCTCCGGTGACCCAGGGTCTGCCGGACGCGGTGCACCTTCGGCGGAAGGTCTTCGCCGTGTTGCACTCGGTCTCCCTCCCGGGGTGGCTCTGGGACTCGTTAGTGGGTTCGCTGCATTGGGCCGCTCTGCCCATTCCCTTAGGGAGCCTCAGGCTACGCCGCCTCCTCCTCATGGGCACCGAGGTGTTTCCGTTGACCCCTATGGATCGGCTCCTACCGCTCCCGCGTGCCATTCGCGGACACTTCGGACACTGGGTTGCTCGGGGCACGCTCTCTGCGGCTGTGCCCTGGACCGCCCCCCCCGCCGACGATCTGGGTAGACACAGATGCGTCGAGCATGGTAGGGTGAGGTTACCCATCAAACCTGGGCCGTCAACTTCCCGGCGGATGGGTGGGACTCACGCCCCTTCCCCGTCTATGCCCTCGAACTGTTGGTTCCTTTGTTCTTCCTGAGGGCCCACGCGCTGGCCCTTCGGGGAAAGTCGGTGGCCTTCGGGATGGACACTCAGACAGCTGTCCACTGTTTCCTAAAGCGGGGGTCCTCCAGGTCATTGACTCTATTGGGGTTCTCGGTGAAGTTGTTCTTCCTCGCGGACCGACACACCTTCTCCCTGCATGCCTCCTCCCTGTCCGGGCCTGCCACCCTGTGGGCGGACGCCCTGTCGAGAAGACAGGGCGTTCTTGTCGAGTGGGCAATGCAACGGACTGTGTTCGACGACCTCGCGGCTTCCTGGGGTGTTCCTTGGGTGAGGTCGCCTTGTTCACATCGGAGGTGCCGCGCCAGTTGCCTCGGTACCTCTCCCTCCGGCCTCGCACTCCGGAGGGGGGTCCGGACGCTTTCATGGTAGACTGGAACAGGTGGCGGTCGATATACATATTTCCGCCACCAGACGCACTGTTGCTGTGCAACGTCCTCGCGAGGCTGCGGCTGTACCGCGGCAGCGTCTGGTTCCTCGCGCCTCTGTGGCCGGCACGGGCTTGGTACGCCCAGTTGACGCGGTAGTGCCCGAGTCCGGTCCCTCTACCTGTCTCCGACTTCCACTTGCGCTAGGTTGGGGCCCTGCGGACCTCGTTGGCCTTCGCATCGTGGATGTTCATGAGGCACGGTGGCTCCCAGTCCACGGCCGGGACCTGCCTGACTTCCTGAAGCGTTCCTGGCCGACTTCTCCTTGGGGGCCTTACGGGTCCCGCTGGTGGTCTTTTACTAGGTGGATACGGGACACTCTCCAGCCAGTTGGCTCTCCTTCCCTCGTCCTCCACTCCTTGTTTCACCTCTTCCGTACACGTCACTTTCACGTCGACGCTATACGTAACCACTTGTCTGCCGTCCGGGGGGTCTTTGAGTCCGTCGCTGGGCTGGTCGTTCCGCCGCAGGAGCTGGATTCCTTCATGATGGCTGCCTTCCGGGAACGCCCGCCTCCGTGCCAGGTCGCTCCACGGTGGGATCTGGGGCGGGCTCTGGACCTTCTGGCTTCACCCACGTATACACGGGCCGCTACACCGGTTCCGTTGCTCGGGCGTACACTCTTCCTTGTCGCTCTGCCCACTGGGGATCGGGTGTCTGCACTAGCGGCATTGTCACGGCCCCGGGACTGCGTGCGATTCTCCCCGTCCTTGCATGGCGTCACGTTCGCCTCCTCCCATCATTTTGTTGCCACGAATGAGAGGGAGACCCACGTTTTCCAGCCTTTCACCGTCCAGGCTTTCCAGCGTGGGTATACTCGCCATGTGTTGTGCCCGGTGTCAGCCTTGCACTCCTCTGTTGCGTCTGTGGCTCCGCCTTCGGGTACTGCTGTGTGGGTGTCTCCTCGGACAGGTGGGAGGCTCTCGCAGGTGCAGATGGGACGCCACATTTGTCGGCCCATTCGTGCCAGTAACCCTGTTTCTAGGGGTTCTGCGCACGATGTGCGATCCTTTGCTGCCTCCTTCCGGTTCCTGCAACGTCGATCCTTACCTGACATCGCCTCAGCGGTTTTGTGGTCTTCTATCAATTCCTTCATCTCCTCCTACCTCTCCATGTCCAGTGTCAACCCCCTCGGCCGGTGATGGCTCTCGGGGGTCGTGTTTCCTCGTGCTCTGGCGAAGATACCTGGTCTTCCCCCCTTGTCCCTCGTTCTTTTCCTTTGTTTTATTTGACAAAGGGGGGGGGGGGGAGTACGGGTTTGCAACACTTGATTGCAAGTTTGGGATTATGTATTGTTACAGTACATAAGTGTTTTTGCCACATTGAAAATTGTGTTTTGTTATTGTGTTCAGTGTTTTTGTTGGTTTTGGAAGAAAAGGGATTTTGGGTACAGTACCTTTTTGGTTTAACACCTTACGAGCGGCCTATGCGGTTTATTTATGTGTACCGCACAGCGGGGTGTTTTTAGCCAAAATAGGGCTGTTTACGTGATCATTTTCATGCCTAAATAAGACCCAGAACGTAAAACAAGTACCTATCCCTGAAAGGGCATAAACAGAGCTTTCGAATGACACCATAACGATCCTTGTATGATGGATAGTTTTCTTGCAATAACCGTGCAACGCGAGTGCAAAAAGCAGGTAATTCGGTACTTTCAGTACATAATTGAGTATGTAGCGAGTGAGAGAGGGAGGAGGGAGCTGAGATTTGTGTCAGTAGGTTCGCCGCGGTGGTCTGGAGCAGTCATACGCTCGCTAGTCTCCTGCCACCACTTGTCTCTCTCTCTCAGCCACATTACGTGCTGAAATTGCCACTCGAGTTATGTCGAGCGCCGCCACATAGTCCAGCTTTTTTTAACTCGACTTATGTTGCTCGCCGCTAAATAAGGGTTAAGACAAGTCTATGTTTTTGCATTACTATGAATGACGGGCATGTGTTAAAACTGTTCTTTTTAGCTACTCCTCAGTTTTTCACTCTTTTATTAAACTCTCTTGTTTACATTGTGTCTTTGTCATTCATAATTTTGTTTTATGCATTGTTTTTTTTTGGTATGTTGGGCTTGGATGTCCTCCTCCTATTTGTTATGCAGCCTTGACGTTGGATTTGCCAAGACTACTAACAAATTGGGAGGTTTGACGTACCTCCCAACCTACCAAATAGGAAAACCTACTATTTGGTAGTAGTCTTGGAAAATCCAACGTACATAATACCCTCCCTCACGCCGGACCCCTGCCCATCCGCGTTCTTCTGCTGACATGAGATGTGATGACAAGAGAGGGTCGCTCATGCGCACGTTCGACAGGGATCTGCACATGACGGAACACGGGATGGGCCTTAAGCGGTAACTAAGGTAAACCCCTTTTTCTTCTCTTCTATGCTTTTTTCACCTTCGGTGGTAGTTTTGGTTAATGTACAACGTCTCCTAGAGCAAGATAAGGAGTAGACTCTAGACGTTTTCTTTTTAACCGCGGTTGGAATGACGACATAGCAGTCAAAATAGACAAGTCGTCATTGCAATTAGGTTAATAGCCTTGACGTTGGATTTTCCAAGACTACTACCAAATAGTAGGTTTTCCTATTTGGTAGGTTGGGAGGTACGTCAAACCTCCCACTAGAACTTTATAGGATTTCTATGCAAAAGCTCGTAGCATACCCAATAAATGTTCATATTTCAAGGAACTACTGTAGTGTTTACAGAAAATTACGATGATATATTCTATTTTTTATAAATTTCACCACAACACCAAACACCTCCAATGAAATTAATGAAATCACATATGTGATCCACCAGGATTCGAACCCGGATTATCACACACAGAATTTTAGACACCTTAACCATTACACCAGCAAGACGGTTAATGTTATTTGTATGGCATAACAGCATCTTGGCTCAATACAGAAGACAAACTTTTTAGCAGAGTATTCACTTCCCGGTTATGTAATGTTTGAGAAAAGCCGAATAAATAAAAATGGAGGTAGCGTCTTACTTTATATCAAAGAAAGTCTTAACCTGACCCTTTTGTCAATACCTCAAATTATGAACGTCGACACATCCTTTGTGCTAATATAGAATAATAAAGGTACAACCAAATTTCTTGCATTAATATACAGACCCCCAGCTCAATCAGTGCAAACTGACCGAGGGATTTATGAGCAAATTGTAGACGCAAGTAACTCGCAAGATACCGTAATTTTTGGCGACTATAATTTACCTGTGACCAAGTGGGGAGACAGTCTTACTTCACACTCTGGACAAGACCTGTATGCAAACTTGCAAGATAATTCGATGTATCAATTTATTAGATCTCCAACCCGTGGAAATACCGTACTTGGACTTGTACTTTCAAGAAAAGCAGAATTGATAGAGAATTTGAATGTCGGTGATCAATTCAGTAACAGCGACCATCGTACGGTAACTTTCAGTCTAAAGTTTGCTAGTAACGAACCAAATAGCAGCATTGAGAAAGTCCCTAATTTCAAGAAAGCAAACTTTCTTAAACTTAGAGCAATGTTTAAAGAAACTGACTGGAGCTTTCTAATTAACAATAACAACATAAATAAATCCTGGAAATTTTTCGCAACCACTTACATAAAAGCAGTGCAAGACTGCATACCATCGAAAATATGATGTACAGGCCATAATGATAAGCCTAACTGGTGGAATAAAGAGATTTCAGACTGTTTGCTTGCTAAAAAGATCGCTTATGATAGATTAAAATCCTCACTAAATGACGGAGAACGGGCGAAATTTGTAGAACTACGACGCAAAACCAAAAAGTTAATTAAACAAAGTAAAAAGACCCCGCAGTTACATGTTGCGAATTAAAGTAAAATAAACCCCTAAGAATTTTATAGTTATATCAGAAAGAAGAAAGTAGTTACTTCAAGTAATTCATATCAATGATCTCATATCTACCACTCATAATCCAATACATTCCTACGCAGATGACTCAACACTCCACAGTTCCTTCACATTTACCAATTCTTTCACCCAACCCGATCTTATAAATTCAAAAATAAACACTGCAATTTCTCTGAACCAGGACCTTTCTAGAATTAATGAATGGGGACAAGAGAATCTAGTTTCCTTTAATGCACAGAAAACCAAGTACATTCAATTTTCTAACCGACAGAATCTCACTGACTCCCATATATTTTTTAATGATGTAAATATTCCCACTTCCCCTAGTATTGACATTCTCGGTGTAACATTAACTACTAACTTGAGCTGGACACATTATGTTAGAAGCATTGCTAAGAATGCCTCTAAAAAACTGGGACTCCTGTACAGAGTTCGAGAATTCTTCACTGACGAGCAGTTGGCCGTAATATATAAAAGTCATGTGCGCTCTCAGATGGATTACTGTTCACCTCTGTGGGGTGGAAGTGGAGTGGTTGCATTGAGGCAGTTGGACAAAATTCAAAATAAAGCTATTAGATTAATCAATAACCCTGCAATCACACAGGACCTTCCTACATTAGCCATACGAAGAAACGTTGCATCCCTTGCATTATTCTACAGATATTTTCACAGCAATTGTTCCGAGGAACTTGCTTCAATTGTGCCGCCTCTCCACATCTTTCCCCGTAGAACTAGGGCAGCTGAGAGCGCCCATGAATTTACACTTTCTCCTCCACAATGCAGAACTTCTGCTTATCAGAATTCATTTATCCCCAGAGCTACTACTCTTTGGAATTCACTTCCCTCGAATTGCTTTCCACAAACTTACAATCAACAAATGTTTAAATCCAGTTGTTACAAACATTTTATGAATGGAGGATGCCTTTAGGCACATGGACCTTTTTGTTTTATCTGTGTTTTTCCTTCCTCCGTTCATTGTCTCTTAAAAAAAAAAAAAAAGTATTGGACCATTAGTCAATGAAAATGGAGAATACACCAAACACAAAGTACAAAATAAGTAATGCCCTCAATAACTTCTTTGCACTAGTTTTTACAACAGAAGACCTTAGTGATATCCCTACAGCTTCGCTGGTTCAGATTGATAATTCTGATGTTCTAAGCAATATCACCATTACAGAGAGAGAAGTATTGAAATGTATAGATAAACTCGAGGTAAATTGATAGCCTGGACCTGATACAATCTCACCTAGAGTTCTAAAGGAAGCTAAGGATGAGCTCTCCAAACCACTGACATTGCTATTCAATAAATCCTTACAGTCTGGGACTATGCCTGATCAGTGGAGGCTTGCCAAAGTAACACCGATATTTAAAAAAAGGCAGAAAATACTTACCCAGTAACAAATCTACAAGTAGTTTAACCAAAGTTGTATGTAAAATGCTAGAAACACTCATAAGAGACAGACTCATAAATCACTTAGAGGAAAACAACATACTTATAAGAGACAGACTCGTAAATCACTTAGAGGAAAACAACATACTTAATGATACTCAACATGGCTTTCGTAACAAACGCTCCTGCTTAACAAACCTTTTAGACTTCTTCCACGATATACTCAACCTCTATGATGAGAGTAAAGCCGTAGATATTGTATATCTTGATTTTCAAAAGACTTTTGAAACAAACGTTTACTGCTAAAATTAAACGCTCATGGAATACAAGACAGTTTGTTGAAATGGATAGGAAATTGACTCAGTGACAGAAAGCAAAGAGTAGTCAAACAGTAAGTAATCTAAATGGACCAATGTAAGTAGTGGGCTACCCCAAGGATTGGTACTAGGGCCAATTCTCTTCCTAGTTTACATCAATAACATAGATGAGGGTCTCACCTGTACAATCTCAAAGTTGATGATATGCAACACAATCTAGAAAAGTTGTCATATTGGGCTCAAATTTAGAAAATTAGTTTCAATGTGGATAAATGTAAAGTACCGGTACTACATACCAGAAACCAAAATGAGAAAGCAAACTATTCGATGAATGGCACCCAGCTTAAGAGTGTAGACAGAGAAACTGATTTGGGAGTAACAATATCGAGTAACCTAAAACCCAGTCAACAATGTACAGAATTTGCTAAGAAGGCAAACACAATAATTGACTTTATAGGCAGGTCATTTGTGCATAAATCCAAAGAAGTAATCCTAACTCTTTACAATTCCTTAGTCCCCCCTCTCCTGGAATATTGCGTTCAATCCTGGTGCCCTTACTACCAAAAAGATATAGCCAAGCTAAACGAGTTCAACATTAAGTTAGCAAAATGATACCTAGCCTAAAGAACAAACCGTATGAGGAGCATCTTAAATAATTACATCTATTTCCTTTAACCCAGTGCAGATTAAGAGGCGACTTAATTCAAGTGATCAAAATTATCAAAGGCATGACAATATGATCTGTAGTAAGTACTTCACTATCGATCAATCTAACTACACGCGGGGTAAGGGTTGCAAAATGATTGGTAAATCTTTTAACTCACATGAATCTAAGAATGTTTTCTTCAATCGAATTGACAACTTGTGGAATGGGCTTCCCTCGAGACGTTATAGACTGCAGCACCGTTGATTCTCTTAAACATCGATAGCAAAATATCTTGCCTCAAACCAGTTGTTTTATGTATTGCATAGTGAAACAACAAAACAAAACAAAGTAATTATTTAGCTACTGAACAATAGGCTTAAGTTACACAAATTAATTCTAGATACGACTCCTCAAAAACACATAATGCACAAACTTTAATATTACCCTACAAACATGACTAACACTCCGTTATTTATTGCATAGTGAAAAACAAAGGAATTATTACTATTAACATATGTCCAAGTTGCCAAAATAAATGCATGATGCGACTCAAAAATACATATGTACAAACTTTAATATTACCCTACACACATAACTGTCTCTTGTATTTATGGCATAGTGGAAAAACATAGAAGACTCCTAAATTTGTACCAAGTGGCCCTGAATGCAGACAAATCTGCATTTTATACGATATACACATGCATGCTTTAGCCGTCATACATTGCCTGGGCAGTTTAATAAAGCAAAAGTATTGTTGGGGAAGGGATGAAGTTTGGAGCAATAGAAAAGTTATAGTGAGAGAGAGAGAGAGAGAGTGAGAGTGAGAGTGAGAGTGAGAGTGAGAGAGAGAGAGTACAAAGGAGTACAAAGGAGTACAAAGGAAATCAAGCAACAACAGATCTAGTGACCCTTCTAGGCTGCTTGTCCTCCAAAACACTGAGGATCAAGTGTCCAAACAGTGGTTTAGAGTGGGTAAGGGAACATTGGAAAGGGAACTACTGCCCTGCCACTAACGTGGCAGGACTAGGAAGTTAGTAGGGGACATATGGGTTAGTAACTGAGGGGAGGATAAAGTTATTCATTTACAAACGCAGTCAGTCGCGGGTTTGATGCGAGATATTTGTCTAGGCGGAATTTAAATGAATCAACGGTGCTGCAGTCTATAACGTCTCGGGGAAGCCCATTCCACAAGTTGACAACTCGATTGAAGAAGAAATTCTTAGATTCGTGCGAGTTAAAAGATTTACCAATAATTTTGCAACCGTTTCCCCGCGTGTAATTAGATTGGTCGATAGTGAAGTACTTACTACAGTTCATATTGTCGATGCCTTTGATGATTATGAACACTTGAATTAAGTCGCCTCTTAATCTGCGCTGGGTTAAAGGAAATAGATTTAATTCTCTAAGACGCTCTTCGTATGGTTTGTTCTTTAGGCTAGGTATCATTTTGGTAACTCTACGTTGAACTCGTTCTAGCTTGTTTATATCTTTTTGGTAATAAGGGCACCAGGATTGAACACAGTATTCCAGAAGAGGGCGGACTAAGGAATTGTAAAGGGTTAGGATAACTTCTTTGGATTTATGCTCAAATGACCTGCCTATAAAGCCAATTATTTTAAGAGAGAGAGAGAGAGAGAGAGAGAGAGAGAGAGAGAGAGAATTTGGGGTACGATGTAATTGGGGTGCTTCTGTGTGTGTGTGTGTGTGTGTGTGTACTAGGGGGAGGATGTGATTGGGGTGCTTCTGTATGTGTCTCTGTGTCTCTGTCTGTCGGTCGGTCTGTCTGTCTGTTTTGTTTTGTTCTTTACGTGTCCTTCAACTGCTCTATTTATATGTGGGTGTGGGTGTATGTTTGTGTGTCCTACGTTTCTTTCTCTGAGAGAGAGAGAGAGAGAGAGAGAGAGAGAGAGAGAGAGAGAGAGAGAGAGAGAGAGAGAGCGAGAGAGAGCAAGAGAGAGAGAGAGAGAGAGCAAGAGAGCGAGTGAGATATATACAGAATATTTCCAACTCTCTGCTTTATACTGTATATTAATACGATTCATTTTTCCACTTGACACATTATCACACAAAAATATATAAACATTTTCACGCCAAAGTATGATAGAGTATACAGAGCAGTACGTTACTAGATATGCTATTATGCTGTGTGCCATGCTGATGTTGACAGTCACCCAGCATATGGTAGAATATAGACAGATGCACATGTATAGTTTATTCTCCATTCGCCATATTGACACCAAAGCCCTTCTATTCAAAATGGACGTGGAGAGTTACAAACAGCCATTGAATCATCAGCCCGTCATGAACACACACGCGGACGCACACACACAGACGCACGCACATACACACATATTCACAAACACTCTGCACTACCCTAACTCACAGTATAATATAGTAATTCAACATTCTTGCATTCTTCCAAATTCAAACGGTACCGACATCTTAAAACTAAAGACTCTCATTCTTCCTATGTTTCTGCCCGGAATCAAGCCAAATCTGTTCTTCGACTTGCCAAACACTCTTTCATCGATAAAAAATGCACTGAACTATCCAAATCTAGCTCTTCCCAAGCTTTCTGGCATCTAGCCAAAAACCTCTCCAACAATTTCTCTACCTCGTCTTTCCCTCCTCTTTTCCACTCTGATGGCACAACCATCACTTCTTCCTCTGACAAAGCTAAACTCTTCGCTCAAACTTTTGCTAGAAACTCAACCTTGGATGATTCCGGTGCTATTCCTCCCTTTCCACCCTCCTCTCTCTTACATATGCCTAATATCCTAATCTCTTTTAAAGATGTACTTTCTACCCTCTCTGGGCTTAATACTAATAAGGCGTACGGTCTGGACGGTGTTCCTCCTTTTGTTCTCAAAAACTGTGCTTCCGTGCTGACAGGTACGACCCTGTGGACTTTTTCACTTTTTGAGCGGTCAAATCACGACCGACGAAATTGAGTTGCATACACCTTAGGATTGCTCAGGCTGAGCATAGGTCAGTAGCAAAAATATGTTTTAATTCTAAGCACATTTGCACCTAGGGCAGGGCTTACAAGTTTGGCATATTTGACAATTGTACAGTACATTAGCTAACGAAATGCGTATGCAAAGCCTAATCGACATTATACATCCTCAAATATATAGGTAGATGTCCTTCTCAAGCTGAAAAGGGTTGACCAGAGTATTCTAATGTTACAAGCTACACGAAAGCAGGCAGAAAACCGCAGCAGTAGCGATTCATTCATACTCCGATGGAGGCGCTGCTCAAAACTGACGTTTACGCTAACTCGGATAAGGCTTGTTTCTCAATATACCAAATATATATTTTCGTTCTTTTTTGCATTTTTCTACTCGGCACTATCTCCCAAGTAAAAATTAACGGCCAAAGTAATTTTTGGAGACGCTTCGCAAACGCGATATTTCGACAGGTACGAACGACCCTGTGGACTTTTTCACTTGTTGAGCGGTCAAATCACGACCGACGAAATTGAGTTGCATACACCCTAGGATTGCTCAGGCTGAGCGTAGGTCAGTAGCAAAAATATTTTTTAATTCTAAGCACATTTGCACTTAGGGCATGGCTTTCAAGTTTGGCATTTTTGACAATTGTACAGTACATTAGCTAACAAAATGCGTATGCGAAGCCTAATCGACATTATACATCCTCAAATATATAGGTAGATGTCCTTCTCAAGCTGAAAAGGGTTGACCAGAGTATTCTAATGTCACAACCTACACGAAAGCAGGCAAAAAAACCGCAGCAGAAGCGATTCACTCAAACTGCGATGGGGGCCCTGCGCATAACTGACGTTTACGCTAACTCGGATTAGGCTAGTTTCTCAGTATACCAAATATATATTTTCGTTCATTTTTGCACCTTTCTACTCGGCACTATCTCCCAAGTAAAAATTAACAGCCAAAGTAATTTTTGGAGACGCTTCGCAAACGCGATATTTCGACAGGTACGACCCTGTGGACTTTTTCACTTGTTGAGCGGTCAAATCACGACCGACGAAATTGAGTTGCATACACCCTAGGATTGCTCAGGCTGAGCGTAGGTCAGTAGCAATTTTTTTTTAATTCTAAGCACATTTGGACTTAGGGCATGGCTTTCAAGTTTGGCATTTTTGACAATTGTACAGTACATTAGCTAACAAAATGCGTATGCGAAGCCTAATCGACATTATACATCATCAAATATGTAGGTAGATGTCCTTCTCAAGCTGAAAAGGGTTGACCAGAGTATTCTAATGTCACAAGCTACACGAAAGCAGGGAAAAAACCACAGCAGAAGCGATTCATTCAAACTCCGATGGGGGCCCTGCGCAAAACTGACGTTTACGCTAACTCGGATAATGCTTCTTTCTCAGTATACCAAATATATATTTTCGTTCTTTTTTGCACCTTTCTACTCGGCACTATCTCCCAAGTAAAAATTAACGGCCAAAGTAATTTTTGGAGACGCTTCGCAAACATGATATTTCGACAGGTACGACCCTGTGGACTTTTTCACTTGTTGAGCGGTCAAATCACGACCGACGAAATTGAGTTGCATACACCCTAGGATTGCTCAGGCTGAGCGTAGGTCAGTAGCAATTTTTTTTTTTTTTAATTCTAAGCACATTTGCACTTAGGGCATGGTTTTCAAGTTTGACATTTTTGATAATTGTACAGTACATTAGCTAACAAAATGCGTATGCAAAGCCTAATCGACATTATACATCCTCAAATATATAGGTAGATGTCCTTCTCAAGCTGAAAAGGGTTGACCAGATTATTCTAATGTCACAAGCTACACGAAAGCAGGCAAAAAACCGCAGTAGAAGCGATTCATTCAAACTCCGATGGGGGCCCTGCGCATAACTGACGTTTACGCTAACTCGGATTAGGCTAGTTTCTCAGTATACCAAATATATATTTTCATTCTTTTTTGCACTGTTCTACTCGGCACTATCTCCCAAGTAAAAATTAACAGCCAAAGTAATTTTTGGAGACGCTTCGCAAACGCGATATTTCGACAGGTACGACCCTGTGGACTTTTTCACTTGTTGAGCGGTCAAATCACGACCGACGAAATTGAGTTGCATACACCCTAGGATTGCCCAGGCTGAGCGTAGGTCATTAGCAAAAATATTTTTTAATTCTAAGCACATTTGCACTTAGGGCATGGCTTTCAAGTTTGGCATTTTTGACAATTGTACAGTACATTAGCTAACAAAATGCGTATGCGAAGCCTAATCGACATTATACATCCTCAAATATATAGGTAGATGTCCTTCTCAAGCTGAAAAGGGTTGACCAGAGTATTCTAATGTCACAAGCTACACGAAAGCAGGCAAAAAACCGCAGCAGAAGCGATTCATTCAAACTCCGATGGGGGCCCTGCGCATAACTGACGTTTATGCTAACTCGGATTAGGCTAGTTTCTCAGTATACCAAATATATATTTTCGTTCTTTTTTGCACTTTTCTACTCGGCACTATATCCCAAGTAAAAATTAACAGCCAAAGTAATTTTTGGAGACGCTTCGCAAACGCGATATTTCGACAGGTACGACCCTGTGGACTTTTTCACTTCTTGAGCGGTCAAATCACGACTGACGAAATTGAGTTGCATCCACCCTACGATTGCCCAGGCTGAGCGTAGGTCATTAGCAAAAATATTTTTTAATTCTAAGCACATTTGCACTTAGGGCATGGCTTTCAAGTTTGGCATTTTTGACAATTGTACAGTACATTAGCTAACAAAATGCGTATGCGAAGCCTAATCGACATTATACATCCTCAAATATATAGGTAGATGTCCTTCTCAAGCTGAAAAGGGTTGACCAGAGTATTCTAATGTCACAAGCTACACGAAAGCAGGCAAAAAACCGCAGCAGAAGCGATTCATTCAAACTCTGATTGTGTTTGATGTCTACCGGCCATCTAGTCTGAAAGCTGAAACTAGATCAAAGCGAGGACGCGGGGTGAGACGCAGGGTGACAGGGAAGGGCAAAATTCCCTCAAACTGGCGAAACTTCCTGAGAGAAAATGACAACAAAGCCGAGCTGTTCAACTTTCTGGCTGATAAGATTGCACGTGTGGCCACACCAAATGTGGTCATTGTGACCAAGGAAGAAGATGCTGTCAGCAACCGCACTATCAATCTGGCTGGGGTGGCACCGTGCAGTCATGAAGAAGCTGACACGCGGATCTTTGTGCATGCCAGGCATGCAACAGAAGCAGGCAGCAAAGTCATCATTGTCAAAGCCAGCGACACAGATGTTGTCGTCATCGCAGTCAGTGGTCTGCAGGCACTTCAGGAGCTAGGTCTGCAGCAGTTGTGGGTTGCCTTTGGCCAAGGACAGAACCTGAGGTGGGTTCCTGTACATGACTTGTGTTGCACTTTTGCAGAAAAGAGCAAAGGGATGCTCTTCTTCCATGCCTTCACTGGCTGCGATGTCGTTTCATCATTCCGTGGCAAAGGGAAGAAGTCTGCTTGGCAAACCTGGGATGTTTGTGATGAGGCTTCCGGTGTCTTCAGCAAACTCAGCCAGTACCCACCGGTAGTTGATGATGAAGACCTGGAGACCTTGGAGAACTTCGTGGTCATGATATATGACAGATCCAGCACAGCTGAAGGTGTCGATGATGCGAGGTTGGACATGTTTGCTCGGAAGCAGAGGCCGTACGAAGCCATTCCTCCGACCCGAGCAGCACTGAAGCAGCATGTGAAGCATGCTGCCTACCAGGCGGGCTGCATCTGGAGTCAGTCAACAGTACGTCAACCAGAAACGCAGACTCCTGCCAACTGGGGCTGGACCAAGAAAGGAGATCTGTGGCAGATCGTTTGGACAGAGCTCCCACCCATTGCAGAGAGTTGCCAGCAGCTGACCAAGTGTGGATGCAAGTCGGAATGCTGCGGTCGATGCAAATGCTACTGCTTTGATCTGACCTGCACGGCACTGTGCAGCTGAAGATGCGAGCTTTAGAAGCATTGTAGTATACTCATCCAGGCAGCAAGACAATAAGTGACAAACAAGTATAGGCCTACTGCCTACATGTACATCCAATAATATATCGGACTGATGGTGCCTATGATATGGGCACTTTTTACCCTAATTATGATTCCGGGACTGATATTATGGTACAAGGAAGCTAGTGAGTAAGTCCATGGTTCCAAATTCGGATTCTACATAGTGAAAAATTTATGATTTGACACCAAGATCATTCAAATAGGACAAGTCTTTGCGATTTTATTGCGAAATGCAATGTTTCTGTATATTCAATGGCGGCCATCTTGAAAAATGGCCGCCATCTTGAATTTTTAGGTGGCTAACGGGTTTTATCAAAAGAGCAATCCCCAAGGAGTATGTGTGCCAATTTTGGTGCTTGTTTCCAGAAATGAACGATTATTCCAGTTTTCTGCCCCACTATAACACTGACCACCATGCTTCTTGTAACACTGACTCAAATGTTGCTTCGTATGTGACTGCCAACCAACTAGTGGCTTCGTGTACAGTTGCGTACATAAGTTCTGTTCCTCGACGTGATCTTTTATAGGAAAGTAAAATTAGTATGAATGAATTACGAGTGCGGTTTCTTACTTAAGCGCTGTCACACGAACGCTTTTTCCGTCAATTTTCCATGAGCAAGTTTTTTCTCGTCTTATTTTGGGAAATTTTCGCACGGGTATCGGAAAGTATACTGAAGGTAGATTATTTTAGGCGGCTGAATTCTGATGAAGTGTAATTTTTGAAGCTTCCAGACTATAATTGTCCGTAAGAATTGCTCGAAAATACGCTCGTGTGACTCCGGCTTTAGTTAGCTGAATTACCGCTGCATAAGAAATGACACTCTTAATTCAATCATGCGCATTAGATTTCCATGGATAAGATCCCAAAGAGGAACAGAACTAATGTGGGCAACTTTACCATTGGCAGTCGTGCATCGTGTAGCACTACCATCCTTGTTGCTTCGTGTACCACTGATTTCCTTTACTCATTTACTATTCCTATAACTACCCTGCAGACAGCATGCAACTGTTTCCTTGCCACACTTGCAGAACCCTAGCTACCATAACTGAACTTCAACGATCCCGAACCTATCATAGCAGAACTCTTGCTACCACCGACTTCAGACACAACAAACGGGGCCATTAGCACCTCATTTCTCAAGGCCTGGTACAACCTTCGAGTCTCTACCTATAAGTGTAGCCATTACAACCCAAAATTAATATATATACAGTACATCAATCTAAGTGTAAGTTATATTACCAGTTACAAACACTTATTCTAGATACACTGCTTATTGTAATTTACGGGTCATGAAATATTTGTTAGGAAACAAGAACATGTGATGCCTTTGTAGATTTCTAAAAACTTAAGGGGAGATTTTCACTGAAGAGTAATTTTATGGGCTCCCTTCTCCCTCATGTTTAGCCTCATCTATGTTGATATGTTTATGCCTTAATTCGCCTCATTGGTTTGGCGATTTTAAGACCTTTCGTCCCATTTCTGTCAATTATAAGACATTTCGTGACATTTGGGTGTTGATTTTGTAAAGCTCGATGGAGGTCTAGGGAGCAAACTAAAAACCTCCCCTTAATCCTGATAAATGTAATCAATATACAGTATGCATTAGTCAGGAACATCATTGATTGTAAGCTCACTCTCACTCTCTCTTTCTTTTGCGTCTATTTGTCTATCGCTATTAATCTATCTATTTATCTCTATCTATCTATCTATCTACATACCTGCCTACTACACCTGTCTCCCTTCCCACACCTGTCCGCTTGATATTGTAACTTTGGGAAAATTGACGAGCACTGCAAACAAAAAAATTGGTGGGGGGGGGGGAATTGTGTCGGTAACTTTAATTAATAAAAGTGCTCTCTCTCTCTCTCTCTCTCTCTCTCTCTCTCTCTCTCTCTCTCTCTCTCTCTCTCTCTCTCTCTCTCTCTCTCTCTCTCTCTCTCTCTCGCTCGCTCTCCTCGTCTATCTCTCTCTCTCTCTCTCTCTCTCATGCTCTCTCTCTCTCTCTCTCACTCTCTCTCTCTCTCTCTCTCTCTCTCTCTCTCTCTCTCTCTCCTATCTTCATTATTTCCGATATTGTATCTTCCTTCTCCGTTCCTCCTCATTTTCAACATCAATATCTTTCGCCTGTCCGCCTCCCGCTCTCATTCGCTCTCTCTCTCTCTCTCTCTCTCTCTCTCTCTCTCTCTCTCTCTCTCTCTCTCTCTCTATTATTACAAACACACACCCATTCATGCACACACGCACACAAAAGCACTCTTTTACTCTCTCAATTTCTTCCTCAAGTTAACCAAAGTGCTTTATTTTCTACTTAATATATAGATTATCAAACACTTTTCTTTAATATTTTTTGTTTTCAATTTACTATTAAGTTTAAAATCTATGTTTGTTCTATACATCTATCTATTGACAAACGACTCAATCCTCGAGGGGTGGCCATAAATGAATTGCTTCCATGCTCCTCGGTCATCCATCAGCCAGGGCTCATCCTCCCACCCCTCCCCACTTTCACTCATATACCTCTCAACTTCATCTTTCCATCTCATTTTCGGTCTTCCTCTTCCTCTCTGGCCTTCCAATTTACTCCCACACACTCTTTTAATCATACTCTCAATTTCCATGCACTCCACATGACCGAACCACCTCAAGGCATTCCTCTTCACACTCTCCAGCACATCTATATCCACACCATATTGCCCTTGTACTTCCCCATTTGTCTGTCTGTATCTTCATGCGACCCCACACGCACTTCTCAAATAACTCATGTCAACCTCTCTCATTCTTGATTCATGTTTCTCCAACAACATCCATGTTTCACTCCCGGACGTCAATGTCAATGATGTGTGTGAATTTGTATTTTGTTTTTGTGTGTTCATTGTTTTCTGTTGTGTTGTCCCTATTCTGGCTCTTTCTTGAGTCGGCCAGCTAAAAAAAAAAAAAAAAAAAAAGGGAAAACTGTGGATTGAGCCTGAATATATAGAATAGATGTAAATGACAGGATCACTACAAAATCATGCAGTGACTTCTTTACTTCCATGCTCTGTAGTCCCTCTTTTCAGCGTGTTGTTTTAGTTCTGGCTCTGTCTTAAGTCGGCCACCCACAGCTATGGTGTATGTGCCTGAGTATATACATACATACATACATACATACATACATACAGTACATACATACATGCAACCCTCCTCCCCTAACGCACTTGTCTTAGTTATTTTGTGTATATATTTTATGTACGGTATCTTCCATTTAAAATACATTTTGCTTGACTATCATCCATCTCCTCTCTCTTTCTCTCTCTCTGCCTTCCTGTCTGTTATCTTGTTACATTCATCTACATTTTTATCTTTCTTTTACTTCTTATTTTCTTTTTCTTCTTCTCCCATTCTTCCCTCCCTCCCTCTCCTTCCCTCCCTGGCTTAATTTTACCCTCCCTCCCTCTCTCTCTCTCTCTTTCACGTTAGGCCATAATTCATGTCTTACTTTCTGCCTCTCACTCACTCACTCACTCACTCACTCACTCACTCACTCACTCACTCACTCACTCACTCACTCACTCACTCACTCACTCACTCACTCACTCACTCACTCACTATCACTCACTCACTCACTCACACTCTCTCTCTCTCTCTCTCTCTCTCTCTCTCTCTCTCTCTCTCTCTCTCTCAATGGACCAATATTCCTTGTACACAGTATAACTATATATTTATGGTTCGCACATTAACAACTAACTATACATAAATTTATTAGCCTTAGCATAACATTATTGCTTCAAAATCAGTACGTGTTAACAATTGACAATTTATTTTTATATAGTTCCACAAACGGCGTGAATTTGTTTTAACTATATAGATAGATAGACAGATAGATAGGTAGATAGATATAGATATAATTATGTATACCGTATATTGTAAATGTTCTTCATATATATTATTTTCTTTTTCTTTTGTTTTTCGTTTTTTCCCATAGATTTTTGTTTTCACACCAACTAACGTGTACACCTTTGTATGGAAAATATTGGAGCACTGGTAAGCGACCGAATGATTCTGTCTTTATATATTTATTCATTCAATTCTCAAATACATGATCTACTGATGCTAAAAATAAAAGTTAATAATAAGGATATAATGTCCAATGAGTTATTGTACAGTTGTAGACAGGTGCAGCAGAGGCAAGAGTGGGGGGATGGGGGATGGGGGGGGTGGGGGGCAGCGTACCTTTATTTACTCACTATTAACGCTGTCTGTACCAGTGACTTATTTTTTTTCTTTTTCAATTACATTTTGACAATTTTATGAAGCGTAGGAAGGATATATGGTTGCTGAAAGGGATTGATTGAGATACTATGTAGCCTTTTAATTGGTAGACGTCCTTCCTAAGCTGAATAAAATCGTTTAACAGCTGCCAGAATATAATGAAAAGGACGGCGCGGGTACAGAATGGGTTAAGAGTGGTTAAGGATGTCCATCAATCAGAAGACTACAGACTAGCTCAATTAATCCATTTAGCTACCATATGCCTTCCTAAGCTTAATAAAATCATTTAAATGCAGCTGAAATATAACAAAAAGACGTCGACGGTACTGTAAGGGTTAATGCTTGATATCACTTCTAACAACATTACAGCAATATGTATACTACTTCATTTGTCATAAAGCTATAAATTAACAATTCCGTTAAATTATTGAATTGGATGTGTGATGCGAATCTGTCCAATATTACATAAACAATGCGGGACAAAATTATGATGACAATATGTAATACTACTAAACGAAAATATTATAAATATACTGTAAGACAAGTAAACAAA
The DNA here is from genome assembly GCA_032716605.1 of Paralithodes platypus. Classification (NCBI taxonomy): domain Eukaryota; kingdom Metazoa; phylum Arthropoda; class Malacostraca; order Decapoda; family Lithodidae; genus Paralithodes; species Paralithodes platypus. Next base: position 19,458,613 of record CM064498.1, read on the forward strand.
CAGAAGCAATTGTAATGTGGATTGATTTAAAGCAATTAGATCAGAAACACTTCGTATATACTGTAGAAGCAAATGCATTATAAACAGGGAAAAAAGGAAAACAAATAGATGGGGTAGATATATTATTATTATTATTATTATTATTATTATTATTATCCTAAGCACAGTGGTAATAAAACAAAATCCTCTTATTAGTATGAACAGCCATCTTTCACTTCCTCAACCTATCAACTCCGGTGTTCCTCAGGGTTCTGTCCTGTCTCCAATTCTCTTTCTAATATTAATAAATTATCTCCTCAACTGTATCTCTTGTCCTATTCTCTCATATGCTGATGACTCTACCTTACACTATTCAACTAGTTTTCACATCAACCCAGCATGCAAGCACTCCAAAGCAAACGTGGCGTGGCCATAGAATGTCTATCTTCTGATCTTTAAATTATTTCTGATTAGGGCAGAACAAATCTTGTTACTTTCAACGACTCCAAGAACCAGTTTCTCCCTCTATCTCTCCATCACAATCTTCCACAAGACTATCAACTAGTCTTCAACAATACACAACTCAACCCTTCATCTTCTCTCAACATTCTAGGTGTATCTTTTTCATCTGACCTTTCTTGGAAAGATCATATTACCACTATTGCTAAAACAGCTTCCCAAAAGTTAGGTGTGCTCAATCGTCTCTCTGGGTTTTTCACCCCCGCACAGCTTCTTGTTCTGTATCGGGGCATAGTGTGAACCTGTATTGAGTATTGTTCGCATGTGTGGGGAGTACAAAGGAAATCAAGCAACAACAGATCTAGTGACCCTTCTAGGTTGCTTGTCCTCCAAAACACTGAGGATTGTGTCCAAACAGTGGTTTAGAGTGGGTAAGGGAACATTGGAAAGGGAATTACTGCCCTGGAACTAATGTCCGTGGGGAGGTTCCATCCATACCGCACTTCTTGAACGAGTAGAATCAAAAACATTTCGCCTCATCAACTCACTTCCTCTTACTAGTTCCCTACAATCTCTTTCTACATGCCACAATGTTGCATCTCTTTTACTCTTCTATTGCTATTACAACAATCAGTGTTCTTCAGAGCTATCTCAGTGCATACCCCGTCACTTGCAAAGAGTGCGAGGCACCCGCCTTTCAACACAGGCCCACTCCTATTCTGTCCAGCTCTCCAACCCAAGAAATGGCAAATTTTCTCAGTCTTTCTTAAAGTTTCTTCTACTCAACAAGTGAACTCTGAATATCTCTCTCTCAATCAATATTTCCTTCATCCTACGACTTAGACTGCTTTAAACTTCTTGTGTCCAGGTATTTTGACTCCAACGTCCCTTGAATTTGGCTCTGTCATTCCCTTAACTTTGGGGGGACACTCGTTACAGGCAACCTGCCTTTTGTCTCCTCCATACACATAGAAAAAAAAGGGATATGAAAATAATTCATATACAATCGATGAGAGAGAGAGAGAGAGAGAGAGAGAGAGAGAGAGAGAGAGAGAGAGAGAGAGAGAGAGAGAGAGAGAGAGAGAGTCCATTTCCCTCCCACCACTTTTCTCCACTTCCTCTTTCTCTAACTCTCTCTCACACACACTCCTTCCAACTCTCGCTCACTCACATTAAAGTTTTCTCTGTCGTCTTCCATTCTTCATTGTATCACACACACACACACACACACACACACACACACACACACACACACACACACACACACACACACACACACACACACACACACACACAGCCCGTAGCCTAGTAGGTAGAGCTCTCGTCTCACACGAGGGGTCGGGGGTTCAATCCCCGGCCGGGCGGAGACAAATTGGGCTTGTCTCCTTTCATGTGTTAGCCTCAGTTCACCTAGCTGTAAATAGGTACCTGGAATAAGTGGACGACGTTGTGAAGTCCCATCTGGGGTTGGCAAAAAAATGGTACAAGGCGAGTGGGGTATCATATGGTTCACCTAAGCTGATGGCTACCTAAGCCTTCGGGCGAGGCTTTACCGTCTATAGTGAGAATGGTACCATACAGATCCACCCTAAGCCTTCGTTTCCGATGTCGCCAATTGGCTAAAACTACAGACTACACACACATCCACAGCCATTCCAACGATACATATAACACCTACACATATAGGAGGCGGGAAATAACGAGCATGCTCACTCCCGCAATACAACTAGAGTAAGTACACACACACACACACACACACACACACACACACACACACACACACACACACACACACACACACACACACACACACACACACACACACATATTCTCTCTCTCTCCATTTCTGACTGCTACATTTATCAGCAACAGTAGTGGTGGTCTACTAAGTGTCATTCAAAACCTTGTAGATGATAAGAGCAAATTGGAAGTAAACGAGAGCAATTCTAAAGGAAATTACCCCTTTGAGTACCAGCGACGTGGGTTATAATTTATTCTAGCTAAATTTAGACGGTATAATGCAGCTTAGGAAGGATCTGTGGTAGTTACAAGGGTTGGTTGAGAAGATTTGAAGCCATATTATTGCTAGAGGTCCTTCCTAAGCTGAATACAATCCTCTAATAGTTGCCAGAATATGATGAAAATGACGTCCCTGGTACAGAATGGGTTAACAAAGCAGGTAAAATATGTTGGGTGAGGCATATCGGCCCAAGTTCCCCCTATACTAATTAGAATCCTCATTATTGGGAAACCATAGCCAATACCAACTAAAGCCGGTATCACACGAGACCATTTATAGTCAACATTCGATTATCAAAAAATTTCTGGCAACATTTCTGGTATCGGAAACTAGACTGTTGATAGATGAATTTAGGTGACCGAAATATTCTAAGGACACTGTTGAAGGAAATTGGGATAGAGACAAGCAGCTAGGGTCCTCACTTAGCCTTGAAGAGAACCAAAAGCGCCCCGACCAGTGTTTTTAAGGGGGAGGATAAATGTTGAGTGGAAAAGCGCTCGTGTGACCCCGGCTTAAGAAAATCATTTAACCCATTCAGTACTGGTGACGTAACTGTTATCATATTCTGGCAACCATTAGACGATTTAATTCAGCTTAAGAAGGACGTCTGCCAGTAATAAGGTTACATTATATCTCAATCAATCCTCTAAGCTACCATATATGTTTACTAAGCTTCGTAAAAAAGTCGAAAATTAAGTTGAAATCAATACAAAATACATCAACGGTAATTACAAGACTTTAACTACAAAATTAGACAGTCAATATCATACATGTTGCCCTGTTCCAAGTAGGTGGGCTCGTTATCGCTCGCCAGGAAGAAATCTGCTCCTAAATAACATGAACGGTCTTAAAATCGCCAAACTATTGAGGCCAACGTCTCAAAATCCAAACAAATAATGGGACTAATCATGAGGGAGAAAGGTGTCCAGAAAAAACACCCCCTTACGAACCCAATAGATATGATTCAGCCTACCTTGCAATGAGAGTACTTCACTATGTGGTTACTGTACTTTCATAATAGTATGACTTCTCATTATACTTGACACAATCCTATAACTAATGTAATACGATCAAAGAAACATCATGAAAATTTAGTAAATATCTTGCATGGACTGTTACTGTTCCTATATTGTACATTGACATATTGTGCATATAATGTATTTTGTGTACAGGTACGTACGTGGTTTATTCAGTGTGTATTACAAATTGCATGTGATTTGCTTATTTTTTTATTTTTTATATTGTGTATGGTGTTCATTAACTATTTTTTATATTGTGTATGGTGTTCATTAACTATTTTTTATATTGTGTATGGTGTTCATTATTTCTTCACTTTTTTTTATTGTGTATGGGTTCATAACTATTTTTTTAGTTTATGTTGTGATGGGGTTCTTAACTATTTGTGTTATATGTGTATGTGTTGTGCATTAACTATTTTTTATATGGGTTATGTGGTTAATAACTTTTTATTTTGTATATTGTGTAGTGGGGTATGGGGGTTCATTAACATTTATTTTCAATAGTATTTTGCTTATCCTTATCTCTATATTCTCTACAACTTAATTGAATTCAGGGTTTAGGTTACACCACCCCCCCCCCCGTCATATCTTTTAAGAAATTTTGGGGTAAAACATCCTTTCTCTTTCAAATTAAACTTCATGCGAGATAATCCTAATTGCGCTATGAAAGTAATATATTGTTGGGCTGTTAATTAACTTACTTTATAGCACTCTCATACTCTCACCCTCACTCTCTGTATCTCTCATTATGTATGTATATGCAGTATATATACCGGTATATACTGTACCGGTATATATATATATATGCCTATTTACCTTTCAATTTCTACCTATCTATCTATTGATCATTACAACTGACTTTACCTGTATTATTAATTTGTGCTTTTCTTTTACTATCATACTAATAAGGGGTTAAAAGGGCACATTATTATCTGTCTCACTCTCTCTATTCTGTGCACTGTGCTGTATCTTTTTTTTTTCTGTTTTTTTATTTTTCTTTTTTTTCCTTTTTTTTTCTCTATTTTCTTCTTTTTTTTTTTTTGTTTTTTTCTTTATTGGTTTTTTTGTTTTTTTTTCTTTTTTTTTTTTTTTTTTAGGTTCTCTTACCTTTTATTCTTTTTTTTTTTCTTTTTTTATTATTTATAATTTTTTTTCTCCTCCGCATCCATTTTTTATCCCAGACCCTTTTGATGATTGTTTTTTATTGTCATGTTTAAGATAAAATTTATGTTTTTTTATTATAGTTTTTTGTGGATTTAATTTTGTTTATTTATCTTTTTTTTCTCTTTTTTTTAGTTTGTATTTTATCATGTTTAGATATATTTGTTGCTTTTGTATTCTTTATTTTTTTTATTTTCAGTTTGTGTTTCCCCTTTTTTTTTTTTCGTATTATATTGTTTCTTTTTGTATTTTATCTCTAGTTTTTTTTTTGTTTTTTTGATTTGTTTTTGATTGTCATTTTTTTTTTTTTTTTTCTTTTTGGCTTATTTTTTATATTTGTTTTTTTTTATGGATATTTATGTTTTTCTTTATAATTTTTATTTTTTTTTTTTTGCCACCCCATTTTTTATTTATTTTTTTTTTTTTTCTAGTTCTTTGTTCCTTTTTATTTTTTATTTTTATTTATTGTATTTTTATTTTTAAATTTTTATTTATTGTATTTTTTTTTTTTTTTTTTAATTTTTATTTTTTTTTATTTTTTTTTTTTGTTTTTGTTTTATTCTTCTTCTATAAACTGTCCGTCTAGTAGTATTGAGGCCGGACCACCTAGTAGGGACCACGAGGTCTAAGTGGTCTGAGTATCTTTGTAACTCTGTGTAACTCTCACTCCACCTTTAACTCTCCCTCCATCCATCCCTCTTTAACCTTCCTTCATTCCCCACCACCAGTAAGACCACCTCCACCTCTCTCCTCCACCCCCTTTCCTTCGGACAGCCGAAATATCTATCTTTCCCTCTCTACATCCCCCACCTTTTCTCCCTCCTGCCCTCGACCTTCCCTCCTCAGTCCATTCTTTCCCCCTTCTTCAACATTTAGCTTTTCCTTCTACCTAACCCTTCCTCCCTCCCTCCATCTCCCATCTTTTCTTCCTCCTGCCCTCGACCTTCTCTTCTTCCTTCACCCATCTTTCCCTCCCACCTTCTACCTACCCCTACTTCCCTCCCTACCTCCTTCCCCCACCTTCTTTATTTCCCTCCCTCCTTCACCCCTCTTTCCCTCCCACCCTCTTTCCACAATTACCTTCTCCTTCTACCTCACCTACCTTCCCTCCCCCCCCCCCACCCCCCCCACCCACACCCCCCCCCCCTCCTCCCCCACCCCCCCTCTGTGCTTCTCCCCTTCCCTCCCGCACTTTCCACATTTAGCTTCTCCTTCTAACCTCACCTTCCCTCCTTCGTTTCCCCCCCCCCCATCCTTGCTTCTCCTCCTTCCCTCCCGCCACTTTCCATATTTAGCTTCTCCTTCTACCTCACCTTCCTCCCTCCTCCTCCCCCCCCCCTCCTTGCTTCTCCCCCTTCCCTCCCGCCACTTTCCACATTTAGCTTCTCCTTCTACCTCACCTTCCCTCCCTCTTCCCCCCCCCCTCCTTGCTTCTCCTCCTTCCCTCCCGCCACTTTCCACATTTAGCTTCTCCTTCTACCTCACCTTCCCTCCCTCCTCCCCCCCCCCCCTTGCTTCTCCTCCTTCCCTCCCGCCACTTTCCACATTTAGCTTCTCCTTCTACCTCACCTCCCCCCTTCCTTTCTTTCTTACTTCTTGTCTTGTTCCTCTTACCATCTTTATTTACCGTTTCTGCTTCTCTCCTCTCATCTCTTCTTTCCCCCTCTTTCCATATTTATTTTTTCCTTCTAACTCTCCTTTTATATTTATTTATTTTTAGTTTCTTCCATAGATGGAGTCCTAGCCTCCATCAAGCTTTAAAGATACTCCCAAGACCCCCTTTTAGATAAATCTGTGCTTTGTTCGGTAGACAAATGTCATGACCGAAGGCCGGTTCCTCCTAAATTGCAGGCCCACTACCGCAAATCGACACCTGAGTGCCGCGAAAAGTTTTAAAACCACCAAACTAATGGGCTGAACGTCTTAAAATCTCAGAATTAATGGGGATAAGCATGAGGGAGAAGGGGGTCCAGAAAACAACACCCTTTTAATGTCTATATTACCACTTATCTTACAATTCTTACCTTCATTCTATTTGTACAATACATCTCCCCCTTCTTTTTTGCTTCTCTTCATCTTCCCCCTTCTTTCCACATATAGCTTATTAATTGAATCTTCTTTCCTGATTTCCTTCGTTCTTGCTTCTAATTATGCTTCTTCTTGCCTCATTTCATACTTTCTTGCTTTTACTTATACCTCTTCTTTACGCATTTCCTTCCTTCTTGTTTCTAATATTATCTTTTCTATCCTCCTTTCCTTCATTGTTGCTTCTAATTATGTCTCTTATTTCGTCTTTTCCTCCTTTCTTGCTTCTATTTATGCCCCCTTTCACCGCACTTCCTTCTTACTCGCCGACTTTCTGTCAATGTGTTTGCTTCTACATCTCTCCCTGCTACCTTCCTCCTCTCCCTTTCCCCTCTTTCTAAATATAGCATATGTTTCCACCTCTCTTAATTCCTCCCTTTTCTTGACTTTCTTTCCTACTTCCTTTCTGAGACTCCATTCCTTTTTGCCTGATTTTGTTTTCTCATTTTCTGCTTCTATTTTTCCCTCGCTCTTTCTCTCCTCTCTTCCCATCTAGTTTATCCGTCTACGTTCCTTTCCTTCCTTCCTTTTTGTTTTCCGTCTTACCATCTGTCTAATTGTGTCCTTCTTCCTTTCCCTCCCTCCTTCTTTACTTCTCCCTTCCTCCGTACTTTAATATACTGGCTTCCCTCCTTACCCTCCACCCCTCCCTTATTTACATATTTAGATCTTGTCATCACTGCTGTCTTCCTCTCTTCCTTTTTGCCTTCTTATTTGCTTTTCTGATTGTCTTCTTCCTTGCCTTCCTACTAGTGTCATATATTTCCTTCCTTTCCACCTCCTTTCTACCTCTCTCTTCCTCCTTGCATTCCTTCTTATATCAAATACTATCTTCCTTCCCTTCCTTCATTCTACCTCCCTCTTCCTCCTTTCCTTTTTTCCCTGCTTTCCTCCTTGCCTTCATTCTGATCTCAAATAATGTCTTCGTTCCCCCCTCCTCTCTAGCCCACAATTTCTCCTCACCTTCCTTCCTTCTATTTCCATTTCCAGGGTTGCTGCCCTCTACAAAGAGAGTCCTAAAGAGTTCTTCAGCTAGGCCTTTGTGAACAGCAGGAAGCCATTTTAAAGTAGCATTGGTCCTCTAAAGGATCCAACAGGCCAACTACAAACTTCTGAAACTGATAAAACTAAATTCCTAAAGGACTATTTTGCCTCAGTATTTACAAGGAATAATACCAGTAACATGTCAAGTACAGGATTAGTGCATGAGGGTAATGTTCTTATCAGAATAAGATGTACCCCAGAGGAGGTAGCATACATAATAGATAAGTTAAATAGGTTCAAGTCATCAAGGATAGATAGCTTACTTCCCTGATTTGTACGAGAAGTGCGAGATGAAATTGCACCTTTCTTCGCAGAAATCTTTAATATATCACTAGAAAATGGAGAGGTCCCTGAAGACTGGCCAATGTAACCCCAATCTTTAAGAAAGGGGGAAATGAGTGTTCCAAGAATTATCATCCATTAGCTTGACTTCTATCATAGTAAAACTCTTAGAAGGTATGCTAGTAGACAAGATCGTTGACTACCTAGAAATTCACAATTTAATTGCAGATTCCCAGCATAGATTCCGGCAACACCGATCATGTCTTACCAATTTGCTGGAAATTTTCCATGAAATGCTGAGTGAGTATGACAAAAGTAGAGCCATAGTTATCCTTTACTTAGATTTTTAAAAAGCTTTTGACAAAGTGTCTTATTGCAGGCTAATGTCAAAAGTGAGTTCACTAGGTATCAATACAGAGGTCAAAAAAGGAATAGAAAGTTGGCTAACAGGTACACAACAACGAGTGGTATTCAATGGTGTTTCTTCTGGGTGGACTCCTGTCACTTCAGGAGTTCCACAAGAATCTGTCCTTGGACCACTTGTGTTTATCATATATGTCATGACATCGATATTGGTATGTTGAGTGTGATCTCCAAGTTTGCAGATGACTTAAAGCTTGGAATTAATGTGAAGGACCTAAAAGGGGTTGAACAGCTCAGGATGGGCCTCAACAGACTGGGTGAATGGTCGGAGAAATGGCAGATGCCTCAAAACTTGGAAAATTGCAAGGTGATGCATATCAGCCAAGCATACAAAGCTTATTCCATCGATTAGAAGACTGAGCTACGAGGACCGGTTGAGAGCTCTTAATCTCTTTCCGTTGGAGACACACAGATTACGAGGTCAGCACATTGAAGTTTTTAAAATACTTAATGGATTTGACAATGTAGATTATAGCAACATGTTTAGCCTCAATTTAAATGCAACCATGACTGGAAAATAGAATTGGTAAGGCTCAGCACTAGTATTTGTGGAAACTTTTTCACAGATAAGATATGTTCTACTTGGAACAAACTTCCCTCAGAAGTTGTAAACAGTTCTTCAGTAGAGCAGTTCAAGAAGAGAGTAGATAGTATTTTGCACACTCTGTAATGCGTGTAGTGCACTAAACAATCTCTCTCCTTCCACTTCGAGTATCTCGCCGGAATGGACCGCAAGCGGTCTCTGAGATACTAACTATTCATTGTAATTCCTCCTTGTAAATTCCTTTCCCCCACTTTCCTTCATCTAGCCTCTCCTTCCTTCCGTCCTCCTTGCCTTCCTTTTTTTCTCAAATACTTTCTTCCCCATCATTTCTAACGCTTTCTTCCTTTTTACCTCCTATTTTCCTAACCTTCCTTCCTTCCATTCATCCTTCTCCCCTTTCCCTCTCTTTTCTACATCTGGCCCCTCCTTCCATCCTTCCTTCGTTCTTAACTTTTCGGGCTCCAACTGTTCTTTCCTCCTTAACTTCCTTTCTTAATTTCTGCCTTCTGTCTTAGCTTCCTTCTTATCTCATATACTTTCTCCTTTCCCTCACCATTCTCTATCTTCCTCCTTCCATTCCTTCCTATTAATCTCCTAGCCTTACTTCCTGCCTTCTCCCCTTTACCTACCTCTCCTACAATTAGCCCCTCCTTCCTCCTTGCCTTTCTTCTTATCTCAAATACTTCCTTCCCCATCCTTTCTAACTCTCTCTTCCTTCCTTCCCATTTACCTCCTATTCTCCTAAGATTCCTTCCTTCTATCCCCCCTACTCTCCTGGCTCCTACATCTAGCCCCTCCTTCTTTCCTTCTTAACTTATCGGGCTCCAACTGTTCTTTTCTCCTTAACTTCCTTTATTCCTGCCTTCCGCCCTCCCTTCCTTCTTCCCTCCTAGACTTCATTTTTTACATATACCGTTATCTCTTTCTATTTTACCTCTTCCTTTCTCCTTTCCTGGCCCCTTGTTAAATGTCATTCTTCCTAGATTAACTGTTCCAAGATCCGATCTCGCATTTCGTTTACGTTTTACTGGGTATTATTAGACAGTTGTATTTATATTAGGAAGGGTCTATGGAAGCCAGAGGGTTAATTGAGATGGTGTGTATCCTTATAATTCCCTCTGATCCTTCCTAAAATGTATAATATCGTCTAATGATAGCCAGAATAAACTGTCAAAATGCGTCATAATCTTCAAAGGGTTAACTTTTGGGGCTCCAACTGGTCTTTCCTCCTTAATATCCTGCCTTCCCTTCCTTCCTACCTCCTAGACTTCCTTCTCTCCCCCCTGCCATGTCTTCCTCTGCCTATATATTATCACCCTCTTTTCCACTTCTTTTCTCCCTTCCTGCCTCCTTCCTTAATTAAGGGGAGGCAGACCGCTTTTCTGGATCCCCTTCTCCCTAATGTTTAACCCCACTAGCTTTGAAATTATAAGACGTTCGGCTCATTAGTTTGGCGATTTTAACACCTTTCGCCCCATTTCGTTGTCAATTTTAAGACCTTTCGGGCCATTTAGGTGTCGATTATTTCCTGGCGAGCGATAGCGAGCCTGCAATTTTAGGAGGACTCGGCCTTCGGCCGGGACATTTTCTATCGAAAAATGTACAAATTTATCTTGAAGGGGGGTCTAGGGGGTGTTTTTCTAAGCTTGATGGAGGTCTAGGGAGGAAGCTAAAAAAAACAATATATGAATAAATTAATTAATAGACCAAACAAACGGCCAGTCTCCCCTTAATGTCTTACTTCCTAGATTATTCGTATCCCTTCCCTCATGCCTTCCTCTTTCTTCATGTTGTTCTCTATCCTTCATTTCCCCCTTCCTCCAATCTTTCCACCTCCCCTTTGATCTTATCCTTTCTCCCTCATTCCTTCTTCTTCCAACAGTTTGCTTTCTCCTCCTTTTCTCCCTTCCTTCCTCCATTTTGTCTATCTCATCTCCTAGACATCTTTCTTTCCCTATCTCCTTTCTCCCCCTTTCTACACGTTACTCTACCTATTCTACCTCTTCCTTCCTCCTCTCATTACTTCTAGTCCTCCTTCCTCTTAGCCCAATTCTCTTGTAAAAACCTCAAATAGTAAATATTGATTCATCTTATGTGCTAATAAAAAACAATAAAGGAACACAAATAATCCTAGCATTAATATACAGGCCCCCAGCCCAATCAGTGCAAACCGACCAAGAAATTTACGATCAAATTGCAGAAATAAGTAACATACATGATACAATAATGTTTGGCGACTTTAACTTACCAGTGACCAAATGGGGCGACACTCTTACTTCACACTCCAGACACGATCTGTATGCCAACCTACAAGAAAGCACCCTTCATCAATTTGTTCAATTTCCAACCCGCGGTAATAATGTTCTTGACCTCGTACTTGCAACATCAGAAGACTTGATCGTTAACGTGACTGTTGGTGATGAATTCTGCAATAGTGACCACTGTACGATCACTTTCAGTATAAAATGTAATAGCAATAAACTCAATACCAGCAATGAGAAAGTTCCAAATTTCAAGCAAGCAAATTTCCATAAACTCAGAACAAAATTTTAAGAAGCCAATTGGAGTTTTCTAAAAAAATAATGAGATAAACCAATCATGGAAAATTTTCACAGAAATTTACACGAACGAACGCAGTACGCGAGTGCATACCATCAAAACACAAAAGCTCTGCAAATAATAACAAACTTAAATGGTGGAATAGAGAAATAACTGAATGTCTACTCGCTAAAAAGAATGCTCAGAGATTACAAACCTCCGATAATGATGAAAATAAACAGGCCTTCAGAGATCTACGACGTAAATCCAAAAGGTTAATTGTATGTATGTATGTATATACTCAGGCCCAATCCCCACTTTTCCTGTTTTTTTTTCTTTTTTTAGGGTGGCCGACTCAAGACAGAGCCCGAATAGGGACATCACAACAGAAAACAATGAACACACTAAAAAACAAATACAAATTCACACACATCTAGGTCATCCAGGAGAAGACCCAAAGACCAGGGTCACCAAGGTCCCTCCGGCAATTCCCCGGCCGCCGACCACTCGGGAGAGGTTCCGATCTCGGCAGGCAGACATGCAGCAGAGCGAAACTACAAGCCCGCCCAAACGAATTAAAAACACTTTGGAGTTACATGTTGCTAATCAAAGCAAAACTAACCCAAAAGAATTCTACAGTTACATCAGGAAGAAGAAAGTGGTGACTTCAACGACTGGACCCTTGGTAGATGAAAATGGAGATTTTACCAATGAAGATGCCAAAATGAGTAATACTCTCAACAACTTATTTTCATCAGTCTTTACATCAGAAGACCTAAGTGACATCCCTACAGTACCGCCAGTACAGACAAACAATTTGGAAGTTCTTAGAAATATCAGCATTACTGAGGCAGAGGTACTGAGATGTTTAGATAATAACCTCAATGAAAGTAAATTACCTGGACCTGATACGATTTCTCCTAGAGTTCTTAAAGAAGCTAAATGCGAGCTCTCCAAACACCTGACGCTGATCTTTAACAAATCCTTGGAGACCGGCGAAATACCTGATGAGCGGAAGTTTGGGAACGTAACAACAATTTTTAAAAAAGTAGCAAATATTTGCCTAGCAATTATCGTCCAATCAGCTTGACCTCAGTAGTATGCAAAATACTAGAAACAATAATAAGAAACAGAGTCGTTAATCAATTGGAGGAAAATAATAATTATATTAAAAGACACATAACATGGTTTTCGCAAAAAACGTTCCTGCTTTACAAACCATTTAGACTTCTTCCATGACATCCTAAATCTATATGATGAAAGTAAAGCTATAGATATTATATACTTAGATTTCCATAAAGCCTTTGATAAAGTTCCACACAAACGGATGATGATGAAATTAAAAACACATGGAATACAATGCGGCGTTCTACAGTGGATAGAAAATTGGCTTAGTGAAAGGAAACAAAGAGTAGTTATTAATGGGGAAGCATCAACGTGGGCCAATGTAACTAGTGGTTTATCTCAAGTATCAGTGTTGGGGCCAGTCCTTTTCCTAATTTACATTAACGACATAGATGAGGGTCTCACCTGTACAATCTCAAAGTTTGCAGATGACACAAAAATCGCAAATACCGTACTGACAAATGAACATGTTGAAGATATGCAAAACAATCTAAACAAGCTTTCACAATGGGCTAAAATCTGGCAAATGTGCTTCAATGAAGATAAGTGTAAAGTACCGCAATGAAAAAGCAGACTACTCGATGAATGGTACCCAGCTAAAGAGTGTAGACAGAGAAACCGATTTAGGAGTAACAATATCCAGTAACTTAAAACCAAGTCAACATTATGCTGAAGTTGTTAAGGCAAACAAAATTATAGATTTCATAGGTACATCATTTGAACATAAATCAAAAGACATTATCCTCACCCTTTACAATTCATTAGTCTGCCCACTTTTGGAACACTGCGTTCAGTTCTGGTGCCCTTACTTACAAACAAATATAGACAAATTTGAACAAGTTTAACGTAGAGTTACTAAGATGATACCGTCTTCAGAACAGACCATAAGAGGAACGTCTTAAAGAACTAAAAATATATCCATTAACCAAGCGCAGATTGAGAAGTGACCTTACTCAAGTTTTCAAGATCATTAAAAGCATCGACAACATGAAGTGTAATAAATATTTTACGATTGACCGATCAAACTACACACAGGGAAATGGCTGCAAAATCATAGGTAAATCATTCCAGTGTAACGAATCCAAGAATTTTGTCTTAAATCGAGTAGGCAACTTGTGGAATGGGCTTCCCCGAGATGTCATAGACTGCAACACCGTTGATTCCTTCAAAGTTCGCCTAGACAAGCACCTTGCCCTGAACCCAAGGATGACTGCATTTGTAATTGAACAAATATTTTCTTTAATAGTGTTTGTTCAATAACCTAATAGATTTTAATATAATTTCCCCCGCCATGAACTAAGCCCCAGGGCAGTACTTCCTTCTCACATCTTTCCCACATTCTCTCCGAAATACTGTTGCAACACTTGGAACAGCAGTGTTTTGGAGGGCAAGTAACCTCGAGGGATCGCATGACATGTTGATGCTTGTTTTCCTTCATACTCCTTTGTACTCTCTTTCCCATTTATTAAAGAACTTCCTTATTTCTTTCTTGCCATTCTCAATCCCTACCTTTCCCCTTCCTGTCTCTACAGTATATCCCCCTATACTTTTATCGCTTGACCTTTCATTTCATCAATTATTCCTCGTCTCTTGTCGCAGATTCCCATTTTATCTCCCTTACAATGACTCTGGCTCTCCATTTTTGTCATCTATTTATTTCTATTTTTTTTTTCTTCTCCCGAAACTGTGTACATATTCTTATATCATCCTAGTTTTCTAATTGTCCTTTGTTTGACCTTGGCTTTCTGCATGATGGCTCGATTTGTTCTTGTTTTCTTTAGTCCATACGGTGTTAGTTACCCCCCACTCTCTCTCTCTCTCTCTGTGTTTGAACTCCCTATACACACACTGCTTCCATCCTCTATATCCCCCCCCCCCTCCTACTTCATGTATTAATTTATACAATCGTTTTAAATCCTTTTATATATATATCACAGTTTCTTTTCTTTCCAGTTTCTTCCTAATTCCTACCTCTTCTTGTTTACCCCACCAATCGTGTTAAGCCCTTTGTTTGAGTATAGCATGATGACTGTCTTCATTATCTTTAGGTTAATATTTGTGTTTGGATTTCACTCGGCTTAAGGGGGTAGTACTCGCTTTTTATGGACCCTTTTCTCCCTCATGTTTAGTATATTAGTTTTGAGGTTTTAAGATTTTCGTGCCGTTAGTTTGTCGATTTTAACACCTTTCGCCCCATTTCTTCGTCAATATGTTAAGACCATTTAGGTGTCGATTTTTCCTGGCTAGCCATAGCGAGCCTGTAATTTTAAAAAGAAATCGGCCTTCGGCCGGAACTTTTCTCTTCCGAAAAATGTACAAATTTATCTTGAAACGGGGTCTAGGGGCTGCTACTTTAAGCTTGATGGAGGTCTAGCGAGGAAACTCAAAAATAAATATATAAATAAATAAATACATAAACCAAAAACCAAGCATTACTCCCTTAAGAAGAAGCTGTAGGAGCTATAGAGGGACAACTGAGATAGTTTTTAATCACCGTAATTATTAGAAGTACTTCATACAATAAATACAATAGTTGGAGAGGTACGTATAATTAGGGGGGTAGAGTTAGTTAGAGGTAGAGTTAGGGGGTTCTCGGAGGGTAGAGTGGAGACAATAGTGTGGAAAGAAAGAAGGAACGGTTTATTCACCTACCGACATCGCTTTTCATACCCCTAGCTGCACTGGCGGACAATAGAGGTGCGGTAGACTAGTGTCGTATGTACACATGTTTATGCTAGCACTTGGTTAACTCTCTCTCTCTCTCTCTCTCTCTCTCTCTCTCTCTCTCTCTCTCTCTCTCTCTCTCTCTAGAGAGAGAATACACCAAAGACGAAGTACAAATGAGTAATGCCCTCAATACCTTCTTTGCATCAGTTTTTACAACAGAAGACCTCAGTGATATCCCTACACCATCGCCGATTCAGATTGATAATTCAGATGTTCTAAGCAATATCACCGTTACAGAGAGAGAAGTATTGAACTGTTTAGATAAACTCAAGGTAAATAAAACGCCAGGACCTGATACAATCTCGCCTAGAGTTCTAAAGGAAGCTAAGAATGAGCTCTCCAAACCACTGACATTACTATTCAATAAATCCTTACAGTCTGGAACTATGCCTGATCAGTGGAAGCTAGCCAACGTAACACCGATATTCAAAAAAGGCAGCAAATCCCTACCCAGTAACTATCGTCCCATTTAGCTTAACCTCAGTTGTATGTAAAATGCTAGAAACGGTCATACGAGACAGACTCGTAAATCACTTAGAGGACAATAACATACTTAAAGATACTCAACACGGCTTTCGTAAAAAACGTTCCTGTTTAACAAACCTCTTAGACTTCTTCCACGATATCCTCAACCTCTACGATGAGAGTAAAGCTGTAGATATTATATACCTTGATTTTCAAAAGGCCTTTGACAAAGTTCCCCACAAACGTTTACTGCTAAAACTAAAAGCGCATGGAATACAAGACGGTGTGTTGAAATGGATAGAAAATTGGCTCAGCAACAGAAAGCAAAGGGTAGTCATAAACGGTAAGGCATCTAAATGGACCAATGTAAGTATCGGGGTACCCCAGGGATCGGTACTAGGACCAATTCTCTTTCTAATTTACATCAACGACATAGATGAGGTCTCACCTGCACAATCTCCAAATTTGCTGACGATACAAAATTGCAAATAGCGTACTCTCAAAAGAACAAGTTGACGATATGCAACACAATCTAGATAATTGTCATGTTGGGCCCAAATTTGACAAATGAGTTTCAATGCGGATAAATGTAAAATACTACACATCCGAAACCGAAATAAGAAAACAAACTATTAGATGAATGGCCTCAGCTTAAGAGTGTAAACAGAGAAACTGATTTGGGAGTAGCAATATCGAGTAACCTAAAACCGAGTCAACAATGGTCAGAAGTTGTTAAGAAGGCAAACAAAATAATTGGCTTTATAGGCAGGTCATTTGAGCATAAATCCAAAGAAGTTATCCTAACCCTTTACAATTCCTTAGTCCGCCCTCTTCTGGAATACTGCGTTCAATCCTGGTGCCCTTATTACCAAAAAGATCTAAACAAGCTAGAACGAGTTCAACGTAGAGTTACCAACATGATACCTAGCCTAAAGAACAAACCATACGAAGAGCGTCTTAGAGAATTAACTCTATTTCCTTTAACCCAGCGCAGATTAAGAGGCGACTTAATTCAAGTGTTCAAAATCATCAAAGGCATCGACAATATGAACTGTAGTAAGTACTTCACTATCGACCAATCTAATTACACGCGGGGAAACGGTTGCAAAATTATTGGTAAATCTTTTAACTCGCACGAATCTAAGAATTTCTTCTTCAATCGAGTTGTCAACTTGTGGAATGGGCTTCCCCGAGACGTTATAGACTGCAGCACCGTTGATTCATTTAAATTCCGCCTAGACAAATATCTCGCATCAAACCCGCGACTGACTGCGTTTGTAAATGAATAACTTTATCCTCCCCTCAGTTACTAACCCATATGTCCCCTAACTAACTTCCTAGTCCTGCCACGTTAGTGGCAGGGCAGTAGTTCCCTTTCCAATGTTCCCTTACCCACTCTAAACCACTGTTTGGACACTTGATCCTCAGTGTTTTGGAGGACAAGCAACCTAGAAGGGTCACTAGACCTGTTGTTGCTTGATTTCCTTTGTACTCCTTTGTACTCCTTTGTACTCTCTCTCTCTCTCTCTCTCTCTCTCTCTTTAGATACCAACCATGCAGACTATAATACGTTCGTTGCGTATAGGTACGAGGCGATCTCAAGACACCTTAGCTCCCAGTGCACAACGAACCGGATCATGATTATGTCCGCCTGTATTAAATTATGTATTATGTGATTTATACCATTGCCTATTTTTGTAATAATTGTACGACACTGTTAATGTATTATGCATCATGTAATTTGTTTAAAATTAATTTATTGTATGAACAGCCGTTGCATAATTAACAGAAGAAAATAATATGAATCTAAATCTGAATCTCTAGGAGCACAGGGAATGGTTAGTATTACAAAGATCCTGCGGCTCATTCCGGGGAGATAGTCTAAGTGTCTATGTATTATGTAATTTGTTTAAGATGTTACAACTGTATGAACAGCCATTGTATATTTAATGGAAATATAATAATCTGAATCTGAATCTGAATCTACTGTACCGGCGACGTATTTTTAATTTTATTCTAGCTATATTTTGACGGTCTTATGCAGCTTAAGAAGGATCTGTGGTAGTAAAAAGGGTAAATTAGGGCTCGAGGCCCTTTTTTAGTTGAATACAATCGTCTGATAGTAGCCAGCACAATATTAAAAATACATCGCTGGTACATAAGGGGTTAACAGTTCCATAGTAAATATTCCACATGCAACTCCGTGACCCCCCACCCCCTTCCCCCTCCACTATACACACACACACACACACACACACACACACACACACACACACACACACACACACACACACTATACACACCAATGGGCAGTAAGGCTAAGACAATTCATTAGCGTCCCCCCCCCCCCCACCCTCTCAGGGATTACGTAGTCTGGGGGGGGGGGGAAATGATTCTCTGTTCCATACTATATTTCATGTCTATTCTTATGATTCTTCTTCTCCTTCTTTCTCTTTTCCCCTTTCATTTTCTTCATCTCCTCCTCCTCCTTCTTCATTCGAGTTGTTCTTTTCATTACATTTCCAGTATACTTATAAACATTTGATCTTCTCTTCTTCCTTTTTCATGTCTCCCCTTCCTCCTCCTCCTCCTCCTCCTTTGCGTTTCTTTTCTTGTCATTCCCTCTTCACGTGTATACATTTAATCTCGGGTTCTCCTTTGTTCTCGCTCTCTCTATTTATATGTGTGCTCTTAATTATTGCTCGCTTCCTAATTTATTGGAGGTGTATGAACGATGACATATTACTTGCTACAGCAGTATTGCCTCGTTATTGTTCTCTTTGTACC
>CM064498.1:19477370-19609322 GCA_032716605.1 Paralithodes platypus
AGGAAGAAAAAGTAAAGTAGAGTCAATTTCAGGGGCATACTCTGAAACAGCGCATAGCCGCAGTGCTCATCTCCGTCTCATTGCCCTTTTTGGAGACTAATTAAGGGACTACAGAGGCTACTGCATTTGTATTGGTCACCATAGTTTACTTCCCTAGAGGGGACGTCACAACTGTCCACTAACGCTAGGTACACTCGGATACCATAGTCTCTAACCCACTCATAAATATTTGTGGATTTCACCTAATACTAATTATGGAAGTGTATCTCAGGACACGAATTCGTGAATATAATGTTTTATACGTCATCTACAAAACTATATATATTATTGATTATAAAGCAAAAAACTATATATATTATTGATTATAAAGCAAAAAACTATATATATTATTGATTATAAAGCAAAAAACTATATATATTATTGATTATAAAGCAAAACAAATCCAGATAGTCATAATTGCATAAATTAAAAACATATGGGGTCCAGGAATTCTTATGAGTGGGCTAGAGACTATGGCATCCGAGAGTACCGTACCTATTTTGCTGCGCTTAGGCCTTAGGTGAACAGAGGCAGTGAGTGTTAGGAGACTGCCCATCCGCCTCGCTTTGCCTTGGAATCGAACCGGGACCTCTCGATTGTGAGCCTAGCGTGTTACCACTGCACCACAGGTCACCAGTGGTTACACATATATATATATATATATATATATATATATATATATACAAATAAACAAACAGGTTACCTATAAAATACAACGCCTACAAACGAACTGTAATAACTGAAAACTACATATATGAAAGTGAGAAACGAAAAGATCAAACCAGGAATAAGGGGATAATATTAAGGGGAGATCTCCACCTGGAGGATTTTTTTCTGAACCTCTTTCTCCCTCATGTTTAGCCCCAATGCTTTTAAGATTTGGAGATAAGTTAGACTATCTTAAGAACTTTCGCCCAATTTCTGTCAATTTTTAGACCGTTCGTGCAATTTAGGTGTCGATTTTTTCCTAGCGAGCGATAGCGAGCCTGTAATTTAAGAGGAACCGGCCTTTGGCCGGGACATTTTTCTACCGAAAAATGTACAAATTTATCTTGAAAGGGGGTCTAGGGGGTGTAGTTTTTAGCTTGATAGAGGTCTAGGGAACAACCTAAAAACCTCCCCTTAAAAGAGTCTGAGAGTATATATGCGATGAAATATAAAAGTCGAACAAATGGTTTGGGATATTGCAGAACATTTGGCTCAGTTTAAGTGGTGTGTTTGTGTGTGAGAGAGAAAGAGAGAGTGTGTGTGTGTAATATACGTGTGTATGTATGTTTTCACCAGCGGGTATTTGTGTGTGTGTGGGTGTGTGTTTGTTTGTTTTTGTGTGTGTGTGTGTTTGAATGTGTGTGTGTGTTTGAATGTGTGTGTGTGCCAGGTATGAATCGTGAACGTATTCCAATTAGTTAAGCGAGCCCACCTCGCTTTTTTTCTCTTTCTCTCCCTCTCTCTCTTTGGCTTTTATCCATTCGGCCACATTCAGCCTACTGTTTTAAGACGTTTACCCCCATCCAGGTGTCAATATTTTTCTGGCGAGCGGTAGCGAGCCAGCATATACTGTACCGGTATATATATATTTTATTTGACAACAAGCTAAATTTGTACATTTTTCGATAAAAAAATGTGTCCGGCGAAGCCGGATTTCTCCGTATAATGCTGGCTCGTTATCGCTCGCCAGGAAGAAATCGACACCTGGATGGGGATAAACGTCTTAAAACAGTTGGCTGAATGGGGCCGAATGGATACAAGCCAGGGAAAGAGAGAAAAGGAGAGAAAGATGAAAACAAGCCGGTGACCCCCCTTAAGGCTATCATTTGCCCTCTCAGTCCGTCATTAAGCGTCTTACATCTGAGCACTTAAATCCCCGGCTTACTTATCAATCCTCTCTAAGTACAGTTTGAGTGTCTTTAGGGTCTTCATAGTCTTCATTCATTCACTCCTTTAACCCTATCTCGTCCGTGGGAGGTCTATTTGGGCATCCCCTGCTTTTCTCTTCTTACAAAGTCCTCCCTTCACTCCCAGTTTGTTGCCGTTTCTACCCCAAATTCACGGACCCTCACACGTCTATATATCTCCTCCAGTTCCTCACATCCCTTCCTGATTAGCAATTGTCTCAAACTACCCATATCTTCCTTTAGCATAATATCCTTCTAACTAATTCCTCTCTTCATTCCCAGTTTGTCGTCGTTTCTACCCCAAATTCCTAGACCTTCTCACGCCTCTCCAGCTTCTCACATCCCCCCCCCCCTTGTCTAGCCATAACAACACCCTGATCCCCGCCGACTGGGCTCTAATGAACCCTGGGCATATGAACATTAGCCTAAGTACAACAGATGCTCCCGTGGTGATAATGCTGAGACGTTGTTGTGGTGGTGGCGGTGGCGGTGTCTCTATAACTGGGGTGTGAAGGGTCGGTTCTGTTGTGCTGTCAGGGTGGAATGAGGTGGAGTATGGAAGTGAAATGGAGGTGGAGAGGGTTATAGGCAGGTGTAATTTATAATGAAGAAGGTGGAGAAGATGATTAGCTTGTGGAGTGGTGGTGTGGCGAAACTATAGAACAAGCACAGCAGATCTTTTATGATAATAGGGATGTTATTGTGGTGGCGGTGGTGTGTGTCTTGCTGAAATGAAGGGTCGGTTCTGTTGGATGTCAGGGTGGAATATGGAAGTGGGTGGAGGTGGAGAGGGTTATAGGCAGGTGGAGTGTATACTGGTGAAGGTAAAGAAGAGTATTAACATATGAAGTGTTCAGACTGTAAAGCGGGTGTTGCACAATACAATGGACGTTATGGTATCGAAGGTTTTTAATGAGAATATGTTGTATGTCACGCTGAAATGGGAGAGGTGAAGTGTGCCAATTTGGAATAGATGTTTGTGGATTTTGAGTTGGCTATGGTGGAAGTGGAGCATGGGAGTGGCATGTGGAAAGTGGGGGAGGTGGTGAAGGTGGAGAAGATTATTAGCTTGTGGAACGGTGTGGCGAAACTGTTGGATACACAACTTGTACAATCAATTACAGTTTAGCCTACTGTATTGTATACACATGAACCTACCTACATACAAACAAATCCATACACACGGACAACTATCTGCATACGCACATGCAAATACATTTACTAAAATATATCCTTACAGTTCGTTGCAAAGTATTGTACATGCGTGAACCACTTACATACGAACATAACGTACACACACATAACTGCATACATATACTCATATAAATATATTTACTAAATACATACACTGCATAGCGAGAGAGAGAGAGAGAGTGAGTGAGTGAGTGAGTGAGAGCGAGAGATGTGTACAACATTTACATAGATACGTAAACCACACAGACCTTACGATACACGCAAGGTGGTCAGGACATAATTCTAATAGTGATAATAGAACTCCTAATAAAGAATAGAGGAATAAAATTATATCATAGAAGTTGCAAAGAGAGAGATAGAGAGAGAGATTGGGTCAAAGAGATGCAGGAAAGGTCAGCAAGATGAGTGAGAAAACCAACATTCGAGAAGGATATCCAATATGCAAATGGGAGGAGAGGAGGAGGAAGAGGAGGAATACAGTGGAATACAAAGGACTTACAAACTGCAACAGATCCATTGGTCCTTACGGGGCAGTTTGTATATCTACATTTCTAAGTTACTAACTACCAGGTACTAGGTAAAGACAAGAATAGTAAAGCATAAGGCTCCTCACCACTCCCTCCAGCTTATGCTAGCGTGGAAATAGTAGGACAAATATACCCTGCAGTATGGAAACACACATGGAATTTCGGATAGGATAGAACGAAAGGATATAATTTAATACTCTACGCTCATTCTGCATCTAAGATCTGGAAAAGAAACAAACTCATAAGTAAAATGGTTTGCCTAAATTTGATTAACATTGCACTCTGTGGTATTTCTTCATTACGATTGGGAGTTATTCTGAAAGAAATGGTGTTAATTGAAGGTTAGTGGCCAAGTATTTATCAAGGCGGTTCTTGAAAGTCTCAACTGTATCGCAGTTCATAATGTTTGAAGGCAGTCTGTTCCAAATGTTCACAATACAATTGAAGGAATTTTGTTTTGCTTCCATAGAATGAAATCGCTTTCTAATAATCTTACAACCATTGTTTCTAGTGCAGTTTGATCGGTCGATAGTGAAGTAATCGCTTACATTTAAGTTGCTGAATCCTTTAACAATCTTTAAGCCCTCTATTAGATCATCTCTCAATCTGCGTTTGGTTAGGTTAAACAAATTTAGTTCCTTTAGACGCTCTGCGTATGGTTTGTTTCGCAATCTAGGTATCATTTTTGTGACTCTGTGTTGCACTTTTTCCAGTTTATTAATGTCCTTACTGTAGTATGGTGACCAGAACTGCACGCAATATTCAAGATGGGGACGCACAAGTGAGGTGTATAGCATTAGTATGACTTTTTCTGATTTATATTTAAACGCTCTACCTATGAATCCCACCAACTTATTTGCAATATTAACTACCTCTGTACATTGTTTACTCGGCTTTAGGTCACTCAATATTATAACTCCAAGATATTTATCTTTAACCGCATTTGTAAGTTGATTGCTATTCATTGAGTAGTCTTTGTGAACGTTGTTGCTGCCGATGTGTAATACTTTGAATTTTTCAATGTTGAACTCATTTGCCATTTTTCTGGTCAATAGACCTGTTGTTGCTTGATTTCCTTATACACATAGGAAAAAAAAAAAGTATTTGGTAGACATAATGGTCAGAGTCATATATTAAAAAAATTCCCAGGGCGACCCGCTGTTGTTTCCCTTCTGCAAGAGTGACAGAAAATGTGATCCGGTGTTAATGAAATACAGTACGTACAATGGCACTATACATTAAAATACAGTACGTACAATGGCACTATACATTAAAATACAGTACGTACAATGGCACTATACATTAAAATACAGTACGTACAATGGCACTATACATTAAAATACAGTACGTACAATGGCACTATACATCAAAATACAGTACGTACAATGGCACTATACATTAAAATACAGTACGTACAATGGATACATCAATACATTACGTACAATGGCACTATACATTATAAAATACATTACGTACAATGGCACTATACATTAAAATCCTCCGCCAACGAAGTTGGACGGAGGTTATGTTTTTGCCTCCGTTTGTCTCATTGTCTGTGAAAAAGATATCTCAAAAGTTATGAACCGATGACCACGAAATTTGGTGAACAGATAGAATATGTTCCAAGTAAGAAGTGATTACATATTGGAGACGATCAATAGAGCGCTTTACCTCCATCAGCGTTGGCGGCTCTCAAAGTTATGAACTGGTTTTCACTAAATTCGATGTATATTACTGAACCAAATTTAATTAAATTTATCCTTTAGGCCGTAACGGAGCCTATTTTGTTTACATTTCGGCGTCGCGCCACACGCCTCGGAGTTAACACGGCCGCACGGACCTGTAGTCCAGCTTGAACTTGTAATTCCTCCTCCCCATTTGTTTGTCGATTTCAAGACCTTTCACCCAATTGCTTTGTCAATTTTAAGTTATTTTGTCCCATTTCTGTTTTACTTATATGACCTTTCGCCCCATTGCTTTGTCAATTGTTAGACCTTTTGTATTAATTGGGTGTTGATTTTTTCCTGGCGAGCGATAGCGAGCCTGTATTTTCAGAGGAACCGGCCTTCGGTCGGAACATATTTCTACCGAAAAAATGTACAAATTTATCTTGAAGGGGAATCTTGGAGTGCATTTTAAGCTTGATGGAGGCCTAGGGGGCAAACTAAAGATAACCTAATATAAACAACCATTCATGATGGTATACTGTATTGCGGTGGCTGTCTTCCTTGTGGTGGTTTATCGTCTTTGTCATCCAGGGCTTCTTTCACCCTTTTACCATTTTACTCTTCATTAGTCAAACATATTTTTAATTCCTCCTCCCCTTCACATTTTTTGTTTTGTTTGTATTTTGTGTTCTACTGTCTCCTCCTCCATACACCGCTTCCACGTGTCTTGCTGCTTTGTCTTTCTGTTATTGTAATTGAATCGTTTTTAATTAGTGGTATTTTGTATTTTTCTTCTCCTTCATTATTATCAACATCATTATGATAAAAAATTTATTTCTCTTCTTGATCTTCGTCTCTCTCTCTCTCTAGAGAGAGAGAGTGAAATAATTTAAAGACGTTTCACTCCATTATCTTGGCGATAATAAGACGCTTCATTCCATTCAGGTGTCGATTTTGTATCTGGGTGAGTGACAGTGAGCCTGAAATTTACAAAAATCGGCCTTCGAAATTTGAACAAATTTAGCCTGAAGGGGTCTTGGGAGGGTGTTTTCTAAGGGTGCGTTCACACCACGGCCGCAACCAGACATAATATGTCGTATTATGTCTCTCTTGAAGTGAAATACATTGCATTGGTACATTTGTGCCTGTATATTTCATAACATGCACCATACAGTTACGCTCGTTTTAGTTCAAATTAAGGGGAGATATCCACATGAGGGATTTTTTTCTTAGACTCCTTTCGCCCTCATGTTTAGCCCCATTGTTTTCCTAATGTTAAGACGTTCGCCCCATTATTTTGACAATTTTAAGACCTTTCGACCCATTTCTGTCAATTTTAAGACCTTTCTTACCATTTAGGTGTCGATTTTATCCTGGCGAGCGATAGCGAGCCTGTAATTTAAGAGGAACCGGCTTTCAGCCGGGAAATTTTTCTGCCGAAAAATGTACAAATTTATCTTGAAAGGGGCTCAAGGAGGTGTAATCTTAAGCTTGGTGGATATCTAGAGACCAAACTAAACACCTCTCCTTAAGTACCTTGTTTATTTGTGTCTTTTCTTGTTTTATTGATTTTACTAGGCTTGTTTTTGTGGTGTAGATTGGATGTCCAAGCTACACCAAAGAAAAGTAAAGTAAAAGAAAAAGAGCAGAAAAGACACATAATAACAAGGTCATTTTCAAAAAGAGCGGCCTGTACCTTATGCAGTTTCCCGCCATCTTATGTTCTTATATTATTTCTGATTGTGGCCATAGTCTGAAGGAAATCTGGAAGGTGTTTGTGTTAGCTTAGGTACGGTACGGTCGAGGTTAATAAGTGTTGTCAAATATTTCACAAAGTTTCGGACACTGACTAATACTTTGAGGGATAAGCACTTTCCCCAGTACCCGGTAACTATAAAGATACCAATAACACTTTTTGAGCGAAATCCACTGGAATCTATGACAACACTTAATACCCCTGATTGTACAAACTAAAATACATGGCTCGAAAATGGCAAAACCAAGCAAACTCCTCAAACATAATTAAACAAAATATCATAGTAACCGCCAAGTCGTCGGATCATATAGTGTTAACTCGTTCTATCATCGATCCTCACTACTGCTCTGGTGGTCTTCCTGAAAATGTTGTCCTGCCCTTTCAACAAACCTCCCTCCATCATAATTATCTCTCCTCAGAACTTGTCACTGCGCTTGTCAGGCCACCCACGCTACCATGTATGTACCTCTGACTGGGTGTAGGGTGCCTGTATATAGAGAGTGGCGACATAAGGGGTCCAGGGATTCAGCAACAATATGGCGCCTGGGGGGACTTATGGGCTCTGATAGAATGTAGATTGATGGATAGTGAAAAAAAGAGAAATTATAATAACACACGCATATATATATATATATATATATATATATATATATATATATATATATATATATATATATATATATATATATATATATATATATATATACTGCCGTGGTGTAGTTGATTAAAGCGTCGGCTATCGTCCTGACGGTCGGCAGTTCGAACCCCACGGAGAGATTAGAAACTGTAGAAACATATATAGATATGGCAATCTACCACAGCTAAGCCCCCTTGTACAGGAGTGATGGAAATTGAAAATGGTTAGTTTGGGGATAGTACTCATTTTTACTTGAACATGTAGCCTACAGTACATACATAATTTAATTTATTTCGTAGACATAATGGTCAGAGCCGACGAAGTTGGAGGAGGTTATGTTTTGGCCTCCATTTGTTTGCGTGTTTTTTATTTGTTTGTTTGTAAACATATAAGCTTATCAAAAAACTATGAACAGATTGTCAGGAAAGTTGGAGGCCAGATAAGATATGCACCAAAGAAGAAGTAATTTAATTGTGGAGGTGATTTGTAGAGCGCGTACCTCCTCCACAGTTGGCTGAATGGGGCCGAATGGATAAAAGCCAGAGAAAGAGAGAAAAGGAGAGAAAGATAAAAAAAAGCAGGTGACCCCCCTTAAAGAAAAAAAAAATGCTCTCAGATGCTCCTCTTATGGTTTGTTCTTTAGACTCGGTAATATTTTGGTAACTCTGCATTGAACTTGTTTGAGTTTGTCAATATATATTTAGTAGTGAGGGCACCAGGATTAAACGCAATATTTCAGAAAAGGACGGACTAAGTCATTATAAAGAGTGAGGCTTACATGTTTGGATTTATGCTTAATTGACCTGCCTATAAAGCCAATTTTATTGTTTGCCTTCTTAAGAGAGAGAGAGAGAGAGGGGGAGGGGGGGAGATAGAGAAATGTCAAGGTTTCATACTCGCAATTTTCATCAAACTTTCTTTAAAATTTTCTCTGTTTTCAGCCTCAGCAACTAAAGTCAAAAATAAAAATTGTGTAAATATGATTTTACTTGTGCGTTTCCCACCCAACAATTTCTAGGAAGGGAGTGACGAACTACTACAGTATATCCTATGTCGTCCTCGGGCGTCGACAGTGTGAACTACTACAGTATATCCTATGTCGTCGACAGTGTGAACTACTACAGTATATCCTATGTCGTCGACAGTGTGAACTACTACAGTATATCCTATGTCGTCCTAGGGCTTCGACAGTGTGAACTACTACAGTATATCCTATGTCGTCCTAGGGCGTCGACAGTGTGAACTACTACAGTATATCCTATGTCGTCCTAGGGCGTCGACAGTGTGAACTACTACAGTATATCCTATGTCGTCCTAGGGCGTCGACAGTGTGAACTACTACAGTATATCCTATGTCGTCCTAGGGCGTCGACAGTGTGAACTACTACAGTATATCCTATGTCGTCCTAGGGCTTCGACAGTGTGAACTACTACAGTATATCCTATGTCGTCCTAGGGCGTCGACAGTGTGAACTACTACAGTATATCCTATGTCGTCCTAGGGCGTCGACAGTGTGAACTACTACAGTATATCCTATGTCGTCCTAGGGCGTCGACAGTGTGAACTACTACAGTATATCCTATGTCGTCCTAGGGCGTCGACAGTGTGAACTACTACAGTATATCCTATGTCGTCCTAGGGCGTCGACAGTGTGAACTACTACAGTATATCCTATGTCGTCGACAGTGTGAACTACTACAGTATATCCTATGTCGTCCTAGGGCTTCGACAGTGTGAACTACTACAGTATATCCTATGTCGTCCTAGGGCGTCGACAGTGTGAACTACTACAGTATATCCTATGTCGTCCTAGGGCGTCGACAGTGTGAACTACTACAGTATATCCTATGTCGTCCTAGGGCGTCGACAGTGTGAACTACTACAGTATATCCTATGTCGTCCTAGGGCTTCGACAGTGTGAACTACTACAGTATATCCTATGTCGTCCTAGGGCGTCGACAGTGTGAACTGTGGTGAGTGCTTCACTGTCGACCAATCTAGTTGCACGCGGGGAGGCGGTTGCGGAGTTGTTGGTGAATCTTTTAACTCACACGAATCTAAGAATTTCTTCTTCAATCGAGTTGTCAACTTGTGGAATGGGCTTCCCCGAGACGTTATAGACTGCAGCACCGTTGATTCATTTAAACACCGCCTAGACAAATATCTCGCATCAAACCCGCGACTGACTGCGTTTGTAAATGAATAACTTTATTTTATCCTCCCCTCAGTTACTAACCCATATGTCCCCTACTAACTTCCTAGTCCTGCCACGGACATTAGTTCCAGGGCAGTAGTTCCCTTTCCAATGTTCCCTTACCCACTCTAAACCACTGTTTGGACACTTGATCCTCAGTGTTTTGGAGGACAAGCAGCCTAGAAGGGTCACTAGACCTGTTGTTGCTTGATTTCCTCTGTACTCCTTTGTACTCCACCGTAGACGGCTCACAAAGTTATGAACCAATGTTCACAAAACTTGGTGGGCAGATAGGATATGCACCAAGGGAGAAGCAATTAAATTGAGGAGGCAATCGGGAGAGCGCATACCTCCGCCAGCTTAGGAGTGCTTTCTAGAGTGCCCCTCATTGTTACCTCCGCCAACGAAGTTGGACGAAGGTTATGTTTTTGCCTCCGTTTGTCTGATTGTCTGTTAAAAAAAAAAAAATCTCAAAAGTTATGAACCATGACCACGAAATTTGGTAAGCAGATAGAATATGCTCCAAGTAAGAAGTGATTACATATTAGAGACGATCAATAGAGCGCATACCTCCGCCAGCATAGGCGGCTCTCAAAGTTATAAACTGATTTTCACGAAATTTGGTGTATTTTATTGAACCAAATTTATTGATCTTCCACATGCATATACTCTAATTTATCCTCTAGGCCGTAACGGAGCCTATTTTGTTTACATTAATTTCATCCTGATGGTCGCGCAACGCGCCTCGAGTTAGCCTAACATGACCGCACGGACCTATAGTCCAGCTTGGACTTGTTGATATCAATTTTGTTCTCACCTCTTCCCTGCCATTGAATGAAATTATTTTCATATTGGCTGCTGCAAATGAATAACGATGACATGACATTAGCCCTATGAAGATTATGACGCATTTTGACAGTTTATTCTGGCTATCATTAGACGATTTTATAGTTTATGAATGATGTGGAAACTATAAGGGTAAATTTATATATCAATTAAACCTCTGACTTCCACAATCCATTCGTAATCTGAATAAATACCGCTAATAACAGCCAGAAAACAACATATATGCATAATCGGATTTTGAAAGCGTTAATCACTTTTTGGCAAAAACGTATGTAAAACAACTATTGCCATGTTGTTTTTTATAATATTTAGATATTCATATATGTGAGTATTAGTAGTAGTAGTAGTGGTAGTCATTTGCTTCGACGTATACAAATCCTTTTGGGTGCCTGTGCATGGGCCAGGTATTGGTATGTGGATGTATATGAGTACATGACTTTTTGTTTTTTTTCTATATTCAAACTTAATTCCTCTCGGGCATAGGCTGAGAGCCTTAACATTCACCGCTTTACAATGAACAGTGAAGCCCGTGAGGTCTTGTTCCAGTCTAGGGAGTGAGACATGTGAAGCACGTAGAGTACAACGAGCACCTGCCATCTTGCCTTCACATGAGGCACGGTGCTCACTCATGGCCCGAAACGACCCCATCTCTGAAGCCACCTCGTTCCCGTGCTTCACTGTCTCACCCCCTACACTCGACTCTCACTCTTACACACACACAACGCCACCTGTTGAGCAGATAACTCACCAGGCATTGCACCCCTATAGCATATTTTGAATATGGGAATATTCATACAGTGCTATTTAATCAGGGAACAATGAGGGTATTTTATTGACGTTTCGGTGGGCTTGTGGTAATGCACTGATACTAGGTACAGCACAAATTCCATCCCAATAATATCTTCCCATTGATACGTCGGGATTTGAACCCGGGACCTTTGGATTACCAGGCCAGTGGCAAGACCACTCCACCACACCTCTCCTGCCTACTTATACTTATGTATGTACATTTCAGTGTGTGTATGTGTATGTGTCAGAGAGAGAGAGAGGGTGTTGAGGGGGAAGTTAGTACAATATGTCCAGTATGGTGTTAAGTGTGTACGTGATGTATGTGTGTGTGTGTGTGGGGAGGGGGGGGAGAGACAGAGAGAGAGATAACAGTACAATATTCCCAGTATGGTGAGAGAACTTGGCCCCTCCCGTCACTCACAGCTCTTCCAGGCTGGCAGGAAGAGGCACATGCGGTGCTTTAGTCTCTCTCTCTCTCTCTCTCTGAAAATAATGTATACTAGCTTTCTCTCACCCTTTTTCTCTCTCTCTCTCTCTCTCTCTCTCTCTCTCTCTCTCTCTCTCTCTCTCTCTGTATATGCATCCACTATCTGTAATTTCCACCGCACCCTTTTAGTTTGACTGTGTGTGTGTGTGTGTATGTGTGCCGGGTAGCATTAGTAGGATTGCTCTCAAACTTGTGGCGGGATACGAGCTTATGTTTGTGTGTTCCAGAGAGAGAGAGAGAGAGAGAGAGACAAAAAAAGAGAGAGTGTGTGTGTGTGTGACTGAGAGAGAGAGAGTGTGTGTGTGTATCTATGTGTTTGTGTGTGTGTGTGTGTTTTAGAGTTGGTGGGAGGATCGGCCATTTTGACAGCGATAGAAGATAAAAGTCATAATATCAATAAATATATTAACTAAAGATATTTAATTGAGAGAGAGAGAGAGAGAGAGAGAACGTGGGATGTAGAATCGTTGTAACTTTCTGATAAAAACTAGACAGACTATAGACAGACAGCTAGACATTGATTTTACGTAAACGAATGGAGGAAGGATAATAACCAAATTAAAAATAAATAAGTAAGGATAATCAATGTATAGTGCATGTGCGGTGGTAAATGTGCTCGTAATTTATGTTTATATATAGTATATATATATGTTTTCAATTATCTTAATATTTTATGAATAGTTTTCCATGACATGTAGCGTGGTAACCCTTCACAAAGTTAGTATAGGCCTATCTTGA
The DNA here is from genome assembly GCA_032716605.1 of Paralithodes platypus. NCBI lineage: Eukaryota > Metazoa > Arthropoda > Malacostraca > Decapoda > Lithodidae > Paralithodes > Paralithodes platypus. The sequence goes on from CM064498.1 coordinate 19,490,141, forward strand.
TTGCGGTATTATTATAATTATTGATCTCGAAATTACAGTAATTAATGAAAAAACATGTATAAATATTATTGGACGCAGGAAAAGATAACAAACACTAACCGGAAGGGGGTAGTACTCGCTTTTTATGGACCCCCTTCTCCCTCATCTTTAGCATATTAGTTTTGAGATTTTAAGATTTTCGTGCCGTTAGTTTGTCGATTTTAAGACCTTTCGCCTCATTTCTTCATCAATGTTAAGTCCTTTCGTGCCATTTAGGTGTCGATGTTTTCCTGGCGAGCGATAGCGAGCCTGACATTTTAGAAGGAACCGGCCTGCGGCCAGGACATTGGGGTGTCTAGGGGGTGTTTTTCTAAGTTTGATGGAAGTCTAGCAAGGAAACCAAAAAACTACATGAATACATGAATTAATGGACCAGAAAAACAACCACTAACCCCTTAAGATAGTAAAACAACCACTAACCCCTTAAGATAGTAAAACGCATGTGTTGCATAGTACTTGTTCGTGATGCAATGCAAAACAAGACGAAATGGACATATAATATACTGTATGTAGCACTAAAAACAAATATTTCTATGTGAGTGAAGACGACAAAAGGCAGAGCTGCCTGTAACAAGTGCTTTCCCCAAAGTTGAAAGAGTGACAGAGCCAAATTGAAGGTACAATATTCAATGACAACATAATTACAATTTCCAATAAACATTATAGAATATGAATGATCTTGTCTTGCCATCTTTTAATACGTATGAATAAAGCAAACCTCTTGCGAAATAGTTTATAGTTAATGGCAGTAATGAGCTACTTTAATTGATTATATGGGATTAGCAGATTTCATTTAAATACCATTCCACGTTTTGTCTAAGCTGAGGTCATACAATTCCTTATATACCGGTATACATATATTTTGTTCTATGTGGATGAGGGAGATAAAAGCAAAACTGTCTGTAACTAAGTGCCTCCCCCCAGAGTTGAAAGAGTGACAGGGCCAAAATTAAGGAATGTTCGAGCCAAAATGTCTGGACACACGGAGTTCGAAACAGTTTAAGTTATAGGATGAGGGAAAGGTAGATTCAGGGAGAGAGTTCCAGAGCTCGAGCTGTTGAATAAATGAAAGACTGGGAGTATCGTTTCACTCTCGTGTTGGAGAGCTGAACAGAGTAGGGGTGGGATTGTGTTGCATGACGGGTATTTCTTACCCTATGTAGAGGAGGTGGTATACATTGAGAGAGCTCTGAGGAACACTGATTACTGTAGTAGCGATAGAATAGCGAGAGAGATGCAACATTGCGGCAAAGAGAGAGAGATTGCAGAGAGTCTGTGAGTGGACGGGAGTTAATGATACGAAAACCTTTCCTTTCTACTTTAGCTAGAAGTGCTGTGTGAGAGGGTCCGCCCCACACATGAGAACAATACTCAATACAAGGACGCACTGTACCCCTGTACAGAACAAGAAGCTGTGCAGGTTAAAGAACCTCTTGAGGCAGTTGAGCTCACCCAGCTTCTGGGAAGCCGTTTTAACAAGAGTGGTGATATGGTCCTCCCAGTAGAGATCAGAAGGAAAAAGAGACACCGAGAATATTGAGAGAACATGAAGGGTTGATTTTTGTATTGTTGAAGTATAAGGGATAGCCTCTGGGAGTTCATGGTGGGTAGATAGATGGAGAAATTGCGTTTCGGAAGCATTAAAGGTAACAAGGTTTTCTCTGCCCCGATTGGAAATTATAGTTAGATCAGAAGACTAGTGTCGTATGGCTTCATTACATTTGTTTTTGGGGGATTGCTGGCTGGGGCATTCTGGAAAACTAGTAGAGTAGTGTAATGTAGAGTTGTCTACATATGAGTGAATGAGACTGGAGGTACAGTTGAGAAGACCATTTATGAAAATTAGAAAGAGAATTGGAGATAGGACAGAACCCTGAGGAACACCAGAGTTGATAGGATGAGATAGTGAACGATTGCCGTCGACACCGCAGCTATGGTACAGCCGGAAAGGAAATTAGAGACAAAGGCACAGATGGAGGGATAGAGACTGAAGGAGGGTAGTTTAGAAACTAGACATTTTTGCCAAACTCTATCGAAGGCGTTCGATATGTCTAGCGCAACAGAAAAAGTATCACCGAAGTCCCGAAAGTAGGATGACCAAGAGTTAGTAAGATATGAAAGAAGATCACCTGTAGAGCGACTCTTAAGGAACCCATACTGGCGATCTGAGAGTAGATTATGAGAAGAGAAATACTTAAGAAATTTTGAAGTAAGAATAATTTCAAAAACTTTAGAGATACAAGAGATGAGAGCAATTGGACTATAGTTGAAGGGTTGAGAGCGGTCACCTTTCTTTGGGACAGGTTGAATTAGAGTAAACTTCCAGCAAGAAGGGAAGACGTTAGAGGAGAGACAGAAACGAAAGAGTTTGCCAGTTCAGGGAGTCCGCACAGAAACACAATTTTTTAGTACACAGGAGGAACACTGTCCGGACCATACGCCTTCTTAGTACTAAGCCCAGAGAGGGTAGAAAGTACATTTTTATAAGAGATTAGGATATTAGGCATAAGGAAGAATGAGGTTCTTTAGTTTGAAGGCGTCGGTACCGCTTGATATATATATATATATATAAAAGCAGTAACAAGAAATAGGGTGGTCAGTATGGAAGTGAAGAAGTCCTTGCATGACAGTGTGGTAATCCCGACACTGACTTACGGAAGCGAAGCATGGACGAAGCATGGACGTTGGTTGAGAGACTCAGACCAAGAGTGAGAGCAGTGGAAATGAATTACTTAAGGAGTGCGTTCGGAGTTACATGGAGGGATAGACAGACTAATGAGGAAGTAAGAAGGAGGTGTGGTGTGGAGGTAGATGTGCTGGAAAGTGTGAAAAGGAACAACTTGAGATGGTTCGGCCATAATTATGGAACGTATGGAAAGCGAGAGAATGACTAAGAGGGTGTACGAGAGCGAGGTGGAGGGACAGAGGGAGAGGTAGACCGAATGAGAGGTGGAAGGATGGAGTGAGGAAGTACATGAACAAAGGCGGTGCTGGTTGGGGGGAGGGGCGTCGACTGACTGGGGACAGAGGTGCATGGGGGCGGTTCGTTCGTGGCCACCCTTTCGGGGATCACGGCGTCAGGCAATAGATAGATAGATATAGATATATATATATATATATATATATATATATATATATATATATAGAAAGAGAGAGAGAGAGAAATTAGTGCAATATTGTTTAGGGCTCAACCAATAGCACGTTGCTTACACACGTTCAAAAGCTATAGAACGCTGCTTTAACCCATTCAGTACGGGTGACATCCTTTTCATCATATTCTGGCAACTATAAGACGATCATACTCAGCTTAAGAAGAACGTCTATACATTAAAAGGCTGCAGACAATCTCAAATTAACCTTTTAACTACCATATATCCTTTCAGGGCTTATCAAAATCGTGTAAATGTAGCTGAAGTTAAATAAATAAAGACGTCGCTGGTACAGAAGGCGTTAAATATTCCTGACGAAGAAAACAATGAAGATAAGACCATGTCACTCCCGTTCATTTACAGTGGAAACTATATAGAATATCACATCATTTAACTTAGCCGATGTTTCTTCAGTAAAGTGCATACCGGTAATCGTTTTCCATCACATTTTTCATCTTGTTTTAGCATCTGTTTATATATCTACCTACCAGCATCTGTTTATCTATCTACCTACCAGCATCTGATTATCTATCTACCTACCAGCATCTGTTTATCTATCTACCTACCAGCATTGTTTATCTATCTACCTACCAGCATCTGTTTATATATCTACCTACCAGCATCTGTTTATCTATTTACCTACCAGCATCTGTTTATTTATCTACCTACCAGCATCTGTTTATATATCTACCTCCCAGCATCTGTTTATATATCTACCTACCAGCATCTGTTTATCTATCTACCAGCATCTGTTTATCTATCTACCTACCAGCATCTGTTTATCTATTTCCTACCAGCATCTGTTTATCTATCTACCTACCAGCATCTGTTTATCTATCTACCTACCAGCATCTGTTTATCTATCTACCTACCAGCATCTGTTTATCTATCTACCTACCAGCATCTGTTTATCTATCTACCTACCAGCATCTGTTTATCTATCTACCTACCAGCATCTGTTTATCTATCTACCTACCAGCATCTGTTTATCTATCTACCTACCAGCATCTGTTTATCTATCTACCTACCAGCATCTGTTTATCTATCTACCTACCAGCAACTGTTTATCTATCTATCTACCAGCATCTGTTTATCTATCTACCTACCAGCATCTGTTTATCTATCTACCTACCAGCATCTGTTTATCTATTTACCTACCAGCATCTGTTTATCTATCTACCTACCAGCATCTGTTTATCAATCTACCTACCAGCATCTGTTTATCTATTTACCTACCAGCAACTGTTTATCTATCTACCTACCAGCATCTGTTTATCTATCTACCTACCAGCATCTGTATCTATCTACCTACCAGCATCTGTTTATCTATCTACCTACCAGCATCTGTCTATCTATCTATCTATCAGCATCTGTTTATCTATCTACCTACCAGCATCTGTTTATCTATCTACCTACCAGCAACTGTTTATCTATCTATCTACCAGCATCTGTTTATCTATCTACCTACCAGCAACTGTTTATCTATCTATCTACCAGCAACTGTTTATCTATCTATCTACCAGCATCTGTTTATCTATCTACCTACCAGCATCTGTTTATCTATATCTACCAGCATCTGTTTATCTATCTACCAGCAACTGTTTATCTATATCTACCAGCATCTGTTTATCTCTCTACCTACCAGCATCTGTTTATCTATCTACCTACCCGCAACTGTTTATCTATCTATCTACTAGCATCTGGTTATCTATCTACCTACCAGCATCTGTTTATCTATCTACCTACCAGCAACTGTTTATCTATCTATCTACCAGCATCTGTTTATCTATCTACCAGCAACTGTTTATCTATCTATCTACCAGCATCTGTTTATCTCTCTACCTACCAGCATCTGTTTATCTATCTACCTACCAGCAACTGTGTTTCTATCTATCTACCAGCATCTGTTTATCTATCTACCTACCAGCATCTGTTTATCTATCTACCTACCAGCAACTGTTTATCTATCTATCTACCAGCATCTGTTTATCTATCTACCTACCAGCATCTGTTTATCTATCTATCTACCAGCATCTGTTTATCTATCTACCTATCAGCATCTGTTTATCTATCTACCTACCAGCATCTGTTTATCTATCTACCTACCAGCATCTGTTTATCTCTCTACCAGCAACTGTTTATCTATACCTACCAGCAACTATTTATCTATCTACCAGCATCTGTTTATCTACCTACCAGCAACTGTTTATCTATATCTACCAGCATCTGTTTATCTACCTACCAGCAACTGTTTATCTATCTATCTATCTACCAGCATCTGTTTATCTACCTACCAGCATCTGTTTATCTATCTACCAGCAACTGTTTATCTATCTACCTACCAGCATCTATATATTTATCTATCTACCAGCAACTGTTTATCTATCTACCAGCATCTGTTTATCTATACCTACGAGCATCTATTTATTGATCTATCTACCAGCATCTGTTTATCTATCTACCAGCATCTGTTTATCTATCTATCTACCAGCAACTGTTTATCTATCTATCTACCAACATCTGTTTATCTATCTATCTACCAGCAACTGTTTATATATCTACCAGCATCTGTTTATCTATCTACCAGCATCTGTTTACCTATCTACCAGCATCTGTTTATCCACCTACCAGCATCTGTTTATATATCTACCAGCAACTGTTTTCTATCTACCTACCAGCATCTGTTAATCTATCTACCTACCAGCATCTGCATATCTACCTACCAGCCTCTGCATATCTACCTACTAGTATATGTTACTTAATATATCTACGTACTATCATCTGTTGATCGATCTACCTAATATGTTTATATATTTACCTACTAGCTAGGTAATGCTATCTATCTATCTACCTACCAGCATCTGTCTATCTAGCTACCTGTTCCGAATTAGTAGTCCAGAAATCGCGAACTCTAACCTCTGTAACTCAAAAAGGGCTAGAGCAAATGGGCTGTAAATGTCCACACGTTTCGGGCTTCCCCGAAACGTTATAGACTGCATCACCGTTGATTCATTTAAACTCCGCCTAGACAAATATCTCGCATCAAACCCGCGATTGACTGCGTTTGTAAATGAATAACTTTATTTTATCCCCCCCTCAGTTACGGTACTAACCCATCTGTCCTCTACTAATTTCCTAATCCTGCCACGGACATTAGTTCCAGGGCAGTAATTCCCTTTCCAATGTTCCCTTACCCACTCTAAACCACTGTTTGGACACTTGATCCTCAGTGTTTTGGAGGACAAGCAACCTAGAAGGGTCACTAGATCTGTTGTTGCTTGATTTCCTTTTTAATCCTTTGTACCTATTCCCTGCCTGACCCTTCCCAAGTGGTACCGTGTATAAATTACTCTAGTCATTTGGGAGTTAGAGAGGTTATTGTTGAAAAGTGTGTGCCTACTTACTTGGAATAGGGTATAGCATCTGTTTATTGATCTACCTTCTAGCATATGCTAATTTATCTACCTACTAGCAGGTGTTTATCTATCTACCTACCAGCATCTGTTTATATCTACCTACCCGCATTTGTCAATCTATCTACCTACCAGCATTTGTCTATATCTACCTACCAGCATTTGTCTATCTATCTATCTACTAGCATCTCAACACACACCCACACACACAACTACACACCAAACACGCACACACAACTACACACCACACACACAACTACATAACACACACACACACACACACACACACACACACACACACACACACACACACATAATCCTTGCACTCCGGTGACGCTATTCCTACAACATAATTTCATCTCAATACGTCCTCTTATAGTTATCAATTCTAATATGAATTATCTATAATGTAAATGATATACGATAGATAGTTTAGGATTTGATATCTAACAAAACAAATCTAATATGAATGATCTATTATGTGAAAGATCTATGATAGATCATTTAGGCGTTTATATTTTACAAAATTATGAATAAATAGATAAAAATATACAAAACGGAAAAGAAACCCCCCCCCCAAAAAAAAACAAAAAAATAAATAAAATAAATAAATAAATAAAAAATTAATTAATTAATTAATAAATAAATACATATAAAATCAAATAAAATTATTTATATATATATATATATATATATATATGTTAGTAAAGCCAGGTAATAAATTTTCTTTAATACATACGAGGTTGAAAGAAATGGCAATTTCTGCGTTGGAAATTTTATTATTCAAAGTTTCCAGGTCTCTGATGAGTTTTCGCTGGGTGGCAGGAAGTAGATGAAGGAGATGAGCAAAATTCATGGTGGTACAGGGTTACATAAATGTACATGATGATACAGGATATACGACGCGTTTCACTGGACAACCAGCATTATCAAGTAAGGAAGGAATGAAATAAAAGGTAAACAGGAAGGGTATATATAGAGGGTGGAGGATCAGAGGAGGAGGAAAACAGGGGGCAAAAGTCTGCTATTGGTGGAAGCGTAAACTAGGAGAGAGAAGGGGTTAACCTCTCCACGCATGCGCACTGGATGCGGGATGGTGGTCAGTAGGTGGGGTCGAAGCTGATTGGCTGCGTGTCGAGGGGCGTGGCCTAAGTTGTGTGGCGCCTGCAGAAGACGAAGCTGAAGGAGGTAGCGCGGGGGGCTGCGTCAAGGGCACCGGGGGCGAGGAGGGGTGTTAGGTCCTGTAGGGTAGTGCCTTTTGGCAGAAGGAAGGATCTGAAGGTCCAGAGTTTGGTTGTTGATGTTGGGATGTAAGGCTTGGATATATAAAGCTTCGAGTATAGGTAATCTCCTTGGGTCACTTTCTTATCGAGTATGGTGGTGTGTTTCTCTAACTCGTTGCGTGTAAGGTGAGGGTGGTTAGGGGTGAGATAGTGGTCTTTGATGGCTCCAGCCTGAAGGTGAAGAGTTTACCGACGTGAAAGACGAGTCTGCGTCATACCAATATAGGAATGAGGTCCACAGTCCTCATAATTACAGGTATGTTGGTAAATGACGTGATCGTCGGTCATCGGGCTCTTTATCTTGGTGGAGGCTGGTTTGTTGCGGAGAACGAGGTTGGAGGTCTTGGGGGATTTGTAATAAATTATTAATTTGATTTTGTTTTCCGGGTTGGTTGGGTGGACATGCTTGGAGATTATTTCTTTTAAGACGGCCTCGTCATTTTTGTGTTCAGAGGACATGTAATTGCGGTAGAAGATCTTAATTTCATTGGGGGGGTCAATGTTGGGAGGGCTTTGAGTGTACCATTTTTCAAGATGGTGGTTGATGGTGCTGGAGATGTCGGAGTTGGAGTATCCGTTATTTACTAAAACTTGGGACTTAACTTCACCTTTGAAAAATCTAACAATGGACAACTCCCCTTCCTCGACATCCTCGTAGCTCTGAACGACCATGGGTTCAAAACCACCGTCTACATTAAACCTACTAACACAGGACAATGCCTCAACGGCGATAGTGAATGCCCCCGCCGTTATCTTCTATCCTCCATCTCCGCCTATGTTAGGAGAGCCCTCACGCACTGCTCTACCTGGGCCGACACCCACCAGGAACTAGAAAGACTATCCCAAGTTTTAGTAAATAACGGATACTCCAACTCCGACATCTCCAGCACCATCAACCACCATCTTGAAAAATGGTACACTCAAAGCCCTCCCAACATTGACCCCCCCAATGAAATTAAGATCTTCTACCGCAATTACATGTCCTCTGAACACAAAAATGACGAGGCCGTCTTAAAAGAAATAATCTCCAAGCATGTCCACCCAACCAACCCGGAAAACAAAATCAAATTAATAATTTATTACAAATCCCCCAAGACCTCCAACCTCGTTCTCCGCAACAAACCAGCCTCCACCAAGATAAAGAGCCCGATGACCGACGATCACGTCATTTACCAACATACCTGTAATTATGAGGACTGTGGACCTCATTCCTATATTGGTATGACGCAGACTCGTCTTTCACGTCGGTTAACTCTTCACCTTCAGGCTGGAGCCATCAAAGACCACTATCTCACCCCTAACCACCCTCACCTTACACGCAACGAGTTAGAGAAACACACCACCATACTCGATAAAGAAAGTGACCCAAGGAGATTACCTATACTCGAAGCTTTATATATCCAAGCCTTACATCCCAACATCAACAACCAAACTCTGGACCTTCAGATCCTTCCTTCTGCCAAAAGGCACTACCCTACAGGACCTAACACCCCTCCTCGCCCCCCGGTGCCCTTGACGCAGCCCCCCGCGCTACCTCCTTCAGCTTCGTCTTCTGCAGGCGCCACACAACTTAGGCCACGCCCCTCGACACGCAGCCAATCAGCTTCGACCCCACCTACTGACCACCATCCCGCATCCAGTGCGCATGCGTGAGAGGTTAACCCCTTCTCTCTCCTAGTTTACGCTTCCACCAATAGCAGACTTTTGCCCCCTGTTTTCCTCCTCCTCTGATCCTCCACCCTCTATATATACCCTTCCTGTTTACCTTTTATTTCATTCCTTCCTTACTTGATAATGCTGGTTGTCCAGTGAAACGCGTCGTATATCCTGTATCATCATGTACATTTATGTAACCCTGTACCACCATGAATTTTGCTCATCTCCTTCATCTACTTCCTGCCACCCAGCGAAAACTCATCAGAGACCTGGAAACTTTGAATAATAAAATTTCCAACGCAGAAATTGCCATTTCTTTCAACCTCGTATGTATTAAAGAAAAATATATATATATATATATATATATATACAGTATATATATATATATATATATATATATATATATATATATATTATATATACAGTACAGTATATATATATATAGATATATATATATATATATATATATATATATATATATATATATATAAACCGTGGGGACCCAACATCGCGGACCAGGCACGTAAAATAGGCTAAGTTTTCCCACAAAATGAAGAAGTATAAGAAGAAAAACACCATCAAGGTAAGCACGGGAGGGTCTACTTAGCCCCCGGGGTCTGGGAAGAATACACGATAACTCATAAAAGACCATAGCCTACCCCAAATATCACCACCTACAGTATTTTTGCAGACCCATAGAGGTAATGTTTTCAGTCGGCTATTTTAGGGTTTGGTCCTGCATAAACAAATTCGGGTGTCCCTTGTATTGAAGCTCTTAATCAATTATTCATTAAATATTCAATTATATATGCCTTTTCTTGAACTCTTGTGAATCATAAAACATAATTCAATTGCCTATAAACTATTAAAATCACGAATATTCTAGGTTTAAATACCTTGCTTGTAGTTTATATATAATATATATATATATACCGTATATATATATATAATATATATATATATATATATATATATATATATATACCGTATACTGTATATATAATAGAATATAACAGTATATATATATATATATATATATATATATATATATATATATTATATATATATACAGTATATATACAGTATATATCTATCTATCTATTATTTAATTATTAAACTGCTTTACCAAAAAACTATATCGACCTCTGAGAGTAATTTGTTTTAGGTAGAGCATAATATCTTATGAGGCCTCTTCATTTCTATCAATTAGTCACTGTCTTGAGTTATTTATTAAGGTAAACATCATCTACATCGTCACATCCATTTAGTTATATAAATAGTTCAATCATCTGACCCGGCAGATTACAAGCTTCCAACGCAAGGCAACTGAGGGCTCTCAACCAGTATTAATAATTCAGTGTCGTATCCCCTTCAGCATCATTACGTAATAAATACGTTAATTTCCTTCAAACATGGCTATTCTAGTTGCAACATTTACATCCAAATTAGATTATGTATATATGCAGAAGGCGTCTCATTTATGGAAAGGTTATAATTGCCTATGGGAAGAATTGGGAGGCTAGAATCTGTATCGTTAGAAAAGGTACTGTTAAGGGGAGATATCCACTTGAGGGAATTTTTTATGGACTCCTTTCTCCCTCATGTTTAGCCCCATTGTTTTTTCTAATGTTAAGAAGTTTGCCCCATTATTTTGACGATTTTAAGAACTTTCAACCCATTTCTGTCAATTTTAAGACCTTTCGTGCCATTTAGGTGTCGATTTTATCCTGGCGAGCGATAGCGAGCCTGTAATTTAAGAGGAACCGGCTTTTAGCCGGGACATTTTTCTACCGAAAAATGTACAAATTTATCTTGAAAGGGGCTCAAGGGGGTGTAATCTTAAGCTTGAAGGATATCTAGGGACCAAACTAAGAACCTCCCCTTAAAGCTATAGATACAGGCAGTGTACTGGCCTCTTTAATATTTGATGTGGGCTCGTTCCCCAGTATTGACCCTGCTGTAAAGAGTGGTCTAGCTCCCCGTGTCTGTGTTTACCTTTGGAACAGAGGGAGATTATTTGGTTGCCTTGTTATTCTGCTGCAAGTTAGGTTATTGACCCCTTCTGTACCGGCGACGTCTTTGTCATGTGTTGCTTGCTATATGTTGCGCAGCTTAGGAAGGCTCTGTGGTAGTAAAACAGGTCGATTAAGATATTTCAAAGCCTGTTAATTGCTGGAGGCCCTTCATAAACTGAATACAATTGTCTATTAGTAGCCAACATACAATTAAAAGGACGGTTAACAGTCGGGAAAAACAAGATGAACAGATGCTGGTAGGTAGATAGACAAACAGATGCTGGTAGGTAGATAGATAAACAGATGCTAATAGGTAGATAGATAAACAGATGCTGGTAGGTAGATAAACAGATGCTAATAGGTAGATAGATAAACAGATGCTGGTAGATAGATAAACAGTTGCTGGTAGGTAGATATATAAACAGATGCCAGTAGGTAGATAGGAAAATAAGATGCTCGTAAGTAGATAGATACACAGTTGCTGGTAGGTAGATATATAAACAGTTGCTGGTAGGTAGATATATAAACAGTTGCTGGTAGATAGATAAACAGTTGCTGGTAGATAGATAAACATATGCTGGTAGGTAGATAGAAAGATACTGGCAGATAGATATACTTATGACAGTAGATAGATAGGTAAATAATCAGAGAGGTGTGAGAGATAAGAAAGGGAACGGGCTGGAGTCAATGGGCCTTTAAAGACAGATATACAGTAGATAGATATACAGTAGATAGATAGATAGATAGATAGATATATAGATAAATAGATAGATAGGTAAATAGCGGGAGAGGTGTGAGATAAGAAAGGGGAGGGGCTGGAGTCAATGGGCCGTTAAGGACAGATATAGATAGATAGACAGTAGATATATAGATAGATAGCGGGAGAGGTGTGGGAGACAAGAAAGGGAAGGGGCTGGAGTCAATGGGCCGTTAAAGACAGATATAGATATATAGACAATAGATAGATAGATAGATAGATAGATAGATAGATATATATATAGATAGCGGAAGAGGTGTGGGAGACAAGAAAGGGAAGGGGCTGGAGTCAATGGGCCGTTAAAGACCACCAGCTACCCATCACCAACGGGGAGGATTAAGGGGGAAATTGGGTGCTCGGGCGAGGAAGGCTAGGGGGGGGGGGTTACCAGGAAGAGTTAGTATCTCATAGACTTTGCTTTCGGTTCAAGGGAATACATCGACCAAATACCAAGCACTATCCCCTTAATTGAATGACGTGTATTTCCGTACATTTATCCACGTTCAATGTTTTCTGATAGGTGTCAGTTCATTCACCGACTCTACACGGACCCATGTATAGTAAGGGGGAGAGAGAGAGAGAGAGAGAGGCGAGGGGGGGTAGAGAGAACGGCGAGGGGGGGGGGGGGGGGGTAGAGAGAGGTAGATATAGCGATATACGAGAGAGAGTGGGGGGGGGGGGGGGGGGGGAGGTAGAGATAGTGATATACGAGGGCCCAGGGATGACCAGAAATAAGGTGGGGCCCTTTACCTCCACCTTATACTATATATTTTATGTACAGTATACTTGGTTTATTTTATGTACAGTATACTTGGTTTATTTTATGTACAGTATACTTGGTTTATTTTATGTACAGTATACTTGGTTTATTTTATGTACTGTATACTGAGGGTGAAAGGTGTACTGAGTGATGAATTCGCAGTCCGTGTTGGAGTCCATCAGGGTTCAGTGTTAAGCCCCCTCCTCTTTATTATGGTCTTGGAGGCGCTGTCTAGAGTTTTTAGAGGCGGACTCCCGTTGGAACTGTTTTATGCAGACGATTTAGTCCTAATAGCTGACAGTATGCAGGATGCTGAGGCCAAATTCAGAAAGTGGAGAGAGGGCATGGCGAGCAAGGGTTTAAGAGTCAATATTAACAAAACCAAGGTTATGCATTGTAGTTTGAGACGAGGCAATGTGGAAAAGAGCGGTGCATACCCATGTGCAGTGTGTGGAAAGGGAGTGGGCGTTAACTCAATTCAATGTAGCATCTGTCGATGTTGGGTACACCATGGGAGTAAGCGCTGTAGTAGAATAAAGGGGCCCCTGCCGTAGGATAAGTCAGAATAAGAGAAATTTGAGTGCGTAGTGTGCAAAGGCGAGCTTGTGTTAAGTGATGATCCTGTGGCTGTGAATTTTGGAAATGAGTCTTTGGAGCTGGTGAACAAGTTTTGTTACCTAGGAGATACCATCTCTGCCGGTGGTGGGGCCGAGGCTGCCACTGTTGCTAGAATTAGGTGTGGCTGGGGGAAGTTCAGAGAATTGATGCCAATCCTGACCATGAAAAGAATGCCTCTCCCCCTGAAGGGAAAGGTGTATGCCTCATGTGTTAGAAGTGCAATGACGTATGCCTCAGAAACATGGGCCGTTAAAGTAGAGGATGTCAACAGAATGGAGCGTAATGAGATGAGAATGGTGAGATGGATGTGTGGGGCCAGGCTACAGGATAGAATAACAAATGTTGAGCTGAGGAGACGTTTAGGTATAAAGAGTATTAGCGAGGTGATGCGTACAAGTAGACTGGGATGGTATGGACATGTGGAGAGAATGGATGAACAAAATTGGGTGACAAATGCAGGTCTGTGATTGTGGAGGGAGCTGCACCAAGGGGTGGACCGAGGAAGACCTGGGATCGGACTATACGCGCCGATCTCAAATCCAAGAACTTGACAAGTGAAGCAGCCCTTAACAGGGTTGCCTGGAACGCCGCCATTAGGACAAGAGACTGAAACTGCACTTATGTGTGGAACACTCAGTCTTAAAATTTTATGTATGTATGTACTTGGTTTATTTTATGTACAGTATACTTGGTTTATTTTATGTACTGTATACTTGGTTTATTTTATGTACAGTATATATATTTGTTTGTTTTATCCTATTCGTATGTTATTTTATTGGTTGTATGTATTTATTGTTTGTGTTATAGTTATTGTATTATATTCAGCTTTTGATATGTTTGATTTCGTATTTTTTATTGTATTTGTCTGTTTTATGGTACATGTTTGCATGTTTACATTTTGATATAGTACCGGTATATATTTACATTATGTATCCGGCTGATTGTCCAAGTCTGAGTCTATCTATATATCTAGCTATCTCTCTCTCTCTCTCTCTCTCTCTCTCTCTCTCTCTCTCTCTCTCTCTCTCTCTCTCTCTCTCTCTCTCTTTCTCTTTCTCTCTTCTCTCTCTTCCTCTCTCTCTTCTCTCTCTCTCTCTCTCTCTCTCTCTCCTCTCTCTCTCTCTCTCTCCTATAATATATATATATATATAGATATATATATATATATATCAACCAGTTTTTTATGTATCTGTAGCTTTACTAATATTGGTGGTGTAATGATTAAGATGTCTAAAAATCTATGTGTGATAACCCGGGTTCGAATCCTGGTGGATCACATATATGCTGTCATTAATTTCATTGGAGGTGTTTCGTGGTGTGGTGAAATTAATAAAAATATAGATTATCAGTAGGTTCAGGGATATTTGGTAGCGAGGCCGGTCTATAGGAGCTGGGCCCCATCAATATTCTTTCCTCTCACTTAAACATTAGGCCTACCATAGTGCGGTGGGAATATGAACATGATTAGATTAATATCCAAAATTCGAGAATGGATAATAAGTCGTAGGTGTGTGCATAAACCATTAACCGTCTTGGTGGTGTAATGGTTAAAGTGTCTAAAAATGTGTGTGTGATAACCCGGGTTCGAATCCTGGTGGATCACATATATGCTTTCATTAATTTAATTGGAGGTGTTTGGTGTTGTGGTGAAATTAATAATAAATAGATAACTATATCCATCAGTTAGTGTGTGTGTGTGTGTGTGTGTGTGTGTGTGTGTGTGTGTGTGTGTGTGTGTGTGTGTGCGAAGAATATTTGTATGCATATAATTATGGTTAGTGTGTACATGTTTATCTATATTACTCAATTTCTCAGCCTCATTCACCTCTCTCTCTCTCTCTCTCTCTCTCTCTCTCTCTCTCTCTCTCTCTAATCCTCTGTCAACTTTAAGCCTTTCCCAGCCTGTATCTGCCGCTCTCTTACTTTCTCTCCCACACCTTCCTCAAAAGTAAGAAAAAGTAAATATAAGCGAATTTGCATAGACTACGTGTTTAACCCTTTTAGTATTGAAGGATGCGTGTTTTCCTTTGATTCGGGCTATTCGTTGATGATTTTGTTTTAGTTTAGTAAAATAATGGAAGCCAGAGAGTTAAGTGAAATGTACTTTTCCTCCTGAATATTTTGGCTACTAGACGATTGTATTTATTTAGGGAAAGAATTTTGGAAATCAATTATGTATAGTATATACTCAGGCACATACCCCATAGCTAGGGGCGGCCAAGTCGAGACAGAGCCTGAACAGGAGCTACACAACATAACATAAAAACAACATACAAAATTCACACACATCTAGGTCGCTCAGGAGAAGACTCAGAGACCTACAGTATGTCCATTTGGGGTCACCAGTATATGACATCCAGGTCCCAGACCTCCCGGAGAGGTTCCGGTCTCAGCAGGCAGACAAGCAGCAAAGCCGACCACCACAATGCCCTTAACTTAAGCATTTAACCTGAGTTGTGTGGGGAATCTTGTAAAAATCCCTGTATGGTATTCTGGAATATGGATCCTGCGACTTGGGCTTGAATTGAAATAAATTCTCTAAGTAAGATTTCCCTTCTCCATAATATAAATAGGAAAAGGTTAATATTCCTTTATCACGCCGTGGTGTAGTGGATTAAAAGGCTTGGACACTCGTTCTGAATTTTGGAGGTTTGATCCCAGCTGGGAGTATTTAAAGATTTATTAGCTCACATGCATTTGTGAGATATACTTGATACACACACATATAACACATATATACTGTATATATATATATTTTTTTTTTTGTCTATGTGATTGAGGGAGGCAAAAGGCATAACTGCCTATAGCGAGTGCCTCCCCCATAGTTGAAAGAGTGACCGCCAAATCAAGGGACGTTCGAGCCAAATGCCTGGACACACTGAGTTTGAAGCAATTTAAGTCATAGGAAACGGGAAAGACTGATTCTGGGAGAGAGTTCCAGAGCTCAGCTGTTGAGTAGAAGAAAGTTTGAGAGTAACGTTTCACTCTTGGGTTGGAGAGTTGCACAGAGTAGGGGTGGGATTTGAGTTTGCAAGACGGGTACCACGTGCCCTACGTAAAGGTGGTGGTATGCACTAGATAAGCTCTGAGGAACACTGATTATTATATAGCGTTAGAATAGCGAGGGAGATGCAACATTGCGGCGGAGAGAGAGAGATTGCAGAGAGTTGGTGAGTGGACGAGTTTAATGATGTTAATGAGTTAATGATATATATATATATATATATATATATATATATATATATATATACAGTTATATATACGATATACTGATACACCACATGTATACATAATTATATATACGGTATAATATATAATATATAATATATATTATATATATATATATATATATATATATATATATATATAATATATTATATATATATAATATATATATATACCGGTACTATATATATACTATATATATATGGAGAAAATAGGCAAAGCTGCCTGAAACAAGTGTCTCCCCCTAAGTTAAAAGAGTGACAGAGAGCCAAAAGCATTAAGGTACATTAGAGTCAAATTTGTTTGGACACACGGAGCTTGAAGCAGTTTAAGTCATGGGATGAGGAAAAGACAGATTAAGGGAGAGAGTTCCGAAGCTTGCTTGTTGAGTAGAAGAAAGACTGGGAAAATATGTTCAATCTTTGGATTTGAAGTTGGACAGAATAGGGGTGGAAGTGTGTTGAAAGACGGGTACCCCCCACTCTCCGTAAGGGAGAAGGTATACACACCGAGAGAGTTCTGAAGAACATTGCTTATTGTAATATCGGTAGAAGAGTGAGGGAGATGCAACATTGGCGTGCAGAGAGGGATGCCATGGAATTTGTGAGAGGAAGTCAGTTGATTAGACAAAATGCTTTTGACTATCCTTTCGAGAAGGGCGGTATGGGGGCAACCTCCCCACACATGTAAACAATACTCTATACATGGGCGCACTGTGTCACTATACAGAGCAAGAAGCTCTGCGGGGGTGAGGAACCCACGGAAACGGTTGAGCACACCTAACTTCTGGGAAGTTGTTTTAGCAAGAGTAGTAATATATAATATTTTATTGATATCCATCTTTTATTGATGATATTCAACAAATCACACTCACTTCCTCAACGTTATTTTCATACTGTACTCTTCTCATTGTATAAGATAAAAGATAAGATAAATCACACTCGCAATTCACGCATACTATTTTACTTTCACACATCAGGATCAGGACGAGGAACAAAATTGATGTGGGCAACTGTACCTTCGTTCCGGGTGAATGAACGCATTCGTGTTTTGGGCCGAACAACACAACACAGACAAAACATTTATTGCATACAGAACATAACAAGATTAAAAGATTAAAAAGTGTTGAAGCATACATTTTTGAGCTGCAGCATGGAAGACCAAAATGTAATTAAACCATGTAGAGATTGTCGCTGTGTGCATATGTGTTGTGATGGATGAACCTC
This sequence comes from Paralithodes platypus, assembly GCA_032716605.1. Lineage (NCBI taxonomy): Eukaryota > Metazoa > Arthropoda > Malacostraca > Decapoda > Lithodidae > Paralithodes > Paralithodes platypus. The sequence continues at coordinate 19,508,282 of CM064498.1, forward strand.
TGTGAAAATTAGGTATATACCGGTATACAAACATTGATATATGAAATATATATGAATATATATATATAGTATATCTATATATATATATATACTGTATCTATATATTTGCCATACATGTAAAACAAAAATTGTCTACTAAATAAGGAGTTTCCTTGTTTTCACAAGGTTCAGATCGTTGGAAGTATCCTAATATTTCACTAACATTGAAGTACAGGTATTTTCAATGGATTCTGTAACATAGGAAGTATTATAGATAACACATAAATGTTTCCGATTAATAACAGAAAGTGGGTTATAGTACCAATGCCGTCTAAACAATATGCAAACAGGTAATATGAACAACAAATCTGTTGTTTGCGTCCCTGCTTGCGCTCTGATGCACATTGTTGTCACCAGGGGGGTATGTAGAGAAAACGGAATGACTATAACAATGTGTCACTAGTCTGATTTGTTATTGTGTGTACTTGTGTGGGGGGGGGGGGGGGGGTGTAATTGGGAGCGTGTTAGTGCGGGGTCTGATTGGTTGTATTATTGTTGGTAGGGATTAGGTGGTTATGGATGTGTTGTTGTCATTCTTATTATTACCTCCGCTAACGTTATTGGACGGAGGTTATGTTTCGCCTCCGTTTCTTTTGCTTGTTTGTCTGTAAGCAAGATTCCGTTTGTTTACCTGTCTGTTTGTTTGTAAACAATATATATACCTTACGTTTTGAACCGATTTTCACGAAATTTGATAGGCAGATAGGATAAGCGCCTAGAGAGAAGTTATTCAAATTACGAGGCAACCCATAAGTTACGAACCGAATTTCACGAAACTTGGTAGACAGATGATATGCGTCAAGGAAAAATTGGTTCAATGTAGGAGACGATCCAGTGTCATTGGTGTGCATTTATTTATGTTGTACTTTTGTTGGTCAATATTACCGATCCGCAACAATGTAGGTAAACATTTATTTTCAATGGCATGTGAATATTCATATTTTTTCCAAGCTAGTCATATTGGTTTTAATTGGGGGAAAATACAATTAATTGTATTAGTAAACAAATCTTGGATTTTTTCATCTGGGAGGAAAAGCCCAGTTTCCCAAGGTTTTCTAGTGAAATCTTCGATTTTCTATAAATCTGTTATTTGCCCCCTGCTGGCAATATATATGATGAATGACAATCAGTCATGGAGGGCGAGGAGGGGCAAAGACCCCCTCAGCCTATGTTTGTATTCCACGGCAGTTAATATAGACAGGAACGTGATTGCCAGCGTGGATTTTTTTTTTTCCCCAGATGAAAAAATCCAAGATTTGTTTACTAATGATGCATAACATTTATGTTCCCCCAATTAAAACCTATATGAATAGCTTGGAAAAAATACGAATATTCACATGCCATTGACAAATTTATTTTTTCCTATTTTGTTGCTGATCGGTAATATTTACCTTTTATTATTGTTTTGTTACAAGCCAGCATAGGCTCTACCGAGTGCCCATTTAGCGCTCTCTCTCTCTCTCTCTCTCTCTCTCTCTCTCTCTCTCTCTCTCTCTCTCTCTCTCTCTCTCTCTCTCAACTTTCTACATCTATCTTTATTAACTTAATGTGATAATATGTGTCATAGTATGTGCTTGTGTACAGTATATGTAGTTGTTTGTGCATGTATTTTAATGCATGCATTTATGCTTGTTCATGTATGGCATTGCAGTTGTGTACTTGAACGTGATGTGGGTTTGGATGTGCGTATGTGTATGTTTTAGTGTGTGTGTGTGTATGTGTGGTTGAACAGAATAACATATACAGTATATTTATGAATGTGTTTTGCATTTTATACTCATTATTGTGGCTACATTTGTACAATAATTACCGGTACTTGTAGCTTTTAGTGAGAAAGTATCCACCTGTGTGTCTAAATTCATGGTCGTGCGTGTGTATGTTTGCGATGTACACGCGTGCCCTTGTGTATACCTAACTTGGATCTAATTGCAGTGGCATGTTTTAATGGTTTTGTCATGTAGTTGAGAGCTGGTAATTGTTCAAGCGTACAGTCACGATCAAAACCCTGAGCACATTTTACCAACTTCGGCAGGTTTTTCTCTCTCCTAGATAATAATTAGTTTATATCTAAACACGGGTGAACTAAGCTTAGCAATAAAAGTCCCTGCTATGGGTTGTACGGGTATGTGTAGTTATATCCTTCTAGTTCATTCAGAGGTGTACAGTTGGCATGTGTTCAAAGTTACAACTTTAGAATGGCATTGGCTATACTATGTGGGTAACTTGGAACTGAAAGTAACTGTACTATGTGTGTATGTGTCAGTTAGTTTATTGTTCACTTGCAGCCCTAAGGCTGAAAAACTACAGAGTTTATTTTCTTCACATAGGTACAGTACAATGCTTATTCCACCTTAACTACGAGGTCACATGCGACCCTGAGGTGCCTGACTTCCCACCATAAAACGTACATACGCAGATGCACTGGTGAGAAGTATGTGTAGGCTAACACAAGCTGATAGTTGAGCAGCCTGGTTAGGGAGCGACCACGATACAATCCTCTCCATCAGGATTGCCGAAACAACCTTTAGGGTTCTGGTGGATTTGAACCTTCAAGATCGCGGTTACAGACAGTGCAGGTGCCTTAAACCACTCGGCCATCCCGACCCGTGTGTGTGTGTGTGTGTGTGTGTGTGTGTGTGTGTGTGTGTGTGTGTGTGTGTGTGTGTGTGTGTGTGTGTGTGTGTGAGACAGAGAAAGAAAGGTCAATATTTACTGTTCAATATCATATGGATGTACGGTCGCGCTAATAAGTCATTTTCCAGTTGTCATTACGTTTGGCTTGTTCTGTGCTGTATTATTGTCTGTCAGATGTTGAATATAGGGTGGGTAAGTGTAAGGACATGTTTGTGTATTTCACTCGATATGAAGAAATTAAGCTTAGATATTGCTGATACCAATTATTGATCCAAACATACTTGGTTCCGAGACATGACTTATTAGCTCGAGTGTAGGCTACCGTACCTTGATCATTATAGGTCATGTATACATATTTTATGACCAATACATCATTCCATTACCGGCATATGCCATCATAGGAAATTAGTATTTACCCACTATCCAACTATGATAAAGGGAGGTATTTAGTTTGTTCCCTAGACCTCCATCAAGCTTAAAATTACACCCCATTGAGTCCCTTTCAAAATAAATTTGTAGATTTTTCGGTAGAAAAATTTCCCGGCCGAAGGCCGGTTCCTCTTAAATTACAGGCTCGCTATCGCTCGCCAGGATAAAATCGACACCTGAATTGCACGAAAGGTCTTAATATGGGGTGAAAGTTCTTAAAATCGCTAAACTAATAGGGCAAACGTTTTATAATATCAAAAGCAATGGGGCTAAACATGAGGGAGAAAGGAGTCATGAAAAAAATCCCTCACGTGGAGATCTCCCTTTAAGACATATCCCGCCAAAACCATAATTTATCATTAAACTAATCTAACACCCTAACCTAACCCCGCTGCTCTTAGCATTGAACTAGAGAATGACAAAATACTAACAATATGGTGGCAAAGGGTACAAAACTAAATCTCCACTGACTCATGGTGACCGACTTTCTTCCTTTAATACTTTTTTAAGGGGGGTGACCTGCTTCTTTTTATCTTTATCTCCTTTTCTCTCTTTCTCTGGCTTGTATTCATTCGGCCCCATTCAGCCAACTGTTTTAAGACGTTTATCCCCATCCAGGTGTCAATTCCTTCCTGGCGAGCGATAGCGAGCCAGCATTGTATAGAGAAATCCGGCTTCGCCGGAGACATTTTTCTATCGACAAATGTACACATTTAGCTTGCTCTCAAAACAAAAAAATATATATGCTGGTTCGCTACCGCTCACCAGAAAAATATTGACACCTGGATGGAGGTAAGCGTCTTAAAACAGTAGGCTGAATGGGGCCGAATGGATACAAGCCAAAGAGAGAGGGAGAGAAAGATAAAAAAGCGAGGTGGGCTCCCTTAACCCACAGTCCTATGACAAATAATTTACTTTGCAGCGGAAATGACACACCGGTAAATAGGAATGATGTATGGGTCAGTTTATAACGATTGTACCGGTATATATGACGTATTTATCGAGGTACGGTCGCGCTAATAAGTCATTTCCCAGCTGCTATTACATTCGGCTCGCTCTATGCTGTATTAATGTCTGTCAGATGTTGAATAGTGTATAGTGTAAGTGTAGGAATAGGTTTGTATATCCCCCTCGAAATTAATAAATTAAGTTAAGATATTGCTGAAACCAATTATGGATCAAAATATACTTGGTGCCGAGACATCACTTATTAGGCCGATTGTACCTCCATTATAATATAAAGTAAATGTTGTCCGTAATAAAATACACTTGCGGTCCTGTTTGTAAGTATGTGTATGTGTGTGTGTGTGTGTGTGTGTGTGTGTGTGTGTGTGTGTGTGTATGTGTGTGTGTGTGTGTGTGTTTGTTTCAGAGTGTGTGGTTGCCTATAATCTGTATGTGTGTGTGTGTCTGTGTGTCTGTCTGTCTGTGTGTGCGTATTTGTGTGTGTGTGTGTGTTTGTGTTTGTTTCAAAGTGTGTGGTTGCCTATAATCTGTATGTGTGTGTGTGTGTGTCTGTCTGTGTGTGCGTATTTGTGTGTGTGTGTGTGTGTTTGTGTTTGTTTCAAAGTGTGTGGTTGCCTATAATCTGTATGTGTGTGTGTCTTTCTGTGTGTGCGTATTTGTGTGTGTGTGTGTGTGTGTGCGTATGTGTGTTTCTGAGTGTGGTTGCCTAATTATGTTTGTATGTGTGTGTATTGTTGGGGGAGTTGTATAAGCCTGCCAATGGATTATTGTCCATGTGTGCACTTGTCGTTATTAATTGGTCTGTGTACTATTGGACTCGGAGGCTGTACATCGCTGGGTATTGCACAGCTATTGTAGGGTGTGTGTGTGTGTCTGTGGGTATGTGGGTGTGTTTGTGTGGGTGGGGGTAGATGTGTGGGTGGGTGTGGGTGTGCGTAGGTGTGGGTGTGTGTTAGTGTGGGTGTGTGAATGTTGATGTGTGTGTATGTATGAATGTGTGTGTATGTGCATTTGTGTTTGTGTATTGGGACTGCACAGGTATTACCGTTTGTGGGTGTGGGTGTGTGTGTGGGAGGGGGGGGGGGGGGTTTGGGTGCGTGTGTGAGTTAGTGTGTGGGTATATATTTATGTATGTGCATTTGGACTGCACAGGTATATCCGTGTGTGTATGTGCGGTGGGAGGTGTGTTTGTGTTATTTTTTAGCGTGTATGCTTGCAAATGTGTAGATGCTAATGTGTGTGTCAGCGCATGAGCGGATACGAACATAAACACTCTTTACCGCTCTTATATTTGTGCTAATTCCTCTGAAAATATAGAGGCTACGCTATTGCAAGTGAAACTCGTTGTGTATTAGTGTTCACAGCACAGTGTGAGGCCGAGAGTAAGATAATGGAATAAGTTGTTATTGACAAAATAAGAGATAACAATATTCACAACATTCTTCCCTCTCGCCGGGACAGTGCCCTCTATTGAACGAATCTACCATACTCCATAACAGTAATTACCAACACTTATTTAATCGTTATATTTTAGTGAATAAAGTGTGTTTAATTGTGACATTTATTGAAATACAAGTGTGAAAGAAGGAGGTAAACTGTCTAGAAACAACACTAGATAACAATCTTGATATAAATTAATGCCACTATACACCTTTACTAGTTAACTCATTATTTAAGTGCATACGTGTAAATAGTAAGGTGAGTGACGTTTGTAACAATAATCTAGACACAATGTATAGCAGAACAGCTCTACCCTCACCTGGTGTTAAGTGCAAAACCTGCACCAAAGACTGTGTCAGAGAGTGCATAAAGTGTGAAAAGTGCAGCAGCTATGTTCACACAGCCTGCTCACATCTTCCAGTTTACTGCTTGGTCCACTACTTCAACTCAGGATGTTAGTATATTTGTGAGGGTTGTGTTAGAGATACATTAGGAAATGATAAAAATTATGAGCAACATGCATGGGTCACTGGACTGCTGGAACGACACTATGCTCCACCCTCAAAGAGTTCTGACCCGGAAAGTAGATCTCCTTAGGAGGAATCTCTATCAACAAGCAAATCTCCCCAGAAGGAACCACCACAGAACCAAAATTCTCTATCCTTAGATGACAGTATGAAAGAGGCAGTAGAGGAGATATTGGAAGAAAAACCAGGGTATAATCCTGAGTAGCGGGGAGGCCTGTACATAATTATATCTCAATAATTTGGTAATGTTACAATATATTTTTACATTTTTCATTCATAAATAGTCCACTAATATACTAGGTTAGGCTAGGTTATGGTTAAGTTAGGTAGCAAGAATGTTAAGTGCGGGCGTATCGCCAGCCTTGTTTACACTACGCATAGTGGCGTCGGACCTTTGCCATCATGTCCCCGTCTATTTTGACTGCCTTTGGATACCATAATAGATAAATCTACAGTTATACTACCCCTATTTTGTCGCTATTCTGTTGGTACTAATAGTTTAATATTATTAGTAGTAGACTTAGTATAGTTTGATGATGCGCGGAAATGTATATTTGACTTGAAATAGATACATTGAAGTATTACAAACCTTCGACAAATTGAGACTCGTCCGCCGCGGTTTCTTCGTCCTAAGTTTGTTTACCTGGGTGTACAGTCGGTTGGGCCGCGGCATACTTGTTTTTTGCCCCCTGCTGTCAATATATATGATGATGACAATAAGTCATGGGGGGGAGGTTTTTCAAAGGCTTTTAATTACTTCCAAACACTATATATTGATGAAAATTAACACAGAAAACTATATAAATCCATGGGATAATTAGTTACATTATTAAAAAAAAAAAAAAAATCAGTTTCCGCGTCTGCTGAACCATCCTAAAACATGCCAAAAGGGATGTTTTGAAGGGGGGAGGTGGGGGGGGGGGGGGGTTGTGCAACTGTAGATTTACCAAATACCGATACATCCATTAATTAATTCCTTTATTTTCCTCTTTTTTATATTTATTTGGCGTACTTATATTTGTCTCATTCATCTTATTGTAAATTTTTCGTTATTGCTACCTTTTTAGTTCTATATTGTTCTTCGATTTATATACCTCTAATTTGATTGTTTACGGGTTCGTGTTATTTCATTCTCTAGTTTGAATTATAATTATTCGCTTTATTTAAGTTTCTAGTTTATTTTTGTTATTTCATTCTCTAGTGTTATTGTTTATTTTTGTTATTTCATTCTCTAGTGTTATTGTTTATTTTTGTTATTTCATTATCTAGTGTTATTGTTTATTTTTGTTATTTCATTCTCTAGTGTTGTTGTTTATTTTTGTTATTTCATTATCTAGTGTTATTGTTTATTTTTGTTATTTCATTCTCTAGTGTTATTGTTTATTTTTGTTATTTCATTCTCTAGTGTTATTGTTTATTTTTGTTATTTCATTCTCTAGTGTTATTGTTTATTTTTGTTATTTCATTATCTAGTGTTATTGTTTATTTTTGTTATTTCATTCTCTAGTGTTGTTGTTTATTTTTGTTATTTCATTCTCTAGTGTTATTGTTTATTTTTGTTATTTCATTCTCTAGTGTTATTGTTTATTTTTGTTATTTCATTCTCTAGTGTTATTGTTTATTTTTGTTATTTCATTCTCTAGTGTTATTGTTTATTTTTTTTATTTAATTCTCTAGTGTTATTGTTTATTTTTGTTTCGTTTCCTTCCTTACTTATACTATTTATGCTTTGTTTTCATGCATTTGCTAGTTTTATTGTGTATTAATCGTTTTATTGTGTATTAATCGTTTTATTGTGTATTAATCGTTTTATTGTGTATTAATCGTTTATTGTGTATTAATCGTTTATTGTGTATTAATCGTTTTATTGTGTATTAATCGTTTCATTGTGTATTAATAGTTTTATTGTGTATTAATCGTTTTATTGTGTATTAATCGTTTTATTGTGTATTAATCGTTTATTGTGTATTAATCGTTTTATTGTGTATTAATCGTTTTATTGTGTATTAATCGTTTTATTGTGTATTAATCGTTTTATTGTGTATTAATCGTTTTATTGTGTATTAATCGTTTATTGTGTATTAATCGTTTATTGTGTATTAATCGTTTTATTGTGTATTAATCGTTTTATTGTGTATTAATTGTGTATTAATAGTTTTATTGTGTATTAATCGTTTTATTGTGTATTAATCGTTTATTGTGTATTAATCGTTTATTGTGTATTAATCGTTTTATTGTGTATTAATCGTTTTATTGTGTATTAATCGTTTTATTGTGTATTAATCGTTTATTGTGTATTAATCGTGTATTGTGTATTAATCGTTTATTGTGTATTAATCGTTTTAACTAATGTTCTAGATATATTATTTATTTACTGTTTTAATCAATTCCCTAGTTTTATTGTTTATCATTAATTATTTCATTCTTTTTCTTATCTCCCTCCATATTATTATTGTTTGTTATTAGTTATACATAATTATTGTATTTATTATGTATTATTTCTTTTATTTCGTTCTTCTGATACTTGTTTATTCTTCGTTTTAGTTCATTCCTTAGTTTATGTGTATTTTTCGGTGTATTTCGTTCTCTGGTTTTATTGTGTATTCTTGCTATTGTTCCCCTCCCTCTCATTCTAATTCACTTTAATGCATTCGCTCTCTTATTCCCCTCCGCCCCCTTTCGCATCGTTAAATGCTCTCTCTCTCTCTCTCTCTCTCTCTCTCTCTCTCTCTCTCTCTCTCTCTCTCTCTCTCTCTCTCTTTTTATACTGGTTTGAAAAAATAGTCACTTCATTAACATTGTGATACGTTATAAAAAGATGTTACATGCTAAAGGCACGTATGTTGCCATCATTATTCTCTCTCTCTCTCTCTCTCTCTCTCTCTCTCTCTCTCTCTCTCTCTCTCTCAATTCAGTGGACAATACGACTATGGGATGAATCTTTATGCTATTATGTGTTCAGCATTTCTTGTCATTTTCTTTTATCATCGCTTTAGCATTATCAATTTGCAAATTGTTTATATTACTTTAGGTTTGTGTTTTACGAAGACGGGGACAGATCTTTAACCCATTCTGCACCTGTGATGCCCTTTTCATTATATTCTGGCAATTATTATACAATGTTATTCCCCATTCCCACCTTCCCCCCTCCCCGCCAATCTCCCCCCTCCCTTCCCACCCCAGCCAGACTCTCGCCTTCACCCCTTAACAGTCTCCCTCCCTCCAACCCAACACTCTTCCCTTCCACCCCTTAACACCTTCCCTTTCTCCCCTACCTATTACCCCCCCCCCCCTCCCTCCCATCTTCATCACACTCTCCCCTCCATCCCTTAACACCTTCCCCTCCTTCACACTCTCCCCTCCATCCCTTAGCACCTTCCCCTCCTTCACCCCCATCACACTCTCCCCTCCATCCCTTAGCACCTTCCCCTCCTTCACCCCCATCACACTCTCCCCCCCACCCCATCACACCCCTCGACACCAACACACAAACTTTTATGGCTGTGTCAGCAGCTTCGCTTCATCTGGTGAATTCGACGTCGCTTCTTTGTAATCTTATGTCACAGAGGTGAGAGAGGGAGAAAGAGGGAGAGAGAGAGAGGGGGGGGGGGAGAGAGAGACAGACTTGTGTTGCGGTGGGAAGATGTCAAACTCTGTTGTTTTCATGTTGTGACGAACTGTTTTCTTGTTTGACTTTGTGATAACTTCTCCAGTCTTTTCATTGCCAGCCTCAGTGATTATTTACTAAAATCTATCTAGCTATACTGTATATATATATATATATATAGATATATATATATATATATATATATAGAGAGAGAGAGAGAGAGAGAGAGAGCATCATCAATATCAGTATCCCCCTAACTATCTCTGTCGATATATGATTCCTTAATAAGAGGCAATATCTCTTATTCACCGCAAGTACAAACATTGATTGCTAATTTCTAATATATTACCTCATTAGTAGCCCAAAATAACACAAGTCGTATATAATTAGCATGAAATAAAATCTGGCAGTCGTATTTAGAGCTAGATGTTTGCGCCTTCCCATCACAACTTTATATACTGTATATATACATATATATATATATATATAGTATATCTATATATACATATATATATTAGATATATATGTAGTGTATATATATATATACCGGTATATATATATATATATATATATGTATATATACAGTATATATACCGGTATATATATATATATATATATATATATATATATATATAAGTAAAAATGGGCTAGATTAAACGAGCTAATATTTTAAGATATGGGAAGAGTCTGCTAGGAAATAGGCGTTGCGATTTACAGGCCATTTACTCCAGCCCTCTTTTAGCTACAAAGGTTTAGGGTTAAGATTTCTGGCCTGATTGTAATGAAAAGACTATAATCGCTTAAGGGGGGGGGGGGGGGGTACTGCTTGTGTTTTGGTCTATGAACTTAGATATTTATTTATATATTTTTGAGTTTCCTCGTTAGAACTTTATTAATCTTAATAAAAACACCGCCTAAGCCCTCTTTCAATTTATATTTGTACATTTGTTGGTAGAAAAATGATTCTCTAAAATTAGAGGCTTGCTATCGCTCGCCAGGAAATATTCGACCCATAAATGGCACAAAAGGTCTTAATATTGACAAAGAAATAAGGCGGAAGGTCTCAAAATCGCCAAACTAACGGAACGAACGTATTATAATCTCAAACCTAATATGCTAAACATCAGGGAGAAGGGAGGTGTAGGAAAAGCGACTACGTACTCCCCCTTACGTGTTCGAATATGAATAAATAAACCGAAGACCGCTGTTTAGGTGTACTATTTGTGTCGCTAATAACCCGTTCAGTACCGTTGCCTAGCTTTCAACTTTATGCTGGCCACAGTTAGACGATTGTGTTCAGTCTAGGAAGGACCTCTAACCATTTAAAGGCTATAGACTATCTCCTTTAATCCTTTGAGCTACCACAGGTCCTTCTTAAACTGCACAACATCTTCTATATATACCGGTAGTTAGACTATAATTTATTATACGTCGGCGGTACAGAAGGGGTTAAGTTTATATATTTATATAATACAAATTAAACGTGGAGACAAAAACAAATTATCTATACATGTTTATGAAGGAGGATATATTAATGTAGGACTAGTTCTCTAATTATTCAAATATATTATCCATTCTATATAAATCCATAATTCTCTCCCCATCTCAAATCTTATAGGTTTATTCGAAATTCCACATTTTAGAACTTTTACTCTCGCAAGTTGTTGTTATGTCTTTACTTTCAAGACAGCTTACCTCTTTAATTCTCGTTTTAAATATATAGATGAAATGGAATGTGTGTGTGTGTGTGTGTGTGCGTGTGCGTGCGTGTGTGTGTGTGAGAGAGAGAGAGAGGGTGGACTTGTGTGTGTGTGTGTATGGGTGTGGATGTGTATTTGATTGTATGTGTGTGCGTGTTTAAGTGTGAGTGTGTGTGGTGTGCGTGTGTGTGTGTGTTTGTTTTGTTTTGCGTGTCTTTACGTATTATTCTGAAAGAAATAATAAATATAACATAAACAGAGAGAGAGAGAGAGAGAGAGAGAGAGAGAGAGAGAGAGAGAGAGAGAGAGAGAGAACACCCTCATAATTCTAACCATAATACAAATACTGAAATATCTGTCAGTGTGCAGTATGGTGTCGTATAGGGGGCTTTACCTTTAAGGGGACATGGGCCGTGTTTCTGGACCCCCTTCTCCCTAATGTTTAGCCCCACTAGTTTAGAGACGTTGGTTCCATTAGTTTGGGGATTTTATGATCTTTCACCCCATTTCTTTGTCAAACTTAGGACCCTTCATGCCATTTATGTGTCGATTTTTTCCTGGAGAGCGAGCCTGTAATTTTAGGAGGAATCGGCCTTTGGCCGGGACATTTTTCTACCGAAAAATGTACAAATCTGTCTTGAAGGGGGGTCCAGGGGGTGTTTTTCTAAGCTTGATGGAGGTCTAGGAAGGAAACTAAATAAATATATGAATAAATTAATGAATAAACCAACGAACAGCCACTGTCCCCTTAAAACATTCTATGCTGGGGAGTCTTTGTGCAACAGAAATATTTTATGTTTTGTGCAATACTAATGTGTTTTAAGTGGAAAAGGTGCAAGGAATTCCATTAGTGCAGTGTGTGTGCGTGTATTTTTGGTTTAGTTTTATGTTCTTGTCTGTGTGTGTGTGAGAGAAAGTGTGTGTGTGTGTGTGTGCGTGTATTTTTTGTATTATTTGTATTTTGTCAGTGTGTGTGTTTGAGAGAGAGTGTGTGTGTGTGTGTGTGTGAAAGTGAGTGTGAGAGAGGGTGTGAGTGAGAGTGAGAGAGAGTGACTTTGTTGGGGAGTGAGGGCAAGTTAAAGGCAGATGTATACAGTTCAGACACTTAGAATGATACATAAACACTTTTGTGTGTCTGTCTGTCTGTTACATGCATTAAGGGGAGGTATTGGGTTTTTCTGGACCCCCTTCTCCCTCACGATTAGCTCCATTAGTTATGAGATTGTAAGACGACTACGTACCTCATTAGTTTGACGATTTTAAAACCTTTCGCTTATTTTTATTTTTTTTTATTTTTTTTGTCAATGTCAATATTTAGACCTTTCGTGCCATTTAGGTGTCATTTTTTTCCTGGCGAGCGATAGCAACCCTGTACTTTTAAGAGGAACCGGCCGGGACATATTTCCACCGATAAAATGTACACATTTATCTTGAAGGGGGAGGGGGGGGGGGGGTCTAGAGGGTGTATTTTGTAAGCTTGATAGAGGCCTAGCTTGATAGAGGCCTAGCTTGATAGAGGCCTAGCTTGATAGAGGCCTAGCGATGAAACTATATAATAAGTAAAACAACAAATGAATCAATAGACAACAGAATATCATAACGTCTCCTTAACCCCTACAATACCGGTGACATATTATTCCTTATGTTCTGCCAACTATTAGAGGGTTTTATTCACCTTAGAAAAAACGTCTACCAATAAAAAGGGTACAAACTATTTTAATTTATCCTTACAGCTACTATATATCCGTCCTAATCTTAATATCGTATAAATGTATCGGGAATCAAATTGAAAAAGACATCGCCGGTACAGAAGGGGTTAAGAAGCACCGGTGACTGAATTGCACTTTCTACGTTTTGTTCTGGGGAGCGCTTAACCCTATCTGATCCAGGGGGGGGGGGGTATTTCTGGACCCTCCCTGTTTCACACCATTAATTATTATGTTCCTTCCAACAACCAACCATACTCCTAAAATCGATTAATGAAATTTACAAACACATGTGGCAGTCCGTGGATTCGAACCCAGGATGCTCATTTAGAGACTGTAATCCCTGCACCGCTATTATGTAATTTTCATCATATTCTGGTTACATTTGGACAACTTTCTTTAGTTTGTAGCCTACGGTACCTATACGACTCAAGTGTGTAAATACGATCTCAATAAACCATCTTAATATAATATGTCCTTTTTAAACTGCTTAAAATCATCTAATTATAACCAGACGTAAATTAAAAAGGCATCATGAAGCTAAAGGGGTTAAGTCGTTTTACCTCACTAGTTCGGCGATTATAAGACACTTCATCCCATTCAGGTGTTGATTATTTCTGGGCAAGCGATAGCGAGCCTGCAATATAGGAGAAACCGGGCTACTGCAGATACATTTTTCTACCAAAAAATATATACTTGTAGCATTTGCTTCGGGTTTTCATTAGACGAGCTTAGGCAATTCAGGAAGGATATCTAGGAAACAAGGGGTAAATACTATCTCAATTAACTCTTAAGCTCGCACAAGTTTACCCGAAGCTGAATACAATCGTCTAATAATAGCCAGAATAGACAGTCAAAATGCGTCATGAACCTCAAAGGGTTAATCTAGGGAGCAAACTTAAAGAATATATAACTCGAAAATGGCAACAGCAATCAAAACTCAATAATAATCATTATAAGAAAATATAATAACACCCAAAACGTCGCACCAAGTAGTGTTAAGGGGAGATCTCCACTTGAGGGATTTTTTTCTTGGCCCCTTTCTCCCTCATGTTTAGCCCCATTGCTTTTGATATTATAAAACGTTTGCCCCATTAGTTTAGCGATTTTAAGAACTTTCACCCCATATTAAGACCTTTCGTGCAATTCAGGTGTCGATTTTATCCTGGCGAGCGATAGCGAGCCTGTAATTTAAGAGGAACCGGCTTTTGGCCGGGAAATTTTTCTACCGAAAAATGTACAAATTTATCTTGAAAGGGACTCAAGGGGGTGTAATTTTAAGCTTGATGGAGGCCTAGGGAACAAACTAAATACCTCCCCTTAACCCCTTCTGTACCGGTGCAGTCCTTTTAACGTTATTCCGGCTACTATGCTTAAAAGGGCCTCCACCAATTAACAGGCTTCAAATTACCTCACTTAAGGGGAGGTATTTAGTTTGTTCACTAGACCTCCATCAACCTTAAAATTTTATTACAAGTAAATTAAAAGTACAAGATAAATTTGTACATTTTTCGGTAGAAAAATGTCCAGGCCGGAGGCCGGTTGCTCTTAAATTAAAGGCTCGGTATCGCTCGCCAGGAAAAAATCGACACCTTAATGGCACGAAAGGTCTTAAAATTGACAGAAATGGGGCAAAATGTCTTAAATGTCCAAACTACTTAGGGCGAACGTCTTAAAATCTCAAAAGCAATCGGGCTAAACATGAGGGAGAAAGGGGTCCAGAAAAAAATCCCTCAAGTGAAAATCTCCCCTTAACCCTTCTTACTATCACAGATCCTTCTTAAAGTGCACATAATCGTCTAAGCAGAGCTATGATGACATTTATAAGACGTCGCTAGTACAGAATGGGGTTAACAGCACGATGACAGCACGATTAACAGCACGATGACACTGTTTTTCCTTCTATTCTGGCTACACTTAGATGATTTTTTAGCTGTTTTAGATGGGTCTGTGTTATTCAGAAGATTTATTGAGATCGTAGTGTCCCCTTTGAATCCTAGAGGTAGATTAGAAGCTACAGAAACTCGTCTAATGGTATTCAGAATAAGATGGAAATGACGTCATCGTCCTGAAGGGGTTAAGGGGGGTGAGCTGCTTTTTGTTATTTCTGTCCTTTTCTCTCTTTCTCTGGTTTGTATCCATTCGGCCCCATTCAGCCAACTATTTTAAGACGTTTATCCCCATCTAGGTGTCCATTTATTCCTGGCGAGCGATAGCGAGCCAGCATTATATGAAGAAATCCGGCTTCGCCGGAGAAATTTTTCTATCGAAAAATTTACAAATTTAGCCTGCTGTCAAACAAAACTAAAAAATATGCTGGCTCGCTACCGCTCACCAGTAAAAAAATTGACACCTGGATGGGGATAAACGTCTTAAAACAGTAGGCTGAATGGGGCCAAATGGATACAAGCCAGAGAAAGATAGAAAAGGACAGAACAAAAACAGGTCACCCCCCTTAAACAGTAGGCTACTATGGTCGAGTCATAACAACGGAATGATTATCCTAGCTTATGGTAACTTAGGGATGGCTGGAGCTGAGGGACTATAAGTTACGAACCTATTTACAGACTTATTATACACCTAGGCAGTTAGGGGGGAGAGATGTAGAGAGGGGGGAGAAGAAGAGAGAGATAGATTTAGAGGAGAGAGAGATGAGAGAGAGAGAGAGATGAGAGAGGAGAGAGAGAGAGAGAGAGAGAGAGAGAGAGAGAGAGAGAGAGAGAGAGAGAGAGGATAATGAAGGAATAAAGAAGAACACGCAAGGGAGGAGCCAAAGGAGGAAGAGGAGAGGAAGGGGGGAAGAAGGGGAACGGATAGGAGACATGGGAGAAAAACTTGGAGGAGAAAGAGGTGAAGAGAAAGAAATTGAAGAAAGATGAAGAGGAGGAAAATGTGAAGATGAATATATTTGCATTTTATACACAGGCATACTCTACCTAAATGATAAAAATGTCGACGCAGTTCTTCGAGTCTTGAAAATTAACCCCTTCAGCACCATGGGGCCATTTTAAGCTTGTTTCTTGGTAAATGTACACGATTTTATGCAGTTGAAGAAGGAGCTATGTTATTCAGAAGGGTTTATTGAAATCGCATGTACCAGTTTGAGTCCTACATTTTTAGCAGTTTTAGATGGGTCTATGTTATTCAGAGGATTTATTGAAATCGCATTTACCCGTTTGAGTCCTAGAGATAGATTATAAGCTATAGAAAATCGTCAATGGTAACCAGAGTATGATGAACAATTGCGTCATCGTGCTGAAAGGGTTAAGGTTGGTCGGGGTATAGTTTAACCGTTTGAAGATATGATAACGCAATTCTGTTCTGCTTTCTGGCTACAATAAGACGTGTTTCTTCATATTAGGAAGGGTTTGTGAAAGGCAGAGGGTTAAGCGAGATAGTTTCGACCCTTTTAGTACCCACAGATCCTTCCTAAGCTGTATAAAATCGTCTAATGATAGCCAGAATATACTGTCAAAACGCCGCATAATCCTTAAAAGGGTTAACACAAATAAGAAAGATTTTTGTCTTGGCATATTAGTAACCCTATGAGAGAGAGAGAGAGAGAGAGAGAGAGAGAGAGAGAGTAAACTTCTATGCATACTAAACTGCTAAATCGTTACGTATGTTGGTTAGTGAAATTCAAATTGTCATGCATATTTGTGTGCATATTATTCCTGGTTGTAAGGGGTAGAGTTTATTTATTTGTTTATTTATATATTTATATATTATTGGTTTAGTTTCCTCCCTAGACCTCCACCAAGTTTAATATATTAACCTCAAGATTCCCCCTTCGAGATAAATTTGTACAATTTTCGGTAGAATAATGTCCCGAGCCAAAGGCCGATTCCTCCAAAATTTCAGGCTCGCTGTCGCTCGCCAAGAAATAATCGACAGGGCACGAAAGGTCTTAAAATATACAAACAAATGGGGCGAACGTCTTAAAATCTCAAAACAAATTAGGTTAAACATGAGGAGAAGGGGATCCCTCCCCTTTAAACGTGCCTCTTTTAATATACATACTGTATGTATACTGACAATCCCCAGGTACCGGTATACTATTGTCATTTGTATAATCTCTCGCATGTCGTTCAGAAACATAAACTATAGTGTATTCATCATAACTAGGCCAGAAATCTTGACCACTCACCTCTACCCCTACTGTTGCTATTTGTACCTCACCTACGCAGAGAGTAATCCAGCTAACTCTCACAAACACCTCCTCCTCCTCCTTTTCATTTAACTACACTTAACAAGCACACCACTCTACTATCTAACATCCCAAATTACCTCTAACGCACCTTGATTTTGGCTCTATGTCACTCTGTCAACCTTGGGGGGATACGTGTTGCAGCTGGATTTGCCTTTTGCTTCCTTCATTCACGTAGAACACAAAAAATACTCAAAGCCAACATAGTAATCGAGACAATATTTATACTATTTGGGAAGACTCAACCGCCTCAGAGTGAAATTGCTAAAATCGGAGGGACGAAGTAAAACCTTAACCCCTTCTCTACCGGCGACGTCTTTCTAGTTTTGTTTTAGCTATATTTAGACGATTTTTTGCAGTTTAGGAAGGATCTGTGACAGTAAAAAGGGTTACGTGAGATAGTTCGAAGCCTGTTAATTGCTGGAGATCCTATATAAACTCAATAAAATCGTCCAATAGTTGCCAGAATAAAATGCAAAATACGTCGTCGGTACAGAAGGGGTTAAATGGAGAGAGTTTATTTACTGGTAGATATATATCCGTGTCAGTAGGGCAACAGTCCAACATCAAACTACTGTAGTCTATTCGCTGTAAGTAGGCGATAAATCATGACCCCTAACCTCTGTAACTCAAACACGACTAGAGTAATCGGGCTAATATTTCTAACATTTGGGAAGAGTTCGTCAAGGATTAGATGTGGAAATTTACAGCCAATTTGCTCAAGCCCCTTTTGAGTTACAGTGGATACTGGATAGAGTTAATTATTTCTTGCCTACTTACAGCGAATAGACTATAGACCACTTTGAGAACACTTCTGTACCGGTGACGTTTTGTTCATTGAATTCTGACAACTATTGGACGATTGTATTCAGCTTAGGAAGGACATATATGAATTGCTAGTCTAGGCCTATAGACTATCTCAGTTAATCCTTTTAGCTACCATATACCTTTCCTAAGCTTCATAAAATCGTCTTAATGTAGCTAAAATCAAATAAAAGAGACTTGACCGGTACTGAAGGGGTTAACCCTTTCGAGATTATGATGCATTCTGACCGTTTATGCTGGCTATCATTAGACGAGTGTACACAGTTTACGAAGAATCTGTGGGAATTATTTGTGTAAGGACTATCTCAAATAACCCTCTGACTTCCATATACCATTGCTATTCTGAATAAAATCGTCTAATAATAGCCAGAACACAAAACAGAGATGCGTTTTGGAGCTTGAAAGGGTTAATATTGAATTGGTTATAGATTAGGTGGTGGAATCGAGCAGGGATACAGATGAAGTCACTCCAGATGAAGTAATTGAAGGCAAAACTTCTCGTGAACAAAATAGCCCCCACCAGTTTGAGTGAACAAAAAGAACGGGAGGTGGAATGTAAATAATAGAAGAACGGGAGGTGGAATGATAAATAATAGAAGAACGGGAGGTGGAATGTAAATAATAGAAGAACGGGAGGTGGAATGATAAATAATAGAAGAACGGGAGGTGGCATGTAAATAATAGAAGAACGGGAGGTGGAATGATAAATAATAGAAGAACGGGAGGTGGAATGTAAATAATAGAAGAACGGGAGGTGGAACATAAATAATAGAAGAACGGGAGGTGGAATGTAAATATTAGAAGAACGGGGAGGTGGAATGTAAATAATAGATGAACGGAAAGTGGAATGTAAATAATAGAAGAACGGGAAGTGGAATGTAAATAATAGAAGAACGGAAGGTGGAATGTAAATAATAGAAGAACGGGAGGTGAAATATAAATAATAGAAAACGGGAGGTGGAACGTAAATAATAGAAAACGGGAGGTGGAATGTAAATAATAGAAGAACGGAAGGTGGAATGTAGATATAAGAAAACGGGAGGTGGAATGTAAATAACAGAAAACGGGAGGTGGAATGTAAATAATAGAAAACGGGAGGTGGAATGTAAATATTAGAAAACGGGAGGTGGAATGTAAATATTAGAAAACGGGAGGTGGAATGTAAATCAGTCAAGCCAGTCAGTGTGTGGGAAGCGAAATGAATGAATTTTGAGAGTCCGTATCGATTTCCAGCGGAATTTGAAGGGGTGAATAAAAGTTATGTGTATTTTGTCTGTTGCATATTTTAGTAACATTTCGATTGTGATTAAAATGGATATATTAAACTTTATAATTTGTGTAGTTATAACTATAGTGGGTGAATTTTGAAAAGCAATTATGTCATATTCATCGATAGATAGGGTGATAGCCTGGTGTAATATATATATATATATATACTGTATATATATATATATATATATATATATATATATATATATATATAGAATATGGGTGTATGGTAGGGAGAGAGAGAGAGGTACGGATATTCTAAGCCTGAAAACTCTGTAAATTCGCGAAAAATTGTGAGAAAATGCAAGCCCAAAGTCAGAGGAGAGAGAACGAATGTGTGAGAGTGAGAAAGTATGAAAGATGAAGTACGAGAGAGAGAGAGAGAGAGTGGACGTGGCAGTTGAATATATATGGCTGTATTTTACTTTGTTTCACACACACACACACACACACACACACACACACACACACACACACACACACACACACACACACACACACACACACACACACACACACACACACACGGACGTACAGGCAGCCAGCGCACATGACGGTCATATAGGCTACATGGACAACACACACGCATATATGCATACATACTCACTATCTCACTGTTTCACACACACACACACACACACACACACACACACACACACACACACACACACACACACACACACACACACACACACACACACACACACACACACATCCCCGTGGCCTAACTGATAGCGCGTCTGGCTCACAACCAGAAGGTCCCGGGTTCGAGACCCGGGCGGGGAAGAGACATTTGGGCAAGTCTCCTAACGGTGTAGCCTCTGTTCACCTAGCAGTATAAATAGGAACCTGGTATAAGTGGACGAAGTTGTGACGTCCCATCTGGGGTTGGTGATCGGTTACAAGGTGAGATGGGTGTCGTACTGGTCAATCTAAGCTACTGGTCAACCTAAGCCTTCGGGTGAGACTGGTACTGTAGTGAGAATGGTATCGTACAGATTAACCCTAAGCCTTCGTTTCCAGATGTCGCCAATTGGCTAAAATACAGACTACACACACATCCACAGCCATTCCAACGATACATAAACACTTAACATGCATTTCACGCAATACATTCCCAGTTAAGGAGGCGCGATAATAATGAGCTTAGCTCGCATTGCGTGGATTCCCCTTGACGAACAAGCAAGTGAATTACATCTTATATACATACAGACATTATCGCACCTTTAAGCACTAACGTATGTATACAATTCACATTTACACATTTGACCACAACCACATATCCACACACTATAGAACAATGAATATTGGTAATACAGTATGTATTAATAAGTATCGGTGGGTTGTCGAAAATTATTGCAGTAGGCTATGTCTAAAGGCTCGAGTAAATGACAAGATGGATTGATAGTGTGTCTGTTATTCACTTGCTTGTTCGTCAAGGGGAATCCACGCAATGCGAGCTAAGCTCATTATTATCGCGCCTCCTTAACTGGGAATGTATTGCGTGAAATGCATGTTAAGTGTTTATGTATCGTTGGAATGGCTGTGGATGTGTGTGTGGTCTGTATTTGAGCCAATTGGCGACATCTGGAAACGAAGGCTTAGGGTTAATCTGTACGGTACCATTCTCACTACGGTACCAGCCTCACCCGAAGGTTTAGGTTGACCAGTAGCTTAGGTTGACCAGTACGATACCCATCTCACCTTGTAACCAATCACCAACCCCAGATGGGACGTCACAACTTCGTCCACTTATACCAGGTTCCTATTTATACTGCTAGGTGAACAGAGGCTACACCGTTAGGAGACTTGCCCAAATGTCTCTTCCCCGCCCGGGTCTCGAACCCGGGACCTTCTGGTTGTGAGCCAGACGCGCTATCAGTTACGCCACGGGGAGGTGTCTGTGTGTGTGTGTGTGTGTGTGTGTGTGTATGAAGGACAACAAACAACGATATATCTATTGTTTCTTTCGAGGCTGCTTGTAACTAAAATACCTAACCTATGTAAAGTTTAGGTAACGGTAGCATAGTAAAGGAGTACAAAGGAAATTAAGCAACAACAGGTCTAGTGACCCTTCTAGGCTGCTTGTCCTCCAAAACACTGAGGATCAAGTGTCCAAACAGTGGTTTAGAGTGGGTAAGGGAACATTGGAAAGAGAACTACTGCCCTGAAACTAATGTCCTTGGCAGGATTAGGAAGTTAGTAGGGGACAGATGGGTTAGTAACTGAGGGGGAAATAAAATAAAGTTATTCATTTACAAACGCAGTCAGTCGCGGGTTTGATGCAAGATATTTGTCTAGGCGAAGTTTAAATGAATCAACGGTGCTGCAGTCTATAACGTCCCGGGGAAGCCCATTCCGCAAGTTGACAACTCGATTGAAGAAGATATTCTTAGATTCGTGCGAGTTAAATATTTAACAATAATTTTGCAACCGTGTCCCCGCGTGTAATTAGATTGGTCGATAGTGAAGTACTTACTACAGTTCATATGGTCGATGCCTTTGATGATTTTGAACACTTGAATTAAGTCGCCTCTTAATCTGCGCTGGGTTAAAGGAAATAGATTTAATTCTCTAAGACGTTCCTCGTATGGTTTGTTCTTTAGGCTAGAGAGAGAGAGAGACAGAAAGAGAGAGAGAGAGAGAGAGCAGGATGAGTTACAGTAGGTTAACCTCATCACGCTTTTAATTGTAGTGGTATTAACTGGATTACACGCATGTATGTATATATATATATATATCTCTCTCTCTCTCTCTCTCTCTCTCTCTCTCTCTCTCTCTCTCTCTCTCTCTCTCTCTCTCTCTCTCTCTCTCTCTCTCTCTCTCTCTCTCTCTCTCTCTCTCTCTCTCTCTCTCTCTCTCTCTCTCTCTCTCTCTCTCTCTCACACACACATATACATACTGCAACTCATTTCCTCGTTTCGATTAATATATCTCCTAATATGAATACGCATCTTACGAGCGGATTTAAAAGGCCTAATTAAGCCCACGGAAGATACGGTAATTTAATCCCCCTCTCCCTTTAGAAAAATATCAAATTCTAAAAACTCAACTAAATTGCTGATAGCGAAAGTTAAGACCGAAACTTTGAAAACACATCTAAATGTACTTTAGTGTTTCTGAAGGTGGTATCTCACTCGCGCCTTCCTAGCAACTTTGAACTTAGGGGGAGGTTTATGTTTTATTCTGGATCCCCTTCTCCCTCATGCTTAGCCCCATTAATTGACGATTTTAAGACATTTCATCCCATTTCTCGGTCAATCTTAACACCATTCGTACCATTTAGGTGTCGATATTTTCCTGGCGAGCGATAGCAAGCCTGTAATTTAGGAGGAACCGGCCTTCGGCCGGAAATTTTTCTACCGAAAAATGTAGGCTAACAGAGTAATCTAGAAGGGATATCCTGGGGATGTTTTTTTAAGCTTGATGGATGACTACGGAGGAAACTAAAACAAAAAATAAAAATAAAAAACAAAAATAACTAAATTGACCAATAAATAAAGCCTCCCCCTTAGACTGGCAGCTCATGAGGTAATCTTTTGATATAGTTCTGTCACTTATATTATTCTACCGACAGTCTCTCCGCCTGCGAGGTGTGAAGGAGGTTATGTGTTCGCCTCCGTGGTTTGTCTCACAAAGGGGGGATGGGCCGGTTTTCTGGACCACTTTCTCCCTCATGTTTAGCCCCATTAGTTTTCAGATGTTAAGATGTTTGTCCCATTAGTTAGTCGATTTTAAGACCTTTCGCCTCATTTATTCGTCAATATTTAAACCTTTCGTACTATTTAGGTGTCGATTTTTTCCCTGGCGAACGATAGTGAGCCTGTAATGTTGGAAGAATCGGCTTTCGGCCGGGACATTTTTCTACCGAAAAATGTACAAATTAATCTAGAAGGGGGATCTAATGGATGTTTTTTTTTTTTTTTTAATTTGATGGAGGTCTAGGGAGGAAACTAGAAAAATAACGAATACATGCAAAAATGATGGAGGTCTAGGGAGGAAACTAGAAAAATAATGAATACATGCAAAAATCGCCCAAAAAGTGAACCATCCTCCCTTAATCGATTTTGACAAAACTTGGTGTGAGTATCCTAGGTTCGAGTCCTTGGAGTGCCACATGTATTTGTTGATTTCATTAATTGAGTTTAGAAGTAAAGTTGGTTGGTGAAAACATATGAATAAATAGGGGATGCGCCAAGGAAGACGTTATTCAATTTAGGAGGCGATCTGAAGATTTTAACGAAATTTGGTGGACATCTTAGAAAGTAGTGAACAGATTTTCATAACATTTGGTAAGCAGATAGGATATATATGCGCCAAGGAAGAGGTGATTCTATTTAAGAGGTGATCCTGATCATATATTGAAACACAAATTCAGAAGAAACTGGAGTTCTACGATATTAACCCCTTCTGTGCCGGTGATGTACTTTTCACTATATTGTGGAAACTATTAGACGATTGTGTGCAGCTTAGAAAGGACGTCTGTTCATTTAAAAGCTACAGACTATACCAATTAATCCTTCTAGCTACCATATATCCTTCCTAAGCTACATAAAATTCTCTAAATGTAGCCGAAACAAAATAATAAAGACGTCGCCGGTAGAGAAGGGGTTAATGGTAAGGAACAGACAGCGTAGTCGGAGGTATGCGCTCTACCATACCCCCCTCTAGTTTCTGATAGCAGTGGAAAAGATATACAGGTCGTGTTGCCAGAAATATGTTGACGATATCGGCTCCTGTGTGATACCCCCTACATTAAGACTCATTTAAACTTTTTATCTATTTAATGCCGACACACTTTCGTCCGATCTAGTAAACTTTTCGCTTTTCTTTCGGTGATTAGGAGTGTGTGTTTTTTGTTTTTTTTTTTTTTTTATGCTACCGTAGAAAGATTTATCGTCCACTTAATTAGGGTGATTTAGGAGTGCTCTCTCTCTCTCTCTCTCTCTCTCTCTCTCTCTCTCTCTCTCTCTCTCTCTCTTTTAACTCACACGAATCTAAAAATGTCTTCTTTAATCGAGTTGTCAACTTGTGGAATGGGCTTCCTCGAGACGTTATAGACTGCAGCACCGTTGATTCATTTAAACTCCGCTTAGACAAATATCTCGCATCAAACCCGCGACTGACTGCGTTTGTAAATGAATAACTTTATTTTATCCCCCCCCCCCCTCCGTTACTAACCCATCTGTCCCCTACTAACTTCCTAATCCTGCCACGGACATTAGTTCTAGGGCAGTAGTTCCCTTTCCAATGTTCCCTTACCCACTCTAAATCACTGTTTGGACACTTGATCCTCAGTTTGGAGAAAGCAGCCTAGAAGGGTCACTAGAACTGTTGTTGCTTGATTTCCTGTGTACTCCTTTGTACTCTCTCTCTCTCTCATACACACACAGTCATATATTCTATAATTAGTGATTACAATGTACATTTGAGAAGTATGTCAAGGATATACAAAAACACACTCACAATTATATATATATATAATATAATATAATTATTATATATATATATATATATATATATATATATATATATATACAGGTATACATATATTTGCAAAGAGAGAGAGAGAGAGAGAGAGTACAAAGTACAAAGGAGTACAAAGGAAATCAAGCAACAACAGATCTAGTGACCCTTCTAGGTGCTTGTCCTCCAAAACACTGAGGATCAAGTGTCCAAACAGTGGTTTAGAGTGGGTAAGGGAACATTGGAAAGGGAACTACTGCCCTGTCACTAACGTGGCAGGACTAGGAAGTTAGTAGGGGACATATGGGTTAGTAACTGAGGGGAGGATAAAGTTATTCATTTACAAACGCAGTCAGTCGCGGGTTTGATGCGAGATATTTGTCTAGGCGGAATTTAAATGAATCAACGTTGCTGCAGTCTATAAAGTATCGGGGAAGCCCATTCTACAAGTTGACAACTCAATTGAAGAACAAATTCATATATTCGTGTGAGTTAAAAGATTTACCAATAATTTTGCAACCGTTTCCCCGCGTGTAATTAGATTGGTCGATAGTGAAGTACTTACTACAGTTCATATTGTCGATGCCTTTGATGATTTTGAACACTTGAAATTAAGTCGCCTCTTAATCTGCGCTGGGTTAAAGGAAATAGATTTAATTCTCTAAGGACGCTCTTCGTATGGTTTGTTCTTTAGGCTAGGTATCATTTTGGTAACTCTACGTTGAACTCGTTCTAGCTTGTTTATATCTTTTTGGTAATAAGGGCACCAGGATTGAACGCAGTATTCCAGAAGAGGGCGGACTAAGGAATTGTAAAGGGTTAGGATAACTTCTTTGGATTATGCTCAAATGACCTGCTATACAGCCAATTATTTTGTTTGCCTTCTTAACAACTTCTGAACATTGTTGACTCGGTTTTAGGTTACTCGATATTGTTACTCCCAGATCAGTTTCTCTGTTACATTCTTAAGCTGAGTGCCATTCATCGAATAGTTTGCGTTCTCATTTAGGTATCCGACATGTAGTACTTTACATTTATCCGCATTGAAACTCATTTGCCAAATTTGGGCCCAACATGACAATTATCTAGATTGTGTTGCATATCGTCAACTTGTTCTTTTGAGAGTACGCTATTTGCAATTTTTGTATCGTCAGCAAATTTTGAGATTGTGCAGGTGAGACCCTCATCTATGTCGTTGATGTAAATTAGAAAGAGAATTGGTCCTAGTACCGATCCCTGGGGTACCCCGCTACTTACATTGGTCCATTTAGATGCCTTACCGTTTATGACTACCCTTTGCTTTCTGTTGCTGAGCCAATTTTCTATCCATTTCAACACACCGTCTTGTATTCCATGCGCTTTTAGTTTTAGCAGTAAACGTTTGTGGGGAACTTTGTCAAAGGCCTTTTGAAATCAAGGTATATAATATCTACAGCTTTACTCTCATCGTAGAGGTTAAGGATATCGTGGAAGAAGTCTAAGAGGTTTGTTAACAGGAACTTTTTTACGAAAGCCGTGTTGAGTATCTTTAAGTATGTTATTTTCCTCTAAGTGATTTACGAGTCTGTCTCGTATGACCGTTTCTAGCATTTTACATACAACTGAGGTTAAGCTAATGGACGATAGTTACTGGGTAGGGATTTGCTGCCTTTTTGAATATCGGTGTTACGTGGCTAGCTACCACTGATCAGGCATAGTTCCAGACTGCAAGGATTTATTGAATAGTAATGTCAGTGGTTTGGAGAGCTCATTTTAGCTTCCTTTAGAACTCTAGGCGAGATTGTATCAGGTCCTGGCGTTTTATTTACCTTGAGTTTATCTAAACAATTCAATACTTCTCTCTCTGTAACGGTGATATTGCTTAGAACATCTGAATTATCAATCTGAATCGGCGATGTGTAGGGATATCACTGAGGTCTTCTGTTGTAAAAACTGATGCAAAGAAGGTATTGAGGGCATTACTCATTTGTACTTCGTCTTTGGTGTATTCTCCTTTTTCATCGACTAACGGTCCAACAGTTGAAGTAACTACTTTTTTCTTTCTGATATAACTATAGAATTCTTTCGGGTTTGTTTTACTTTGATTCGCAATATGTAACTCTAAGGTGTTTTTACTTTGCTTAATTAACTTTTTGGCTTTGCGTCGTAAGCTCTACAAATTTCACTCGTTCTTCGTCATTTTGTGAGGATTTTAATCTATCATTAGCAAATTTTTTAGCAAGCAGGCAGTTTGAAATATCTTGATTCCACCATTTGGGCTTATTATTATGGCCTGGACGCCGTATTTTCGATGGTATGCAGTCTTGCACTGCTTTTAGGTAAGTGGTTTCGAATAACTTCCAAGATGTATTTATGTCCGTTATTGTTAATTAAAAAGCTCCAGTCAGTTTCTTTAAACATAGCTCTAAGTTTATGGAAGTTTGCTTTCTTGAAATTAGGGACTTTTTCGATGCTACTATTTGGTTCCTACTAGTAAACTTTAAAGTGAAAGTTATCGTACGATGGTCGCTGTTACTGAATTCATCACCAACATTCAAATTCTCTATCAATTCTTCTTTTGTTGCAAGTACAATGTCAAGAACGTTATACCACGGGTCGGCATTCGAACAAATTGATAAAGCGAACTCTCTTGCAAGTTCGTATACAAGTCATGTCCGGAGTATGAAGTAAGAGTATCGCCCCACTTGGTCACAGGTAAATTAAAGTCGCCAAAAATTACGGTATCTTGTGAGTTACTTACATCTGCAATTTGTTCGTAAATTTCTCGGTTCGTTTGCACTGATTGAGCTGGAGGTCTGTATATTAACGCAAGTATTAGTTTTGTACCTTTATTATTCTTTATTAGCACAAAAGATGTGTCGACGTTCACAATTTGAGGTTTTGACACGAGGGTCGGGTTAAGACTTTCTTTGATATAGAATAAAACGCCACCTCCATTTTTATTTATTCGGCTGTTCTCAAACATTACATAACCGGGAAGTGAATACTCTGCTAAAAAGTCTCTATCTTGTGTATTGAGCCAAGATTCTGTTATGCCAATCACATCATAATTTTCTGTAAACACTAGTTCCTCTAAATCTGAAAATTTATTGCGTATGCTACGAGCGTTTGCATAGAAAACCTTTAAAGTTGCTGTTTTAGAACTCGCAGATCGTTCTTTCATCGAATTTTTGGTTCTGGTCGGATCTACATTTACATTCATGGCTGTCCTCGGTCCTCGGTCGTTATCCCTGACGGTTTTGAATTTGGGTCGTGTTGGTGGAGCTTTATCCAAATTCGCGGTTCTTGACGGATTAGTATTTAATTCCTTTGTAGATTGTAGAGAGAGAGAGAGAGAGAGAGAGAGAGAGAGAGAGAGAGAGAGAGAGACAGATAAGGGGGGGGGGGTAAGTCAACATAGACATACAGTATATAAATAGATAAACAGATAGCAAGATAAACAAACGAATACACAGAAACCTAACACCCAAAACAAACAGCAATACCCAAAGAGTTAAACCATTACCTCGAGTAATATTCCCAATAAAACAGTACGGTAAAGCCCAGAGAGGCACAACATTAATATGGGAGGTAGCGTGGGGTGTATAACTAGGGTAACTCAATTTGGGGTAAGCTTTTGGGAGCGATAACTTTGGGGTAATTGGAGAGAGAGAGAGAGAGAGAGAGAGAGAGAGAGAGAGAGAGAGAGAGAGAGAGAGAGAGAGAGAGAGAGAGAGATAATATAGTTAGTATCTCAAGAGACCTTGCGGTCCATTCCGAGGAGGTACTCGAAGTAGAAGGAGAGGGACTATTTAGTGCACTACACTAGTTACAAAGTGTGCAAAATACTATCAACTCTCATCTTGAACTTTTCCACTGAAGAACTGTTTATAACTTCGGAAGTTTGTTCCAAGTATGTGAAAAAGCTTCAACAAATGCTAGTGCTGAACCTTTTCAATTCTAATTTCCAGCCATGGTTGTGTGTTGTATTCATATTGAGGCTAAACATTTTGCTATAATCCACGTCAAACCCATTAAGTATTTTAAAAACTTCAATGAGCTGACCTCGTAATCTGCGTGTCTCCAACGGGAAGAGATCAAGAGCTCTCAGCCGATCCTCATAGCTCAGTCTTCTAAGCGATGGAATAAGCTATGTAGCCATATAGCTTGTACTCTTTCCAGTCGCTCTATATCATTCCTGAGTGTTGGAGACCAGAATTGATCAGCATACTCGAGGAGATGACGTATCAGAGCATTGTAAAGTGTGAGGACTATTTCCTTATTTCTATACTTAAATTGCCTCTTAATATAGCCCAATCATTTCTGAGCTTTCTTCTCTAATTCAATGCACTGCTTGAAAAACTTTAGGTCGCTGCTAATCAGAACACCCAAATCCTTTTCCAAGTCAAGTCACTTCCAGAGGCATTCCCAATAGCGAATAGCCTCACTTGGGGATTACTTGGCCGATATGCATCACCTTGTACTTTTCCAAGTTTAGAGGCATCTGCCATTCATCCAGTCTGTTGAGGTCCATCCTGAGCTGTTCAACCCCTTTGGGGTCTTTCACATTCATTCCAAGTTTTATGTCATCTGCAAACTTGGAGATCACACTCAACAGACCAATATCGATGTCATTGACATAATTATATGATAAACAGAAGTGGGCCAAGGACAGATCCCTGTGGAACTCCAGAAGTGACAGGAGTCCACTCAGAAGAAACACCATTGATTACCACTTGTTGTTGTCTACCTGTTAGCCAACTTTTTATCCAATTTGTGACCTCTGTATTGATACCTATTGCACTTACTTTTGACATTAGCATGCAATGGGACACTTTGTCACAATTTTTTTGAAAATATAAGTAAAGGATGTCTATGGCTCTACGTTTGTCATACTCACTCAGCATTTTATGGACAAATTTCAGCAAATTGGTAAGACACCAATAAAGAGATAAACAATAAGAGATAAGCAATAAGAGAGAAGCGAACGAAAGGGTAGAAATGAGAGAGAGAATATATTAAGGTGCATGGTAAGGGGAGACGAGAGAAGAAAGGAATATAAAATTAGAAGGAAGAGAATACGAGAGAGAGAGAGAGGTAGGTAGGTAGGTAGGTAGGTAGGTAGGTAGGTAGGTAGGTATGGACAGAGCAGTTGGAATATTAGAGCAGGATTGGAACGAGGAGAGAAGGATATAATGGCTAAAGTAGACAGAAGAGAATACGAGATACTTCAGGTATACCTGGTCCGGATGGTGTTCCTCCTGTTTTATTCAAAAACTGTTCTTCCATGCTGACTCTCTGCTTAGGCAAATTCTTCCGTCTCTGTCTCTCCTATAACGTCTTCCCTTCTTGCTGGAAGTTTGCTCTCATTCAACCTGTCCCAAGGAAGGGTGACCACTCCCATCCCTCCAACTGTCGTCCAATTTCTCCCCTTTCTTGCATCTCTAAAGTTGTTGAAACTATTCTTACTTCAAAATTTCTTAAGCGTTTCTCTTCTCATAATCTACTCTCAGATCGCCAGTATGGCTTCCTTAGGGGTCACTCCACTGGTGATCTTCTTTCATATCTTACTAACTCTTGCTCATCTTCCTTTCGGGATTTCGGTGAAACCTTTTCTATTGCACTAGACATATCGAACGCTTTTGATAGAGTCTGGCGCAAAAAAACTACCCTCCTTCAATTTCTATCCCACCATCTGTGCCTTTATCTCTAATTTCCTTTCTGGCCGTTCCATAGCTGCGGTTGTGGACGGCCATCGTTCCCTTCTTCATCCTATGAACTCCGGTGTTCCTCAAGGTTCTATCTTATCTCCAATTATCTCTCTAATATTCATAAATGGTCTTTTCAACTATACCTCCAGTCCTATCCATTCATATGCTGACTACTCTACCTTACACTATTCAACTAGTCCTCCAGAGTGCCCCAGCAAGTAATCACTCAAAAACTTGCTTGATGAAGCCATAGAACACTTATCTTCTGATCTAACAGCCATATCCAATTAGGGCAGAGAAAATCTTGTTGCTTGCAATGTGTCAAGAACTCCCAGAGGACTATCCCTTATACTTCAACAATACAAAATCAACCCTTCATCTTCTCTCAGTATTCTCGGTGTCTTTTTCTTCTGATCTCTCTTGGAAAGATCGTATTACAACCATTGCTAAAACAGCTTCCCAGAAGCTGGGTTTGCTCAACCGCCTCAGGGGGTTCTTTACCCCTTGCTCTGTACAGGGGCACAGTGCATCCATGTATTGAGTATTGTTCGCACTTCTAGAGAAAGTAGAAAAGAAAGCCTTTCGTCTCATTAACTCACTGATTCTCTGCAATCTCTCTCTCTTCGCCGCAATATTGCATATTTCTCGCTATTACAATAATCAGTGTTCCTCATAGCTCTTTCAGTGTATACCACATCCTCTACGTAGGGTACGTAGCACCCGTCTTGCAACACAATCCCACCCCTACTCTGTGCAACGGTCCAACCCAAGAGTGAAACGATACTCCCAATCTTTCTTCTATTCAACAGCTGAGCTCTGGAACGCTCTCCCTGAATCCATCTTTCTCACTATCCTATAACTTAAATTGCTTCAAAATCTGTGTGTACAGACAATTTGGCTCGAACATTCCTTGATTTTGGCCCTGTCACTCTTTCAACTCTGGGGGACAGGCAGTTTAGCCTTTTGTCTCCCTCATGCACATAGAAAAACAAAACAAATTCCAAGCAAGTAGGCCAAAACTCTTGAACATTAAGGGGGGGTGATCTCCTTTTTGTTATTTCTGTCCTTTTCTCTCTTTCTCTGGCTTGTATCCATTCGGCCCCATTCAGCCAACTATTTTAAGACGTTTATCCCCATCTAGGTGTCGATTTCTTGCTGGCGAGCGATAGCGAGCCATCATTAGCCTATATGAAGAAATCCGGCTTCGCCGGAGACATTTTTCTATCGAAAAATTTACAATGCTGTCAAACAAAAATAAAAAATATGCTGGCTCGCTACCGCTCACCAGTAAAAAATTGACACCTGGATGGGGATAAACTTCTTAAAACAGTAGGCTGAATGGGGCCAAATGGATACAAGCCAGAGAAAGATAGAAAAGGACAGAACAAAAACAGGTCACCCCCATTAACCTCTATACCTGTTAAACGACTAGATTAATCACACTATTATTTCTACCCCTTGGGAATGGTCAGCCAGGCTATAGGTGTGGACATTAATAGCTCATTTGCTCCGGCCCTTTTTGAGTTACAGAGGTTAAGGCTCACGATTACTGGCCACTTATTTGAAACAGTGTATAGTTTGAACCCTCTTATTTCTCAGAGGAGGTCTTTCCTAAGCTAATTAAAATGTGTCTAGTGTTAAACAGATACAAGTGACGTATATACTGTATAGGAAGGGGTTAAGAGTGTCATATGATTATAATCTAATCCTAGTTTTATTTAATTTATTCAATTAATGTACCGGTATTTATATTTATATTAATTTAAGTGTCTTTTTCTACACTTGATAAGCCTATAGAGAGAGAAAAGAAAGAGAATAGGACATAGGAGAGACAAGATCAGTACAATGAATTAAGGGGAGACTGACTGTTTGTTTGGTCTATTAATTCATTTATTCATATATTTTTTTTAGTTTCCTCCCTAGACCCCCACCAAGTTTAGAAAAAACACCCCCTAGACCCCCCTTCAAGATAAATGTGTATATTCTTCGGTAGACAAATTTCCCGGCCGAAGGCTGGTTCCTCTTAAAATTGCAGGCTCGCTATCGCTCGCCAGGAAGAAATCGACACCCAAATGGCACGAAAGGTCTTAAAATTGACAACGAAATGGGGCGGAAGGCGTTAAAATCACCAAACTAATGGGCCGAACGTCTTATAATCTCAAAACTAGTGGGGCTAAACATTAGGGAGAAGGGTGTCCCGAAAAAAGGTCTGCCTCCCCTTAAAGAAGATGGAAGGAAGAGGAAAGGAAAGCAAGAAGAAAGAAGAGCAGATAAGGGAAACAAAGAAGCGAATAGAAGAGAAGTGAACATAAATATATCAACAAGGTATAGCAAGGGAGACGATAGAAGAGAAGAAAGGGGGCGAGAAGAAAAGAGGAGATGGAGAATAGATGTGAAGAAGAGGAATGATAAGGAGGAGAATATAAGATAATAGGAGATGGAGATGGAGAATAGATGTAAGCTAGAGAAATGATAAAAGAAGGAATGGAAGATAATAGGAGATGGAGATGGAGGATAGGTGTAAGAAAGAGGAATGATAAAGGAGGGAATAGAAGATAATAGAAGATAGCCATGAAGAATAGCTGTAAGAAAGAGGAATAATAGAGGAGAGAATAGAGTGAAATATAAGATGGATGGAGGATAGGAGTAAGGAAGAGAAATAAAGAAGAGAAGAGAAGAGGGGAGAATGGGTGGGTGTGAAGTTAAATTGAAGGGGAACTATCCAAAGTGTCTCAGTAGGGAAGTTATAGCTAGATTACTGCCCTGCCATCTTGCTATACCCGGTCCCAAATAGGTCGGCTATCATTCGTGAACCCTGACCTCTATCACTCAAAAAGGGCTAGAGCAAATGGGCTGTAAATATCCACACCTATTCCCTGGGTGACCCTTCCCAAATGATAACAAAAATAGTTCGATTACATACGTCGTACGTGAGTTATAGAGGTTACTGTTCAAGATTTTGACCTACTTATTTGAAACAGGGTATAGGTCTATTATTACATTTACTATCCTACCATTTTGTTAGGTCTATTACTATCCCACCATCTTGTTAGGTCTATTACTATCCCACCATCTTGTTAGGTCTATTACTACTACCCCACCATCTTGTTAGGTCTATTACTATCCCACCATCTTGTTAGGTCTATTACTATCCCACCATCTTGTTAGGTCTATTACTACCCCACCATCTGTTAGGTCTATTACTATCCCACCATCTGTTAGGTCTATTACTATCCCACCATCTTGTTAGGTCTATTACTACCCCACCATCTTGTTAGGTCTATTACTACCCCACCATCTTGTTAGGTCTATTACTATCCCACCATCTTGTTAGGTCTATTACTATCCCACCATCTTGTTAGGTCTATTACTACTCCACCATCTTGTTAGGTCTATTACTATCCCACCATCTTGTTAGGTCTATTACTATCCCACCATCTTGTTAGGTCTATTACTATCCCACCATCTTGTTAGGTTTATTACTATCCCACCATCTTGTTAGGTCTATTACTACCCCACCATCTTGTTAGGTCTATTACTATCCCACCACCTTGTTAGGTCTATTACTATCCCACCATCTTGTTAGGTCTATTACTATCCCACCATCTTGCTAGGTCTATTACTATCCCACCATCTTGTTAGGTCTATTACTACCCCAGCATCTTGTTAGGTCTATTACTACCCCACCATCTTGTTAGGTCTATTACTACCCCACCATCTTGTTGGGTCTATTACTACCCCACCATCTTGTTAGGTCTATTACTATCCCACCATCTTGTTAGGTCTATTACTACCCCACCATCTTGTTAGGTCTATTACTACCCCACCATCTTGTTAGGTCTATTACTATCCCACCATCTGGTTAGGTCTATTATTACATTTACTATCCTACCATCTGGTTAGGTCTATTACTACCCCACCATCTTGTTAGGTCTATTACTATCCCACCATCTTGTTAGGTCTATTACTACCCCACCATCTAGTTAGGTCTATTACTATCCCACCATCTTGTTAGGTCTATTACTACCCCACCATCTTGTTAGGTCTATTACTACCCCACCATCTTGTTAGGTCTATTACTACCCCACCATCTTGTTAGGTCTATTACTACCCCACCATCTTGTTAGGTCTATTACTATCCCACCATCTTGTTAGGTCTATTACTATCCCACCATCTTGTTAGGTCTATTACTACCCCACCATCTTGTTAGGTCTATTACTATCCCACCATTTTGTTAGGTCTATTACTACCCCACCATCTTGCTAGGTCTATTACTACCCCACCATCTTGTTAGGTCTATTACTATCCCACCATCTTGTTAGGTCTATTACTATCCCACCATCTTGTTAGGTCTATTACTACCCCACCATCTTGTTAGGTCTATTACTACCCCACCATCTTGTTAGGTCTATTACTACCCCACCATCTTGTTAGGTCTATTACTACTCCACCATCTTGTTAGGTCTATTACTACCCCACCATCTTGTTAGGTCTATTACTATCCCACCATCTTGTTAGGTCTATTACTACCCCATCATCTTGTTAGGTCTATTACTACCCCACCATCTTGTTAGGTCTATTATTATCCTACCATCTTGTTAGGTCTATTACTATCCCACCATCTTGTTAGGTCTATTACTACCCCATCATCTTGTTAGGTCTATTACTACCCCACCATCTTGTTAGGTCTATTACTATCCCACCATCTTGTTAGGTCTATTACTATCCCACCATCTTGTTAGGTCTATTACTATCCCACCATCTTGTTAGGTCTATTACTACTCCACCATCTTGTTAGGTCTATTACTACCCCACCATCTTGTTAGGTCTATTACTATCCCACCATCTTGTTAGGTCTATTACTATCCCACCATCTTGCTAGGTCTATTACTATCCCACCATCTTGTTAGGTCTATTACTATCCCACCATCTTGTTAGGTCTATTACTATCCCACCATCTTGTTAGGTCTATTACTATCCCACCATCTTGTTAGGTCTATTACTACCCCATCATCTTGTTAGGTCTATTACTACCCCACCATCTTGTTAGGTCTATTACTATCCCACCATCTTGTTAGGTCTATTACTATCCCACCATCTTGTTAGGTCTATTACTATCCCACCATCTTGTTAGGTCTATTACTATCCCACCATCTTGTTAGGTCTATTACTATCCCACCATCTTGTTAGGTCTATTACTATCCCACCATCTTGTTAGGTCTATTACTATCCCACCATCTTGTTAGGTCTATTACTATCCCACCATCTTCTTAGGTCTATTACTATCCCACCATCTTGTTAGGTCTATTACTATCCCACCATCTTGTTAGGTCTATTACTATCCCACCATCTTGTTAGGTCTATTACTACTCCCACCATCTTGTTAGGTCTATTACTATCCCACCATCTGTTAGGTCTATTACTACCCACCAGCATCTTGTTAGGTCTATTACTATCCCACCATCTTGTTAGGTCTATTACTACCCCACCATCTTGTTAGGTCTATTACTATCCCACCATCTTGTTAGGTCTATTACTATCCCACCATCTTGTTAGGTCTATTACTATCCCACCATCTTGTTAGGTCTATTACTACCCCACCATCTTGTTAGTTCTTACTAGATCTTGTTAGGTCTATTACTATCCCACCATCTTGTTAGGTCTATTACTACCCCCACCATCTTGTTAGGTCTATTACTACCCCACCATCTTGTTAGGTCTATTACTATCCCACCATCTTGTTAGGTCTATTACTACCCCACCATCTTGCTAGGTCTATCCTCTGTAAAGGCTCTCTATTCACTGTAAAAGCTACTGACCCGTGTTCGAGGTCCGGCCAGGTCATATGGATAATAAGTCGTAGGCGTGTGCATAAACCTTTAACCGTCCTGGTGGTGTAATGGTTAAGGTGGCAAAAATCTGTGTGTGATAACCCAGGTTCGAATCCTGGTGGATCATATATACTTTAATTAATTTCATTGGGGGTGTTTGGTGTGGTGAAATTAATAAAATAAAGATTGTTAAAACCTATAGGGCTCTACTTGTATAATATGTGAGGCCTTGTGCCCCAAATTACAAGTATCCTTCTTGAGTATTTTGCTGCTAGTGTTTGCATGTGGGTGTATGTGAATTTGGATCTGTCACTCTTTTAGCTTAAGGGGGGACACTCTTTGCGGGCTTCCTGCCTTTTGTCTCCTTCATACACATAGAAAAATAAAATATATGTGGCGCCAAGCTCCGTGATTAACAGGAGTTGGAGCGGGTGTTAGTGGATGGGATCTAGTTCCCAAATGAAGCTATCAATATTAAGCTCCTCAGCGGTCTAGTTAGTTTGGCGCTGAACTGCTACACCACTGACCAGGGTTCGAGTCATATTGCAAAACAAAAATTAAATATCGAGAACCCTAGACACACACAGACTCTAACCCTATTTGGCCCGAGGGAGGTCTTTTTAAACATATATTTCCTTCCATTCGTTTGGAGATTTTATGACGCTTCACCCCATTAGTTTAGCGATTATAAGACACTTCACCCCATTCAGGTGTCGATTTTTGTTCTGGGCCTGCTATAGTGAGCCGTCGGGAACCCGACGTGAAGCTAATTACCGCGCATCTCAATATTCTTCCTGTTGTTCTTCCGCTTTTTTATCTGGATCAGCCGATAGAGTTGCCTAGGAGAGAGAGAGAGAGAGAGAGAGAGAGAGAGAGAGAGAGAGAGAGTCTACCTGTGAAGTAGGAAAGAGAAGGTTTTGGAATTGCGGGATGGTTAGTAAGCATTCTGAGGAGTCCTTTCGTGCTTTGCAACGCTTGTTACTATATTTCATAAGAACATAAGAACATAAGAAAATGGGAGTCTGCAGAAAGCCGATTGGCCTAAGCAAGGCAGATCCCTGTCCCACACAACCCCAAATTCAATTACAAAGCAATTTATAGGCTTCCACTCTAAATTACCCTGATATCATCTTACCAAAACGGTTAGAGATTAACGCAGGATTATGGAGGTCTGCAGAGCGCTGATTACCCGGCTGATCCCTCTTCACACCCAACCCTTCTCGTCCATATGTTATCTAATTTTATCTTACGCTCCCTGCATTTTTAGATCTCACTATAGCACTTGGTAGACCATTCCACCCATCTACAACTCTGTTACCAAACCAATACTTGCCTATATCTTTTCTGAAACGAAATTTATCTAATTTGAAACCATTGGTACGAGTTCTTTCGCTATCACTGAGCTTTAGTACATTTGCCATGTCCCCTTTGTTAAACCTAACCCACTTGAACACCTCTATCATATCCCCTCTAACTCTGCGTCTCTCTAACGAATGTAAACCTAATTTCGTAGCAAGGTCGGTCTATATGATCTGTGCCCCATGAGTATCCTTCCCTCTCACTTAACCATAGGCTATTCATAGTGCTGTGGGTGTGGTACATGATTAGATTAATGTCCAGTATTTGATAAATGGATATCAATCGTAGTCATGTGCTATACTTATAACTGCCTTGATGGTCTAATGTTTAGAATGTTTAAAATTTGTATGTGGTAACCCAGGTTCGAATCTCGGTGGATCACATGCTTGCTTTCATTAAATTCTTTGGGAGGTGTTTGGTATTGGAGTGAAATAAAATAAAATAGACAACTATTACTTATTATTATCATCATTATTATTATAATTAGTATTATAAATATTATTTATATTATTATTGATATTATTGTAATTATTATTATCATTATTATTTGAATATTCATATAATTACTATGTATTCATATTACTATTATTATTATTATTATTATTATTATTATTTATGTTATTATCATTATTTATTATTAAATTATTATTATTATTATTGTTATTATTATTATTTGTATTATTATTACTATTTATTATCCTCCTTCCTCTTAGACACTTTTTCCTTCTTTCTTCCCAGGGCCACAGGGGGGTCTCTCTTTTGTCTTCTTTGTACTCTTTGTCGCTTCTTTGCCTCTCCGGGGGACACACGGAGAGAGAGAGAGAGAGAGAGAGAGAGAGAGAGAGGGAGAGGGATACAAGCTACTACAGAAGAATGTATAGGTTGGCGAAAAAAGGAATAGAGAGAGAGAGCGAGAGAGAGAGAGAGCGAGAGAGAGAGAGAAGGGGATACAAGCTACTACGGTACAGAAGAATGTATAGGTTGGCGAAAAAATGAGTGGAGAGAGAGAGAGAGAAAAAAAATCGAGTTATAGTAATTAAAGGGATAACTATGACCTAACATACAAACTGACACATTAAACAGATTGATATATAGATTGATATATACATAGATAGATAGAGAGATAGATAGATAGATAGATAGATAGATAGATAGATAGATAGATAGATAGATAGATAGATAGATAGATAGATAGATAGATTGGTAGAAAACAGATAAATATACAAACAAACCAACACACACCAAAATATAAAACTGAAGGATGTAAAATATTCACCGTGAGGGTAGTAAATACTGAATGAGGGGTACATATTGTCTGTGTGTGAAGAGTGCTGGTGGGCAGGACCAGAAATAAATAATATACATAGACAGGATATATATTTAAACCTTATTAGTTTACCAGGAGGCATTCGTCCATTGTATTCTGGCTACTGTTAGAAGATTTGATTTAGTTCTGAAAGGGTGTTAGAAAGTCGATGGGTTAAGTGAGATCTGTTTTACCCCTTCGATTCCTAAATATTATTTCTAAATTGCATAAATTCGCTATCCAGAATAAAGCGTGTATGACAGACATGACTGCATATACTATATATATATACCGGTATATATATATATATATATATATATACTGTATATGCTGTCAGGGGAGATTAATAGAAAGATGCAAATGCAGGCAGACATAAACAGCTAGATGAAGAAATAGATAGATTGACAGATAGATAGATAGATAGATAGATAGATAGATAGATAGATAGATAGACAGATAAAGGATAAGACGAGAGGCTGGGGAAACTGGTGCGAATGAAATACTAGGAGGGGTTGAAACTTTGAAAAGGCTATGGAGAGAGAAAAAGGGGAACTGAGGCATTATTGAGAGAGAGAGAGAGTGAGTGAGGGAGGGAGTGAGTGAGGGAGAAAATATGAATGTGAGTGTGAGAGTGAAGTTAAGCAAATACATTTAGGCTACTTTAGTTATTTGTAAACACAAATTATAAATTAAGATGAGGAGAATAACAAAGAAACATAAAGAGATAAAGAAAATGTGAAGGGAGAAAGAAGTGTAATACCATGCAGGAGGAATGGAAGAAAATGAAGGAGAAAGGAAAATGCATTGGGGTAAAAGATAAGAGAGAGAGAGAGAGAGAGAGAGAGAGAGAGAGAGAGAGAGAGAGAGAGAGAGAGAGAGAGAGAGAGAGAGAGAGAGAGAGAGAGAGAGAGAGAGAGAGAGAGAGATGAAAAGGGAAATAGGGAAAGAAAGAAGTAGCACAACTAAGGGAAGCCGAATATAGGAGAGGGTAGATTAGAAGGAATAGGAAGAAGACAAACGTAGATAAAGAGACACAATGGAGAGAAGAGAGTGAAAAGAAGATGATTGATAATAATAATAAAAATAGTAATAATAATAATAATTACGGGAAAGGAAGGAACGAAGGAAGGAACAGATCCAACATGACGAGAAGGAAGAAAGGGATAAAAGAAGAAGGAAGGAGAACACAACAGCAAATAAGAGAAGAGAGTAATGGAAGGAGAGAGAAAAGGGAGAGAAGAAGAAACCAGAAGGAAGAAGGAAAGGAGGAGGCATAAATTAAGGAATTGAAGGAAAACTGAATGAAGGTGGAAGTGACAAGCAAGGAAGAGGAAGAAAGATGAAGACAAGGCAATACGAACAAGGGGAAGTAAAGAAGGGATAGGAAGAGAGGATAACAAATGAGTATAATGCAAAGCAAGCGAGAACAGATGATGATAACAAGGAAAATAGAGAATACAAGGAAGAAATGGAGGCAAAGAAGAGCAGTAAAGAAGGAAGAGAAGGGTATAGGAAATAAAACAAAAATTCATTAAGTTAGGAAAGAAGAAGGAAACAAAAGAAGAAGAAGAAGAAGAAGAAGACAAAGAAGAAGAAGAAGAAGCCAAAGAAGAAGAAGACAATGAAGACGACGAAAAAGAAGAAGAGGAAGAAAACAAGGTAGACAGGAATAATCAAAGAGGAAAGGCTGGACGAGGGAGATGGTAAAATACGAAGCCAATAATTATTAAAAGAAAATTAATTAGTAGAAGAAGTGAAGATAAATTTGAAGACAGCGACGTAAGAAATGGAGACATAGAAGAACAATAAAGGGCGATAGGAGCTGAAGAAAAGAAGAAGAAGAAGAAGAAGAAGAAGAAGATAAGATAAAACAAGGACAAACAAAGAACATCAATAACAAGGAAAAGTACAAGGAGGAAGAAGAAGAGGCGAATCAGAAAAAGAAGAACAAGACCATGGAAGGGTAGGAGAACAACAATAACAACAACAAGGAATAGGAGTGCGAAGCGAACAACATCAACAACGACAACATTAGCGAAAAGGAGGTGAAAGGATAGGGGAAGGGAAAGGATTAGCAGGAGGAGAAGAAGGAGATGGAAGAT
Organism: Paralithodes platypus; assembly: GCA_032716605.1. Taxonomy (NCBI): domain Eukaryota; kingdom Metazoa; phylum Arthropoda; class Malacostraca; order Decapoda; family Lithodidae; genus Paralithodes; species Paralithodes platypus. The sequence goes on from CM064498.1 coordinate 19,549,386, forward strand.
GATAAGAAAGGAAAGGGAGAAGAAGACAATTATGAAGAAGAAGAAGAAGAAGAAGAACAAAGGGGGGAGTACAAGAGGAACAGGAGCAGGAGGAAGGAAAAAACAATTAAAGTAATACAAAGAACTCACGAACTGCAACACTGACCTATTGGTCCTCACGGAGCAGTTTGGAAAAGGTAAGTAAAGCAGAAGGAGAAGAGAGAGAGAGAGAGAAGAGGAGAAGGAGGAGGAGAAAGAGAAGACGAAGAAAAAGAAGAAGCAAAATAAGAAAAGTAGAAGGAGCAAGAGAAGAAGAAGAAGAAGGGGGAATACAGGAGGGATAAGGAGAAGGAGAAGAAAAGAGAAGAAGACGGATAAGGAGGAGAAAGAGAAACAGGAAAAAGGGAAGAAGAAGAAGAAGAAGAAGAAAAAGAAGAAGAAGGAGCAAGAGGATGATAAGGTGGAGGAAAAGAAAGATAAGGATGAGGAGAAAAAAATGAAGCAGAAGGAGAAGAAGAAAAAGAAGAAGAAGAAGTGGAAGGAAAAGAAAAAGAAAAAGGAAGAGGAGAAGAAGACGTATAAGGAGGAGGACGAGAAGAAATAAAAAGAGCCTTAGAAGAAGAAGAAAAATAAGAGAAAGGAAACTATGAAGCAGAAAGAAGAAGAAGAAGAAGAAGAAGAAGAAGAAGAAGAAGAAGAAGAAGGAGCAGCAGGAGCAATAAGAAGAGCAGGAGGAGGGGCGGTAAGATCTCATGGGAAGGGGTCAAAAAACAGCCCCCAACATAAAACCTTTTGAGCACAAGAAAGAGAGACAAAAATGTATAAGCCTTGGTGAGAAACTGTGTGTGTGTGTGTGTCTTGGAGTTCATGTTTTTCGCATTCCCTCTTAATTTTTCATGGGGCGCTCTTTATGACGTGTGTGTGTGTTGGGGGGGGGGGGAGTCGTTGAAGGACTGTGTACGTGTGATATGTGTTTGTGTGTGAGAGGGGGGGGGGGGGGGTGCTTGAAGGGAGAGTGGGAGTGAAGGGTGTGTGTGTGTGTGTGAGGAGAGGTGTGTGCGTGTGAGTGCGGTCAATGGTGCGTTGTGTGTGGGTGTGTATGTGTGAGGAGTGGGATGTTGATATAGATTGTATATGTGTAAGTGTTTGTGTGCGTGTGCTTGAGCGTATGAGGTGGAGATGTTATATGTGGATAGATTGTATAAATGCGATGTGTGCTCGTGTATGGTGTGACGAGGGATGATGCGTGCGAAAGGAGTGAATAAGTGTGATATGTGAGTGTATGAGGGCGGGGGGGGGGGGGGCCCGAATGGATCATGTAAGTGCATATAATTATATATATATATATATATATATATATATATATATATATATCTAGATATAATTATATATATATATATATATATATATATATATGACCCCTGTGGACTGGCCCATGGTACCGAAAATAATATACTGCTAATCTGTGGGAGGCACCCGTCTCAGGCAGCTCTGTCTTTTGTCTCCCTCATCCACATACGAAAAAAAAAAAAAAAAAAAAATATATATATATATACTGTACATAAACATTTACAAACAGGATAAACCTCTCAACTCAAAGTACAATGTAAAGCTAAAGAAATCCCAAACATAGTAACACGTACATTATGGGGCAATGACAAAAAACAAAAAAATATATAAATGAATAAATATGTAAATATATACAAAACATATATACAATGAAAATAAGCGATCGGTAAATAGCAATAGTATAATTCGATTGCCTTCTTGTTTTTCTTGTCAATCCCGTCACTGCCTCAAGTAATTGGCAAAAAATGTATCCTTCACTTTCTTGTTTTAGAAGATTGGATGTCATTATGCTGTCTGTTACTTCGGAGAGAGAGAGAGAGAGAGAGAGAGGGTGAATATGTAAGTATTTATGTCTGTCTTGGGAGTAAGAAGCCATGACTGTGTTTCTGACAAGCAATGCATGATATTTGTTTGCATAGAAAGCTAAGAAAGGGAGAATAAGAAAAGGGGTAGATAGCAGAAAAGAAACAGAAGAAGAAAAGAGGTGGATAACAGAAGAGAGACAGAAGAGAAGGAACAGAGACAAGAAGACAAACAGAAGAAAAGAGGCGAATAACAGGAGAGAAACAGAAGAAAATAGGCAGATAACAGAAGAGAAAAGAGGCGAATAACAGAAGAGAAACGGAAGAAAACGGTAGAGAAAAGAAGAAAAACAGAGAAGAAAAGAGGCGAATAATAGAAGAGAAACGGAAGAGAAGAGGCAGAGAAAAGAAGAAAAGAGGCGAATAACAACAGAAACAGAAGAAAAGAGGTAGATAACAAAAGAGAAACAGATAACAAAAGGGTAGATAACAAAAGAGAAACAGATAACAAAAGGGTAGATCACAAAAGAGAAACAAATAACAAAAGAGAAACGGATATTAAAAGAGACAGATAACATAAAAGAAACCGAGAAGAAAGAGACAAATGACAGAAGAAAAATAGATAACAAAAGAGGTAGATAACATAAGAGAAACAAAGATTAAAAGAGGCCGATAACAGGAGAAACAGAGGAAAAAGGGGGTATATAACAGAAAAGAAATGGAGAACAAAACATGCGGATAACAGAAGAGAAACAGAAGAACAGAGCTATATAAACGGAACATATTTATTATCATGGAAACCGAGTTAACCCTTACAGTACCGGAGACGTCATTTTGCTTTTATTTCAGCTGCATCTAAACGATTTTATGAAGCTTAGGAACGATATATGGTAGCTAAAAGGATTAATTGAGATAGTCTGTAATCTCGGGTAGACGTCCTTCCTAAGATGAATAAACTGGTCTAATAGTTCCCAGAATATAATGGAAAGGATGTCACCGGTACTGAATACGTTAAGGGAGCCCACCTCGCCTTTTTTCTCTTTCTCTCCCTCTCTCTTTGGCTTGTATATATTCGGCCCCATTCCGCCTCCTGTTTTAAGACGTTTACCCCCATCCAGGTGTCAATATTTTAATGCCGAGCGGTAGCGAGCCAGCATATATATATATATATATATATATATATATATATATATATATATATATATATATATATATATATATATATAATTTTTTTTTTGTTTTTTGTTTTTTTTTTTACAGCAAGCTAAATTTGTTCATTTTTGATAGAAAAGTGTCTCCGTCGAAGCCGGATTTCTCTATACAATGCTGGCTCGCTTTCGCTCGCCAGGAAGAAATCGACGACTGAAATATGCTTAACCCATACAATGCCGGTGACTTCCTTTTCATTATATTCTGGCAACTATTAGAACATTTTATTGAGCTTATGAAGGACCTCTAACCATTAAAAGGCTACAAACTATGTCACTTAACCCTTTTTTTCTACCCAATATCATTCCTAAACTCCTTAAAATCGTCTAAATATAGCTAGAATTCAATGAAAAGGACGTCGCCGGTACAGAAGAGGCTTAATATTGTTTTCTCGCTAATGACGTACAAATTCCACATTATATAATATTTCACTGTCAAAGAATTTGCGTTAATACAATTATGTTTTTTATTACAAATCTGCAAAATCCAAAGTAAATTATTAATCGTAATACTGTTTAGCCCCTCTCAGCGAAGAGGGTCAATAATAATGCGACACGGTAAAAATATGGGAATATACTGTATATTGAACTTTGTAAGCCGTTGGGGATTTTTTTTTTTTTTTTTTTTTTTTTTTTTTTGTGAACGGGTTAACCCTTTAAGGAGTATATTGTAGCAGTATATTTTGGCTATCATTAGACGATTTTAAACAATTTAGGAAGGATCTGTGGCAAATATAAGGGTAAAGACTATCTCAATTAAGGGGAGGCTGGCCGTTTGTTTGGTCTATTAATTCATTTGTTTATACATTTTTTAGTTTCCTCCCTAGACCTCCATCAAGCTTAGAAAAACACCCCCTAGACCCCCCTTCAAGATAAATTTGTTAATTTTTCGGTAGAAAAATGTCCCGGCCGAAGGCCAGTTCCTCTTAAAATTGCAGGCTCGCTATCGCTCGCCAGGAAATAATCGACAACTAAATGGCACGAAAGGTCTTAAAATTGACAAAGAAATGGGGCGAAAGGTGTTAAAACCGCCAAACTAATGGGCCGAACGTCTTATAATTTCAAAACTAGTGGGGATAAACATTAGGGAGAAGGGGATCCAGAAAAACGGTCTGCCTCCCCTTAACCCTTTGACTTCCATAATACCCTTCCTAGAGTAATAATGGCCAGAAAACTGAGGAGAAATGCGTAATCGAATCTCCTAAGGGTTAAGGGGAGATGGGCCCTTTTTGTTGGTCTATTAATCCTTTGTACTCCTTTGTACTATTAATTTATTTATTTATTCCTTTACTTTTTTAGTTTCCTCGCTAGACCTCCATCAAACTTGGAAAAACATCCATTAGATCCACCTTCTAGATTCATTTGTAAATTTTTCGGTAGAAAAATTTCCCGGCCGAAGGCCGGTTCTTCCAAGATTACAGGCTCACTATTGTTCGCCAGGGAAAAAATCGACACCTAAATAGAACGAAAGGTCTAAATATTGACGGAAGAAATGGGGCGAAAGGTGTTAAAATCGACTAACTAATGGGGCTAAACATGAGGGAGAAAAGGGTCCAGAAAAGTGACCCATTAAGCAAACTTCGATCCTGCAAATGGTGTAAACATATAGATTGCTTGTGTATCCGCCATTGAGAAGAAATAGCATGTGTACTTGCAGATCCAAAGACAATTCCCACCCACCGAATCTCGCAATTCCAAGTCCTAGCCAAGCATTCCAGATTCGCATAGTCCTACCTCCTTCGCCATTCCTACCAGACACACACACACACGGACACATTTACCCCTTTTTCCCCTCCCCCATCTCTCTCTCTCTCGCTCTCGCTCTCTCTCGCTCTCGCTCTCTCTCTCTCTCTCTCTCTCTCTCTCTCTCTCTCTCTCTCTCTCTCTCTCTCTCTCTCTCTCTCTCTCTCATCTATTCCAGTCAGGCATTCCCGATTCCAATCAAACGACCCTGGCCACTTACTATTCCTACTAAGCATTCCCAGTGCCCACTGTTTCAGACTAATACCCAACAGTCAATCATTCCCGTTTGCGTTCTGGTATTCTGTTCGTTTGGGGGTGGGGGGTTATGTTTTCAATCGTCTGTCGTTATTTTGTTATCTGCGTATGAAGGAGACAAAACAAACAGAGCTGCCTATAACGAGTGTCTCCCCTAAAGCCAAAGGAGTGACAGAGAGCCAAATTCAACGAATGTTGGAGTCAAAATGCCTGGACACATGAAGTTTAAAACAGTCTAAGTCATAGGATGATGGAAACATTGATTGAGGGAGAGAGTTCCAGAGCTTATTTGTTGATTAGAACAAAGCCTGAGAACATTTGTTTATAATTCTAGGGTTGGAAAGCTGTACAGAATATGAGTGGGATTGTGTTAAAAGGTGGATGCCACCCACTCGCTGTAAGCCAGGGGGTATGCACAGAGAGAGTTCTGAAGAACATTTATTGTTGTAATAGCAATATACAAGTGCGAGGGATGCAACATTGCGGTGTGTAGACAGAGATTGTAGGGATTTAATAAGTGGTGGTTAGTTGATAATACGGAATGCTTTGGACTCTACCCTTTCGAGAAGTGCGGTAGGGGGGGAACCTCCCCACACATTCAAACAGTACTCAAAACATGGGCACACTGTGCCCGTAGCAAGAAGTTGTGCGGGGTAAATTACCCACGGAAACGGTTGAGCACACCCAACCTTTGGGAAGCCGTTTTGGCAAGAGTGATGATATGGTTCTAGGGAGGTATTTTTGGGCCTCCCTTGTTTCGCTTCATTAGTTTGAAGATTTTCAGAGATTTTACCACATTACTTTAGCAATAATACGACGATGTACCCCATTCAGGTGTTGATTTATTTCTGGGAGAGCGATAGCGAACCTGTAACTTGGAAGAAATCGGCCTTCGGCCGGGAAATTTGTCTATCAATAAAATTACAAATTTAGCTTGAAGGGGGTCTGGGTGGGCATCGATTAGTTTGAAGGATTCTTGGAAGGCGTTTTATGTTAGCTTGATAATGGCAAAAGCAAGCAAGATTCACAATAAAAATTACACACATATTTTGGGAAATTGTAGGCATCAATCCAGCAGGGCAGTACCCAGGGGAGTTGCTGGAACTCCTGTTTCATTTGCCTGGCTTCCCCTACTGTTTCTGTTGTGCCTCGCCTACACAGAGAGTAATCCAGCTAACTATCACAAACACCTCCTCCTCCCGTTTATTTCACTACACTTTACAAGCACACCACACTTCTTTCCCACACACCTAAATTACCTCCAATGTACCGGTACCTTGATTATGGTTCTCTAACACTCCCTCAATCTTATGGGTAGATTTGTTACAAGCAGCTTTGCCTTTTGTATCCTTCACACACATTAAAGAAAAAGATAGAGTAATAAAGTAGGGTAATGGCAATAGGGGGAGGCGGTAGCACAGTGGATAGCGTCATGGACTGCAGATAAAAAGGACCTCAGATTGAGTCCACGCCAAATGTCTGTTTTTTTTTTGTTTTTTTTGAGGTGATTTGATCGTTCGTGCTATTCTACAAATATCCTGGCTGCACCGATACATCAAATGACCCCCCCTGTATCGTCACCATTTCATAGCATAGAAGATGCCCGACCATATTCGAAGATGCTGTGAACGACCATATAGCTGCTCTTGAATCTTGAGAATTTGAAGGGCGTTGCAGACGAAGGCCATCCGCTTGTCGGCCTACCACAGCAGCTGCTAGGTGTCACAGGGCGCTAGATGCAGGACAGGCGTCCCGAAGAGAGGAGGAAGACACAGACGATCAGGATCACCCTCACACGCAGATGGACCTCCATACCACGTCCACCTAGTGGCATGGGAAGGGAGATACTGTTGTAACCCTGCTGCTCTCTCCAAATGAAGTGACGTTTATAATGAGTTGTCGTCATCTATTATGGCAGAAAGGAAGAAACCAACACATTGAAGCTCCACTGCTCTTATCAACTATTTACGATTGGTGCGGAGAAAATCTTGTTACTTTCAATGCTTCCAAAACTCAATTTCTCCAATTATCTACCTACCACAATCTTCCACACGACTAAACCTTATACTACAACAGTACACAAATTAACCCTTCATCTCAGTATTCTTGGGGTTTCTTTTTCTCCTGACCTTTTTTGGAAATATCATATTACCCCTCGTTAAAACAGCTTCCCAGAAGTTAAGCGCGCTCAACCGTCTCCGTGGGTTCTACACCCCACACAGCTTCTTGCTCTGTATAAGGGCACAGTGTACCCATACATCAAGTATTGTTCGCATGTGTGGGGAGGTTCAACCAATACTGAACTTCTCAAAAGGGTAGAGTCAAAAGCATTTAGTCTCATTAAACCACTTCCTCTTACTAATGTTCAACAAACTCTCTCTAGACGCCGCAATGTTGCATCTCTCTTACTCTTCTACCGTTATTACAGTAATCAGTGTTTTTAAGAGCTTTCCCAGTTTATATACCTACTCATTTATGGAAGGGGGGGGGGGGGGGGGGGCACCTCTCAACACACTCGCACCTCTATTTTGTCCAACTCTCTAACCCAAGACTGAAACGATTTTCCCAGTCTTTCTTCAACTCAACAAGTAAGCTTTGGAACGCTCTCCCTCAATCTGGCTTCTCTCTCCTATGGCATAAACTGCTTCATGCTCCATGTGTCCAGACATTTTAACGTACCTTGTACCTCTGTTATTCTTTCAACTTTGGGGGAGACACTTGTTACAGGCAACTTTATATTTTGTTTCCTTCATTCACATAGAAAAATAATAGGTGTTAAATTTTCCCTGGCGAATGCTAGTGAGTCTGCATTTTAGGAGGAATCGGCCTTCGGCCGTGGCATTTTTCTGCCGAAAATGTACAAATTTACACCTAAGGGGGGTTTGGGGGTATTTGTTTTAAAGTTTGATGGAGGTCTAGGGAGAAAACTAAAACAAGAGGAAGGAAAAAATACAATGAATTATAAATGTTCCCCTTAATATGAACAACAATAGCATACGATACTTCAGATCATAAATAAATTAAACCAAATCACACTTTAGAATTACACAGATCCAAGCATTTCCCAAGCTTACTATGCATAGCTATTCATATGCTAAACGTGTTTCTGAAGGCATAGTTGGGTAACGGTATGCATACTGTATATGTATAGACATTAGCATACAGGCTAGCTCCTTCCCCTGCATCCACACCCAGAGAGGCCCTGGAATACACGTCGGCCTTAGTCTTAAACATGAGGGAAGGGAGTTACATACCCCATATCGGAGGAACAAACAGAAATTTAGTGTTGATGTGAGTGAGAGATTATAACGTCAAATATATTTAGTCTCTCTCTCTCTCTCTCTCTCTCTCTCTCTCTCTCTCTCTCTCTCTCTCTCTCTCTCTCTCTCTCTCTCTCTCTCTCTCTCTCTCTCTCTCTCTCTCTCTCTCTCTCTCTCTCTCTCTCTCTCTCTCTCTCTCTCTCTCTCTCTCTCTCTCTCTCTCTCTCTCTCTCGGAATCCCAAGGAGGGGGGGGGGGGGTAGTCCCGTCCAAGCAATTCGGTGGACTCCCGTGATTTCATTAAGATACAGGCGCGGCGTGAGTGAAGTTAGGTACCTCCCAGACTGATTCCCGGGCACACACAACAGCGGGGAATTTACATGCCCCCCCCCCCCACCCCCCCCCCCCTCCCGCTTCCGAAATTTACATCCCCCCCCCCCCCTCCCGCTTCCGAAATCGCCGGTACCGATCTTCGTTTGGGGGAATTTTTGAGTGTTTTGGGTGATGGATGGGTGGGTCGGGAGATTTGTTTGATTGACCCCTTCCGTACCGACGACGTCTTTTGTATTTTATTCTAGATATGTTTACACGTTTTTGTGCAGTTTAATAAGGATCTGGGGTAGTAAAAAGGGTTAAGTGAAATAGTTTGAAGCCTCTTAATTGCTGTAGGGCCTTATTAAACTGAATAGAATAGTCTAATAGTACCCAGAATAAAATGTAAAAAGACGTCGCCAGTAAAGAAGGGGTTAAGCTAGTCTGAGTTTATTTAACTTGTAAGATTGATTCATTTTGTTACTTCCACCAACGAAGTTGGAGGAGGTATTGTTTATGTTTGTTTGTCTGTAAACATGATTATCTAAAGAAGCTATGAGACGATGTTCACGAAGTTTGGTGGACAGATAGGATAGAAAGAAATTATTCAATTTAGGAGACGATCGGTAAAACGCATACCTCCGCTCTCCCGAATGCCTCTCTATAATAGTTCATATTGTTTTGTGGCCGCTTGGTGTTTGTGTATTCCTGTAGGTATACTTCCGTCTGTTTGATTGATTGTTTCTCTGTTTGCCTGTCCGTTTTGTCTGCCTGGTGGGTATATAGAAACCTTCATACTGTAGCATCCTATCTATTTTCTCTCACAAATAGGTTAGGTCTACAAAGAGCCCCATTAGGACCCACAAATCTTCTGGTGCTTGCCTCTTTTGCTCTCACTCTCACTCTCTCTTGCTCTTGCTCGCTCTCGTTCATGATCTCTCTCTCTCTCTCTCTTTTTCTCTCTCTCTCCCTCCCCCCCTCCCCCCTCCCCCTCCCCCTTTTCCCCCTCAAACACACACACGGCTGAGTGAAGGCAGACCCAAGACCAATAGTACAAACCCATGCCCAACTGATTCCCGTATAACCAGGCAGAACATTTACACCAATACCTTCCCAATCCTTCCATCTTTCACACATTTTGTGGCGGGCTATCCGTGTCTGAGAGTCGAATATTTCCTTGTGGGTTACATTTATTTGTTTATATATTTATTTATTTTTATTAATTGTGTGTGTTCTTGCTTTCATTTTAGTATGCCTGTTTTTGTGTGTGTACTTTATGTTTATTTATATACATATATATGTAATTATGTATATACATATATATATATATATATATATATATATATATATATATATATATATATATATATATATATATATATATATACACACAGCATATAAATTATTCAATATATTATAACTATATAATTCCCTTCCATTCTCTCTAACACTCTCTCCTACTCTCACTCTCTCTCCTACGCTCGCTCACTCTCACTTTCACTCTCTCATCTGCATGCGTTTGCCTGCGTATGTGCCTGGCGGCCCCCCTCCCCCATGCTCCTGGCCTGCTTGCATCTCAGCGTTGATTACCAGGCACCAACCACCCTCCATCCATTAGTTAACCCCCAAGACCTCTATAGCTAACTTAAGGGGAGGTATTTAATTTGTTTCCTAGACTTCCATCAAACTCAAAATTCCATCCCCTAGACTCCCTTTCAAGATAAATGTGTACATTTTTCGATATAAAAATGTCCCGGCCAAAGGCCGGCTCTTCTTATACTACAGGCTCGCTATCGCTCGCCAGGATAAAATCGACACCTATATGGCATGAAAGGTCTTAAAATTGACATAAATGGGGCGAAAGTTCTTAACATTGCCAAACTAATGAGGCGAACGTCTTAAAATCTCAAAAGCAATGGGGCTAGACATGAGGGAGAAAGGGCTCAAGAAAAAAATCCCTCAAGTGGAAACCTCCCCTTAAAGGGAGGATGGGGGTATAGGTGGGTACGTGTTTGTGGTTATATTTGGTCCTTTCTGTATGAAGGAGAACATAGGCAGGCTGCGTGAAACGGGCGTCTCCCCCAAACCAAAAGCGTGACAGAGAGCCAAATTCAAGGGACTTTGTGTTATAAAATGCCTGGACATACGAAGTTTAAAGAAGTGTAGGTCACAGGATGAAGGAAAGATTGATTGAGGGAGAGAGTGTTTGTGCGAGTGGGGAGTATAGGCTATTTACTTAAATGCATGTTTGTTTGTTCTGTAAATATATGAATGATAAATATATAAATGTTGTGGTCAGGAAACTATCTATATATATACCGGTATATATACATTATATACAGTATATATATATATATATATATATATATATATATATATATATATATATATATTATATACTGTATAGTAGGACAATGAGGGAAATAACGCCGGGAACCATCTTAGTTTATTCAATTTATCGGCACCTCGTGTTTGTGTGTCTGTCATTTTCTCTCTATCTGTCTGTCCGTCTGTCTATCTGTCTGTCCGTCTGTCCGTCTGTCTATCTGTCTATCTAGCTGTATATCTGTCTGTCTGTCTCTCTATATGTATGTCTGTCCATCTCTCTCTCTCTCTCTCTCTCTCTCTCTCTCTCTCTCTCTCTCTCTCTCTCTCTCTCTCTCTCTCTCCTCTCTCTCTCTCTCTCTCTCTCTCTCTCTCTCTCTCTCTTAAAGGAAAAATTCATTCATGGATGAAAAGCTGGCTGACAAACAGAAGGCAGAGAGTTGTGATAAATGGAGTAGAATCTGAGTGGGAGCCAGTTTATAGTGGAGTGCCTCAGGGATCGGTCCTGGGGCCAGTTTTGTTTTTAATCTATATACATGACATCGATGTTGAACTAAATAATACTATCTCAAAGTTTGCTGATGACACAAAGATTGGAAGATCAATATTAACCGAAGAAGACAGAAATAAACTGCAATCTGATTTAAATAAAATAGTAGAGTGGTCGGAGAAATGGCAGATGCCATTCAATGTTAACAAATGCCAGGTCTTGCAAATAGGTAATAAAAACAAAAAATATGAATACAAAATGAAAGGCCAGCCAATCAAAATAAGTGCATTAGTTTAAGACCGGGGGGTTCTTATATCTGAAATTATAATATATTAAGAGAAATTTTACCTATAAAAATTAGAACATTATAGTACCTTTATCTAAAAGCATAGTGAGGCCCCGTCTTGAATATGGCAAGCAATTTTGGTCTCCTTATCTGAGCAAGGACATTGAGAAACTCGAGCTACAAAGTTTATTCCGTCACTAAGAAATAAATCTTATCATGAAAGACTAAACAAAAATCAATTTGTTTTCACTTAAGAAAAGAAGAGTGCGAGGTCAATTAATCGAGTGTTTCAAGATACTAAAGGGATTTGACAAAATTGATGTAGATTCACTTTTCAAATTAGATAATAGTTCATTAACTCGGAGAAATGGAATTAAATTAATAACCAGGAAGACGAATCTCGATGTCACAAAGCACTTCTTCACCTACAGTGTGGTCATCGAGTGGAACAAATTGCCAGATAAAGTGGTACATTGTAAAACAATTGGCACATTCAAAAGAAGTCTAGACATCCATTTTGAGGAGGTGGGAATAATGTAAGTTAAAAAAAAAAAAAAAAAAAAGTTAAGCAACAGTAGTATATAATTTTTCTCTCGTTCTTTACTATAAATTTCCCAGTAGAATTTTGTTCTCATTTCTTTCCCCAACTTAATTCCATGCCGACCAACGCTCGGAGGGAGAGGTGGGTGGCGATAGAGCCTTCTGCTTTGCTGTCCGGGCTACCTAGTAGGGACCGCAAGGTCTGTGTAGTCTGTGTATCTATGTAACTCTCTCTCTCTCTCTTTTCCAAAAAGGCGGTTGGACTCTAGAATATGAAGTAGTTGGGGGAGGGGGGGGGGGGGGAGATATTTGTAAAATTTTAATGAATGAAATATTTCTGCAGCATAAGATTTCCTCCACTTAATATTTTTCCTACAGAAATTTACTTTGAATAATATGTTTTGCGTATACTACCGCGAAGTAAAAAATATAATGCATTTACATTGATAGAACAACACACAACAGTAATCATGGACACAGAAGAAAACACACCAGAATAGTTAATTTCGTCGTCTGTTCGTGGGGTTATTCTCGTATATCAATTCTCCTGCATCTGTATTTTGTTACTCACACAAAGTTATAACATTATATAACTGGCAAGCTCCTGCAACCATTTTCAACAGTGTAAGAAATCAACTATTATTATATTGTTTTATTTTCGGTGAGAAAAGAAGCAACAACAACAACAAGATCCCTTTTAACATTAACAACTTCATTAACAACCACAACTAAAACAACAACAACAACAAGATCGCTTTCAACATGAACAACAACAACAATAAGATCGCTTGCAACATTAACAATATCATTAAAAACAAGAAGAAGATCGCTTTTAACAAAAGCAACCCCAACAACAAGATTGCTTCAAACATTAACATATTTAATAACAGCAAGAACAACAACAATAACAAGATAGCTTTCAACATTAACAGCATCATTAACAACAACAACAACAAGAAGATCGCTTTCAACATTAACCACCTCATTAACAACGGTAACAACACACAATTACCACAGACAATGGTACAGGAATACGTAATTGTAATTTGTTATTATTATGAAAAGTTATTTCAATTAGTGTATAATAAATGTGAGGAAGACGGAAGTACACACACACACACACACACACACACACACACACACACACACACACACACACACACACACACACACACACACACACACACTCTCTCTCAACCAGAAAAAACACAAAAAATACTGGTAGCCTATCGTGGCTTCGGAATTTCCCAATGGAGTATTATCCCCGTAACTCTTCTCTTGCGCTTTGAACTCAGACCCATGAAAGCCTCAAATGTTAAACCTTTACGTTTTCAGTGCAATTCCTTTTTGATTTTCTGTCTTATTCTGGTTGCCATTATTTTGTTTACCCCTTTACCACCGTTACGTAGTTTTCATCATATTCTGGTTAGCATTAAACTATTATCTTTCGTTTGTGATCTATCTATATGACTCAAATGGATAAATACGATCTCGGTAAACCCACTTAGTAACATAGGTTCTTCTTAAGGGGGGATGGTTCACTTTTTGGGCGATTTTTGCATGTATTCATTATTTTTCTTGTTTCCTCCCTAGACCTCCATCAAATTTAAAAAAAAACATCCATTAGATTCTTCTAGATCTTCTAGATTAATTTGTAAATTTTTCGGTAGAAAAATTTCCCGGCTGAAGGCCGGTTCTTCCAACATTACAGGCTCACTATCGTTCGCCAGAGAAAAAATCGATACCTAAATAGCACGAAAGGTCTAGATATTGACGACGCAATGGGGCGAAAGGTCTTAAAATCGACTAACTAATGGGGCAAACATCTTAACATCTGAAAACTAATGGGGCTAAACATGAGGGAGAAAGTGGTCCAGAAAACCGGCCCATCATTAAACGCTATAAAATCATGTAATTTTAGCCAGAATCAAAGGTAAACAGGCGTCATGGTGCTGAAGGGGTTAATCAAAGGTAGACATTATTTCAAACAATCAAGGCGTTAAAAGATGTTATTATATCTGTCTAATGCCAAACTCCTGAATCCCCTAGGAGGTAGCCACGAATGAATCGCCTTCATACTACACTGCCATCCGTCAGCCAGCCCCCCTCTTCCCACCCAACTTCGCATTCACTCATATTCTGCTTATCCCCCTCATTCTATATAATTCCTCTCCCTCTCTGCCATTTCATCTCACTCTCTTACACTCATTTCGTTATTCTCTTATTATACTCTCCATAAGCTCTAAATGACCGAACCACCTCAAGGTGTTCTTCACACTCTTCAACATAACCACACCCACACCATATCGCTCTCATTCTTCCTTATTTGGCTAATTAATTATCTCTCCATATGATTTTACACACACACACACACACACTAACACACACTTACAAACACACTTCTCAACTAACTCATTTACACCCATGCTTCATTCCCGTACATTAACCCCTTCACCACCATTACGTAATTTTCAGCATATTCTGGTTACCACTAGACGATTTTCTTTAGTTTTTAAGCTACCTATGCGACTCAAATGGGTAAATACGATCATGATAAGCCATCTTAGAAACATGGGTCCTTCTTTTTTTTCATCTATATTCCAACTACTCCCTCTCGGGCATAGGCTGATAGCCTTTACACTCTACCGCTGAACACACGTTGAGGCCCGTGAGGTCTTGTTCCAGTCTAGGGAGTGAGACATGCGAAGCTTCACGGCCCGAAGCAACTCCATCTCTGAAGCCGCCTCGCCTCTGCGCTTCACAGTCTCATCCCCCACACTCGGACCCTCACTCTCAGAACGCCACCTATTGAGCAATTAACTCACTAGGCATTGCCCCCCTGTAGCATATTTTTGAATATGGGAATAATATTCCCATATTCAAAAATATACTACAGGGGGGCAATGCCTATTCATAATATTCATACAATTCTATTTTAATCAGGGAACAATGAGGGTATTTTTTTGGCATTTCGGTGTGCTGTGGTAATGCACTGATACTAGGTACAGCACAAATTCCATCCCAATAATATCTTCCCATTGACATATTGGGATTCGAACCCGGGTCCATTGGATTACCAGTCCAGTGGCAAGACCACTCCGCCACACCTCCCCTCGACTTCCATTTACCCTTCCTAATCTAAGTAAATTCGTCTAATAGTAGCCAGAAAGCAGAATATAAGTGCGTAATTGTATCTTACAAGGATTAAGAAACCTACCATCTATCTATCTACATATCTGTCTATCTATGTATCAATCTATCCATCTATCTATTCGTCTATCTATCTATCTATCTATCTATCTATCTCTTTATCTAGCTTGTTCCTAACTAATGAAGTAAATACTATTTTAAATGCAGCATGCAGTATCAATTGTTTAAAAGACAATGACATTGAAGCAGTGAAGTCATGAATTATGTACGTTCAAAATCATGAACCAACAATGCGTTAATGTTTACGTTTAATTTTAATTGTATCTGTAAATATGTAAAAAGTTACTATGTACTGTATAGTTTTTTTATGAAATAATGAATGAACTGACTGACTGACTATTTATCTATCTATCTATCTAAAACTATTGATGTATTATCCTTTCTCAGGGTAGGTGTGGTGGAATGGTCATGTTACTGACTTATAATCTTAAAGTCACGGGTTCATATCCCCAAGTGTCAATGTGAAGATAGTGTTGGAATGGTTCTCCACATACTGTGCCTATCAACTCTCATAGTGTTTCTCCAAGTACTCTTCTCCAGATATTTCTCCACAGCGTATCTCGAGAGCCTATATACTGCATTTTCTACACGTCCTGTTTATTGTTGTATTGTTTTGACCAACATTAGATTATTATGGTTCCCGGATGTCTCAACCAGTAGAATATTTTAACCAGTAGCTCTCAACCAGTGCCAAATCAACCAAGACCAACCAAACTAGTGCCAACATATAGTGCTAACCTAACCTAACCTAACCGTATTGGTTGATTTGGTACTGGTTGAGAGCTACTGGTTGAAATGGTCTACTGGTTGAGTTGTCCGGTCACCGATTATTATATTCAGCTTAGAAATTATAACTATTAGAAAAGGTATTAAATACCGGTATTGTGCCAATATAAAACACATACTAAACGTGTACTCCAATGGTGTATAACGTTTTTAAGTCAGGTAAGAATATGAAGTTATGGAAGCAATGATAAAAGGCTGCGATCTTGATGGTATGTGTGTGTGTGTGTGTGTGTGTGTGTGTGTGCGTGTGTGTGTGTGTGTGTGTGTGTGTGTGTGTGTGTGTGTGTGTGTGTGTGTGTGTGTGTGTGTGTGTGTGTGTGTGTGTTTGTGTGTAAATATATTTTGATATGTGAGCTTTAAGGGGGAGGTGGTTGTTTTTTCTCCCTCAGTAGTTTTGAAATTTAAGACTTTCGTTGCATTACTTTGGGAATTTTAAGACCTTTCACCCCATGTATTGGTCAATATGTAGACCATTCATGCCATTTAGGTGTCGATTTTTTTCTGGTGAGCGATAGCGAGCCTGTAATTCCAGGAGGAACCGGCCTTCGGCCGGGATATTGTACACATTTATGTTGGACGGGGGTCTAGGGGGTAATTTGTTTAGCTTGATGGAGGTCTAGCGAGAAAACTACTGTATAATATATTAAATAAATAAATAAATAGACCAAAACAATAACAACTGCCCTCTTAATTACCTTCAGCTCTTGCCATCTGATCTGTGTCAAGCTTCCCCACTCAACATTTTATATAGAGTATTTTATCCTGCTTTCACTCCCTCAACCAATTCAATAAACTCAACACCCAGCCTGAGGGGGAAACTTCGTCTGTAACAGTCGTGTCTGAGTTGCCTGCCAGACGAGACTTTCACAACTGTTATAGGCGAACTAAGTCGGTCTGGGAAGTTAAGATAGGGTGTTGAGACGGAAACGAGGCCCTTCCTAAGATGACAAATATAGATAAAGAGATAGATAAAGATGGGATAAAAATTTGTGTTGCCAATTCAATAATTATATACACCATCAATACACACACAAACAAGTTATGGCCTAGTCTCCTACTGTACTGTAGGGTACAGTAATAAAAGTCCCCTCCCCCCCCCCAGTCCCAAGCAATATGGCCAAAATGGCACGATAGAACAACCTCCCACCTCAAAAGATGAAGGAATACTGGCTCTCCTAGCCTGCAGAGACTTGGATATAAGCTGAGAAGTGTTGCCAACTCTAGAGCAGTGCTCAAATGGTCTTGGTACCAGGCACTGCCTGATACTGGCAGTTACAAGGAAAGTACATTACTGACGGCTCCCTGCCATGCTGCGACTGGGGGAGTGATTTATCTACTGACAGCTCCTTGCCGTCGTCGCTGGTACAGAAGAGGTAGCATAATCTTTAATATAGACCTTTAAAAAGTACAATATATTAGTAATTTGTGTTATGGTCCATGATGTTTATGTTAGTTCATTTATAATTAGGTAATAGATCAGTTATAGTGAAGGAGCTGGTCAATGTTATATTAACTCATGCAATACTGATGGCCATTAATGAGCTTAATAATATCGCTTATTGTTAGCCACCAAAATACAATTATACTTGGCTAATTACACTAAATTAATTTGGATGATCTTGTGAGGGATGCATGCTACAGACAACTCCCTGTTTATCACATTGTCAAGTACAGATGTGCACAGATATTTGTACTATAGTCCGTTCATTTAAGGTTGTGCAGAAATCGTAACCTCTAACCTCAGTAACTCAAAAAGGGCTAAAGCGAATGACCTGTCAATTTCCACACCTTTTCCCTAGCCAAGTCTTCCTATTCGGTAGACAAATTATCTCGATTACTCTAGTCCTTTTTTTATTTATGAGAGGTTAGAGGTTACTATTTCTGCCCAACCTAGAATGATCAGACTATACATTTCATGGAGAACACAAATAGAGTTATCAACTACCCTGTAAGGATGCCAATACTTTAGTGTAGCTAAATCGGTATACATTAAGGGGTCCTCTGGGTCCTCTTCTTCCTCATGAATAGCCCCATAATTCCTCAGATTTTAAGACGGTCGACCCATTAGTTTGGCGATTTTAAGACCTTTCGTCCTATTTCTTTGTCAATATTAAGACTTTTCGTGTCATTTAGGTGTCAATTATTTTTCCTGGCGAGCGACAGCAAGCCTGTAATTTATCTTGAAGGAGGGAATTGGGCGGGTGTTTTTTAAGCTTGATGGAAGTCTAGGGAGGAAACTAATATAAAACTAAAAAAGATACATAAATGAGCGAATTAATGTCCCCTTCTCCCCTTAACAGTGTTCTTCGGTTTATCTGTTGATATTAGAACACAACAATTATTAGAACACTATTTATGTGTACCGTTTATGATACAATAAAGTGTTCATTTGTCAGTGTAGAGGGCGAGTTCCCTATTTTTCACATCGTTCTTAACACCAATAACACCCCAAATTGAATTAATGAAAGCATGTGATTCTCCCAGGTTTCGAACCCAGGATATCACATACAGAACCTACACGCTCTAACCATTACACCATCAAGACAGTCATAAGTATAGCACATGACCACGATGATATGGAGCCTCACTTATTGTCTTATATTAATATGTCTATATATATATTATGTCTATTATTTGTGTGTCTTTATATTATGTCTCTTATTACTAGCGTGCCTATAGCCCTTATCTTCGCCCATTACAAAATCATAATTAAATCAAACAAAAACTTTACAAGAAATGAAGAAATATGAATGTCTATCTATAATCACAAACAACCATTAATAACACTTGCTATGAATAAAAAAATGCACACATTTGAAACAACACTGTATTATCGTTTGTAATGTGATGAACGTTTCAAATATATATCACCTGAGTTGAGCACAGAAGCTGGCATCAAGTATTGGTCCATTGAACGCTATTGTATATAATTAGACGATTTTATGAAGTTAGGAAGGGCCTGTAGGATTCAGATTGGTTCACTGGAATTGTTTTATCACTGTTTGTTTATGTTATGTCCAGGCCTAAAATATCGTCTAACATTAGCCAGAGTAAAATGAAAAAGGCGTATAAGTATATTGAATAGGGTACTTATCGGACAAGTGTGGACCCAATGAATGCTCTACTATGTAACTCTGCGAGAACACGATAGGCATGATGGTGAATCCAAAAGTTTTAAATAGTCCTTCCTGATTTTTACATTTTCTCACACTTAATAACACGTTTTCTCTTATAAACAATCTCGACTTATTTTGAATAAGATTAAAACAAATTAATAATACCATGATCAGCATATCTTATGCGCAATGCTTACCCCTAGCTGAGCGTCTTATGCAAGCTAGGTTATCCATTGCATAGTAATATAATTCATCTTGCAATGTTCTTTTTCATCGTCTACACTCAACTACCATTATGCATGCGCATAGGAGGAGCAGGGCGCTTCTGTGGTTTTCTTCACATATGTAAAGTAACGAGAATAGTATTAGTATTCCAGTATATTAACTTTGACTTAATTTCAATTAGGGCTCACAGTTAATCATAGAGAATGGAGAGCAAGGCCAAAACAGTTCAGTCAGATACCATTTTATCAAAACAATCTTAATTCCGGCTTTATATTTAGAGTTTGCTAATTTACTGATATAAATTAGTCTCATTACGTTCACTTAGTAAGAAAACTGTGTTGCTGACTATTTTCGATTGTTTTTCGTTCTTAGCTCGTAAATCAAGCATAGTAGACAATAATTACGTTTAGCATAGTCTACCATACAACACAAAATATTGGAATCCACTGTCGTCTGCATTCCGCCTCTACTGCACTTGCGCAAGATCATAACCCCACACTCCAATCAAGCACCAACAACGTCACTTGCCTTTTGTGTTATTTCTTAGCGAGTGAACATCATTTTTCCTCCATTTCTCCACCAAGGCATCAGCTTATTCTCAGCGTCGTGTTAAAGGTTATAAAGGTGAGATTATGGTATTCGGTGGGCATCCTGGGAGATTAGAGAGGGTTCAGGGATCTGTGGTTGGATTGTTTACATTTACAGAGAGGTAGGGCCCGGCGGGGGATGATTTATATTTCGGGCATCATGATGTGCAGATGTACGGTGTAGTAATGATATATTTTTACCGCCGCCGACGAAGTTGAACAGAGGTTATGTTTGGTACTTATAGGGGAAAGGCTCGTACCGTTATTTTTCATGTTTTTGTTTCCTCCAGATCTTGAGAACGAGTGTTTTCATGGCTTTAGTTATAATTCCAACGTGAGATATAAGATGAGTTGAAGGCCCCCCCCCCCCATTTTAGGGCCATAAACCTTGTAAAGTTATAGTATCATTTAGGATTTTAACCCATTCAGTACCGATGACGTCCTATTCATTATACTCTGACATCCATTAGACTATTTTATTCAGCTTAGGAAGGACGTTTACACATTAAAAGGATACAGACTCTCTCAAGTAATCCTTTCAGCTACCATATATCCTTCCTAAGCCTCATAGAATCGTCTAAATATAGCTGAAATCAAATAAATAATACGATTTTCTTTAGTTTATAATCTACCTCTACGACTCGAAGAAGTAATTGTGATATCAATAAACCCTCCTAATAACATAGGTCCTTCCTATTCTGCATAAAATCATCTAACTTGAGCCAGAATCAAAGGTAAAAACGTGTCATGGTTTCCTGGGGGTTAAAGCTCAAACTTGGAATTTTAGGTGCGTAACAAATTAGCTTATCATGCATTGTGTAATGCGTGCTAGAAATGAAGTAATTACAGAGTATGCATGTTATTTGTACACTAAAACACACCCATACACATATGTACAAGAGAGAGAGAGAGAGTGAGAGTGAGAGTGAAAGAGTCAGAGAAGAAGAAGAAAACGAGCTAAGGAAAACGAGCGAACGATTAAAGCAGGTACTACGCCAATATAATCATACATTTAACCCACACATACCCCAACACGCGAAGGATCAAACTAGTGTATATAACATCAACTCACCTTCAACCAGTACGGACCCTTACTCCCCCCCCCCCCCCCTCCTCCTCCTCCTCTTCTTCCTCCTCCTCCTCCACCTTGCAACGACACCTTTAATATTGCAATAGAAGTGACTCCTTGCAATTTACGAGGCCGTTTGATGCTGTCTTGAATTGCAACAGGACTTGCTAGTGACTACCGGTGTTATTTTTTTCTGGTGGAGGGAGTTTGTTTTTCCAGGGCTTTTGGGCTGTTTCTCTTGGAGCTAATGTGAGAAAGGTTGGGTGTGTGCGTGTGCGTGTGCGTGTGTGTGTGTGTGTGTGTATGTGTGTGGAAGAGGCGTGTTTTTGTACGTGTATGTGTGTTTGTCAATGTTATTATTGGTACAGGTGTGTGTAGTGTACAAAGTGTCCAAAGGAGTACAAAAGAAATCAAGCAACAACAGTCTAGTGACCCTTCTTGGCTGCTTATCCTCCAAAACACTGAGGATCAAGTGTCTAAACAGTGGTTTAGTGCGGGTAAGGGAATATTGGAAAGGGAACTACTGCCCTGGACCTAATGTCTGTGGCAGGATTAGGAAGTTAGTAGGGGACAGATGGGTTAGTAACTGAGGGGGGGATAAAATAAAGTTATTCATTTACAAACGCAGTCAGTCGCGGGTTTGATGCAAGATATTTGTCTAGGCGAAGTTTAAATGAATCAACGGTGCTGCAGTCTATAACGTCTCGGGGAAGCCCATTCCACAAGTTGACAACTCGATTGAAGACAAAATTCTTAGATTCGTGTGAGTTAAAAAAAATTACCAATAAGTTTGCAACCGTTTCCCCGTGTGTAATTAGATTGGTTGATAGTGAAGTACTTACTACAGTTCATATGGTCGATGCCTTTGATGATTTTGAACACTTAAGAACATAAGAACATAAGAAAATGGGAGTCTGCAGAAAGCCGATTGGCCTAAGCAAGGCAGATCCCTGTCCCACACAACCCCAATTACAAAGCCCAATTATAGGTTCAACACTAATACCCTGAGGATCATCTTACCAAAACGGTTAGAGATTAACGCAGGATTACGGGGTCTGCAGAGCTCTGATTGGCCCAACCCGGCTGATCCCCCTTCACACCCAACCCTTCTCGTCCATATGCGTATCCAATTTTATCTTAAAGCTCCCTACCGTTTTTAATCCCACTATAGCACTTGGTAGTCCATTCCACCCATCTACAACTCTGTTACCAAACCAATATTTGCCTATATCTTTTCTGAAACGAAATTTATCTAATTTGAAACCATTGATACGAGTTCTTTCGCTATCACTGAGCTTTAGTACATTTGTCATGTCCCCTTTGTTAATCCCACTAACCCACTTGAACACCTCTATCATATCCCCTCTAACTCTGCGTCTCTCTAACGAATGTAAACCTAATTTCTTCAACCTTTCTTTATACGGAAGATTTCTAATATTATGGATAATTTTTTTCATTCTACGCTGTACTCTCTCCAATGAATCTATGTCCATTCTGTAATAAGGACACCAAAATTGGACAGCATAATCCATATGGGGTCTCACTAATGACAAGTAAAGTTTTAAGATAACATCAGCAGTTCTGCGACTTGAATTAAGTCGCCTCTTAATCTGCGCTGAGTTAAAGGGAATAGATTTAATTATCTAAGATGCTCCTCATATGGTTTGTTCTTTAGGCTAGGTATCATTTTGGTAACTCTACATTGAACTAGTTCTAGCTTGTCTATATCATTTTGGTAATAAGGGCACCAGGATTGAACGCAGTATTCCAGAAGAGGGCGGACTAAGTAATTGTAAAGGGTTAGGATAACGTCTTTGGATTTATGCTCAAATGACCTGCCTATAAAGCCAATTATTTTGTTTGCCTTCTTAACAACTTCTGAACATTGTTGACTCGGTTTTAGGTTACTCGATATTGTTACTCCCAGATCGGTTTCTCTGTTTACATTCCATTCATCGAATAGTTTGCTTTCTCATTTTGGTATCCGATATGTAGTACTTCACATTTATCCGCATTGAAACTCATTTGCCAAATTTGGGCCCAACATGACAACGTACCTAGATTGTGTTGCATATCGTCAACTTGTTCTTTTGATAGTACGCTATTCGCAATTTTTGTATTGTCAGCAAATTTTGAGATTGTACAGGTGAGACCCTCATCTATGTCGTTGATGTAAATTAGAAAGAGAATTGGTCCTAGTACCGATCCCTGGGGTACCCCGCTACTTACATTGGTCCATTTAGATGCCGTACCGTTTATGACTACTCTTTGCTTTCTGTCGCTGAGCCAATTTTCTATCCATTTCAACACACCGTCTTGTATTCCATGCGCTTTTAGTTTTAGCAGTAAATGTTTGTGGGGAACTTTTTCAAAGGCCTTTTGAAAATCAAGGTATATAATATCTACAGCTTTACTCTCATCGTAGAGGTTGAGGATATCGTGGAAGAAGTCTAAGAGGTTTGTTAAACAGGAACGTTTTTTACGAAAGCCGTGTTGAGTATCTTTAAGTATGTTATTTTCCTCTAAGTGATTTACGAGTCTGTCTCTTATGAGTGTTTCTAGCATTTTACATACAACTGAGGTTAAGCTAATTGGACAATAGTTACTGGGTAGGGATTTGCTGCCTTTTTTGAATATCGGTGTTACGTTGGCTATCTTCCACTGATCAGGCATAGTTCCAGACTGCAAGGATTTATTGAATAGTAATGTCAGTGGTTTGGAGAGCTCATCCTTAGCTTCCTTTAGAACTCTAGGCGAGATTGTATCAGGTCCAGGTGTTTTATTTACCTTGAGTTTATCTAAACAATTTAATACTTCTCTCTCTGTAATGGTGATATTGCTTAGAACATCTGAATTATCAATCTGAATCGGCGATGGTGTAGAGATATCACTGAGGTCTTCTGTTGTAAAAAACTGATGCAAAGAAGGTATTGAGGGCATTCCTCATTTGTACTTCGTCTTTGGTGTATTCTCCATTTTCATCGACTAACGGTCCAACAGCTGAAGTAACTAGTTTTTTCTTTATGAAATAACTATAGAATTATTTCGGGTTTGTTTTACTTTGATTCGCAACATGTAACTCCAGGGGCTTTTTACTTTGCTGAATTAACTTTTTGGCTTTGCGTCATAGCTCTACAAATTTTACCCGTTCTGCATCATTTTGTGAGGATTTTAATCTATCATTAGCAAACTTTTTAGCAAGCAGACACTTTGAAATATCTTTATTCCACCATTTGGGCTTATTATTATGGCCTGTACGCCTTATTTTCGATGGTATGCAGTCTTGCACTGCCTTTAGGTGAGTGGTTTCGAATAATTCCCAAGATGTATTTATGTTGTTATTATTAATTAAAACGCTCCAGTCAGTTTCTTTAAACATAGCTCTAAGTTTATGAAAGTTTGCTTTCTTGAAATTAGGGACTTTTTCGATGCTGCTATTTGGTTCATTACTAGTAAACTTACAAGTGAAAGTTATTGTACGATGGTCGCTGTTACTGAATTCATCACCAACATTCAAATTCTTTATTAACCCCTTCTGTACCGGCGACGTCTTTTTAATTATATTATAGCTATATTTAGGCGATTATGTGCAGTTTAAGACGGATCTATGGTAGCTAAAAGGTTTAACTGAGGTAGTGTGTAGCATTTTCATGGTTAGAGATCCTTCCTAACCCTAATATAACCATCAAATAATTGCCAGAATATATTGAAAAAGAAGTCACCAGTACAGAAGGGGTTAATTCTTCTTTTGTTGCAAGTACAAGGTCAAGAACGTTATTACCACGGGTCGGCAATCGAACAAATTGATGGAGTGCACTCTCTTGCAAGTTCGCATACAAGTCATGTCCGGAGTGTGAAGTAAGAGTATCGCCCCACTTGGTCACAGGTAAATTAAAGTCGCCAAAAATTACGGTATCTTGTGAGTTACATACATCTGCAATTTGTTCGTAAAAATCTCAGTCAGTTTGCACTGATTGAGCTGGAGGTCTGTATATTAATGCAAGTATTATTTGTGTACCTTTATTATTCTTTATTAGCACAAAAGATGTGTCAACGTTCACAATTTGAGGTTTTGACAAGAGGGTTGGGTTAAGACTTTCTTTGATATAAAGTAAAACGCCACCTCCATTTCTATTTATTCGGTTTTTCTCAAACATTACATAACAGGGAAGTGAATACTATGCTAAAAAGTCTTTATCTACTGTATTGAGCTAAGATTCTGTTATGCCAATCACATCATAATTTTCTGTATACCCTAGTTCCTCTAAATCTGAACATTTATTGCGTATGCTACGAGCGGTTGCATAGAAAACCTTTAAAGTTGCAGTTTTAGAACTCACAGAATGCTCTTTAAACGAATGTTTGGTTCTAGTCGGATCTACATTTACATTCATGGCTGTCCTCGGTCCTCGGTCGTTAACCCTGGCGGTTTTGATATTGGGTCGTGTTGGTGGAGCTTTATCCAAATTTGTGGTTCTTGACGGATTAGCATTTAATTCCTTCGCAGGTTGCCGTCCTCCTTCCTGGTTGTCCGGTGCTGAGTCGATTTCTTCTCCGAAAATCCTTCACCGCATCGTTGAGAAGATGCCCAAAACGTGCTGCTCCCGCCTGGTTCAGATGAACTCCATCGTCCGAAAACAAATAGTCATAGTAGTAGAAATTGTCCCAGGTGTCGATGAATCTCACGTTCTCCTTCCTGCAGAGGTTTGCTAGACAACGATTTTTGCTGGTGGCTATGTTGTAAAATCGGCTCTCTACACCGAGCCGGGGGACGATTCCTGAGATGATGATCCTTGATGAAGTCTCCTTAAATGAATTGATCAACTGCTGGTACTTTAAAAGCAAATCTTCCGACCGGGCCAGCTTTGATACTTCGTCAACTGCAGCAACTATGTCGTCCACACCACCACCAGGGATACAAAAACGCTTCCTGGTCTTAGGTGCCCTGGCGCCAAACTCTATGAGCTGACCACGTATCATCGAGTCTCCCACGAGCCGGACTTCTTTTGTTTCCTCTTCATCATCTGAGTCTGTGAGTATATGGAAACGGTTTTGACACTCTGTAATCGGTATGGTTTTCCTGGTCTTGGGGCAAACGTTGTTCCTCACGACACGGAAGTTGTCTTGAGGGGGAAAAGAGTCACTATTTGTTTCTTGAGTATCGGAACCATCTGCTGAAGTGGCTACTGCAGGCGTTGGGTTGTTGGCAGTTGACGTTGGGGTGTTGGTGGCTGCTGGAGTTGAAGCGGTGACAATTGAAGTTTGTGGTACTCCAATGTTGAGTATTACAAACTCTTGGAGTGATTCCAGCTTCATGGTGAGAACGTTGATCTTGTTGTAGGCTTCATCTAATTTCACTGTCAAATTCTCTCATTGCTGACGGAGCCGGCAGACTTGAAGATCGACAGTAGCAAACATGGACTCACCAAACCTACCGGCGTAGTTCGTACAAGTGCGAAGCATGGTGACAGTCACTTTCTTCAGATCACTTCACTCACTTAAAAAGCACTTCACTCACTTTACAACACTTAACTCACTTTAAAACACTTCACTTACTTTAAAAACACTTCAATCACTTTAAAAACACTTCAACCGAAAACAAATATGTTGAAATACGTAGAAATAGGTTATCAGGGGTGATAGCCTAACCGAAAATAAAAAATTTGAGATACGCAGAATTAGGCCTCCAGGGGCGATAGCCTAACCAAAAGTTTTTTAAAAATTGAAATGTGCAGCAATAGGTTACCAGTGGAGATAGCCTATTATATTTGATGTACCCTATGTATTATTATTATTTTCTTAAATATGCAGTGATAGCTTAACTGAAAAAAAAATGAAATACGCAGAAATAAACCACCAAGAGTGATGGCGTAACCGAAAATAAAAAAATTGAAATACGCAGAAATAGGCCACCAGCGTTGAATAACTTAACCGAAAATAATAAAATTGAAATACGCAGAAATAGGCTACCATGTGTGATAACCTAACCTTAAACAAATATATGTATAACAGAATATGTAACTAAATATACAATTCACCAAATAGAGATTATATAAAAATTAAGTGTGACTGCACACAAGGAGTTAATATACTGTATCAACAGATGGCCCTGGTGTCGCTGTAGATAAAAAAAAGTGTATCAGTCAAAGGTTACTACAAGATTGTGCAAGCAACAACTAAAATTACAGATATATATAGCTACAGTAGGATACTATATACAATATCTACTAGAGTTAATAAGAAAAACAGATTGGCTGGCTATAGGCTAGGCTAGGTTTGGGTTAGGTTAAAAGCTTGGCAGGTTGGGTTAGGCTAGGTTAGTTTGTACAAATACCACCCTTAGTTTAAAGTAAAATCAGTCTGAGGAGAAAAAGTCAAGAATATATCTAGGGGGAAAAGACAAATTAATGCACTTAAATTTGGTACAAAATTGGTTGGAATTTAATATGTATAATCCCCCCAAAAAGTGTGTTTACAAAATGGCGTTGGCGTTCGTCCCTGTAGGCAGGTTAGTTAGTGAACAATATTGTTTATTAGCAAATTAATATGCAAAGCTTTACTTACATGCAAGGCAGTTAAATAGATACTTACTACAGTAGGTAATGGGTAAAATTAGGGGCTACGTTTTTATATAAAATAATAAGAGAGCGTTTGTTTACAAAACTAAACAAAACAATAGATGGTGTTACTGGCGCCCTGTCCGAGCAGGAGTCTTGTGATAAACACAAAGTTTATCAGTCAATACACAGCGAAATATCGTGCAGTGTTACTTACTAAGCTACAGGATGGTTAAACGTGCTCTTAACCAACTTGCATGCACAAGAATGAAGAGGATGAGTACGTAGTTAATACTCAAATTATGATCGAATATCGTGAGAGCGTCCGTCTGCAGCGTCTGGTGTTACATATAATAACCTGTTACATGCATGTGTGTGTGCGTGCGTCAATGTTAGTATTCGTAAAGGATGTGTGTGTGTGTGTGTGTGTGTGTGTGTGTGTGGATGAGGTGCATGCATATACAGTACGTGTATGTGTGGCTTTAGCAATGTTAGTATATTCGTACAGGATGTATGTGTGTGTGTGTGTGTGTTATACGTGTATTTGTGTATGTAGCAATGTTAGTATTCGTACAGGATGTGTGAGTGTGTGTGTGTGTTTATACGTGTATGTGTGGCTGTATCAATGTTAGTATTCGTTTAGGATGTGTGCGTGTGTTTGTGTGTGTGTGTGTGTCTGTAGTGGACGAGGTGCGTGTATGTGAGTGTGTGTCAATGTTAGTATTCGTACAGGATGTGTGTGTGTGTGTGTGTATGTGTGTGTTTGTGTAGTGAATAAGGTGTGTGTTTACACGTGTATGTGTATGTGTGTGCGTCAATGTTGGTATTCGTACAAGATGTGTGTGAGGGTGTGTTTGTGTGTGCGAGTGTATGTGTGTGCTTTATTATCAGTTTGTGTTTGTTAATGTTTGTTTTCGAGTTTACTACTGTAGTATTTCATGTGTGTTTGTGTGTTCGTGTGTGTGTGTTTGTGTGTTTACTAGCATATTAGTTCATGAGAAAGGTTGAGGCACATGAAATAGGTGGGGCGTTGTTAGGATGGATTAGGTCATGGCTACCTGGTAGGAAGCAGAGAGTCAGCATAAATGGTACCAAATCAGAATGGGGAGCAGTCAAAAGTGGTGTCCCCCAGGGATCTGTATTAGGTCCTCTGTTGTTTATTATATACATAAATGACCTTGATTTAGGTATAACTAGTAGGATAAGTAAATTTGCAGACGATACCAAAATGGGGAGAAAAATTGATTCAGATAGAGATATAGAGTGTCTGCAAAGGGATCTAGATACCTTACACAAATGGTCAGTAAATTGGCAGATGAAGTTTAACATTGACAAATGCAAGGTATTAAAGATAGGGAAGATGTATACAAATGTTAAATATAAACTAGCTAATATGGAATTAGAAAACTCAGAATGTGAGAAAGATCTAGGTGTGTTTGTTAGCAATGATTTGAAGCCTAGAAAACAATGTATAAGCGTTCGTAACAAGGCAAACAGGATTCTCGGGTTCATATCTAGGAGTGTGAGTAACAGAACTGCTGATGTTATCTTAAAACTTTACTTGTCATTAGTGAGACCCCATATGGATTATGCTGTTCAATTTTGGTGTCCTTATTACAGAATGGACATAGATTCATTGGAGAGAGTACAACGTAGAATGACAAAATGATCCATAATATTAGAATTTTTCCGTATGAATAAAGGTTGAAGAAATTAGGCTTACATTCGTTAGAGAGACGCAGAGTTAGAGGGGATATGATAGAGATATTCAAGTGGGTTAGTGGGATTAATAAAGGGGACATGACAAATGTACTAAAGTTCAGTAATAACGAAAGAACTCTTACAAATGGTTTCAAATTAGATATATATCGTTTCAGAAAAGATATAGGCAAATATTGGTTTGGTAACAGAGTTGTAGATGGGTGGAATAGGCTACCAAGTGATATAGTGGGATCAAGAACGATAGGGAGCTTTAAGATAAAATTAGATAGGCATATGGACGAGATGGGTTGGGTGTGAGGGGGCTCTACCAGGTGTGGGCCAATCGGCGCTCAGCAGACCCCGTAATCTTTTGTTAATCCCTGACCATTTTGGTGGGGGCAGTACTCAAGGTATTATGGAGTTGGGCCTATAATTGGGGTTGGGTGTGACAGGGATCTGCCTTGTATGGGCCGATCGGCTTTTTGCAGACTCCCATTTTCTTATGTTCTTATGTGAGTATGTGAGTATGTGGATATGTGTTTGTGTTTATATGTGCGTCCGTGCGTGTGACTTAGACTATATTCCCTTGGTCAATGAAAATAATCATATTTTGGTATCATTAACTAATAATTTTAAATATACTCAATTTCAAACAGTCACTTAATATGCAATTCATTTAACAGTGAACGTAGGTACTGGGAGAGAGAGAGAGAGAGAGAGAGAGAGAGAGAGAGAGAGAGAGAGAGAGAGAGAGAGAGAGAGAGAGAGAGAGAGAGAGAGAGAGAGAGAGAGAGAGAGAGAGAGAGAGAGAGAGAGAGAGAGAGAGAGAGAGAGAGAGAGAGAGAGAGAGAGAGAGAGAGAGAGAGAGAGAGAGAGAGAGAGAGAGAGAGGACGAAGAGGAAGAGTATGGCAGGGAAAGGAACAGTAGAGGGGAGAAAGAGAGGTAAAGGTAGCAGTAGTCTTTATGATGGTCCTAGTCACACAGTAATTAGCCGTACCGTGATTGGCTGTTTCGTTAATTAGCTTGGCTTTGATTGATGCCGAGTAATTAAATTAATTTTTATTTAAATTGATTTTTAATTATTATATCTTCACTAGATGTCCTACTGTAGGTGTGTGTGAATTTGTATTTTGTATATGTGTGTTCATTGATTTGTGTTGTCCCTATTCTTGCTCTGTCTTGAGTCGGCCCCCCTTCCCCCCCCCCCCTCCCAAAAAAAAGGAAAAGTGGGGATTGGGCCTAAGTATATAAATAAATAGATAGATAGATACCTTCACTATATATTATTGACTTTGTGTCTAATAGAAACTTGTATAATAGTATTTTAATGCCTTTCGTTTTCCATGCCTAACTAGGCTATTAGAGAGATTGATAATGTACTAAACTTATAAAAAGTAAACTATAGTATTTTATCTCATATTTTACAGGTGCAGATTGTGGTGGGACATCGAGCCTACTTCATCTTCCCTAGCGCCTGTGTAGGTAAGTACATTTAACATTATTTATTTAAAGTAAATCTACAACGACAGACAGATTTATTCTAAAGAGTTACAACGGTTACTACCTCCTCGGTGGATATGCAGGGTCAAACATTGATACAGTACAGAGCAAGCAAAACGTAATGAGAGCTGAGACATGAATTATTAGCAATAGTTTATGATTCCCATCCACCCTATTAATCTGGGAACGGCGAGAACACTCTTGAGAGGTTTTACTGGGCGACGGCGAGAAAGCTCTTAAGAGGTAAGGCCTAAGAAAACAACTTTTAAAAGGCCCCAGTAGCACTTAAAACAATTATTATTTTTTCCCTCCATTCCTCATATCACTGCTCCACATCACCTCCTTCCCCCCTTTCCCCCTCCCCCCCCCCCCCTTCAATTATCACCTATTTTCCCTGTTATTCCCTTATTCATTGGTATATTTTTGTGTAAACATCTCCACACCGATCCTAGGCTGTGATCATGTGTCTGTTACGTAAGGTCGAGACCGAGAGAGTGTGAGGGAGTAGCTCAGTACTGCTTCAACCCTCGAGAGAAGAGGGTGTGAGGCCGGCTGGCTCACACTTGATGAATGAACCGCTCGCTAACAATTCGCGATTTTGACCATTCAAATGATATTCCCACTTGTTTTATTGTTGTTACAGGTTACTATCTTCGTATTAAAGGTAAAATAGGCGCATATGAATAAGTAATAACGATATTTATCGTAAAATGACGATTATAGGCAGGAATGGAGCTTAATATTGCCGCCCAGAACTGTGGTGTTCACTACACCTGCGCGCGCTCGCCGGGTTAATGCTGATACATTTTGAAGCCTCGAAAATGTTATGAAAAAAAACTCCAAAATACAAATATGAAGTAAAGAACCAATATATAGTTTCAATTCAACACAATACTGCTTCGAATATGTATGTATCGGCATCAATTACCACGACTGGATATTTCTTGTGCAGTTACTCATAACATTCGTGGACCTCACCTATTTCTAATTATGAAAGTGTATAATATCTGGAAGCGAATTTATGCATATAGTTTTCTATTCATCAACTAAAACACTATAATGTACTATTAATTGAAAAGCACGTTCCAACTAAAAATCAATGTACTGGTATACAGTTATAATTACATTAAGGGGGAATGGTTCACTTTTTGGACGTTGTTTGCATGTATTCATTATTTTTCTAGTTTCCTCCCTAGACCTCCATCAAATTAAAAGAAAAAGAAACATCCATTAGATCCCCCTTCTAGATTAATTTGTACATTTTTCGGTAGAAAAATATCCCGGCCGAAGGTCGATTCTTCCAACATTACAGGCTCACTATCGTTCGCCAGGGAAAAAAACGACACCTAAATAGCACGAAAGGTCTAAATATTGACGAAGAAATGGGGTGAAAGATCTTTAAATCGACTTACTAATAGGGCAAACATCTTAACATCTGAAAACTAATGGGGCTAAACATGAGGGAGAAAGTGGTCCAGAAAACCGGCCCATCCTCCCTTAAGAAAAATATAAGGGGTCCATGAATTATTACAAATGACTGTACACATCTACTGATAAAAGCGATAACTAGGCCGAATCTGTATGGAATATATGTGTGTCTGTATTTGTGGCTGTATGTGTGGCTGTATTTGTGGCTGTATGTGTGGGTTTACCTGTTTATTACTAATCACGTTATTGTTTCTGTATTTTTCATGTGATAGTAAGCTACTCAATATCTCCTTTCTTCTTCACAATTTAATGTGATCTTGTTTGAAAATGCTGCCTTTTCCTAAGTATGTGTGTGTGTAATTCACTCACTTGTTCGTCAAGGGGAATCCACGCAATGCGAGCTAAGCTCATTATTATCGCACCTCCTTAACCCACAGAACCCCAGCAACGCAAACCATGCGTCCACAATGTATGTAACGCTAAACCCCAGCGACTCAAACGTTGCGTCCATGTTACCCCGGTCCCAATTACTCCGGTCCTATGGCACCTAGAGGGCTCAGATTTGTATGGAAACTGTGTAAGTATCCCACGCAACCATGCCGATGGTTGAAAACTCTCAAAGTCAATCCGCGTGCGCGTGAGCGCGCAAAAACCGGTATTTTGGGTGTTTTTGCCTTCAATGTTTTACTCCTGTAAAATCGACTTTCGGGGGCTCTGTAGGACCAATTTTTGACCTTTTTGATCGGTTTTTTTGTGGTTTTTCCTTCATTCCTAATCCATTCGCTATTGTTTCTGGAAAAAAAAAATCAAATCCTGCTGGTCCCTGGTGGTACATTTATTATAAACTAGCTGGTCCTCAGCGGGTTAACTGGGAATGTATTGCGTGAAATGCATGTTAAGTGTTTATGTATCGTTGGAATGGCTGTGGATGTGTGTGTAGTCTGTATTTTAGCCAATTGGCAACATTTGGAAACAAAGGCTTAGGGTTAATCTGTACGGTACCATTCTCACTACGGTACCAGTCTCACCCGAAGGCTTAGGTTGACCAGTAGATTAGAATGACCAGTACGATACCCATCTCACCTTGTATGTGTGTGTGTGTGTGCGTGTGCGTGTGTGTGTGTGTGTGTGTGTTTGTGTTTGTGTGTGTGTGTGTATGTGTATGTGTGTCCCCTGATTGTCCTTGATGATTGTGTGTGTGTGTGTGTGTGTGTGTGTGTATGTATGTGGTAGAGTATGTATGTGTGTGCTACCGTGTGTGTGTGTGTGTTCGGTAGTGTGTATGTGTGCGCGTGAGGTTGTATGTGTTCGATAGTGTGTAGTGTGTATGTGTGTGTGTGTGTGTGTAAAGCTGCAGTAAAACCAGTACCGGTAACTAAAAGAGAGAGTAGCGTGGTTTCCCGTGTGATAGTGGTCTCGTGTGGTTGTTGGGGCGGAAGGGATAGACAAAATGGGGAATGAAAGAGTGAGTGAGTGAGTGGGGGGGGGGGGTTCCTTTGTACCTCTGACCCATCCTTAATTAAGGGCCCATAGTCTAACCATCTACAACACATCCGATTCCCATTTCAACCGATCTCATACCCACAACAAGCCCCCCTTCCTCCCTTTCTCTCTCATGCCACTAAAGATTTGGTTAAATTAGTATATTCTGTCATATACCGGTATTGTACATTTATACTGCATTTCCTAGTTGATAACTTCGCTTGAGAATGTTGGCTTATGTAGTTTATGTTGCTTGTTGTTAGTATATGTGTGTGTGTGTTCTGTGTGTCTGTGTGCGTGTGTACTAAGAGCGCGCGCGCGTGCGTGCGCATGTGTGTGTGTCTGTGTGCGTGTGTTTGTGTATGCGAGAGTGTGGAGTCAAGCAGCCTCTTCTGATATCTCAGAAGGGCTGGATGATGCCCACATCGCAGTCTAGCCAGTATAGGCCTACTTCAGAACCTCCTTCACCTCAGACAGTCCAATGTGTGTGTGTGTGTGTGTGTGTTTGTGTGTTTGTGTGTGTGTGTGTGTGTGTGTGTGTTGGTATGTGTGTGTGCGTGTGTGTGGGTGAGTTGATCTTCATCTGTGGGTGGGTTGTGGTGTGTGGGCGTGTATGTGTGTGAGTGAGAGAGAGAGAGAGAGAGCTGGGTGTATGTTTGTGTCTGCATGTCTGTCTGTCTACGTAGGCCGTTTAGTGATCTTGAAGCCCCTAATATATACAAGACTACAAGTGTATAATAATGTATACTGTAGCCAGTTTTAATTCAGCTGATGGTAAATTGAATCCCTTAGCACCTGATTCATCGATACTTAATGGAAAAATATTAATTTACTGTCTCTGCGTCGTATTAAGGGGAGACTGACTGTTTGTTTGATCTATTAATTAATTCATTCATATATTTTTTTAGTTTCCTCCCTAGACCTCCATCAATCTTAGAAGAAAAAACCCTAGACCCCCCTTCAAGATAAATTTGTACATTTTTCGGTAGAAAAATATCCCGGCCAAAGGCCGGTTCCTCTTAAAATTGCAGGCTCGCTATCGCTCGCCAGGAAATAATCGACACCTAAACGGCACGAAAGGTCTTAAAATTGACAACGAAATGGGGCGAAAAGTCTTAAAATCGAATAACTAATGGGGCAAACATCTTACCTTCGGAAAACTAATGGAGATAAACGTGAGGGAGAAGGGGGTCCAGAAAAACTGTCTGCCTCCCCTTAATGCCAAGTCTTCACAAATAACAACAACACATTGCACTAAACAAATCGACGTAATAGCAGAGTAACCAAGATAGTGACGTGGCAATTTATCATCAAAGCTGGACAATAGTAGACGATAGGCGTTTGTCCCTCTCTCTATACATTTCTGATAATAAACCCCCCTTCAACACCCCCCCCCCCCCCCCCGCCACCCCCCCTTCTACCACCCCAATGCCTCTATAACCCCCTTACCCCTCCCCCTCCTGAACATCTCTGACACACACACACACACACACAACAAGCACACCTGTTAATAAAAACATGCTCACCAACTCATACAGTCCAATTTAGACCACCACCATATACTGTATACCTCCATTTACGATGGAGTTATACGAACCATTTTTACAACAATTTTCTTCAGCAATGTTCGTGTGGCGGTCTCTGAATTAAAGTCTTTGTGAGTAATGATCATATTGGAATATTCTATCAATATAATTACCGATAAAATATATATATATATAAAACAAAAACATGAGCTTAACAAAATGTGGCGGATCGAAAATTGCCGGAAAAAGCGGTCATATTAGTCCGCCAAATGAGAGAGAGAGAGAGAGAGAGAGAGTGAGAGTGAGTGAGAGAGAGAGCAAGAGACAGAGAAAGAGAGAGAGCGAGATTGATTATTGGCCTAGAGAGTAAAAAACTAGAGTAAACACGAAAAAGTCACACACACAGTCTCACATAATCGCAGGTATACGATATGTGCTCCATCACTCACTCCGACCCGTGTTACATATACGCTGTACGTTACATATACGCTGACATGGCCCACTCTAGGCACTTAAGGGGGTAGTACTCGTTTTTTCTGGTCCCCCTTCTCCCTCATGTTTAGCATATTAGTTTTGAGGTTCTAAGACGTTCGTTCCGTTAGTTTGGCGATTTTAAGACCTTTCGCCTTTTTTTTTTTTTTTGTTAATATTAAGACCTTTCGTGCCCTTTAGGTGTCGATTATGTCATGGCGAGCGATAGCGAGCCTCTAATTTTAGAAAGAATCGGCCTTCGGCCGGAACATTTTTCTACCGAAAAATGTACAAATTTAATAGGGGGTCTAGAGGTTGTTTTTCTAAGCTTGATGTAGGTCTAGCGAGGATACTAACATATATATATAAATATATAAATAAATGTGTGTGTGTGTGTGTGTGTAAATATGTGTACACGTTCGTGGATACACATGACTGTGCTAGAAGCCCTCATCTACACAGAACTTGAAGTCAAGCCAAAAATGTGGAAGAGCTCTCGAGGTAACTGCTGTCTCTTACGCAACAAGTATAATTTGCCACTCTCAGGTCATAGCTACTTTACATGGCAACATTTTATATATATATATATATATATATATATAGTTGCATTACATTCTTCTAAATGTCTAAGTTGCCTACATTTCTACATGGTAGAAGTGTTTGACAATGATAATTTCAACAAATGTAATTATAATTCTTTATTACTGTATATTATATTTTTAGTTCTTACACAGTCTACTTGGCAACAATGTTTTACATACATACTGTACATTTTATACAATTCATATATATTATGTTAGGTCTTGCTACCTTACATAGCAACAGAGCTTTACACATATACGTTCTTGACATTAAAATATAATCTACTCAGCTTACGTCTTAGATTTATTGCTACTTTACATGGCAACATTGTTCATCTGCTTAGGTCTTCGCTGCAGTACATTACAACAATGTTTCACAATTAAATATTTTATATACTGTATATTTACTTGTGTCTAATTGGTGACAAGAATTTACAAATATGTATATGTATGAGGGCTGGTCCTATCCAGAGTGAGGTTTGACATCCTCTACCCAACCTTAGCTGTTTCTGTCTGTCTCTTTCACTGTCCTACTTTTCCTTCTGGGGGCAGGGGACTAGGAATCCTTCTCCCCTTGTATAAATCTCCTACTCGACGAGACAAAGAAACGGGCGAGGGAACGCGAAAGTGGTCCCGGACCCCGAACATAGGGACTTTAAATGTTGTTTTTGTTCTCGTGTCGGCCACCCCCAGCAATGGGGTATGTGCCTGAGTATTATACATACATACATACATAAATATCTTCTCTACACCTTAAATTTTCCCCTAAGTAGTTCTAGTTGGTAACTACGCTTCACATACAGTACACCCTACAGGTACACTGCATTTTCTCCGAACCTTTGAATCTTATCTAAGTATATACACTATATTTTAGTTTTTCGATATTTTCTCGATATATTTAATTACAATAAAATCATCTTATTATCACAGAGTTTGTGTTACGCAAGTGTTTTATGTAATTGATGAAAGACCTGGCTAATACCGCCATTGGAAATAAGTACCTTCTAGTTCAGTAGACATTAATACATTATCATATTTTTTTTTCCTGTTACTATTTGTTCATATTTGACCAACTATCTAAATATAATTTTAAGTCATGTTACTCTTTCAGATTAGCAAAAGTATCTAAACATCAATTATCTAAAGACAAAGCTTCCTCTCTGACTTCATTCTAAAGTTAATCATCTGGTTGGTAGCAAGAAAAATAAAACTAATATTATTCTCTTGTCATAGATGACATACATTAAAAACGAACTAAAAGTGACGGCAAGTTAATTAGATATTTTATAATGGCCATTTGTATAATTAGCAATGTACAATTTTCCTGTGTAACTAATTAACAAGAAAAACAAATCGAACATAATTATTTAAACTAGCCTTCATACAATGTAATCTTAGAATGGTTACTAGGTATTTGACAGTGTAAATTCCATTTTAGTAGATTAATTTTATAATATTCACTCAATATATAATCATTAATAAATAATCCCTCGATTCACAAATTCGCGAGTTACTTTATACTTTTCTGATCCAAGTGAGAGACTATACGATGAGGCTTTACTGTAATCCATTTTCAGTGATCTATTAACCCTTTAAGTGTCATGGAGTATGTTAAACGTTCGTCTTGTCAACACTATATGACTTTATACAGCTAAGGAAGGAACTTAACCCATACAATATCAGGGACGACCTTTTCATCATATTCTAGCAACTATTAGACGAATTGATTCAGCTTAGGAAGGACCTTTAGCAATAATAAGGCTTGAATGTCACAACCAACCTTGTTAACTACCAAAGAGCTTTCCCAAGCTGCGTAATATCGTCTAAATATAGCTAGAATAGAATATAACACACGTCGCTGGTACTCAAAGGGTTAAGCAATCAAAGGGGTGTAATCTATAATAACAATTCCTATAACATCCACAGAGACTTTCCAAACTTAATACAATTATATTTTTAAGAGTCAAACTAAAACGAAAGAATACGTCCTTGTTTTCAGAAAGGGTAAATAGTGAGTGAGTGAGTAAGTGGGTATCTTCCACTGGCTCGCTTGTCGACTCTCACCTGTGGAGCCAGAGACACCTACCCAATTTAGGGGAAGTCTTGTTTTCTTCAGGGTCACGTTCTCATTCATATTTAGCCACATTAGTTTGGAAATTTTTATGACGTTCGCCTCATTAGTTTGGCGATTATAAGACCTTATGTGCTATCTATTACTTTCTTTAGTTTCCTCCCAAGACATCCATCAAACTTTACAAAATATCCTCTTTCAGATAAATTTGTAAATTTTTCGGTAAAAAAAATCCCAGCCAAAGGCCGGTTCCTCCTATATTTCAGGCTCGTTTTCGCTCGCCAAGAAATAATCGACACCTACATGTAACTGGCACAAAATGTCTGAAATTCGCCAAACTAATGGAGCGAAGGTCTTAAACTGTCAAAACTAACAAGGCTAAACGTAAAGGAGCAGGGTGTCCATAAAACCTAAAGCTCCCCTGAAGTTAGTGAGTGACTCTATCAGCGACTATATCATCCATGGAGTATACACAACGACCCACCTCCAATTGTGAGCCTCCCGAATCACTGCTTCACGAGTCTCAGGTCACACACACATACAGTACATACTCTTCCCAGTACATTGCTTCAGTGACTCATTGAATCACCTGTCGACTATTAACTGTGGAGTACCAAATGATAGGGTCGCCAATATACAGTATATAATCTCTTAGTCACTAATTAACGAGTCCAATATCACACACACACACACACACAAACACTTTCTTTAAAATATATACTTTATGAGACTAAGTAAGCGACTATCAGTGAGTCACCTGTGGAATATCACATGCGGATTACAAAATATATATAAACACGAGCAAATACTTCACGGGTTAAAGGGTAATACTCACTGACTCAAACAATATCCTTCGCGTAACTAGCGGTGACTAAATGCAAGATAGGTAATACCCACTGACTCAAACAATACCCTTCGCGTAACTAGCGGTGACTAAATGCGAGACTTACCTGTCGACTATCACCTGTGGAGTTAACAAGAAGAAGAAGACCACCAGCCTCCATTAGAATCCCCTTATATATGAGTGTTCGCGAGTCACGGGGTCATCACACACACACCATTATCCCTTAGAGTGAGTATGAGTGAGAGTGAGTGAGTGAGTCCAGCTCCTGCAACACACACACACACACATACACACACAGACACCAGTTCGTGAGCGTGTCTACCCCCGTACTGGTGTCACCGAGCCGAGTCTAGCTAGCTTCAGCCCCACCTCCACCACCACCACCACCACCACCACCTCCTCCTCTTCCTTCTTCCTCCTCTTCTTTCTCCACCTGGTCAACTCTCTCTCTTTCTCTTCCTGTGTGTGTGTGTGCCCCGCCCCGCAACGCTCTGCAACTCGGCCCCGCCCCTACTCTCTCTCTCTCTCTCTCTTTCTCTCTCTCTCAATTAATCCTAGCTTCAACTGTTGCTCATCTAATTCAAAATACTCTTTTTGTCTTCCGCTCCCCCCCCCCCTTCTCTCTCTCTCTCTCTCTCTCGTTTTCTGAGAGTCTTGTTGCTATCCTTTTTCTGCTGCAAACGTTTGATGGAAGAGCTACGAGTAACCTCTGAGTGTTGTCTGCTGGAATTACTACTCTCTCTTCCTGACAAACACACACATACACACCTACACACTCCCTTCTCTCTCTCTCTCTCTCTCTCGCTTTCATATTTAGTATTTGCCTGTTTCTCATTGTATAGTTTCATTCAACTCTCTCCCTCTCTCGTCTCAGAATCTCTGCTCCTCTGCTTAACATGACCATATTGACATGTCCACACACACACACACACACACATAATATATATATATATATATATATATATATATATATATATATATATATATATATATTATTTTGTGTTTTCTCGTCTCCACTTTTCCCAATTTCAAATGTTGCTCATATAATTTAATTCACTCTATTTTTTCTTTCTAACATATCTCTCTCTCTCTCTCTCTCTCTCTCTCTCTCGTAATCACTACCCAAGAAAATTTATTATCAAACCTGGATGTAGGTGAACATCTGGCAACGTCCGATCATAAAATCTTAAGAATCAACGTTATAAGCAAATATTCCTCAGTAAAAACAACAGGAATGGTTTCGGACTTCAAAAACGCAAATTATGACGGACTTAAGGAATCGCTATCAAACATACACTCAAACCTCATAAATATAAACGAAGTAAATGAACTATGGGGACATTTTAAGTCTACAATTACAGAAGCGCATAAACAATTTGTACCCATGAAACCAAAACGTAGTACGAAATCAAGTATGCACCCTTGGTACAGTAGAGACATTGGCAAGGCAATAAGAAAAAGGAATCAACTCCACAAACTTGTAAAAAATAACACAAACACTGAAGTAATTAAAAACTTGTACAAAAATAGTAGAAGGGAAGTGAAAAAAATAATTAGGGCGAACAAACAAAATTACGAAATGACTATTGCCAGAGAAAGTGCCACAAACCCCAAAAAATTCTACAGTTACGTAAACAAAAATAAACAGATCAAAAAGAGAAGGCGACCGCTAATAGAAGATGGCCAGACAATAACAGGCGACACAAACACGGCAAATCTGCTCAACAAATATTTTGGCTCAGTTTTCACAGAAGAAATTATCGATCATACCCTTGAAAATAACACCTCAAACTCATGAGATAGGAGA
Organism: Paralithodes platypus; assembly: GCA_032716605.1. Classification (NCBI taxonomy): domain Eukaryota; kingdom Metazoa; phylum Arthropoda; class Malacostraca; order Decapoda; family Lithodidae; genus Paralithodes; species Paralithodes platypus. The sequence goes on from CM064498.1 coordinate 19,590,616, forward strand.
TTTCACCATCAGTGTTACCGAAGTACAAAGCAAATTGAGTAATTTAAATGTAAATAAGACCCCGGGACCCGACATGCTCCACCCGAAAATAATTAAGAATGTCAAGGACGAAATAGCAAAACCCCTGACACAACTATTTAACTTATCACTACTACAGGGGATTGTACCGAGTGATTGGAAAGATGCGAACATTACGCCGATATACAAGAAGGGTAGCAAGGCCAAAGCGAGTAATTACAGACCAATTAGCCTAACTTCAATTGTAGGAAAAATCATTAGAGATAAGATTGTAGATTACCTCGAATCAAACAACCTAATCAAAAATAGTCAACACGGCTTTAGATCAAATAAGTCATGCCTAACAAATTTGATTGAATTTTATAACAAACTATTCACATATAACGACATGACGAAATCACTAGATATAATCTTCTTGGACTTTCAAAACGCTTTCGACAAGGTGCCTCACCGAAAACTATTGGCTAAACTGGAGAGGATAGGTATCAAAGGTGAAATTCATTCTTGGATAAAAAATTGGCTTTCGGACAGAAGACAGAGAGGGGTGGTAAAAGGAGTGGAATCGGAGTGGGAGCCTGTCAGCTAGTGGAGTTCCACAGGGTTCAGTCCTTGGACCGGTCCTGTTTCTCATTTACATTAACGATATCGATGTAGGGGTAAACAACACCATTTCCAAATTCGCCGACGATACAAAAATAGGAAATACAGTCCTGAACGAAGATGATAGAAATGCGTTGCAATCTGATTTAAACAAGATATCAGAGTGGTCGAAAAAATGGCAGATGCCCTTCAATGTCGATAAATGTCAGGTGCTGCAGGTTGGTAGCAGAAATATGAAAAACAAATACGAAATGAATGGCAAACCAATAAAAACCGCAACGGTAGTAAAAGACCTAGGGGTACTAATATCTGAAAACCTAAAAACTTCCGACCAATGTATAGCAGCTGCAAACAAGGCAAACATAGCATACGGCTTTATTAAACGAAAATTTACATATAAACATGAAAACGTAATAGTGCCACTGTTCAAAAGTATGGTGAGGCCCCACCTTGAATATGGTGTGCAGTTCTGGTCACCTTATCTGATCAAGGACATTGTAAGACTCGAGTCAGTACAGCGTAGAGCGACGAAGATTGATACCCTCATTAAGAAATAAACCATATGAAGAAAGACTTAAACGATTGAACCTGTTCTCATTAAAAAAGAGGAGGTTGAGGGGTCAGCTTATTGAGTGCTTTAAGATACTAAAAGGTTTCGACAAAGTCGATGTAAATGCACTATTCACATTAAACAATACTAATCAAACTCGCGGAAATGGAATGAGATTAAAAACCAAAAAAGGCAGACCTAGATGTCACATAGAGTTTCTTCACCTACAGTGTGGCGACAGAGTGGAATAACTACCAGCGAGAGTGGTGGAGAGCGACACAATAAACGCCTTCAAGGGAAGGCTTGACCTCTATCTGCAGAGGGCTGGGGTGATATGAATGGAAAAAAAAAAAAAAAAAAAAAAAAAAATGTATGTATATGTATGTGTGTGCACTGTACAGTATGTATATATATACTGTATATATATGTGTGTATGTATGTATGTGTATATGTATGTGTATATAGATGTATATATATATATGTATATGTATGTATGTGTATGTGTGTATGTGTATATATGCATATATGCATATTATAGTTTGTAAGGCCAGACTGCCTAGTAAGGACCTTGAGGTCTGTGTGGTCTGTGTATCTATGTAGCTATGTAGCTCTCTCTCTCTCTGTTTTTTTAGCCGGAGGGAGTGCGGGGTGGAGAGAGAGAGCCTTCTACTTGGCTGTCCTATTCTTCTACTATAAACTGTTCCTGTATAGTGCGATTAAGGCCGGACCGCCTAGTAAGGACAGCAAGGCATGTGTGGTCTGAGTATATGTGTAACTCTGCGTAACTCTCTCTCGGTTTGCTGCCCTGTTGGTATAATACAATAGGTGCTTTGGGTCTGACGTCATATGTGCCTGTATTGTATAGCTGAACTCTCTCTCTCTCTCTCTCTCTCTTGCACACACACACACACACACACACACACACAATCAATTACTCTCATTTACTTTCCATCAAACCCCACCGTTATTATTCGAGATGCAGAGAATAATATTATGTACAGTGCTCGCTCTCGCTCTCTCTCTCCCTCTTTGTTTTTTGTTCTCTCTCTCTCTCTCTTGTTTTTCTCTTTTTGCTTTTTGTTTTCTCTCTCTCTCTCTCTCTCTCTCTCTCTCTCTCTCTCTCTCTCTCTCTCTCTCTCTCTCTCTCTCTCCCTAATACGCACCCACCCTGACCATCCCTTGGCACCTATTTATCCTAGCCTAATATAAGGTCTCCCTAGGCTCTCCGCAACCCAGATTCCTAGAGTCTTCCCTCTCTCTCTCTCTCTCTCTCTCTCTCTCTCTCTCTCTCTCTCTCTCTCAGATTGTCTGTCTGTTTGTTTGTCTCTCACTCACTCTCTCTTGTTTGTCTCACTCAATCTCACTCTCACTCTCTCTTGTTTGTTTCTCACTCTCTCTCTCTCTATCTTGTTTGTCTCTCACTCACTCTCTATCTCTCTTTCTCTCTCTCTTTCATTCTAAGTTTAGTTTTGTCCCTTTAGTTCAAAACACTCCATCTCTCTATGCTCTCTTTAAACTGTTCCCTCCCCCTCTTTTTCTAATAATAAATCTACATTCCGTCCATGTAATTCAAAACACTTCACCTCTCCATATTCTCTTTAAACTGTTCCCTCATCCCCTCTCTCTCTCTCTCCCCCTCCTTCTCTCGCTCTCTCGCGCGCTCTCTCTCTCTCTCTCTCTCTTTCTCTCTCATGAATGAATATTATTAAAAATAAATAGGTAAGTATTAAAGTAAGTGTAAATTCCAATACAGGCCTATATCATTCTATCCTATATAAACACTTTCCTTGTGGGCATTTCCTCACCCATTTGATATATATATACCGGTATATAATAATAATAATAATAGTAATAATAATAGTATAGGTATTTTTATCGTTCCCTGACACGTGTTCCTTTCTCCCGGCTGAGTGTTAAGCCGTAGTCACACGAGCCGTTTTGCGAGCAATTTTTACGGGCAATTATGGTCTGGCAGTTTAAAAAAATACACTTTATCAGAATTCAGCCGCCTAACATACTCTACCTTCAGTCTAGTTGCCGATACCAGTGCAAAAAAGTCCCGAAATATAACGACAAAAAACTTGCTCATGGAAAATTGACGGAAAAGTGTTCGTGTGACAGCGGCTTAAGAAGGGCTAATGCCTAGAAATACCGATAAAGACTTTGGCTGATTAAATCATAGCTAAAAATAATTCCTCTTTAGTGAAGTAAGAACACTCTCCTCCAATTGAAACATGAACGTTACTAATCAAGGACGAAATTGGCTCTATTACCAAATATATAACGTACATTTAGACATGCTTTGATCAGGGTAACCCTATCTGGTGCAACGTCTTGAAGGTTATTATGATATTTTGCTTAAATATTATTGAGGGTTTAAATTGTTTTTGCCATTTTCGAACAATGTATTTCATCGTTTACTCCATAGACATAGAATAAACGCCTCTCCAAACCCCCTTGCAAATTTAAAAACAAAACAAAAATCCCCCAAACCTCTTTCAAGATGAATTTGTACATTTTTCGGTAGTAGAATGTCTCAAATTGCAGGGTTGCTATCACTCGCCCGGGAAATATCGCATCTTATTGCGTTGAAGCATCCTATAATCGCCAAACTAATGAGGTGAAACGTCTTAAAATCTCCAAGCTAATGGAGTATATCAGGGAGGATCCAAATAGACCCACTCTGCACCAAATAGGTCTAAGTCTGTATTGGTATTTCTGGATTTTGACTCTTCTTGTACAATTGCGCTAATAAGTATTGTTCACATGTGTGGGGAGGTTCCTCTCACACCGCTCTCCTAGACAAAGTTGAAAGGAAGGCCTTTCGTATCATTAACTCCCGTCCACTCACCAACTCTCTGCAATCTCTCTCTCTCCGCCGCAATGTTGCATCTCTCTCGCTATTCTATCGCTACTATAATAATCAGTGTTCCTCAGAGCTATCCCAGTGCATACCACCTCCTTTACGTAGGGCACGTGGTACCCGTCTTGCAACTCAATCCCACCCCTACTCTGTGCAACTCTCCAACCCAAGAGTGAAACGTTACTCTCAAACTTTCTTCTACTCAACATCTGAGCTCTGGAACTCTCTCCCAGAATCAGTCTTTCCATCTTCCTATGACTTAAATTGCTTCAAACTCCGTGTGTTCAGGCATTTTGGCTCGAACGTCCCTTGATTTTGGCCCTGTCACTCTTTCAACTATGGGGGAGGCACTCGCTATAGGCAGTTATGCCTTTTGCCTCCCTCAATCACATAGAAAAAAAAAAAAAAAAAATGATGTCTCGGCACCAAGTATGTTTTGATCAATAATTGGTATCAGCAATATCTAAGCTTCATTTCTTAATACCGAGTGAAATATACAAACATGTTCCTACACTTACTCACCCTATTCAACATCTGACAGACATTAATACAGCACAGAGCAAGCCAAACGTAATGACAGCTGGTACATGACTTATTAGTGCGACCGTACTCAACCAGATATTGTTTACTCCAGCTATCTCTAGTCTATGAATGGCCTCTATGATTCTTACAGGCCCGCTTTCGCTCGCCAGGAAAGTATCGACACCTAAATGGCACGAAAGATATTAAAATTCAACAAAATGGGGCGAGAAGTGTTAAAATCGCCAAGCTAATGGACCAAATGTCTTAGAATCTGATAACGGACGGGCTCATAGATTTAATAACATCACTAATTTATAGCACAAGCAAACATTAATTCAAACAAACTAACACATATAGTATACAGTATATGTTGAACATTGTCATACTACAACAAATATAGTATACAGTATATGTTGAACATTGTCATACTACAACAAATATAGTATACAGTATATGTTGAACATTGTCATACTACAACACATATAGTATACAGTATATGTTGAACATTGTCATACTACAACACATAAAACAAACCATTACACCATAGCTACTGTAGAATAAACAAGTAGAATATATAAACTTTATGACAAATGTAAAATAGTAATAAGGGTTAAGTCAGATAGTTTGAAGCCTGTTAATTTATAATTGTATTGTTGGTCAGAATATAATTAATATTATTCGAAAACAAATAAATAAAGAAATATATAAACTAATATTTAATAAAATAATATGATCAGTAAATAACTAAAAACATATCTTTAAACCGCTTGACAGTATCTGAATTAAAGCGAATAGTATCAAAAGATACGCCTTAAGGATGCAAGAGTTAGAAAAGGTGAGATATATATAAATGTTTTCATATCATTAAATGTCAGGTGTGATGCGTTCCAGAATTATCCCCCCCCTCTCTCTCTCTCTCTCTCTCTCTCTCTCTCTCTCTCTCTCTCTCTCTCTCTCTCTCTCTCTCTCTCTCTCTCTCCAATAATCCCTACTTCAACTGTTGATCACTTACCGGTACTTCAACTCCTTCTGTCTTCCACTCCGACTTCTATTTAAAGGCTGACGTATTCTCTCTGTCTCTCTCCCCCTCACTCAGTAATATATATATATATATATATATATATATATATATATATATATATATATATATATATATATATACCGGTATATATATACAGTATATATATGTGTGTGTGTGTGTGTGTGTGTGTGTGTGTGTGTGTGTGTGTGTGTGTGTGTGTGTGTGTGTGTGTGTGTGTGTGGCGAAATTTAGATGTCTTAAGTGCAATATATATCTCATTGTAGCTCTACTGTATAACTTGTTCTCTCTCTCTCTCTCTCTCTCTCTCTTTCACACACACACAAACATCCGGTACCTTTCCTGCCTCTCACCTCTCTTGCCTGACTGTTTCCTCTTCCGTATCAAGTATCGCCCCTTGTTTTTCTCTCTACTAATCAAACTTTATAGTGTATGTTCTGAGCCCCCCGCCTCTCCAGCCCCTCCTCCCTCTCCCCCCCCCCTCTCTCTCTCTCTCTCTCTCTCTCTCTCTCTCTCTCTCTCTCTCTCTCTCTCAACTATAACCATATTTTGTTTATTTTGGCTCTCCTTTTGCTATTTCTTAAATTTTGTACATTTGTGTTAATCTTTAATTTATTGGTAACAGGTGGTAGTTAGAGTATGATTAATACGATGTGTGTGTGTGTGTGTGTCTTGATAGCGTAATGCATAAACACGCGGAATTTCGGTGTGAGTATCCTAGGTTCGAGTCCTTGGAGTGCCACATGTATTTGTTAATTTCATTAATTGAGTGTAGAAGTAAAGTTGGTTGGTGAAAAAAATATGAATAGGATCAAGAAAAGTGTGCTAATAATTCACACTTACTAGAATGGTTCATAAAGTGAGGAGAATTGTATTAAATTATTCATGAGCTGAACTGAATTGCATTAAAGGATTATTTGTTGACGCCTTTAGTATTTGAGGGCGTATATATTAATTATATTCTGGCTTTATTTTATGTGTATCAGTAAACGATTATATTTAGTTTAGGAAGAGAATTTGGAAGTTACAAGATTAATTGAAAAATAATTTAACCTCTTTGAATACAATCGACTGAATACATTTAGGACATAGTGATATGCTAAAGGGCCGAGTTTATAGTTAAGTATTGCTCAGATAAGTGTGAGTATTTTATGTTGTTGTTGTTGTTGTTCCCCAAGCTGCCTGGCCGAACAACCCCAAGGCCCCGAGCAAGGCCAAGGCTATAACCGAGCGCCCCCACAGAACCCTCCCTGCCGACCACAATAAAGCCTGGGTGACCGAAGCCACTCCATGGCGGGGAGCTGAGGAGGGTGCAGAAATGCCCGGGAAACCAAAGCCCCACACAGGGCCCTGTGCCCCTCAGCAAAAGTTGAGAGGCAAAGGAAAAATGTGACGCTTTGGCTTCCAATCTTGGTAGATTGGGAGGTCAATCCACGGAAGAGACGCCGTCACGTCTTGAGATCTAGAAAATATATAAGTAAAAGGAACAGTCAGAGTAAGCTATGGGTATGGCAGAGATCGCTCAGTTCTCACTCTGATAGACCAGCCCATCACCAAAGTATTTTATGTAGCATAACAGATATATTGCTGCTTTGTGATCGTTAACCTCTTCTGTACCGGTGATGTACTTTTCATTATATTCTGGCAACTACACACGATTTTGTTCAGCTTAGGAAGGACGTATACCCAATAAAAGGCTACAGACTATCTCAACAAATCCTTTTAGCTACCATATATCCTTCCTAAGCCTCATCAAATCGTCTAAATGTAGCTGAAATTAAATACAGTAGACGTCGCCGGTACAGAAGGGGTTAAAATGATATAATGCTGAGTAGTAAAGGTGGTATAGACATGAGCTTATTGTATATAGACGTGATTATATATTTGACGTTGAAATAATAAATCAAAACATACGGAGGGGAGCATTTTATATATATTGTGTCTATGAGTGTTATGTTATGAGTAAAACCCTCCGTCTCATATGGTGCTCATACCAATACTACGCAGTGCTGTGGGGATAAAAACTAGGTGCTGCAGGGGAGAGGGATTATCTTGTTCCTTAATACATATATATACAGTATATTTTGTGCTACAGAGCCGGAGTTACGCTTTTTAAGAACTATATTACCCTGGTGAATCCCGACCCACTGATTAACGAAATGTGTAAACATAAACGCCAATCTTTAGGAAACTGTAGGATAAGGTTTATGTTTCATCAATTATTTCCATACTGTTTGTTCAACATTGTATAGATAACGCCAGTCCAACACGACCCATAGACATAGTTACATTTTGTAATACCAAGGATAATATATTGCGTGTTTGAGAAGGGCATGTCGTGCTAAACGTACAATAGATTATGCGAGTAATATCTCATACAAATAAGCGTATATTTGAATTGCCAATGAAGTTTCTGCCACTACGTTTAGGCGAGAGTGATATTCTGAGAACTGCTCTACGACAATGTATGCTTGTTTGGACAATTAGGTAATGTTTCAATTATTCAATATTACACGTTCGACATGAGCTAAGTATTGCGTTGTATTCCATTCTACAAAGGAAAATGAGATGTGTTACGCTACACAAGTTGCGTAGGAAAGTTCACGATATAATTTGAATCCATTTTGTATGAAGACAAAGTTTACATGCTATTTCATCTACCAATTGGTGATTTTATGCAGCTTAGGAAGGACGCTTCGTAGTCAAAGGGTTAAGGGTATTGCGATAACATTACTTTTATACTTATATACCAGTTATATGTTTTCTACATTATACATTAACTTAATTAAGAAGGTAATGTCACAATATATATAAATGTATTCTTTCAAATATTTGACAACTTTGCTTCATTAATCCATTCAGCACGATGATGCCTTGTTCAATTTGTTCTGACTATCATTAGCAGATTATACTCAATTTAGGAAGAACATATCAGGGGTGTTAAACGCGATATATCAAACCCCTTTGATTCCTATAGAGAGTATTCCTAAGCTGCATTAAATAGTCTACGGATAGCCAGAATATAATTACATTGACGGGATCGTATTGAAGGGGTTAAACGTATCGCCATACAATATTTTTTCAGCCAAGATTCAGCTTCCATTATTAAAAGGGTTATGTGCACGTCCCGGTACGTCTGGCAGATAATGGAATACTAAGAGTAAGGTTGTCAAGGCTAAGGGGACAGTGCTGTTTGTTTGGTCTATTAATTCATTTATTCATATATTTGTTTAGTTTCCTCCATCAAGCTTAGAAAAACACCCTCTAGACCTCCTCTTCAAGATAGATTTGTACATTTTTCGGTAGAAAAATGTCCCGGCCAAAGGCCGATTCCTCCTAAAATTACAGGCTCGCTATTGCTCGCCAGGAACAAATCGACACCTAAATGGCACGAAGGGTCCTAATATTGTCAAATAAATGGGGTGAAAGGTCCTAAAATCCCCAAACTAATGAAACCAACGTCTTAAAATCTCAAAAACTAGTGGGGCTAAACATTAGGGAGAAGGGGTTCCAGAAAAACGGTCTGTGTCCGCTTAAGTGAGTAGAATGCATTGTAATGTTTTAACGGTATTCAACCCGGGGATGGTCTATCTAGGTGTCCTCTGGTTCGCCCAATTAGTTAGGCGATTTACTTTGGTGAAAAACCAACTTTCGGCCGGGACATTTTTCCACCAAAACAAATTTAGCTTGGACAAGAGTTTGGGGAATTTTATTAAGCATGAAAAGGGCCTGTTATGTTTGGCTTGAAGGGAATCTAAGAGACAAACTAATAACAATGCACACAAATATAAACCCTCAATCACAATTACAAAATCACTACAATAACCCCCCCAAGACGTCGACTGAGCTAGTGTTTCTATAAAGGAAGGTTGTGGTAGTAAAAATAGCAGACTGCCTTGTAATGTTTTAAGAGCCTCATACGTCTTCTACCAGCTGAAACCAACACGCCTCAGATTTAAAGCAGAGGTAACCAAATCATGTACAGTTGCGCTCAATACTTCCTATACATTGTGACGGATTATATTCTGGGTTTAAATAGACGATTTTATGCAGCTTAGGAAGGATCCCTCTGAATCAAAGAGGTAACAAAGTATGTCAATTAATCCTCTGACTTCCAAACTCTTGAACTTCACTCGTCACGGGCAGTTTTGCCATTTGTCTCCCTCATCCACATTTAGAAAAATAAGTAAATAAATAAATAAATAAATACAACAAAATAAATAACAGTGGCCAAAGGTAACACACAACTTGATAAACATAGTCCAATATATACTTCTTCCCTGGTGACCAACGTACTCTAAAAATCTCCAACATTCCACAATTTAACAATAACTCCTTCAGCACCATGACGCCTTTTTACCTTTGATTCTGGCTAAAACTAGACGATTTTGTGCAGCTTAAGAGAGATCTGTCATTAAGAGGGTTTTATGGAGATCTTATGTATTCATTTGAGTCGTAGAGGTAGATTATACATTGAAGAAACTCGTCTAATGGTAGCCAGAACATGATGAAAATGACGTAATTTATGATGCAGTCCAGTTCGGTGTACCAGAAACTATAACTATACAACTCAAATATAACAGCCAATAATTGAAGAAAATTAATGGACAAGGGGTAAATAAACTCGAAAACAAAAAGAAAATTATGGAAGAATATGGAAAAAAAGGCCGCGAAAATAAATAAATGGATAAGTGGCAATTGAACTTGAAAAAAAAAAAGAAAAAAAGAAAAAAAGGATGCAAGAAGGAAACGCCCCCCCCCCCCATTAGGGGCTATGTGCTGCACTGAAGAAAATAAATAGATTAGTGGTAAATAAACTCGAAAAATAACAAGAAAAAGTAAATGCATGAATATGGAAATGAGTCCCCCCTCCCCGGTCCTAAAGGGCTATGTGTGCTGCACTGCGGAGGACACAGCGCACTTTCTCCTGCAAATGTGTGTGTTGAAGAGAGTAGCTGGCAGAGTGTGTGCCTTTGTGTCACCTGGGACGGGTGTTTTCAGAGAGAAAGAAAGAAAGAAAGAAAAAAAGGAAGGAAGAAAGAGAGAGAGAGAGAGATGAATTTGTCAGTTTACATTGAGACATTGGAAACAGATAGAGTTAAATTCGTAATTATTTCAAAAGACCTTCGGTCTCCTTCAGATAAATAATCTAAATGTTTTTTCTATGACGACCCATTATTCAACCAAAGTTAATATCAGACTTAATTGAAACGCCATGCGCATCAACGTATCACATTTAGAATGTGTACAATCGAGGATATTAACCCCTTGAGTACCAGCGACGTGTGTTGTATATTATTCTAGCTATAATTAAGACGATATTATGCAGCATAGGAAGGATCTGTGCTAGTTAAAAGGGTTAGTTGAGATAGTTTGAAGCCTTATTATTGCTAGAGGTCCTTCCTAAGCTCAATACAATCGTCTAATAGATACCAGAATAGGATTAAAAGGACGTCCCTGGTACTGAATGGGTTAACACCGTCCATTCACCGTAATGTGACACCAGCAAATACCGTCCCGGTGTTGCTCCAGGTCTTACATTTTGATATGACTAAAAAAAGATACATTTTTAAATATTGGAACTTCGAATTCTTGAAATTATATTAACTGAACAGAACTGTAAACTACAAACTAATACTAAACTCACATCATGGTGTATTCTGTGTCTTAATATATAATACTAAACTCACATCATGATGTATTCTGTGTCTTAATATATAATACTAAACTCACATCATGGTGTGTATTCTGTGTCTTAATATATAATTCCTCGATCAATTTGGTTGTACGATGCTGATATGAGTTGCTGTTTGGATTACTAATGATCACCAACAGGAATTATTACATCGGATCAAAATGTGAAACTACCAGACTCTGCTATTGGTCAAGTTAACTATACTGTAGGTAACTTGACCAATAGCAGAGTCTGGTAGTTAACTATACTGTAGGTGGCGGGTGCCCAACCCCGAAAAGGGTTGAAATAGGGGAGCTATCCCCCCGCCAAAGGCGGCTTTCTAGGGCCTTTCCTAGCTGATGCTGAGAGGATTGGGTTCTAGTCATGTGGTGATGGGCTGGTCTATCAGAGTGAGAACTGAGCATCTCTGCCATACCCATAGCTTACTCTGACTGTTCCTTTTACTTATATATTTTCTAGATCTCAAGTGACGGCGTCTCTAACGTGGATTGACCTCCCAATCTACCAAGATTGGAAGCCAAAGCGTCACATTTTTCCCTTGCCCCTCAACTTTCTCTTCATAATTGCTGAGGGGCACAGGGCCCTGGGTGGGGCTTTGGTTTCCCGGGCGTTTCCGCACCCTCCTCAAGCTCCCCGCCATGGAGTGGCTTCGGTCACCCCTTTATTGTGGTCGGCGGGGAGGGTTCTGTGGGGGCACTCGGTTATGGCCTTGGCCTTGCTCGGGGCCTTGGGGCTGTTCGGCCAGGCAGCTTGGGGAACAACAACAACAACAACAACTATACTGTAGGTCTACACCAATATATATTATCTCCCTCTTTAACTCTCACTCTCATTCTTACACTCACACACTCACTTTCTCACTCTCTCTCTCTTTCGGTTTGTATTTTCTTTGGTTAGAATCTGGGTTGGATACTAACCAAATGGTATTCTGAATGCCTGGTTAACTTGCTAACTGATTTAATAATTACTGACTGAATGAATAAATAAATAAATAAATATATATAAGAAAATATAAACAAAAAAATGTTCACCCATTACTTCCTTAACTATTAACTAATTGCATAATATTTTCCGGGGCTTATATTACCGGCTCATTTGAACCATTGATCCACCAAAAATGAGACTCCCGAGGTATTGTTTGGCCCATGAAAAGAAAGAAGAAACGGATTTTTTGGAGGTTTATGAATAATTTGTAAGCCTCTTAATTTGTTTACCTGGCGGAGATCAATGCTTTGGAGGGCATAGATAACCACATTCTATCTATCTATCTATCAATCAATCAGTTTGTCTATCTAACAGTTAGCTTACTATTGATTATATATATATTAATCTAGGTATCCATCAATGTTATATCAATAAATGTATTTATGTAAATATGTATGTAACTCAGTTAATATATCTATAAACATTATTCCGCTATTTTTTTTCTCAATCCTTCGAATTCGTATATTATATCAATTACAATATAATAAATTTACACTACTACTACTATCACTACTACTACTACTAATAATACTACTACTACTATTATTAATAATAATAATAACAATCATTATAATTACATTAATAATAATAATTAAAACTGTTGACGATTCTAGCATTAATTATGGCCAGTAGCATTTCGACCGCTCTGCCAAAATAATCACCCAAATAAAGTTATAATTACTGAACACATTAAGGAAAAAAAAAGTATAGACCGTCTACTTCAGCGAGGGAATAATGTTGCATATTTGGGAAAATTAAAAGGTTGAATAACATCAAAGGGTATTTTTAATTACCTTGATGGAGTGAATAATCCATTACAGCTAACAAAGGATCTTTCAATTAATAAGATAAATTCGCAAACACTTATTGATAAAGAGAGAGAGAGAGAGAGAGAGTGAGTGTGTATGTGAGAGTGCGTGCGTGTGTGCTTTTTTTCTTCTTTCTATATTCCAATTTTTTTTTTTTTTTTTTTTTTTTTTTTTCTATGTGATTGAGGGAGGCAAAAGGCATAACTGCCTATAGCGAGTGCCTCCCCCATAGTTGAAAGAGTGACAGGGCCAAAATCAAGGGACGTTCGAGTCAAAATGCCTGGACACACGGAGTTTGAAGCAATTTAAGTCATAGGAAGAGGGAAAGACTGATTCTGGGAGAGAGTTCCAGAGCTCAGATGTTGAGTAGAAGAAAGTTTGAGAGTAACGTTTCACTCTTGGGTTGGAGAGTTGCACAGAGTAGGGGTGGGATTGATTTGCAAGACGGGTACCACGTGTCCTACGTAAAGGAGGTGGTATGCACTGGGATAGCGCTGAGGAACACTGATTATTATAGTAGCGATAGAATAGCGAGAGAGATGCAACATTGCGGCGGAGAGAGAGATTGCAGAGAGTTGGTGAGTGGACGGGAGTTAATGATACGAAAGGCCTTCCTTTCAACTTTGTCTAGGAGAGCGTGTGAGAGGAACCTCCCCACACATGTGAACAATACTCAATACAAGGGCGCACTATGCCCCCTGTACAGAGCAAGAAGCTGTGCAGGGGAAAAGAACCCCCTAAGCGGTTGAGCACAACCCAGCTTCTGGGAGGCTGCCTTAGCAAGACTGGTAATATGGTCCTTCCAAATGAGAGCAGAAGAAAAAGAGACACCAAGAATATTGAGAGAAGATGAAGTGTTGATTTTTGTATTGTTGAAGAATAAGGGATAGTCCGCTGGGGGATCCGACCGGGTAGATAGATGGAGAAATTGGGTTTTGGAAGCATTAAAGTTAACAAGGTTTTCTCTGCCCCAATTGGAATAGTATTTTAGATCAGAATTTAAGAGTTCTATGCCTTCCTTACGTTTGTCGTTGAGGGATTGCTGGCTGGGGCGTTTTGAAAAACTAATGGAGTAGTCTAAGGTTGAGGTCGTCTGCGTATGAATGGATGGGAATTAAGGTACAGTTTAAGGAGATCATTTATAAAAATTAGAAAGAGAATAGGAGATAGGACAGAGCCCTGAGGAACACCGGAGTTTATAGGGTGAGGAATTGAACAATGGCCGTCCACAACCGCAGCTATGGAACGGCCGGAAAGGAAATTAGAGACAAAGGCACAGATGGAGGGATAGAAACCGAAGGAGGGTAGTTTAGAAATTAAAGATTTATGCCAGACTCTATCGAAGGCTTTCGATATGTCTAGTGCAATAGAAAAATTACTCCCTCTCGGGCATAGACTGAGAGCCTGTACATTCAACCGTATATTGAACGTCGAAGCCGTGTTTGTGTGTACTGTATATGTGTGTATCATGTGTATATGTGTGTATATTAACGAAAACTAACAGGTGGTACTGGAAATCAACTTCAAAGTGCTATAATATGATAATGCATAGAGAAATACTGAATACACCGGAACAATTTAAGCCTCGTGTGAAGCCCTGACTGACACGGAGGGGAACGAGTATGGTAATTTGCAAGTAGACCGCCAAAAGGAAGGAAGGAATGAAGGAAAGAAGTAAGTAAGTAAGGAACTCTATTTCTGATTGCTAAACGGCAACCCCCGTGTCCACAGGATAGCCAGAGGGTTTATTTGCTAGTCGGATGTGCTCTCGTTTTTTTCGTTATTTTGTCGGTATGTGTCTGCATGCCTACTTTTGTTCCTGGCTTTCAATATGTGCCTCTCTGCTTGTCTATATGTCTTCCTCCCTGCCTATATGTCTGCATCTCTTGTCTGTTTCTGCATGCATGCCTGTCTCTAAGTCTGTTTGTGTATGTCTGCATGTCTATCTGCCTATAGGTCTGTATCTCTGCCTGTGTCTGTCTCTTTGTCTGTTTCTATATGCTAACCTGCGTCTGTGTCTGTTGAGAGGTAGGTTTGAGTATGTACCCCTGCCACCCTCTTTGCCTATATGTCGGTGTCTCTGTCTGTGTGTGTAGCCTATCCCTGCCTGCCTCTCTGCCTATATGTCTGTCCTATATATCCTATATATCTTTCTCTCTAACTGTGCCTGTCTCTTTGTCTGTTTCTATATACTTGCCTGCCTCTCTGCCTGTTATGTCTCTCTGTGTTTGTAGACCTTTTTCCGTCCCTGCCTCTTTTTTTTCTTTTTTCTATGTGAGTGAGGCAAAAGGCAGAACTGCCTGTAGCGAGTGCCTCCCTCAGAGTTGAAAGAGTGACAGGGCCAAAATCAAGGGACGTTCGAGCCAAAATGCCTGGACACACGGAGTTTGAAGCAATTTAAGTCATAGGAAGAGGGAACGACTGATTCTGGGAGAGAATTCCAGAGCTCAGCTGTTGAATAGAAGAAAGTCTGAGAGTAACGTTTCACTCATGGGTTGGAGAGTTGCACAGAGTAGGGGTGGGGTTGTGTTGCAAGACGGGTACCACGTGCCCTACGTAGAGTAGGTGGTATACACTGGAAGAGCTCTGAGGAATACTGATTATTATAGTAGCGCTAGAATAGGGAGAGAGATGCAACATTGCAGCGGAGAGAGAGATTGCAGAGAGTTGGTGAGTGGATGGGAGTTAATGATACGAAAGGCCTTCCTTTCTACTTTGTCTAGGAGTGCGGTGTAAGAGGATACTTCCCACATATGTGAACAATACTCAATACAAGGACGCACCGTGCCCCTGTACAGAGCAAAAAGCTGCACAGGGGTAAAGAACCCCTTGAGGCGGTTGAGGACACCCAGCTTCTGGAAGGCTGCCTTAGCAAGATCGGTAATATGGTCCTTCCAAGTGAGAGCAGAAGAAAAAGAAACACCAAGAATATTGAGAGAAGATGAAGGATTGATATTTGTATTGTTGAAGAATAAGGGATAGTCCGCTGGGAGTTCCGGATGGGTAGATAAATGGAGGAATTGGGTTTTGGAAGCATTAAAGGCAACAAGGTTTTCTCTACCCCAATTGGAAATAGTAGCTAGATCAGAAGATAAGTGTTCTATGGCTTCATTACGTTTGTCTTAGAGGGATTGCTGGCTGGGGCGTTCTGGAAAACTAATTGAGTTGTGTAAGGTAGAGACGTCTGCGTATGAATGGATAGGACTGGAGGTAGAGTTGAGAAGATCATTTATGAAAATTAGAAAGAGAATAGGAGATAGGACAGAGCCCTGAGGAACACCGGAGTTGATAGGATGAGGAAGTGAGCGATGGTCGTCCACAACTGCAGCTATGGAACGGCCGGAAAGGAAATTAGAGACAAAGGCACAGATGGAGGGATAGAAACTGAAGGAGGGTAGTTTAGAAATTAAAGGTTTGTGCCAGACTCTATCGAAGGCCTTCGATATGTCTAGTACAATAGAAAAGGTCTCACCAAAGTCCCGAAAGGAGGATGACCAAGAGTTAGTAAGATATGAAAGAAGACCACCAGTAGAGCGGCCCTTGAGGAAGCCATACTGGCGATCTGAGGGTAGATTATGGGAAGAGAAATGCTTAAGAAATTTGGAAGCAAGAACAGTTTCAAAAACTTTAGAGATACAAGAGATGAGAGCAATTGGAAGATAGTTGGAGGGTTGAGAGCGGTCACCCTTCTTTGGGACAGGTTGAATGAGAGCAAACTTCCAGCATGAAGGGAAGACGTTAGAGGAGAGACAGAGACGAAAGAGAGAAAGATGCAGATGTACTGTAGGGAGGAAACTAAAAAACAAAAAATACAAAATCAATAATAGTGATAAATAAATGCACAATTAAATAAAAATCTCCCCTTAAAGGGAAAAGGCTTTGTAATTGCCAATTCTTTGATCTGGTTCAGTTCAGGAAGGTTAAGAAAATAAGAGAGAGGGTCGGATGAAAGACAACTGTAGAGAGCTTTGAAATTAGACCTATACCGGTACATCCTAGGGTTTTCGATACAGTGTAAATATTGGTTGAACGGAGGAGGGAAGAATGGGAGAAAGTTGTTGAAAAAAAAAAAATATATATATACTTTGTAATATATATATATATATATATATATATATATATATATATATATATATATATATATACTAATAAATAAATAATAAAAACCCCGATATATTCAACCATTTTCGTATTCTATGACGCAACCTTTCAATATATTCTGGCTGATATTAAACAATATTCTTAAGATTAGAAAGAATCTGTGGGAGCAAATACAATAATTGAGATTCTATTCACTCTTTTGATTGATAGAGGTTCCTCCAAAGCTATATAAAACCGTGTAATGACAGCCAGAATAAAATACATAACAGCTTCATACAACTAAAAAGACTATGCCGTATTTTGACAGTTTGTTCTGGCTATAATTAGAAGACTTTATACAACTTAGGAAGGATCTGAGGGAATAATAATAAGTCAAACATATTGAATTAACCGTCTGTCTCTCTTAATCTCAATAAAATCGTCTAATAATAGCCAGAAAACATAACAGAAATGCGTCATCGTATCTTAATTAAAATGTAAAACTTACAAACTAAACAAACCAAAACTGGGACAAAGACAATATAAAGGCAAAATGACTGATCAAAATCGCTGTGTGGAAACAACGATTACTAAAATTAAAAAAAATAAATAAATAAAAGAACACAATCCACCACATACAGTAGGCCCATAGGGTGTACATCACTATATGAGCAAGTCAATCTGGTTCCCAAGCAAACTGATCGCACACATAACAATGCACCATCGTCATGTTCAAAGAATTAGACAATTTTGGAAGGGTAAACCCCTTCGGTACCGGCGACGACCTTCTAACTTTATTCTGGCTACTATTAGACGATTTGAATAAGTTTAAAAGGTCTTCCAGCAATAAACAGGCTTTGAAGTATCTCCCCTTATCCTCTTTATTACCACAGATCCTTCTTAAACTGCACAAAATCGTCTATATATAGCTAAAACATAATTCAAAAGACGTCGTCGGTAAAGAAATGGGTTATGGGGAGGTGAAACATGGAAGAAGATTGATAGGAAGAGCAGCTTTCCCCCTCCATTGAATCCACAACCGCTCAAAACTAATCATTACAAATAACTCACAAATATATGTATCTTAACCCTTTTAGGATTTGCACGCATTATGTTATTTTGTTCTGGCTAGCATTATATGATTTTAATAAATTTATGAAATATGAGGGAGCCAGTGAGTTAATTGGTATCGAAATTACCCCTTTGAGTGCTACAGGTTCTTCCTAAGCTAAATATAATAATCTAAAGCTAGCATGAATGCTATAAAAATGCGTTCTCAAATCCTGAAGGGGTTAATATCACTATAGTCCGTTCATTCTAGGTTGGGCAGAAATCGTAACCCCTAACCTCATAACTCAAAAAGGAGTATTCGAGATAATATGTCTACCACATAAGAAGACTTGGCTAGGGAATAGGTCTTTACATTGACAGCTCATTTGCTCTGGCCCTTTTTGAGTTACAGACGTTAGAGGTTACGATTGCTGCCCAACCTAGAATGAACGGACTATAGCTTTCCATATCCCTCTGGCCTCTGAGCTAAAAATATA
>CM064498.1:19609422-19675445 GCA_032716605.1 Paralithodes platypus
CCACTCACCAGGAAAATATTGACACCTGGATGGGGATAAACGTCTTAAAACAGTAGGCTAAATGGGGCCGAATGGATAAAAGCCAAAGAGAGAGGGAGAGAAAGAGAAACAAACAGCGAGGTGGGCTCCCTTAATAATTTAATTCTGGTACCGAGTTAAGGTATTGACTCAGTTTTATCCATAGCAGTCCATTAGTTATTGAGAAAGAAGTCATATGTTTACAGACAGACAGACGCGCACACGTAACTGTATACCGATCACATAATCTACTGCAAATGTTGATGTGCCTCAGTGCAACATAAGGGCGGGAACACAGATTCGACCATGTCCAATTACGGTAATAGGCAGCACCAGCATCAGAGGGGTCATACTAGAGTTAGGGGAGCCCACCTCGCTTTTTTTCTCTTCCTCTCCCTCTCTCTTTGGCTTGTATCCATTCGGCCCCATTCAGCCTACTGTTTTAAGACGTTTACCAGCATATATACTGTATATATATATTTGTGTACAGCAAGCTAAATTTGTAAATTTTTCGATAGAAAAATGTCCCCGGCGAAGCCGGATTTCTCCATACAATGCTGGCTCGCTATCGCTCGCCAGGAAAAAATCGACATCTGGATGGGGATAAAAGTCTTAAAACAGTTGGCTGAATGGGGCTGAATGGATACAAGCCAGAGAAAGAGAGAAAAGGAGAGAGAGATAAAAAAAAACACAGGTGACCCCCCCCCCCCCCCGTTAACAATGTCAGACTACATTCTAAGTTAGCCAGGGTTTCTAAGTTAGTATATACGGTAAGTAAGTCAGCTTCTCAGTTAGTAATCCAACCAACCATTCAGCCAATCAATCATGCACTTAATCAGGCAATCCATCAGCAACATGAAATGACAGACAAATAAAATCTTAAATAGATAACATAGATAGATTGGTGAATATGGAAGATCTAAATAAGCAAAACTTTAATTAATTCCCTACTGCAGAATACAAAACACCTGCATATTCAAATATATGACATTTTCAATATAAACAATAACAAAGTTTACTTGAATGAAAAAACTGAAAATTTATTGAAAAGAACATATCTGGTGACACACGAATAAGGTTAGTGGCGTATTTACTCACAATACCCGAGTCACATACAGAAAAAAACTGTATTCGAGTCTATTACCTGAACAAGTGTACATCTATTATACGTATGTAAGACCACACTTGACCCTACCAAGAATTCACCGGAGACCTCTGGTGGACGCTTCGGAAGTAGCGCCAGAGCTACGACTATCGACATCAACAATACCCAACACCTAGGTTACACACAGTTTATCTCGATTTTTTGTGCTTCTACATGTTTTTATTTTACATTATACGGCTACACTATGTGCTTATATAGTATAGTAATAAAGGGAACGTCCATATGCAGCTGATAATGACTACAAACATAATTATAAGCTGATTAATGATTATAACAAAATAGGCGCGAAAATATGTGCTGACTTTGTATTATATAAAAGTTATTTATGAATGTGGTTAATTTTAAATATATAAAACAACAGTATGCATAGACCAAAGTATGTGTCAGCTACATAAATCTCGACTAACTGCTTATAATAAAGAATTGTGGAAGGAGGGGGAGGGTGTATAGGTCCGCGATGTTGCCAATTTCCCACAATGCACCGCGGTAAACATTGCGTTCAGCGCCTCTATCGGCCACTGTAGTCATTTATTGGTAGGGAGAATTGATCCATATAATCTATACCATTTATTGCCAATTAGGTAAATTGTTCATTTTGAAATTGATTGGTAAAAAAGTTCCAAGGCAATATATCTTACATCTGTATGCTAATATAAGAAAATACAAAACAATGCTTAACAATAAGTTACTCACGTTTGGGGGAGTGAATCAGTAGTGGTGGCACTTACATATTCTGAAATAAAATACAAAAAGAAAGCAATTAGAATTGTTAATAACTCAATATATGCAATTGTATTTTCCTATTACGTTAGCGAACATATGTAGCCACCCTTTATAATAAATATGTTGTTGAACTGATTTAATTTGTGCCACTTATCGGCATAACTGGTAGTTGTACAGCCCATATTGTACATGGTCAACAGTTGTATCTCACTTCTACAACCTGTATGTGATTTAACCTGTTTTCTTATACATGTAAAATAGTATACGATATAGGAGGTACTTTACCAGTAGGCGTACACACTGGTTCCTCATCAGGCGTATTAAGGGGGCCCACCTCGTTTATTGTTCTCTGTCTCTGGGTTGTATCCATTCGGCCCCATTCAGCCTACTGTTTTAAGACGTTTATCCCCATCCAGGTGTCGATTTTTTAATGGCGAGCGGTAGCGAGCCAGCATATATTTTGTGTAAATTTTTTTTACAGCAGGCTAAATTTGTACATTTTTCGATAGAACAATGTCTCCGGCAAAGCCGGATTTTTCCATACAATGCTGGCTCGCTATCGCTCGCCAGGAAGAAATCGAAACTTGGATCGGGATAAACATCTTAAAACAGTTGGCTGAATGGGGCCGAATGGATATAAGCCAGAGAAAGAGAGAAAAGGAGGGGAAAAAAGCCGGTTGCCCCCCTCAAACGAGTGTGCTGATGGTAGAGAAGCAGGTGTGCTGTTGACTCTGGTACTATAGGTGTATACCAAGTGCTTCATCAGTTGACGAGGTAACATGTTTCTTGTTAGGCATACTAAGCAAGGGTAGAGAAGCAGGCGTACAAGCAACTCAGGCGCTAGTCATACTAAGGACTTTACCAGTAGGCATACTAACTAGTTCATCGTTAGGGGTACTAAACGAGAGTGCGGGTGGTGGTAGAGAAGCAGGTGTACTAGCAACTCAGGCGCTAGTCATACTAAGGACTTTACCAGTAGGCATACTAACTAGTTCATCGCTAGGGGTACTAAACGAGAGTGCGGGTGGTGGTAGAGAAGCAGGTGTACAAGCAACTCAGGCGCTAGTCATACTAAGGACTTTACCAGTAGGCATACTAACTAGTTCATCGTTAGGGGTACTAAATGAGAGTGCGGGTGGTGGTAGAGAAGCAGGCGTACAAGCAACTCAGGCGCTAGTCGTACTAAGGACTTTACCAGTAGGCATACTAACTAGTTCATCGTTAGGGGTACTAAACGAGAGTGCGGGTGGTGGTGGTAGAGAAGCAGGCGTACAAGCAACTCAGGCGCTAGTCATACTAAGGACTTTACCAGTAGGCATACTAACTAGTTCATCGTTAGGGGTACTAAACGAGAGTGCGGGTGGTGGTAGAGAAGCAGGCGTACAAGCAACTCTGGCGCTAGTCATACTAAGGACTTTACCAGTAGGCATACTAACTAGTTCATCGTTAGGGGTACTAAACGAGAGTGCGGGTGGTGGTAGAGAAGCAGGTGTACTAGCAACTCAGGCGCTAGTCATACTAAGGACTTTACCAGTAGGCATACTAACTAGTTCATCGCTAGGGGTACTAAACGAGAGTGCGGGTGGTGGTAGAGAAGCAGGTGTACAAGCAACTCAGGCGCTAGTCATACTAAGGACTTTACCAGTAGGCATACTAAATAGTTCATTGTTAGGGGTACTAAATGAGAGTGCGGGTGGTGGTAGAGAAGCAGGCGTACAAGCAACTCAGGCGCTAGTAGTACTAAGGACTTTACCAGTAGGCATATTAACTAGTTCATCGTTAGGGGTACTAAACGAGAGTGCGGGTGGTGGTAGAAAAGCAGGCGTACAAGTAACTCAGGCGCTAGTCGTACTAAGGACTTTACCAGTAGGCATATTAACTAGTTCATCGTTAGGGGTACTAAACGAGAGTGCGGGTAGTGGTAGAGAAGCAGGCGTACAAGCAACTCAGGCGCTAGTCGTACTAAGGACTTTACCAGTAGGCATATTAACTAGTTCATCGTTAGGGGTACTAAACGAGAGTGCGGGTGGTGGTAGAGAAGCAGGCGTACAAGCAACTCAGGCGCTAGTCGTACTAAGGGCTTTACCAGTAGGCATATTAACTAGTTCATCGTTAGGGGTACTAAACGAGAGTGCGGGTGGTGGTAGAGAAGCAGGCGTACAAGCAACTCAGGCGCTAGTCGTACTAAGGACTTTACCAGTAGGCATATTAACTAGTTCATCGTTAGGGGTACTAAACGAGAGTGCGGGTGGTGGTAGAGAAGCAGGCGTACAAGCAACTCAGGCGCTAGTCGTACTAAGGACTTTACCAGTAGGCATATTAACTAGTTCATCGTTAGGGGTACTAAACGAGAGTGCGGGTGGTGGTAGAGAGCAGGCGTACAAGCAACTCAGGCGCTAGTCGTACTAAGGACTTTACCAGTAGGCATATTAACTAGTTCATCGTTAGGGGTACTAAACGAGAGTGCGGGTGGTGGTAGAGAAGCAGGCGTACAAGCAACTCAGGCGCTAGTCGTACTAAGGACTTTACCAGTAGGCATATTAACTAGTTCATCGTTAGGGGTACTAAACGAGAGTGCGGGTGGTGGTAGAAAAGCAGGCGTACAAGCAACTCAGGCGCTAGTCGTACTAAGGACTTTACCAGTAGGCATATTAACTAGTTCATCGTTAGGGGTACTAAACGAGAGTGCGGGTGGTGGTAGAAAAGCAGGCGTACAAGCAACTCAGGCGCTAGTCGTACTAAGGACTTTACCAGTAGGCATATTAACTAGTTCATCGTTAGGGGTACTAAACGAGAGTGCGGGTGGTGGTAGAAAAGCAGGCGTACAAGCAACTCAGGCGCTAGTCGTACTAAGGACTTTATCAGTAGGCATATTAACTAGTTCATCATTAGGGGTACTAAACGAGAGTGCGGGTGGTGGTAGAGAAGCAGGTGTACTAGCAACTCTGGCGCTTGGCGTACTAAGTACTCGACCAATAGGCGCACTACCTGGTCCCTCATTAGGCGTACTAAATGAGTGTAGAGAAGCAGATGTACTGTTGACTCCTGCACTAGGCATATGAAGTCCTTTACCAGTAGGCATATAAACTGATTTTTCCCGTTTGGGTGAGCAAACAAATACTTTTTCTAGTCGGATTTGTAACCATTTTTGGCGCCACTCAATGATCTGGGTTGGTCGGGCAAGACTTTGTTTTGGTACCCAAAGTTGCCCTGGATGCTTAGGTTCTTTTCGCTTTGAGGTGGCAGATAGTGGTGAAATCCAGGCCAAATGTCAGGCACACTTCACTCATTTAATCCGCAGAGTCTCAGAAGTTGTAGTGATGCATTTTTATTTTATTTTTTGATTGATGTATGAAACAGTATTGCTTATATATTTTTTAATTCATCCCTTTTCCATTTCATATAGCCTATTGCAAATTCATTATATAAATTAACTTTTAAGCTTCTAATAAGCCTTAATAAGATTCTGAGAGTCTGCGGATTAAAGGAGTTGACTGTACTAGGGTCTAGCAGGTGGCTGGATTAGTCTCCTGGCGAGATGTTTGGAGAAAATGGGGACTGGGTGTTGAGAGTTTGGTTTGACTCCGTGAGAGTTGGTAATGAGAGAAAACAGCTATGGCGGGGGGGTCTCGTCTATTTTTGGGCAGCTGGGCAGGCAGAATCCGGCATAACTATTTCCAATATATTTTAGCTATTCCTTTCCATCTTTCATTAATGAAAATATGTAGACATGGTAGGGAGTATTGCAACACCTGAAGACATAATGATGTAAGTTAGATGCACATATAAGTAAGGTATCTTCCCAATATGAATTACATAATTATAATAAGACAAACTTTTCCGCCAGTTCTCTACATTAACAAATTAAATAACGCTCACACTACGTAATATTGACAGATCATTAAGCTTATCATTTCAAATTACAGCAAATTCGACAGTATTATAAGTTCTTAAGGGGAGATTTTAACTTATTTTTCTTATGGACCCCCCTTCTCCCTCATGCTTAGCTCCATTAGTTTCGATATTCTAAGACGTTCACCCCATTAGTTTGGCGATTTTATTACCTTTTGCTCCATTTCATTTAATGTTAAGACCTCTCGATCGATCGTGCCATTTAGGGTTCGATTTTTTCGTGGCTGCAATTCAAGAAGAACCGGCATTTTGTACCGAAAAATGTACACATTTTTTTCGAAGGAGAGTTTATAACAGGGACGACGGCCTAAGTTGAACGCCAGTTGGATGTATACTCACGGACATTAATTCTCAACCATTTTAAGCCTTCTAACTTCGCAAACAAACATACGAAATGCAAATGCCAGGTAAGGAACTAGAACTAGTGTCACACGAGCGCTTTTTCCGGCAATTTTCGATGAGCAAGTTTTTTCTCGTGATATTTTGAGTTTTTTTATACACTGGGATCGGGACCTAGACTGACGGTAGATGATGTTAGGTGGTAGATGTATGAGGTAACTGAAATTTTTACAGTAGGATCGGGAGACTGACGGTAGATGATGTTAGGTGGTAGATTTATGATGTAACTGAAATATTAAGCCTGCCAGACTACAATTGCTCCTACTAATTGACGGGAAAATCGCTCGTGTGACACCGCCTTAATTTAAAGATGCAATTAAGGGGAGCCAGACAGTTTTTCTGGACCCCCTTCTCCCTAATGTTTAGCCCCACTAGTTTTGAGATTATAAGACGTTCGGCCTATTAGTTTGGCGATTTTAACACCTTTCGCCCCATTTCGTTGTCAATTTTAAGAACTTTCGTGCCATTTAGGTGTCGATTTTTTTCCTGGCGAGCGATAGCGAGCCTGCAATTTTAAGAGGAACCGGCCTTTGGCCAGGACATTTTTCTACCGAAAAATGTACAAATTTATCTTGAAGGAGGGTCTAGGGGGTGTTTTTCTAAACTTGATGGAGGTCTAGGGATAAAACTAAAAAAATATATGAATACATGAATTAATAGACCAAACAAACGGCCAGTCTCCCCTTAAGTTTGGGATAGCTTCCAAAGTACAAGCACAATATTAACCCTTTCAGTGTGGGGATGTAATTATGGAACATATTATAACCATTATTATATTAATCTTATTAGCTCAAGAGGGATCTGCAGGAAACAAAGGGATATTTCTTTCATTATACAAGGACCCGTTTCTTCCTGTTATTCTGGTTATGTGTAGACGATTTTATTAAGTTTAACCCCTTCTGTACCGGCGACGTCCTTTTAGCTTTATTCTGGATACTATTAGTTGATTTTATTCAATTTATAAAGGGCCTCCAGCAATTAATAGGCTACGTAACCCTTTTTACTATCTCAGATACTTCTTAAACTGCACAAAATTGTCTAAATAGAACAAGAATAAAACTAAAGAGACGTCGCCGGTACATAAGGGGTTAAGAAAGAATTGTAGGTGTCAGAGGGATATTATTTTGAGACATGCTTCATCCCTTAGACTTCTCCAGGGTTTTCTCTGAGTAAAATCGCTTAATGTTAGCCACAATAAAGGGAAAAGGTGTCCTCGATTACAGAGATGGTTCATGGAATAGTCTGTCATTTTAATTATATGTCCTTCTTAAGGGGACCCACAGCGTTTTTGTTTTTCTCTCTCTCCTTCTGTATCTGGCTTGTATGCATTCAGCCCCATTCAGCCTACTGTTTTAAGACGTTTATGCCCATACAGGTGTCTAATATTTTTCCTGGCGGGCGGTAGCGAGCCAGCATATTTGTTGAATGTTTTTGACAACAGGCTAAATTTGTACATTTTTCGATAGAAAAATTTCTCCGGCGAAGCCGGATTTCTTCATACAATGCTGGCTGGCTATCGCTCGCCAGGAAGAAATCGACACCTGGATGGGGATAAACGTCTTGAAACAGTAGGCTGAATGGGGCCGAATGGATACAAGCCAGAGAAAGGGAGAAAAGGAGAGAAAAACAGCAGGTGACCCCCCTTAAACTGAAAAAAATCGCCTAACGTTAGCCAGGTTAGATATATAACGACGTCATAGTATTTCAAGGGGTTTAATTGTGACCGCGGATGTCCAGAAGGGGAATAGTGTAAAGTTATCCCGGGTCCGAGCAAGCAAGCAAGCAAGCAAAGCAAAGCAAGCAAGCAAGCAAGCAAGCAAACAGGGGGAAGAGCTATAAATTCCTGTTGTAAGAGGATGGAGAAGGGTCGAAGGGCTCAGGGGGCATGAAGAACAGACGAGCAAGAATGAGTTACAGGAAGCAATTAACAGGGGAGGAGATGATGGGCCGTCTTTCTGGCCCCCCCTTCTTCCTCGTGTTTAGCCACATTAGTTTTCAGATTTTATGACGTTCGGCCCATTAGTTTTCAGTTTTAAAACCTTTCGCCCCATTCTTTTGTCAATATTAAGACCTTTTGTGCTATTTAGGTGTCAATTTTTTTCCTGGCGAACGATAGTCAGCCTGTAATTTGGGAAAAACCGGCCTTCGGCTGCTATCAAAAAAATTACAACTTAATCTAGAAGGGGGATCTATTTTATGTTTTGATTAAGCTTGATGGAGGTCTAAGGAGGAAACTAATAACATAATAAAACAAAAAATACATAAATGATCAAATATATACGGCCATCTCCAATTAACATGGTGAAGATGTACAAAGCAGCAGGAGGGAGCCACAATATATCTGGATAAATGCTAAGACACGGGGGAAGTGGTGATCGTAAGGGTACCGGAGATCGGAACATTTGTTTAGTTATTTTGGGGCCATTGGTGTCCTTTAGCCTCTCCGAACGAATAGAAAAAATAAATATATATATAAAATAAAGAGGTCTCACCCCTTTCCTATTCTTAAGTACCCGGTAAGCCTTTTTAGATTTACAGAAGCCTCTCCCAACACTCACTTATGGTCACACCCACATTAACACTTTGAAGATTATGACGCATTTTGACAGTTTGTTCTGGCAATCAGTAGACGATTTTATACAGCTTAGGAAGGATCTGAGTGAATTATAGGAGTAAGACTATCTCAATTAACCCCCTGACTTCCACATACTCTTCCTAAGCTGAATAAAATCGTCTAATAATAGCCAGACAACAGAAAAGAAGCACGTAATCTGATCTTGAAAAGGTTAAACTGGTACTGGATATATAGTTTGGTCTTCGGATCTAAATGTTACACGATCACAATGATAATAAAATACCCTGGCCAGATAACCACAGCACCAAAATGGCGTGTGGAGGATACTATGGCCCATCGCTCTTACTTCACATGATCTCTCTCGGGGAAAGGAAATAACAGGATCTGCTTTCAGGGTTGGCAAGTGAATTATAACCAGAGGATTTGAGAGGGTTAGTGTTGGTAGCTCCATAATATAAAGCTACACAGTGTCGGTCAAGGAAGGGGAAGTATTTGAAGGCTATAATACTATGATGGGGGGGGGGGAGGGGTTGTTATAATGTGCTGCCGATATAATGGAGTGGAAGAGAGTCCAATATTATACTCTCTTTTCTATAAACTGGCGAACAATTGGCTCGTTCCCATCTTAATTACTCAACTATTACAACGATGTTATAACCAAATAGTATATGTTGATAATTACGAAAACCTGTCAGAATATGCTGTAGAGACATCTCCCCTTAGTATTCCATTAGTTATCAAGGAATGAGCTGCTAAGGGAGTCAAATTTCGAGTATATCGAATATAATTACGCATGCCAGCAATAATGAGTAGAGCAAAATGAAGAATATTATTTACAAGTTGCTTTAAGGGGGGTGCCCTGCTTTTTGTTATTTCTGTCCTTTTCTCTCTTTCTCTGGCTTGTATCCATTCGGCCCCATTCAGCCAACTATTTTAAGACGTTTATCCCCATCTAGGTGTCGATTTATTCCTGGCGAGCGATAGCGAGCCAGCATTATATGAAAAAATCCGGCTTCGCCGGAGAAATTTTTCTATCGAAAAATTTACAAATTTAGCCTGCTGTCTAACAAAAATTAAAACATATACTGGCTCGGTACCACTCACCAGTAAGAAATTGACACCTGGATGGGGATAAACGTCTTAAAACAGTAGGGTGAATGGGGCCAAATGGATACAAGCAAGAGAAAGATAGAAAAGGACAGAACAAAAACAGGTCACCCCCCTTAAATAGATTATTCCTAATCTAAAAAATATAATATAACAATAAATGTAGAAACACATGCCGCTTTAATTTGTTGAGATGTCTATTAAATAAATGAATGTAAGACAGAAAAACAAAGACAATGTAAACATACTCCATCAATCATCATCAACATCTTCAGTTCATAAAATATTGTAGGGGGGGGGGGGGGGGGTTTCTGGACCCCTTTCTCTCTCATGCTTAGTTCCATTAGAGACTTTAAGACATTCGCTCCATTACTTTGTCAATTTCAAAACCTTTCGTGCCATTTATGTGTCGATTTTTGTTCTGGCTAGCAATAGCAAGGCTGCAATTTAGGAGGAAGTGGCCTGTGGCTAGGGCATATTTCTACCAATAAATGCACAACATTATTTAGAAAAGGGATTACTGGGGGATTTTCTTGAGCTTGATGGAGGTCTGTGGAGGAAACTATAAATACATAGGCCTATATAAATAAATAATTAAATAAATATACGTATTAAATTACTAAATATACCTATTTAATACAACAATACACAGTCTCCCCTTAATGTTAATGTTGTATTATGATTATCATGTGTATGTTCTACTGGCTAAATCAAAAGTGGCAATTCAATTCAATGCAATTTAAGGAGGGTGACTCTGTTTTTGTTCTGTCCTTTTCTATCTTTCTCTGGCTTGTATCCATTTGGCCCCATTCAGCCTACTGTTTTAAGACGTTTATCCCCATCCAGGTGTCAATTTTTTTACTGGTGAGCGGTAGCGAGCCAGCATATTTTTTTATTTTTGTTTTACAGCAGGCTAAATTTGTACATTTTTCGATAGAAAAATGTGTCCGGCAAAGCCGGATTTCTTCATATAATACTGGCTCGCTAACGCTCACCAGGAAGAAATCGACACCTAGATGGGGATAAACGTCTTAAGATAGTTGGCTGAATGGGGCCGAATGGATACAAGCCAGAAAAAGAGAGAAAAGGACAGAAATAACAAAAAGCAGGTCACCCCCCCCCCCCTTAATCTGCTGCTTGTCGGTGGACTATATTCTATGAACGACCCTTCCAGTGATGAATGTGTTGAGGTTCAAGGGGGGATGGCTGTATTTATTGGTTCCTTTATGTACCTTTTTACTATTTTTTTAGTTCCTCCGTAGACCTCCATCAAGCTTATAAAAACACCCGTTCAAGACCCTCCTTGAAGATTAAATTTGTAAAATTTTCAATAGAAATATTTCCCGATCGAAGGCCGGTTCCTCTTAAATTACAGGCTCGCTATCGCTCGCCATGAAACAAATCGACACCTACACGACACGAAAAGTCTTGATATTGACAACGAAATAGGACGAAAGGTCTTAACATCGCCAAACTAATGGGCCGGCGTCATAAAATCTAAAAACCAAAGAAGACTAAAAAAGACTAAGCCCCCCTTGCAATATACATTTGTACATTTTTCGTAAATTGCGAGCTCGCTTTCATTCGCCAGGTAAAAATCGACACCTAAATGGAGCCAAAGTTCTGAACATTGACAGAAACATGGGGAAAGTACGTCTTAAAATTCCAAAACCAATGAGACAAATGTCTTAAAATATAGAGAATAATGGGGCTAAGCATGAGAGAATGGGGGTCCAGAAACCTCCCACTACTATAAGGGGGGGTCACCTGTTTTTTTTTCTTCTTCTCTTTCTCTCCTTTTCTTTCTTTCTCTGGCTTGTATCCATTCGGCCCCATTCAGCCAACGGTTTTAAGACGTTTATCTACATCCAGGTGTCGATTTCTTCCTGGCGAGCGATAGCAAGCCAGCATTGTATGGAGAAATCCGGCTTCGCCGGAGAAATTTTTCTATCGAAAAATTTACAAATTTAGCTTGCTGTCACAACAAAAATACATATATGCTGGCTCGCAACCGCTCGCCAGGAAAATATTGACACCTGGATGGGGGTAAAAGTCTTAAAACAGTAGGCTGAATGGGGCCGAATGGATACAAACCAAAGAGAGAGAGAGAGAAAGAGAAAATAGCTAAGTGGGCCCCCTTAAGAAAAATAAATAGCAATGAATACCCTAGATAACATTTTGGACGGTCACTATATACAGTATATGTCCCTAGACACTAGCCATCAATAAAACGAATCGGACAAAAGAGTTGGACAAATGCCTTCTGTGAACGCGTCTATTGCAGCAAGTTAAATTGAATGGTTGAGATGAACATGGAAGAAAGAAAGGGGTATGTTGCCATCATGCCAATTCAACACCAAGGAAGTGAGATCTAGAAATATAGAGGGGAAGGAGGAAATGCAATGTCACACAAGCGCTTTTTCAGACAATTTTCCATGATTAATATCTTTGGGGAAATAGTTTTTGACTCTTTGGAATTGATACCAGAAACTTGGGTAAATAACAATATTCTTTCGCGGGTGAACTCTGATAAAACACATCTTTTAGCTCCTTGGTACGAAATGCCGAGAAGTATCGCCGAAAAGAGTGTTCGTCTGACACGGGTTGTAGGTACAGATACTAGAGTCGAATGTGGCCTGGAGTAGGTGAAGGTGACACAGCTGTATCCGGACAAAGCCGTGATAGGAAGGAGAAGGGATAGTGACAGAAGTACAAGGCCTGGTCGCTGAATTTGTGAGTCTAAGAGAGGGGAAGGTGGGTGGAGAAGCAGACACAATTAAAGATGATGGAGGTTGATAAGAATTAGCAGTATGCAGGTTTTTCCACAGGTCTTAACAGACAAAACTTACACCCTGTAAACATTTAAATACTCATGTTTTATTTTCTAGTCCTTTTCGTTCTATGCTGTGAACCAAATTGCACCCAGGGTGAGCTTGCAGGTTGATAGCCAGCGCACGGAATCACTACCGGGCTGTGCAATCTATCCCAAGTTGATAGGTTTTCAGAGCGTGAGTCTGGCTATCAATCACATGTGAGGTATCCTGGGGTACCTTGTATCCTGGGTTTGACAAACCTTCCTAGAAGGAAAGTTTAGTGTTATTGTGGTGAGTTCTGAGCTAAAGTTACAGCCAGCCTGCAATTTAGGAGAAACCGGCCATTTTTCTATCGGAAAAAAAGTACACATATAACTTGAAGGGGGTCTGGGGAGGCATTGGTTTAGTATACTTGAAGGGGGTCTGGGGAGGCATTGGTTTAGTATACTTGAAGGGGGTCTGGGGAGGCATTGGTTTAGTATACTTGAAGGGGGTCTGGGGAGGCATTGGTTTAGTATACTTGAAGGGGGTCTGGGGAGGCATTGGTTTAGTATACTTGAAGGGGGTCTGGGGAGGCATTGGTTTAGTATACTTGAAGGGGGTCTGGGGAGGCATTGGTTTAGTATACTTGAAGGGGGTCTGGGGAGGCATTGGTTTAGTATACTTGAAGGGGGTCTGGGGAGGCATTGGTTTAGTATACTTGAAGGGGGTCTGGGGAGGCATTGGTTTAGTATACTTGAAGGGGGTCTGGGGAGGCATTGGTTTAGTATACTTGAAGGGGGTCTGGGGAGGCATTGGTTTAGTATACTTGAAGGGGGTCTGGGGAGGCATTGGTTTAGTATACTTGAAGGGGGTCTGGGGAGGCATTGGTTTAGTATACTTGAAGGGGGTCTGGGGAGGCATTGGTTTAATATACTTGAAGGGGGTCTGGGGAGGCATTGGTTTAGTATACTTGAAGGGGGTCTGGGGAGGCATTGGTTTAATATACTTGAAGGGGGTCTGGGGAGGCATTGGTTTAATATACTTGAAGGGGGTCTGGGGAGGCATTGGTTTAGTATACTTGAAGGGGGTCTGGGGAGGCATTGGTTTAATATACTTGAAGGGGGTCTGGGGAGGCATTGGTTTAATATACTTGAAGGGGGTCTGGGGAGGCATTGGTTTAATATACTTGAAGGGGGTCTGGGGAGGCATTGGTTTAATATACTTGAAGGGGGTCTGGGGAGGAATTGGTTTAATATACTTGAAGGGGGTCTGGGGAGGCATTGGTTTAGTATACTTGAAGGGGGTCTGGGGAGGCATTGGTTTAATATAGTGGAGGGGGGTCGGGGGAGGCATTGGTTTAATATACTTGAAGGGGGTCTGGGGAGGCATTGGTTTAATATACTTGAAGGGGGTCTGGGGAGGCATTGGTTTAATATACTTGAAGGGGGTCTGGGGAGGCATTGGTTTAATATACTTGAAGGGGGTCTGGGAGGCATTGGTTTAATATACTTGAAGGGGGTCTGGGGAGGCATTGGTTTAATATACTTGAAGGGGGTCTGGGGAGGCATTGGTTTAGTATACTTGAAGGGGGTCTGGGGAGGCATTGGTTTAGTATACTTGAAGGGGGTCTGGGGAGGCATTGTTTTAGTATATTTGAGGGGGGTGTGGGGAGGCATTGGTTTAGTATACTTGAAGGGGGTCTGGGGAGGCATTGGTTTAGTATACTTAAAGGGGGTCTGGGGAGGCATTGGTTTAGTATACTTGAAGGGGGTCTGGGGAGGCATTGGTTTAGTATACTTGAAGGGGGTCTGGGGAGGCATTGGTTTAGTATACTTGAAGGGGGTCTGGGAGGCATTGGTTTAGTATACTTGAAGGGGGTCTGGGGAGGCATTGGTTTAATATACTTGAAGGGGGTCTGGGGAGGCATTGGTTTAGTATACTTGAAGGGGGTCTGGGGAGGCATTGGTTTAATATACTTGAAGGGGCTCTGGGGAGGCATTGGTTTAGTATACTTGAAGGGGGTCTGGGGAGGCATTGGTTTAGTATACTTGAAGGGGGTCTGGGGAGGCATTGGTTTAGTATACTTGAAGGGGGTCTGGGGAGGCATTGGTTTAGTATACTTGAAGGGGGTCTGGGGAGGCATTGGTTTAGTATACTTGAAGGGGGTCTGGGGAGGCATTGGTTTAATATACTTGAAGGGGGTCTGGGGAGGCATTGGTTTAGTATACTTGAAGGGGGTCTGGGGAGGCTTTGGTTTAGTATACTTGAGGGGGGTGGGGGGAGGCATTGGTTTAGTATACTTGAAGGGGGTCTGGGGAGGCATTGGTTTAGTATACTTGAAGGGGGTCTGGGGAGGCATTGGTTTAGTATACTTGAAGGGGGTCTGGGGAGGCATTGGTTTAGTATACTTGAAGGGGGTCTGGGGAGGCATTGGTTTAGTATACTTGAAGGGGGTCTGGGGAGGCATTGGTTTAGTATACTTGAAGGGGGTCTGGGGAGGCATTGGTTTAGTATACTTGAAGGGGGTCTGGGGAGGCATTGGTTTAGTATACTTGAAGGGGGTCTGGGGAGGCATTGGTTTAGTATACGGAGCAAACTGAATATCCTTTGCTTTAAAATAGGAACAACACAATAATATCCCCGATGCCCTTAGCAATTATTAAACGCAATATAATAATCCCCTAGACGTCGGATGAGACTCTGTTAACCCCCTGCATTTCCTAGACGTCGGATGAGACTCTGTTAACCCCCTGCATTTCCTAGACGTCGGATGAGACTCTGTTAACCCCCTGCATTTCCTAGACGTCGGATGAGACTCTGTTAACCCCCTGCATTTCCTAGACGTCGGATGAGACTCTGTTAACCCCCTGCATTTCCTAGACGTCGGATGAGACTGTTAACCCCCTGCATTTCCTAGACGTCGGATGAGACTCTGTTAACCCCCTGCATTTCCTAGACGTCGGATGAGACTGTTAACCCCCTGCATTTCAATATAACATTTCAGAACATACATAGTAAAGAGTAGAATTGGAATATCAAATTGAAGAAGTAGTTGAATGTGTGTTTCGGCTGGTACTTCCATATCGTCTATATATATTGCCTCCGTCTACCCTCCCGAATTATTTATCTGTCCCGCCTTCTGTCACAATGATATATTTCTGTTTATTCTTTGTATTTCTCACTCCCCACGTTCCTTACATCAATTTTCCCTTTAAACCTTCTTTTTGGCAACCCATTCTCACTCACTCACTCCCTCCCTCCCTCCCTCCCTCCCTCCCTCCCTCCCTCCCTCACTCCCTCACTCACTCACTCACTCACTCACTCACTCACTCACTCACTCACTCACTCACTCACTCACTCACTCACTCACTCACTCACTCACTCACTCACTCACTCACTCACTCACTCTCTCTCTCTCTCTCTGACTGTCCAAAAGAGTCTTTCATGTTCATTTGCTAAGAAGCTTCCCCTCAGGAACATCTTCAAGAGCAACTACCACAAAGACATTACCCAAACAATAGAGTAAAACAATAGAACACACTAAAACACGATATTTCCTTTAAGGGGGGTCACCTGCTTTTTTCTCTCTCCGTTTCTCTCTTTCTCTGGCTTGTATCGATTCGGCCCCATTTAGCCTACTGTTTTAAGACGTTTATCCCCATCCAGGTGTCGATTTCTTCCTGGCGAGCGAAAGCGAGCCGGAGACATTTTTCTATCGAAAAATGTACGAATTTTGCCTGCTGTCAAAAACGTGTTTTTTTTTTTTTTTAAATATGCTGGCTCGCTACCGCTCACCAAGAAAAAAATCTGGATGGGGATAAACGTCTTAATACAGTAGGCTGAATTGGGCCGAATGGATACAACTTACAGAGAGAGGGAGATTAAGAGAAGAAAAAAACGAGGTGGGCCCCCTTAATACAGTGAACTATTGCTTGAAGTCTTAAACACAGGATAGGATTCCCCTTGCCCTTCGTGAAATATTATAATTATTTTATGATACAGTTGGCCACATGATATTTGTATCCACTCGAGGATTTTATGTATGGAGAGATAATTAGTATGATTGAATTAACAGTGTAGTTCCTTATCCAGTACTTGAATACTATGACCAATAAGCAGTATTATACCAAACTATTCTAGTAGGTTGTCCATACTCTGCTTTCTTCCATACATAAACTCACGTAGTAAACAAATTCAATAGCGAGCCAGCATTGTATGGAGAACTCCGGCTTCGCCGGAGAAATTTTTCTATCGAAAAATGTACAAATTTAGCCTTCTGTCAAAAACATTCTAAACAAATATGCTGGGTCGCTACCGCTCGCCAGGAAAAAAATCGACACCTGGATGTCGATAAACGTCTTAAACCAGTAGGCTGAATGGATACAACCCAGAGAGGGAGAGAGATTAATAAAACAAAAAAATTGGTTATTATACTGTCAATGTCCTTCTAAAAGGGTAGATTATTATGAACACTTTAATTACCTTTTTCTTACCCATTACTATTTACAGTGTATAGGTAAGGGTGGTGTATATATATATTTTTTGTTTTATTACGGTACGCTTTCGAAAGATAGTCACTTGTATTTTCTACTAACAATTGCATTATGATGGCGTAATTATCATTCTATATTGACTAACACTAGACAATTTCGTTTAACTAAGGAACGACCTCTACACATAGACCTCTCACATAGGAAAACAAAAAGTGTAGGAGGTTCATCACTAAGCTGAATAAAATGTTTGAATGATAACTAAAACAAGAGATGTATTGTACTGAAAGAATTAGAGTTGGTGATACATGGTATGAGATAGCAATAGCTAACCTGCATATATCTATCTTGCAAAATTTAATGGCTTTGAAAATACTACTAACAATGCTTTAAAGAATGTTGTGATTTGGGTAGCGCAACGTCTACAACGGAGAATAACCGAAATGTGACGCCACAGTGGTCATGTTTATCAGGGGTAAGGTGGCACGCAGGTATTGGCAGAAAAATAAGCAAAAATACACAACAAATCAATGTAGTGCAAGTGGCATATAACTAGGATGTCAATTATGAATTGTTTTTCATATGTGCAAATTATTATAAAGCTATATTACTTTTCATAGGAACGATATACCCATGGTCAAATTATTATAAAGCTATATTACTCTTCATAGGAACGATATACCCATGGTCAAATCCAATGGCCAACAATGTATATTGACACGTGCCAGGTTTGGAAACTGTATTTGACATATTTCTTCTCAAACTTTCCACAGTTCATCTAGCAAAGTTAATATCGTATAGAATTATACGTGTGGCAAGTAAATGTAATGCACAGAATGAATTAATAATGATTTACACATTGATTTTGATAGATTTATATATTGGAAAACTTCGTGAATTATCACTGTACTCGTGGAAGTCAGTGGTGTAAGCGCACCGACATACAAGCGGCACTTTTCCGTTTACCCAACTACAATTTTTTTTTTATTTATTTTTTTTAAATATAGTCATCGCAAATGAATATAGTTTATAGTATGATATTAAAATGATTGACACTTAGTTTTTCAATAATTAAAGTATGGACAGTTTAGTGACAGCCTCAGAATTGTTGTAAGCGAGCCACTTATAATGTTGCATTATTTTGATTAATCTTCAAACTTCCCTCAGTTGAATTCGCATAGGCGACTTTTATTATCTTGAACTACACTAGCTAGTGCTAAACAAGTGTAATGCATGACATTATTTAATATTGATTTACATACTTTAGCAATTAAAGCGAGAAAGGTTCGATAGTTAACTAAACACGGTGTATTTCTAGACGGCATTCCTCATATAAATATCACCATATACTTCAGTTAATTAAATATAAAAAAAAATCACGTGTGGCAATTACATGTAGTGCATGGAGTGATTAGATTATAGATTACTTATTTATTTGATAAATTAAGCCTGGAAAGTTGCCTAGTTGAGATTGCAATTGTAATATTGAAATTCTTGTAAACGCGTTGCCTTCACGGAGGGCATTACTCTCATTAATGTTCGAACTTCCCTCAGTTTGTCTTGTAAAAAGGATGTGTTTTATAGTTATAGTTGTAATGGAATGTATTCCACGGAATAATTAAATAATGATTTACGAATTCTTTGACAATAAAAGCACGGGATTGTTCGTGAGATACCAGAGTTTGAACAACTGCACCATTGTTACTAAAACACTGCATCATATATTGTATATACATGGTTGAATATTCTAAAGAAACGATAACTTTGACAATAACAGGTAACGAAATACTTTCGATAAACCACCTGTGCGTGCATTTAATGATTGGGCAAATTTGAAAAATAAAAGCAGATTTCCAGTTTATAGCATAGGCACATTGGCAACAAACTTTTCAAGTCATTCAGCAGTGGAGTGATATTATACTCGTAGGGAAGTTACGATTAGTAGACGACAAACACAATGTAGATGATGAAATCCAGTCCCGAATCCTCCCTACAGCTTCATTATTGCCTGTTTGCACTCCCGGGTCTTTGACATAACAAACAAATAAACTATATATACTGTATATACTGTATATATATTTATGTATTTATATATTTATTTATTTATTTATACTGTATACTTGCATTTATATATATATACTGTATATATGTTTGGTAAGCATTCATGAAAAGTAATTAAATGGAGAGAGAAGATATTTGTTCATAAAAGTCCTCCTAAAAATAATATCGTGCATTTGTAACCATGTTGCAATAATAAAGGGGATAGCCAGGGTAAGGCACGGTGAACGACAAGGATAGCCAGACACACAGATAGACAGACAAATAGACAACACCAGATAGATTGACAGACAGATGAATTAACAGACATAGACAGAGACAGATATACTACTAGGCTACACCATATTATGATCTTCAAAGTGTACGAGAACGATAGCCAGACATACAGATAGACAGAACAACATACAGGCATATAGACAGACAGATGCATTGACAGACACATAGGCAGATAGACTAATACGCTATTACAGTTAGTCTACCAGGTGTACGATAACGACATCCAGGTAGACAGGCAGAAAAACAAATAGACAAAGTGAACTAACAGAAACAGAGATAGATAGACTACTAGGCTACTGCAGATATAGACTACCAGGTGTACGAGAACGATAGCCAGGTAGACAGACACATACTGTAGGCGGATGAACTAACAAACACATAAACAGAGACAGGTAAACTACTAGGCTACTACAGGTAGTCTTCTAGGTGAACGAGAAAAATAGCCAGCCAGACAGACAGACAAATACACAGACAGATAGAGACAGCTAAATTACAATAGCCTGTTTTTCTAGATGACGATAAACTGCCATGTCCTATTTATGATTACTCAGCTATTAAAATTATTTTGTAGCGAAATATGTTAATTTTGAAAAGCTGGCTACATTATGATGAAGAAACAGAGCTGTTTTCCATTTTTCCATTCAGCATCGAGAAATTAGCAACTATAGCTAGGATTCCATTTTCCGTCAAACATAAACACATACAAAAACAAACCATACTGTAGACACGACGGCCAACAGACAGACGCACAGACAGACAGGCGAACAAACAAAAATATACACATATCGATTGATTGACAAGTAATACGGTAGACTTAACTATATATACATTGTGTGATCGATAGACAGACACATCGGAAATAACTAGCGGGGAAAATATAGTGATAACTAAACTATAATTAGATATAGAGATGAGTCAAGTGTATAATTATAGATAGGCATATGAATTGGCCGATTGATTGATTACATTACTGAGATACATACATACTAATAGATACATAAATTACAGCTGGAGAATAATTATCATCAATAGTTATATCCACACTGAAATTAGCCTTTGAATCCACTCACTCCAGGTATATTTGGGAGAGTCGGCCACCGTAACCACTCGGCCGTAAACCACTCGGCATCCGCTCATGGCCGAGTGGTTAGGTGCCTGACTCTCCCAAATATACCTGGAGTGAGTGGGTTCGAATCCTGGTCAGAATACCTCTCTCCCAACCTGTCGTACATTATCATTAGATAGCCTTTGAATCCTGATTATTGGCTACGGTGATAATATGGGGAATTATTGGATAATTAGTATCGGTTGGCTGTTGTGAATCATTATTTTGTTACTGTAATATTAAAACCAACCCCATTTTATTATATTCCGGATATTGTTTATAATCTATTAATATCTAAGGTCCTTCATAAGTTGAACAAATCACTTAGTGCTCAACATAATAAGTGGAAAGGGGTCATCGTAGTTTCGAAAGGGTTAAGGGGGGTCACCGTTTGTTTGTTATCTTTCTCTCCTCTTCTCTCTTTCTCTGGATTGTATCCATTCGGCCCCATTCAGCCAACTGTTTTAAGACGTTTATCCCCATCCAGTTGTCGATTTATTTTTGGCGAGCGATAGCGAGCCAGAATTGTATTGAGAAATCCGGAGACATTTTTCTATCGAAAAATATACAAATTTAGCTTGCTGTCAAAACAGAAATATATATATGGTGGCTCGCTACCGCTCGCCAGGAAAATATTAACACCTGGATGGGGGTAAATGTTTTAAAACAGTAGGCTGAATGGGGCCGAATGGATACAAGCCAAAGAGAGAGGGAGAGAAAGAGAAAACAAAAAGCGAGGTGGGCTCCCTTAATAGCGGTTGGTTGCTATGGAGTAATCACTATACCCTGTTCCAAATAGGTAGGCCAGAAATAGTCAACCCCAACAACTTAAAAAGGCCTAGAGCAAAGGAGCTGTAGATCTCCACACCTATCCCCTGGCTGACCCTCCCCAAATGGTAAGCAATATAGCTTGATTACTCCAGTCGTTTGTAAGTTATATAGGTTAGTGGTCCAGAGTTTTGGCAGGACATTCTTATGGTGCTAGGCATTATCTCTGGGTCTTATCTAGCGACCTAGATTTTTTGTCCTATTCGGGCTCTGTCTTGAATCAGCCACCCCCAGCTATGAGATATGTGCCTGAATAGAATTTACATACATACATACACACAACTTGGAGGAGGAGGTGCTGCGAGCGAAGAACATTACTATGTTCAAATCTAGGTTGGATAAAAGTAAATATGGAAATAGGACAACATAAGCTATGATATGTTAGTCCAAAATACTGGGCACTGGGAATATCCATTACGATACTTGTCTAAGTAAAATGGATTGATTATAAAGTAACTAAGACAGGACAACACGAGCGCTGCTCAATTCCTGTAAACTACACACACGCACGCACACACACACACACACACACACACACACACACACACACACACACACACACACACAAAGACTTTATAAAAAAAGTACCCCAGGTGAAGTTTATCACAAAATCCCACAATAAATACATTACATCAATAAACTACCAATATAAAACCCACCCCTATGTGCCGGCGATGATAATAATAATAATGAACGCGAACTCTACCAAACGTATTTTCACTTCATCCACGTAATTAATAACTTAAAAACGGCCATCTCCCAAATCGCTATATTATAATTAGCAGCTGTGTCAATATGCTGCCCAGATTAGTTGGACAAAAATATTACGACTTGTGAAATGCTGAATTGGCCTTTTTTCTGCTGCTTATTATCGAGTATTTTGGAGTTGTGTTGGTGAAATGCGCGCGCGTGTATGTGTGTAGTTGGGTGTCTGAGAGAGAGAGAGAGAGAGAGAGAGAGAGAGAGAGAGAGAGAGAGAGAGAGAGAGAGAGAGAGAGAGAGAGAGAGAGAGAGAGAGAGAGAGAGAGAGAGAGAGAGAGGAGAGAGAGAGAAGAGAGAGAGAGAGAAGAGAGAGAGAGAGAGAGAGAGAGAGAGAGAGAGAGAGAGAGAGAGAGAGAGAGAGAGAGAGAGAGAGTAGGAGAGAGAGAGAGAGAGAGTGAGTGGGGAGTGAGTGAGTGAGTGAGTGAGTGAGTGAGTGAGTGAGTGAGTGAGTGAGTGAGTGAGTGAGTGAGTGAGTGAGTGAGTGAGTGAGTGAGTGAGTGAGTGAGTGAGTGAGTGAGTGAGTGAGTGTGTGTGTGTGTGTGTGTGTGTGTGTGTGTGTGTGTGTGTGTGTGTGTGTGTGTGTGTGTGTGTGTGTGCGTGTGTGCGTGCGTGCGTGCGTGCGTGCGTGCGTGCGTGCGTGTGTGTGTGTATTTACATAATTGTATTTACCTAATTGTATTTTACAGGATTGAGATTACTCTCGTAGTGTCCCGTTAGCCTTTAACTTATCAAAATTTACTTTAAAAGCTTGAATACTTTGTGCACACACTAGGTCGTTTGGTAACTTATTCCACTTCTCAACCATTCTATCTGGAAAACCAAACTTCCTAACATCCTTCCTAGCTCTCCTCCTCAACAGTTTATAGTCATGTCCTCTCGTCCTCCCCACCGCTGGCCAAACAAAATTTGTTTGATCAATATATTCCTTTCCGTGAACACACCTAAATAAAGCTATCATGTCTCCCCTCTCCCTTCTCTGTTCAAGTGAGGGAATCCCCAGGTGACACAGCCGGTCTTCATATTGTAAGTTTTTTAACCCTGGCACCCATCTTGTGATCACACGCTGAATTTTCTCTAGCTTACTTATGTGTTTTTTTCATATGTGGATTCCATACAACCGCTGCATACTCCAGGCTAGGCCTTAAAAACTGTGTTATTAATATCTTCACCATGTCTTCATTTAGGAATTTAAACGCTACCCTAATATTAGCCCACCATGAATATGCCTTATTTACCAAGTTATTGATATGGTCACCGGGATCTAACCTCCTGTTCACTACAACTCCTAAGTCTTTTTCCTTCTCTGACTTTTCCAACCTTACATCGCCCAGACTGTACTCCCCATGGGGTCTTCCCTGGCCGTCTCCCATCTCCATCACGTGGCATTTATCAATGTTGAACTCCATTTTCC
This sequence comes from Paralithodes platypus, assembly GCA_032716605.1. Taxonomy (NCBI): domain Eukaryota; kingdom Metazoa; phylum Arthropoda; class Malacostraca; order Decapoda; family Lithodidae; genus Paralithodes; species Paralithodes platypus. The sequence goes on from CM064498.1 coordinate 19,633,047, forward strand.
ACATTCGGCTCCATTGATACAGCTTATTGATGTCCTCCTGGAGCATTTTACAGCAATTGTTATCAACCACTTTCCTTACTAATTTTGCGTCATCGGCGAACATGTTAATATAGCTGCTAATTCCAAGAGGCAGATCATTTATACAAATTAAAAACATCAATGGGGCCAACACTGAGCCCTGGGGCACTCCACTTATCACATCACTCCATGATGAATATTTCCCTCTTATGATGGTTCTCATTTTCCTCCCGGTTAAGAAATCCTTCATCCATTTTAAGAGTCCACCGGTGATTCCTCCACACATTTCAAGTTTATATAGAAGCCTTTTATGGGGTACTTTATCAAAAGCTTTTTTGAAATCTAAAAATACACAATCTGCCCATCCGTCTCGTTCTTGCATAATTTCAATCACTCTATCATAGAAGCTCAGCAAATTTGACACACATGACCTATTCGACCTAAATCCAAACTGACAATCCGATAGTAAATGGTTCTCCTCGAGGTGACAAATCCAAAATTTCCTGATCAATTTCTCAAGCAGTTTTACTACAACACTAGTCAAAGACACGGGTCTGTAGTTATTTGCATCTTCTTTCGGTCCTTTCTTGTATATCGGTACAATATCAGCAGCACATGATTCCATATTTTTTTTTCTATATGGATGAGGAAGACAAAAGGCAGTACTGCCTGTAACGAGTGCCTCCCCCAGTTGAAAGAGTGACAGGGCCAAAATCAAGGAATGTTCGAGCCAAAATGCCTGAACACACGAGCTTGAAGCAATTTAAGTCATAGGATGCGGGGAAGATGGATTCAGGGAGAGAGTTCCAGAGCTCAGCAGTTGTATAGAAGAAGATTAGGAATATCGTTTCACTCTTGGATTGGAGAGTTGCACAGAGTAGGGATGGGATTGTGTTGCAAGACGGGTGCTACGTACTCTACGTAGAGGAGGTGGTATACACTGGGAGAGCTCTGAGGAACTTTGATTACTGTAGAAGCGATATAATAGGGAGAGAGATGCAACACTGCGGCGTATAGAGAGAGATTGCAAAGAGTCAGTGAGTGGATGTGAGTTAATGAGACGAAAGGCTTTCTTTTCTACTTTGTCGAGAAGTGCTGTGTGAGAGGATCCTCCCCACAAATGCGAACAATACTCAATACATGGACGCACTGTGCCCTGTACAGAGCAAGAAGCTATGCAGCGGTTAAGAACCTCCGGAGGCGGTTGAGCACACCCAGCTTCTGGGAAGCTGTTTTAGCAAGGGTGGCAATATGGTCTTTCCAAGTGAGATCAGGAGAAAAAGAGATTCCTAGAATACTGAGAGAGGATGAAGGATTAATTTATGTATTGTTGAAGTATAAGGGATAGTCCTGTGGGAGTTCTTTACGGGTAGATAAATGGAGAAATTGGGTTTTGGAAGCATTGAAAGCAACAAGATTTTCTCTGCCCCAAATGGAAATGGTTGATAGATCAGAATGTAAGTGTATTATGGCATCATCGCGTGATATAGAAGTATATAGGCCTATATGTGGAATCAGCTGGATGATGAAGTAGTGGGTGCAGGGATTATCCACATTATAAAACACAATTTAGATAACATAATCTTTGGAAGCGGGACAATACGAGCCTAAAAACTCAAATCCTGTATACTACAATTAGGTGAGTACAATTAGGTGAGTACACACACACACACACACACACACACACACACACACACACACACACACACACACACACACACACACACAGCAAGCCTACACTTACAAACAAACGCACGCAAAGTCCTGTACATTCACTCACACAGTCATCTTCTATTCTACACACACACACACACACACACACATCATGATGTTTAAGTGTGTGAAAGGTTTTGAGAAGATCGACAAGGGAGATTTTGTGGTGAGGGACGAGGGAAGAACCAGGGGTCATGATTGTAAGTTGAGGAAAGTTATATGTAAGTCTGATGTAAGAAAGTTCAGCTTCCCGTATAGAAGCATTGAGTGTTGGAATAAGTTGGATGGGGAGGTGGTGGGAGCAAGAAATATCCAAACTATTAAAGCAAAATTGGATAAATGTAGAGAGAGAGACGGGACAACACGAGCTTAGGCTCAAATCCTGTATACTACAATTAGGTGAGTACAATTAGGTGAGCACACACACACACACACACACACACACACACACACACACACACACACACACACACACACCAGTACAGAATAACACCCAACAACCACCATTCAACCTAAACTATGAAGGGGGGTCACCAGCTTTATTTTATCTTTCTCTCCTTTTCTCTATTTCTCTGGCTTGTATCCATTCGGCCCCATTTATCCAACTGTTTTAAGACGTTTATCCCAATCCAGGTGTCTTCCTGGCGAGCGATAGCGAGCCAGCATTGTATAGAGAAATTCGGCTTCGCCGGAGACATTTTTCTATCGAAAAATGTACAAATTTAGCTTGCTGTCAAAACAAAAAATATATATATGCTGGCTCGCTACCGCTCGTCAGGAAAATATTGACACCTGGATGGGGGTAAACGTCTTAAAATAGTAGGCTGAATGGGGCCGAATGGATACAAGCCAAAGAGAGATGGAGAGAAAGAGAAAAAAAAAAGCGAGGTGGGCTCCCTTAACATATATCAAGGGTATTAGGTAACTCAAGGCCACGATCAGATTACCTATACTGAATTACGTGTACATTTACCGCTGGGGTATGAGTAATTCGATAGCATTAAAGGTGACCCATGCTAATTATTGGATACGGTATATATGTATTTTTGGGGGTAAGTATCAGACTGTACACAATTCAAATGGAGTATATGATTATTTGGCTATTAAAAGTTGTTACAATAATTCTATCTATCTATCTATCTATTGCCTGACGCCGTGATCCCCGAAGGGGTGGCCACGAACGAACCGCCCCCATGCACCTCTGTCCCCAGTCAGTCGACGCCCCTCCCCCCAACCAGCACCGCCTTCGTTCATGTAGTTCCTCACTCCATCCTTCCACCTCATATTCGGTCTACCTCTCCCCCTCTGTCCCTCCACCTCGCTCTCGTACACCCTCTTAGTCATTCTCTCGCTTTCCATACGTTCCATATGGCCGAACCATCTCAAGTTGTTCCTTTTCACACTTTCCAGCACATCTACCTCCACACCACACCTCCTTCTTACTTCCTCATTAGTCTGTCTATCCCTCCATGTAACTCCGCACGCACTCCTTAAGTAATTCATTTCCACTGCTCTCACTCTTGGTCTGAGTCTCTCAACCAACGTCCATGCTTCGCTTCCGTAAGTCAGTGTAGGGATTACCACACTGTCATGCAAGGACTTCTTCACTTCCATACTGACCACCCTATTTCTTGTTACTGCTTTTAGCGTTCCTACAACCCTCTTCCCCTGTTGTACCCTCTCCCGCACCTCTTCATCCATAGTCCCATCTTTACTCAACACACTGCCCAGATACTTAAAAGAGTTGACGATCTCCATAGCCTGACCGTTCAGCTTCACCTCACACTCTGTGACTTCACCCCTTTCGAAGACCATAACCTTGCTCTTCCCCGTATTTACCTTCAAATTCCGTTTTTCGCACACTGTTCCAAACTCATTTACCAGACCCTGCAACTCCCATTCATTATCACTCATCAGAACTGTATCATCCGCAAACAGCAGTATAGGTAGCTTCCACTCAATTCCCTCCCTTTTCAGCGATACACCAACATTCACTGCTCTTGATAGTATTTCTTTCATGACTCCATCCATATATACAGTAAACAACCACGGGGACATCACACACCCCTGTTTCAAACCAACATTCAGGTCAAAGAACTCGCTCTGCTCACTCTCCACACGTACTGCCGCCTTTGCACCCTCATACATGCTCTTCACTGCTTTCAGCAACTTGCCCTCTACTCCGTATATTCTAAGTACTTTCCACAAACCTTCTCTATCCACTCTGTCATAGGCCTTCTCCAAGTCCATAAAGGCAACATACACCTTTTGTTTCTTCTCCAGATACTTCTCCACAACACAATTCAGGGTAAAAATCTGATCTACACATCCTCTTCCCTTCCTAAAACCTCCCTGCTCGTCGCCTATCCATTTCTCCGTTCTCACTCTCACTCTCTCAATCACTACCCTACTGTATACCTTCCCTACTACGCTTAGAAGACATATTCCTCGGTGGTTACCACACACTCCTCTTTCCCCTTTGCCCTTATATAGGGGGACTATTATGCCAGTCTTCCAGTCATCAGGTGCACTCCCCTTCTCCCATGCTAGTTTGCACATTTTCCATACCCATTCTATCACTATCTCACCACCATACCTCAACATTTCCCCACACACTCCATCTGTTCCTGGTGCTTTCCCCAACTTCACTCTTTTCATGGCTTCCCACACTTCTGACCTCCTGATCCCCACCTCCTCCTCCACTACTTCTCTTCTTCTCCCTCCCATACCATATCCAGCTATGTTTGCTGGCTCTTCATTCCTTTCATTTAGCAACTCACTGAAGTACTCCCTCCATCTTTCGACTCTCTCTTGCTTCTCGGCTAGCATTCTCCCATTCTTATCTTTCACACCCTTACTGTTTCCCTTGCTACCTTCCCTAACTTTCTTGACTTCTTTCCAGAACAGTTTCTTACTCTCCCTCCATTTTACACTCAGATTCCTTCCAAATTCCTCATCTACTCTTCTCTTACTTTCCTTCACTACTCTCTTCACCACCCTCTTACTCTCCACGTACCTCGCTCGTTTCTGTCTCTCGGAATCTTCATTCCCTCTACTACCCAACCACACTCTATATGCTTTCTTCTTTTCTTCCACAGCTATTCTTACCTCTTCTGTCCACCATGCTGTACCTTTCACTCCCCTCCCTCTTCTCCTCACTCCACACACCTCCTCACATGCTGCACAGATCTCATCCTTAAACACCTTGCTCATCTCCTCCACTTCCTCCATAACTTCCAGGTCGAACCCACCTAGTCGTCTTTCCACTGCTCTCCTGTACTCCTCCCTGACTTCCTCCTCCTGCAACCTCTCCACCCTCCTCACCATTCCACCCTCCTCTCGCCTCCCTCCCGCTCTCCTCACCCACTTCTTTTGTATCCTAACCTTAGCTACCACTACATAATGATCAGACAGACCCCCTCCAATACCCCTATACACCCTAGCATCCATCACAGATTTCTTCATTCGTTCATCCACACATAAATAATCAATCAATGACTTTCGTTCCACCACTGTCTTATCTTTCATCGTCAACATCCGTTTCCACGTGTACCTGTGGATCATTCTGTGTCGGAAGAAGGTGTTGGCTATCCACAGCCTCCTTCCCACACATACGTCCACAAGTGCACTACCATTCCCATTCACCTCTGATGGTACCCCCCACCCTCCCACCACTCCCTCAACTTTCCTATCACCCACCTTACCATTCATATCCCCAATCAGAAATATTCTTTCGTTCTTGTCAAACTTCTCCAGGCACGCCTCCACATTCATCCAGAACTCCTCTTTCTTTCTTTCAAGTATATCCTCTGTCGGGGCATACACGCATACAATCACCCACGTTTGTATTCCTACTTTCATTCTCACCCACACAATCCTTGAACCCACAGACCCATACTCTCTTACACATTCCTTCCATTTGCTACTTACAAACAAACATGCACCTTCTCTCGCTGTTCCTTCACTCACTCCAGCACACACACCCATTCCACATTCCCATTCTCTCACATCTGAACCTTTCCATTTGGTCTCTGTCATTCCACATACATCCAGCCTGGCATTCACTAACACTTCCAGAACCTCTCTCTCTTTTGTTCCATCATTCATGCCACTAACATTCCACGTAGCCATTCTCAGAATGTCCGAAGGCATGTCCTTAGTCGGTCGTGGTTCGTCAACGTTGGTTCCGTCCGCATCCGAGGCTGTTCGTTCGTTTTTCTTTGCTTAGATATTTTTTCCGGGTGGGGGTCGCAAGCCCACCGACCCAACCTCTTTAGTCGCCTCTTACGACACGCAGAAGGCACGTGGGGCATATTCTATTCCCTAACCCCCAGGGGGTACAATAATTACTGTTATAATATATATATTTTACCATAAGTGTGTGTTTTCATTTCATTTATGTTTTATATATATTTTGTCTTCCCGCTTATATTATTTGCTTAAATCACGCAAACACATCTCTCTCTCTCTCTCTCAAGGATGATTATAGCAATATTCTGAACTTCAATATGAATGCAAAACACATCAATATCCGAAATTAAGAGCTGAAATGGCTTAGCACTACTGTTAGTGGAAACAATTTTAATTATAAGATCTGTTCTACCTGGAAAAAACTTCCCTCAGAAGTTGCAAATATCTCTTCAGTGATAGATAGTATATGTACACTCTGCAATAAGTGTACAACACTGTACATATATTTTATACCGAGAGCATCTTTCCAGAAAGGACCGCAAGGTCTTTCAAATACTAACTACTCCTTGTAATTATGTGTAACTCTCTCTCTCTCTTTCACACACACACACACACACAACGTATCACCTTTTAACTTCTATTTGTATTGAATTTTGGCTAACATTAGCTGATCTTACTGAACTTACGAAGGATCTCTAGTGATCGAATGGGGCACATACTACCTCATTTAATTAACTCTGAACAGATCCTCCCTAAGACCAGTAAACTCATATATTACTGAAGGTAGATGTCAAGCCCGGGAAACTTAACCTAGCGATTCGTGACAACACGGCGTCAAAAAAAAAAAAAAAAAAAAAAAAAAAAAAAAAAAAAAAACTATTGCCTTAAGTGACTGAGAGTGGCTATATAAAGGCCAGCATCATATTTCCCACACTACATTAACAACACTAATAGGTGGGTCATCAGATACCGGTACTCAATATTACAGTGTGGGCGAGGGGTGTACTGTATATCATTATGTAATTTCATGTCTCCTCCTATTATATTCCCATCTTGTTAATGTAGCTCTCCAAGTCTTAATTCTTCTTTACTCATCCCGGTTTCTACTATTTGTTTATAAGTCTATGTCTTGACCCTCTCTCTCTCCGCCCCCCTCTCTCTCTCTTCTCTCTCTCTCTCTCTCTCTCTCTCTCTCTCTCTCTCTCTCTCTCTCTCTCTCTCTCTCTCTCTCTCTCTCTCTCTCTCTCTCTCTCTCTCTCACACACACATACACATTAATACCTGGACTATCAGCCTAATTACCAGAAAGCGGTTAAGCCCAGGTCATTATCACTTGCCCACACTGCATCACCCAAACATGTTACTGTCGGCCTTGACGAAGTAGCTGCCCAGCACCCATGACAAATGAGCTGCCCCCGGTCTAGACCTGATGAAGGAGCTGCCCTGGGTCGACAACACCTTAAGGGAGGTCACCGGATTGGTTTATCTTTCTCTCCTTTCTCTCTTTCTCTGGCTTGTATCCATTCGGCCCCATTCAGCCAACTATTTTAAGAAGTTTATCCCCATCCAGGTGGCGATTTCTTCCTGACGAGCGATAGCGAGCCAGCATTGTATGGAGAAATCCGGCTTCGCCGGAGAAATTTTTCTATCGAAAAATTAAAAAAATTAGCTTGCTGTCAAAACAAAAATATATATATAAATGTTGGCTCGCTACCGCTCGCCCGGAAAATATTGACACCTGGATGGGGGTAAACGTCTTAAAACAGTAGGCTGAATGGGGCCGAATGGATACAAGCCAAAGAGAGAGGGAGAGAAAGAGAAAAAAAGCGAGGTGGGGTCCCTTAAGTCCAGCAATAGCAGCACAGGACATCCGAGGCAATCCAGCTCGGAGATTCCCTACCAGCCCCACAGAGATATACCGAGGCGCCAGTCCGGCAAAGGTAATATATTGTATATGCTTTCTCCCTTACAAAGTTGTATCTTTTCTGTGTATTCTGGGTCTAGTATCTCTGTTGTCTGTATGAATAAACTATATTTTGTTTATATGGCTTGTGTTGGCAGGGAATGAATGAAAGGATTGAGAAAAATTAGGTGAAAGAAGCAGTGAGACAAATGAGAGCGGGAAAAGAAGAAGGTATGGATGGTATTGTTGTGGAGTGTATCAAGAAGGGAGGAGATGTGATAATATATTGGCTGGTGAGACTATTCAATGTGTGCTTTGTTGTGTCAATGGTACACTCGGATACCATAGTCTCTAGCCCACCCCACTCTGGCAAAAGGTGAGGCCAGGACCCTTTCTGGATGGCGGCCCACAGTGATGGTGAGGGGTGGGGTTCGAGAGAGAGGGCAACACATAAACGAGCACAGTGTGAAGCATTTGAAGACTTCGAATCCTGTTCCAAATGTTTCACGCTGTGTTCGTGTGTGCGTTTCTCTCTCTCCCAAACCCCAGCCGTAACTATCACTGTGGGCCATCGTCCAGAAAGGGTCCTGGCCTCACCTTTTGCCAGAGTGGGGTGGGCTAGAGACTATGGTATCCGAGTGTACCAATAGACTGGAGGAGTGCATGTATTGTGCCGTTGTACAAGGGGAAGGGAGATCGGCAAGAGTGTTCAAGTTATAGAGGTATCAGTTTATTATCAGTGGTTGGAAAATGTATGGCAGGGTGTTGGTAGAGAGGATAATAAAGTGTACGGAAGTTGCAAGAGGGGAAGAGGGTGTGTGGATCAGATTTTTGCAGTAAGACAGTTACCGTATGCGAGAAGTATTTAGAGAAGCATAATGAGATATTTTGGGCTTTTATGGATTTGGAAAAAGTGTATGATCGTGTGGATTGAGAAGCAATGTGGAAGGTGCTAAGGATTTATGAAATTGGAAGAAATTTAATTTAATAAGAGCCATTAAAAGATTTTATGAAGAGAGCAGAGCATGTGTTAGAGTAGGAAATTAGTTGAGTGAATGGTTTGAGGTGAATGTAGGTCTGCGTCAGGTTTGTGTAATATCACCGTGGCTGTTTAATATGTTTATGGATGGTGGGGTGAGGGAGGTGAAAATGAGGACTAAGGGAAGAGGATTGGTTTTAGTAGGAAAGAATGGTAGAGATTGGGAGTTGAATCAGTTGCTGTTTGCTGATGACACAGCGTTGGTGGCGGATTCTGAAGAGAAACTACAGCGGGTAGTCAAAGAGTTTGGTGTGGTTTTGTGGGAGGAGGAAGCTGAAGGTGAACATCAATAAAAGTAAAGTGATGGTGTGTAATAGGGGTGATCATAGGGTGAATCTAGATGTGAGGCTGGATGGGGAAATATTGGAACAAGTAGAGGGTTTTAAATATCTAGGAGAAACGATAAACAGGAATGAAGGTATGGAAATGGAGGTAAAACAGAGAGTATGTGAAGGAAGGAAAGTTTTCGGAGCAATGGGAAGTATGTGGAAGGTGAGAAATCTCGGAATGAAAGTTAAAAGTGCAATGTATCAAGGGATTGTTGTACCAACAGTGATGTATGGGGCTGAGACATGGGCTCTGAAGGCAAAGGAGAGAAGAAATTAAGCTGGATGTGATGGAGATGAGCTGCTTGAGAAGTATGTGTGGAGTGATTCATAGAGACAGATTGAGGAATGAAGAGATACGTAGGAGAGTGGAGTAGCAGGAACATTTGTCGGCCAGAGTGGACAGAAGGGTGCTGAGCTGGTATGGTCATGTTGAACGAATGGAAGATGGAAGGCTTACAAAGAGAATATGTGAATCAGATACAGGGGAGATAGAAGGGTAGGAAGACTCCCATTGAGCTGGAGAGATTGTGTAGGAGAAGCTTTGAAAGGTAGAGGAATGACTATAGATCAGGCTAGGGAAGTGGTAATAAACAGGAATGAATGGAGAAAGCTTGTGAATAGATGAGTGAAAACGCAGTCAATTGGGAGAAGGGGTCGGGCACCAGTTAGACTAGAGAATAGTCCATCAGGTGCCTGGCCCAAAGAGCCGGTATATATGAAGGGTGCGCCTGGAAGTGTGGTGGGTGGGCTTGTGGTGGTAGGGCTTCGCTGCATGTCTGCCTGCTGAGATCGGAACTTCTCCAGGAGGTTAGGGGTCGGGGGAGTGGTGGAGTGACCTTGGTGATCCCTGGTCTCTGGGTCTTCTCCTGGGTGACCTAGATGGGTGTGAATTTGTGTTTTTTTTTAGTAGTGTTGTCCCTATTCGGGCTCTGTCTCGAGTCGACCACCCCCAGAAAAAAAAAGTAGAAACAATGGGGAATGGGCCTGAGCAAATAGATAGATAGATAGGCTTGTGTTCTTACTCTCCAGTCAATACTCCTAATTAAGCGCCCTAATAATATTGGCATTTCAATCACTATTAACTGTAATTTGATAATACAACACGGAGTGAAGTATGTAATTATTATCAAAGTATTTCGTGTTGACTCTGAAGTGTTTATGTTTTATACTAAACAATGTTTGATATACTAAATGGCATCCTTACTTCATGTGGCTATATATATTTTTTTACCATATACCCTTTCCTAATTAGTGTATTATGTCTCTCTCTCTCTCTCCTTAACACACACACACACTTACACATAGTCTATCTCTCTCAGCCCACACAACTACACACTCCCTCTCTCATATTAGCACCAATGACGACACGTGGTTCAGTCAAGCCTGTATCATATTACCCAAAGTGCATTACCCCAGTTTTACCATTGGGCCATCAGTAACTCTATAACCTTGGTAAATGCCAGGTTGAACAGTTGGTGTGTAGTTTGATATCTTCCTTCCCAATTGCTATATTTTGTCTAACCCTTTGAGTAACTAGAACCCTATTTCACATTTTTTGTTTAGCTTATCATTTGCCGATTTTCAGTAGTTTAGGAAGGATCTCAAGGTATCAAAGGGGCAAATTATATCTCAAATATCACTCAGACGCCTCTAATTCCTTCTATATCTGAGTACAGTCGCCTATTGTTAGCCAACGTAACATCAAGGCAGCTACATTAATTATAAACAAATCCGCGTTTCTGTGTGTACATCTGTTTGGCTATTTGTCGGCCTCTTAGTCAGCCATAGCATATATCAGGCTACCCTTGAAAGAATAAACAAATATATAAATACATTACACACACACACACACACACACACACACACACACACACACACACACACACACACAATCCTAATACCTTCATTACATAACGTTTACTTTTACCAAACGGTTACTATAGTCTGTTTGTTTTCAGCTAACGGTAAATTGCCATGTCCCCATCTTGATTTGTCAACTTTGTATAGCCAAATAAGGTGTTGATTACGAAAACCTGTCAATTACTATGACGCAAATATTAATTTATAATTATTTCATTAGTTATCGAGAAATGAGCTGTTAAAGTAGTAAACTATCCACCAAATATTAAGCAAAAATATAAAAATAAATAAACAAGTAAATAACAAAAATATGTAAAAAATCCGAGTATAGTAACTTGATATTGTGCTAATGGCATTATGGATACTATCAGGGTGTCAGGCATTTTGCTTTAATGAAGTACTGTTAATTACAAAGGGTAATGGAATAGGACTATACAGTTTATACGCAATAATAATTAATAATAATTCTCTCTCTCTCTCTCAGTGTACGTATTACGGTACCTCTTTACCCATCATATGACGATGATACATTACTGTGAGCGTGAAATATAGATAAAATTATCCTTTGTGGTGCCCCTACAAGCCATCCCAGCTTAATGGTATATTGAAAAGAGGAAGATAGATGGCACAAGGGCAGAGCAGGAACTTTTATAGGGAGAATTATGTTAACCATTCCAGCTTAATGGTCTATTGAAAAGAGGAAGATAAATGGCACTGGGGCAGAGCAGGAGCTTCTATAGGGAGAAGTGTGTTAACTTTGCTTTTCGGGCGGTGGGGGTACGGTAGATCAATTGTAAATAACTCACTATGGCTGAAGACGACTAAGATTCAAGCCCATACAATCCAGTCAGAGTTTAAAAGAGGTTATTTCCTCGCCTCTTAGTTCTACAGTGCTTACGTATATATTTGACATCCTACAAGCCAGGAACACATAAAGCATCACAAGCGATCACAAAGAAAATAAAGCAACAACAGATCTATTTAGTTTGACTTATTATCCTACTTGTTGAAGGTTAAGCTACGGAGGATTTTAGTTTGCTCCCTAGCCTTCCAATAAAGCTTAAACTAAAGATAAATTTGTAAATTTTTCAATAAATGTGTCCGGGCCAAAGGCCTGTTCCTCCTAAATTACAGGCTCGCTTTCGCTCGTCAAGAAAAAATCAGCACCTAACTAGCACAAAAGGTCTAAATTGACATAAAATGGGGCGAAAGGTCTTAAAATCACCAAACTAATAGGGCGAATGTCTTAAAATTTCAAAACTAATGGGGCTAAGCATGAAGGAGAAGGAGGTTTAGAAAAAATAGCCTCTTCAGTGAAATTATACCCTTAACGATTGGTAAAGGTAGGAAAGACTGCCACAGCAAGCAGTAATTACAAATACATCATCAAGAACTTGCGACTCAGATGACCAGCCATATTGAATATTACTCTGACTGCGATATGGTAACACTTCCCTAGGTACACGGGGCGTGTATATAAAGAGAAAACAGTATGAACATCAGGAGAGAGAGAGAGAGAGAGAGAGAGAGAGAGAGAGAGAGAGAGAGAGAGAGAGAGAGAGGAGGAAATAGATAAATAAATATAACAACACTGGCAATTCATAGGCTGATCAGAAGCATGAACAAATAATAAATAAGAACACAAAAGGGAGGTAGGAAAACGGTATACTGAATGCATAGTAAGGGGTTAATAGGAAGAAAAGGAAATGAAAGATAGAAACAAGGAATATAAATAGAGAAGGTACGCGAGACGATTTGCGAAGAAAGGAAGAAGGGAGAGATGAAGGAATAAGGAACAAGAGAGAAGAAGGGAGATATAGAAGGGGAACGAAGATTAAAGATGAAAGACAAAGGAACTAGAGCAAAAAAGAGAGATATAGAAGAGGAATGGGAAGTGAAGATGAATGAATAAGGAACAAGAGAGAAGAAAGGAGATATAGAAGAGGAATGGGAAATAAAGATGAAGGAATAAGGAACAAGAGAGAAAAAGAGAGATATAGAAGAGGAATGGGAAGTGAAGATGAAGGAATAAGGAACTAGAGAGAAAAAGAGAGATATAGAAGAGGAATGGGAAATGAAGATAAAGAAATAAGGAACAAGACAAAACAAAAGAGAGATATAGAAGAAGAATGGGGAATGAAGATGAAGGCATAAGGAACTAAAGATAAGAAGAGAGATATATAAGGAATGGGGAATAAAGAGGAAAGAATATGCAACTAGAGAGAAGAAGAGATATATAAAAGAAGGAGAATAAGGACCAAGAAAGAGGAAGAGATATACAGAAGAGGAATGGGGAATGAAGAGACAGATATAAGGAACAAGAGAGAAGAGATACAGAAGAGGAATGGGAAATGAAGAGGAATGAATAAGGAACAAGAGAGAAGAAAGGAGATATAGAAGAAAAGGAATGAGGAATGAAGAGGAAGAAATAAGGAACGAGAGAAAAGAGATATAGCAAAAAGAATGGGGAATAAAGAGGAAGGAATAAGCAACAAGAGAGAAGAATATAGATATACAAAAGGGGGAATGAGGAAAAAAATATAGATAGATAGATATAGAAGAGGAATGGGGAATGAAGAGGCAGAATAGGAACAGGGAGACATAGAGGAAACAAAATAAATGACTAAGAAAACATAATTCACAAATAACAAGGTAGGGGAAAGAGTAAAACAAAACAAGATCGGGTGAGAAAGATAGGGAGGAAGGAATAATGAATAGTGAAAAGAGCTTAGGAAGGAACAGAAGCTAAGGGCAGAGGGAAACAAAGAATAGAATAGACGAAAGAAGGAAGGAGTAAGGAGGAAGAAAAGGTATACGGAGGGAACATTAGGAGTGTGCTATAACGAAGGATAAATAAATAAATGGAAATAGCGCATGAGGAATAAAGAGTAAAGCATGGGAGAAGGTAAGGGAGGAGGGAAACAAGGAACATGAAAGACAGAGGAGGGAGAAAGGATAAAAGCATGATAACCAGATTCAGGAAGAAAAGGAAAGATAAATAATGCATGAATATTAGGAGTAAAGAAGGAGAAAGGGTAAGAGAAGAGGGAAACAAGAATACAACAAGTCCAAGCTGGACTATAGGTCCGTGCAGCCGTGTTAACTCCTAGGCGCGCGGAGTGACGCTCAGGATGAAATGTAAATTAAATAGGCTTCGCTACGGCCTAGAGGATAAATTAGAGTAACCTACTGTGGAAGATCATTAAATTTGGTTTAATGTTATACACAAAGTTTCGTGAAAATCAGTTCATAACTTTGAGAGCCACCTCCGCTGGTGGGCGCTCTATTGATCGTCTCCAATATTTAATCACTTCTTATTTGGAAGATATTCTATCTGCTCACCAAATTTCGTGGTCATCGGTTCATAACTTTTGAGATTTTTGTTTTTACAGACATATAGACAAACGGAGGACAAACATAACCTCCGTCCAACTTCGTTGGCGCCTGGCGGAGGTAACAATGAGGGCCACTCTGTACCGTACCTCCTCCTAAGCTGGCGGAGGTAACTGCTCTACCGATTGCCTCTTCAATTGAATTGCTTCTCCCTTGGTGCATACCTATCTACCTATCAAGTTTCGTAAAGATTGCTCATAACTTTGTGAGCCGTCTACGGTGGCGGAGGTATGCGCTCTACCAATCACCTCCACAATTAAACAACTTCTTCCTTGGTGCATATCCTATCTGGCCTCCAACTTTCGTGACAATCTGTTCATGGCTTTTTTATATGATTATCTTGTTTACAGAAACACAAATAAACAGACAAACAAATGGAGGCAAAAACATAACCTCCTCCAACTTCGTTAGCAAAGGTAATTAAAATAAAATGCCATTCTACATAATGCATTTCATTACCACCGGATCACATTTTCTGTCACTCCTGAAGAAGGGATGCAACAGCGGGGCGCCCTGGGCAAAATATGAAAATTGAACTCTGACCATTATGTCTACGAAAGAAATGAGATTATGAACATGTTCAAGTAAAAATGAATACGATCCCCAAACTATAACCGTTTTCAATTTCCGTCACTCCTGTAGAAAGAGGGCCTGTGGTAGGGCACCATGACCGACATGTTGGATCCAATTACAGTATATATTGAAAGTATCTATATGTACATTATATGTGTGTTCATTAATCACATAGAAATATCCGATCTCATTATTTTGTTGTCACTCCTGTAGAAGGGAGACAGTAGCGAGGCGCCCTGGGCTTAAGTTTAAGATTAGACTCCGTTATGGCCAGGGAATAGATCACGCTACAGCATACAGTATGCATGTGAATGAAATTAGCAAAGTTAAGACCCCAAAACACAGCCGCTTAAATTGTCCATCTACTCCTGTATAAGGGGCCCTAAAGTTAAACGCCAAGGGCGAAGTATTTTAAAAATGCCCTCTTAAACCCTGATCAACAAGCAAGAGTCTATGCATAAAGAGTTCTATGAAATATGCGTTAGCAATTTCCAAACAGGTGGACATTATATTTGTCACCACTACTGCAGAAGGCGCCGATTAGCGGGACGCCCAGAACAAAATTTAGGAAAAGGGCTCCGTTATGGCCTAGAGACTATATTCGAGTATATGCGTGTGTAAGTTCATAACATTTGGTCAAGTAATAACCGAGAATTATCAAATTTCGATAATCGTCGTACTACTGCAGAAGGAAGCTATTTGGGGGGCGCCCTGGTAGGAATTGAAACAAAGGGATTAGTTACGACCTACAGGATAGATCATTAAATTGTATGCATGTGTAAGGTCATTAAATTTGTATGCATGTGTAAGGTCATTAAATTTGTATGCATGTGTAAGGTCATTAAATTTGTATGCATGTGTAAGGTCATTAAATTGTATGCAATGTGTAAGGTCATTAAATTTGGTTCAGTAATAACCGAGAAATAGCAATTATTTATAAACGTCGCCCTACTGCAGAAGGTGGCGCAAAATTACCCGGCCGAATGCCGGGTCTTCCAAAATTACAAGCTCACTATCGTTCGCCAGGAAAATAAATCTACACCTAAATAGCACGAAAGGTATTAATGTTGACAACAAATGGGGTGAAAGGTCTGAAAAAAACTAATGGGGCAAACATCTTAAAATCTGAACACTAATGGGGCTAAACATGAGGGAGAAGGGATCTAGAAAAACGACCCATCTCCCCTTAAGGAGCAGAGAGGGAGAGAAGGTAGGGGAGGAGGGAAGCAAAGGAAACAAGGGATGACAACAACGATATAAAGTAGAGGAATAAGAACCGATAAAGGAGGAAGAGATGGTAAGGCGGGAGAGAAACTAGGATTATATAAGGAAAGAGGGGACAGAAGGAAAGAGGGATAATGCATGGTGATTATGGCGCAAAAAAGGAGAGAGGAAGAGAAACCAAGAAAAACGAATGGAGGAGAAAGACAGAAAGAGAAATAATGCATGAAGTTTAAGGAATAAAGAGGGGGAGAAGATAAGGGAGGATAATAAACAAGGAACATATAACGAAAGAAGAAAAGGGAAATAATGCGTGAAATTTAAAGAGGAAGATAAGGTAAGAGAGGAGAGAAATCAAGAATAACGAAGGGAGGAGATAGACGGAAAGGAGAATAATGCATGAAGATTAAAGAGTAAAGAAGGAGGGGGAGGTAAGGGAAGAGAGAGACAAAGAATACAACAAAATAAAGACCACGAAAGGGGAAAAAGTGATTCAGGAAGAAGGAAGGAATAAGGCATAATGCATGATGATTAAGGAGTAACGAGGGGGAGAAGGTAAGGGAGGAGGGAACAAGTCCATTTATCTTCCAAGTACAGTATGTGGTTGCCGAGGGGGGAGGGAGGAAGGGAGGGGGGGGGGAGGGGGAGGAGGAAATGAGGATGGAGTTAAGGGAGTAAGAGAGGAAGGAAGGGAGGGAAGAATATAGATTGATAGATAGATAGATATAGAGATGGATCAAGAGATTATATAGATACGGTAGATATATGGATATGTAAATTGATAGATATACCCGTATAGAGTGATCAAATCCGAGAGAGAGAGAGAGAGAGAGAGAGAGAGAGAGAGAGAGAGAGAGAGAGAGAGAGAGAGAGAGAGAGAGAGAGAGAGAGAGAGAGAGATAAGGAAAATATAAAGATTAGTGAATTGATTGATGATCTTGCCAATGCTGGTTCAAGTGGCGAGAGAGAGAGAATACAAAGGAGTTACAAACTGCAACAGACCTATTGGACCTTACGAGGCAGTTTGCATATCTACACTGCTAAGCTTACTAACTACTAGGTAAAGAAAAAGATAGTAAAGCAGAAGGCTCCTCCCCACCCACCACTCCCTCCAGCTTACGCTGGCGTGGAAACAGTTGGACAAATATACCAAGCAGTATGGAAAAACTGAAACGCAAGTTCGGATGACATAGGACGAAAAGAGCATAATTAGTGGTCTAACCTAGTCCTACACCTAAGATCTTGGAAAATACGAAAACAAAACGAGAAAAAAAAACCCACACACAAACACACACGATAAATAAATACATACAGAAGTACAAAATACCGACGATATGGGAAGGAGAGGCGAACACCTCGGACCTTTGTACCAAGGACGGCTGTAACAACGACCAGTCTAACACGGTTAGAAAGTGAATTAACTACTGCAAGGAACTCTTTTAATGTAATAGTACCATTTTAACTTTCACAAATAAAATCTGAGAGAGAAGCGGAACTTAACAAAAAAAAAGTCTAACACGGTAATGGAGCCCACAGAACACTACTTTACCGAGAGAGCAGCGGAAGGAAGGGTAGGGTGTTGCAATCTCCCTCCATCTCTCCCTCACTGGCGATGTAGATATCAGGATTCCACCGATGTTCTGCAAACTACTCGACTCATCTCCCGTCCTTCCCAGATTTCAAATCACGCAAACACTTACACAAAACCGCGACTAACAGAAAACAATAAAACACCTTCCCCGCAGCGGCCGGCGAGAACTAGTGACATGGGAGGCAGAGTGAGTTGTAAAGGGGGGGGGGGGGGGGGGGGGGGGGAGATGAGGGAGTGAGGGGTGCCAACCGAACTGTTTAACCACTACCCCATCGCTAACTATAAACGGAGTTTCAATATAATTTGGCAACAGTCTTATAGAGGGGTACATTAATAATTAATCAATATATAATTCATGATAAAAATATAATTAACAACTGTGTATGATATCGTATATATGAGCATAGTACACACGGCATTATAGGAGTGTATTACGAGTATGTTGGCACACCTGTTCAGCTGGACATGATCACGGCAACAGCCAAGCTTATGTTGCTCTCTCATCCTTTATAGAAGGAATTAAAAGCAACGCGATTAAGTTCCTTAACAAGTAAAATAACTATTGTACATAAATAGGAACATTTCATCAAATTATAATATTCCTCTTTGTATATTTTTGTCATTGTATTTATTGAGGAATAATAACACCTACAATTATGTAACACAGCACCCTATCTCAGCCAAAGCGCACTTTTGACTCCAGCTATAATTGTCATTTTTCACAATCCTTCAATTACGAGCTTGAAATACTCCGCAGGATGACCTATATGACAAACACTTGAGCGATGGATAACGAAACACACTGCTGGTTGGGGAGAATGGGTTTAGACTTTAGAGAAAACGAAATATACGGTACCTGAAAGCTGGATAAACTAAGATAATTAATGAACACAGTTATCCTCTTATGTACCAGCGACGTCTTATTAAGTTTATTCTAGCTATATTACCTGCAATATTTTAATGCAGTGTCATACGAACGATTTTTTCGTCAACTTTTTAGGGGCAATTGTGATATGTTGGTTTCCAATTTGAAGTTCCGTAATAATCAAACTTCCTAACATAATCTACCATAGATCTAGCTTCCGAGAGAGAGAGAAAGAGAGTACAAAGGAGTACAAAGGAAGTCAAGCAACAACAGACTAGCGACCCCTCGAGGTAGCTTGCCCTCTAAATCACTGCCGTTCAAAGTGTACAACAGTGTTTCAGAGTGGGTAAGGGACAATTGGAAAGGGAAGGACTGCCTTAATTAAGACCAATGTCCTTGGCAGGAGTAGATGATGTTAGTAGGAAACAATTTGGGTTAATAACATAACACAATGTATTTCTCCTTTCTCAGAAATCTCCATCTTAGGAGATTTCAACGTTCACCACGGCCAATGGCTCTCCTCTCATACTACTGACAAACCTGGTGAACAAGCAGCTTAAAAGGCCTTATCATTAGGCCTTATAATTAGGGTTAGGTGTGAGAGGAATCTGCCTTGTTTGGGCCAATCGGCTTTCTGCAGACTCCAATTTTCTTATGTTCTTAGGTTTCTTATGTTCATATGTCTTTTCTGTCCTAAATGACCTAGAGCAATTGGTTCAGCAAGCCACCAATGTCCCGGATCGCCTCGGATATCGGCCCAACATTCTTGACTACTTTCTAACTTCTAACCTTTCTTCTTATACTGTCGATCTTTTCTCTCCTTTGGGCTCCTCCGACCATAAACTTATCTCTGTCACCTGTCCTATCTCTCCTGTACAGCCACCCGATCCTACCAGCCGGCGGCGCTTGAGGCACTTTGGCGCTGCCGACTGGGAGGCTCTCTGGCAGTACTTCTTTGATTTCCCATGGAATAATTTTTGCTTCCGTGGCCGGGGACTCTCGGAGAGTGCTGAATGCATTACCGAGGTAATCCTACCGAGCATGGAGGCATACATTCCATTTTCTTTCTCTCAGACTAATGCAATTTTTTTTTGGTTTACTTACGCTTGTTCTACTGCTGTCCGCAATAAAGAGGAAGCATTCAAACGGTACCGACGGCTTCAAACTCAAGAATCTAATTCTTCCATGTTTCTGCCCGGAATCAAGCCAAATTTGTCCTTCGACTCGCCAAGCACTCTTTCATCAATAATAAATGCACGGAACTATCCAACTCTAGCTCTTCCCAAGCTTTCTGGTGTAGCCAAAAACCTCTCCAATAATTTCTCTTCCTCGTCTTTCCCTCCCCTTTTTCACTCTGATGGCACAACCATCACTTCTTCCTCTGACAAAGCTGAACTCTTTGCTCAAATTTTTGCTTGAAACTCCACCTTGGATGATTCTGGTGCTATTCCTCCCTCTCCACCCCCTCTCTCCTACTTATGCCTAATATTCTAATCTCTTCTAAAGATGAACTTTCTACCCTCTCTGGGCTTAATACTAAGAAGGCGTACGGTCTGGATGGTGTTCCTCCTGTTGTACTAAATAGTTGTGCTTCCGTACTGACTCCCTGCCTAGGCAAACTCTTCCATCTCTGTCTCTCCTTTAACACCTTCCTTTCTTGCTGGAAGTTTGCTCTCATTCAACGTGTCCCAAAAAATCGTGACCACTCTCAACCCTCCAATTATCGTCCAATTGCTCTCATCTCTTGTATCTCTAAAGTGTTTTAAACTAGTCTTACTTTCCAAATTTCTTGAGCATTTCTCTTCTCATAATCTATTCTCAGATCGCCAGTATGGGTTCCTTAAGGGTCGCTCTACAGGTGATCTTCTTTCATATCTTACTAACTCTTGGTCATCCTCATTTCGGGACTTCAGTGAGACCTTTTCTATTGCGCTAGACATATCGAAGGCCTTCGATAGAGTCTGGCACAAATCTCTAATTTCTAAACTATCCTCCTTCGGTTTCTATCCCTCCATCTGTGCTTTTGTCTATAATTTCCTTTCCGGCCATTCCATAGCTGTGGTAGTGGACGGCCATCGCTCGGTCATGGTCTCTCGTGGAAGGACCATATCACCACTCTTCTTAAGGTGGCCTCCCAGAAGCTGGGTGTACTCAACCGCCTCAAGGGGCTCTTTACCCCGGCACAGCTTCTTGCTCTGCACAGGAGCACAGTGCGTCCTTGTATTGAGTATTGTTCACATGTGCGGGGAGGATCCTCTCACACAGCACTTCTGGACAAGGTAGAAAAGAAAGCCTATCATATTATTAACTCCCGTCCACTCACCGACTCTCTGCAATCTCTCTCTTACTTCGCCGCAATGTTGCATCTCTATAATCAGTGTTCTTCAGAGCTCTCTCAGTGTATACCACCTCCTCTACGAAGGGTACATAGTACTTGTCTTGCACCCCTACTATGCACAACTTTCCAACTCAAGAGTGAAACGATAATCCTAATCTTTTTATATTCAACAGATGAGCTCTTGAACTCTCTCCTTGAATCCATCTTTCCCTCAACCTATGACTTAAATTGTTTCAAACTCCGTGTGTCCAGACATTTTGGCTCGAACTATCCTTGATTTTGGCCCTGTCACTCTTTCAACTCTGGGGGAGGCACTCGTCAAAGGCAGTTTTGCCTTTTGTCTCCCTCATCCAAATAGAAAAAAAAAATCTGAGAAAAAGGTAATTAATCTACTAATGTAATCAGTCGCGGGCTTAAGGCGAGGTGCTTGTCTAGGCGATATTTAAAGGAATCCACGGTGCTGCAGTCTATAACATCTCGAGGAAGCCCATTCCTCAAGTTCACAACTTGAGTGAAGAAGAAATTCTTAGACTCGTGCGAGTTAAAAAATTTACCACTAATTTTGCAACCATTTCCCCATGTGTAGCTTGACTGGTCGATCGTAAAGTACTAATTAGAGTTCATATTGTCGATGCCTTTGATGATTTAGAAGACTTGAATTAGGTCACCTCTCTCCCAGACAAATATGACGCGATCGCGTCATATGGGAGAGTGAACCAAAAACTCATATGACGCGATCGCGTCATATGGACTTATCTCTATACCTCTCCAATAAGTTTATGACGCGATTTTGCGTCATATGAGCTCAGTAAGTCCGATAAGTTACCATACGATAAAACCGTTGGTGGCAACCTCATTCACCTCCGATAATTCTAACGGCCGCAGTGTTGTTTTGAGTGTAGTGCGGGGCAGTGGCAATGATCCCGGGGCTCCCGCCTCCTCGGACTTATTGGAACATATGTCGGAGGGAGTTAATCGGCGCTGGGTTAAAGGAATTAAACTTAATTATCTAAGACACTCCTCGTATGGTTTGTTTCCTAGATCAGGTATCATTTTGGTAACTCAACGTTGAACTTGTTCGAGTTTATCGATATCTTTTATGTAGTAGTGGCACTAGGTTTGAAAGCAATATTCCAGAAGAGGACGAAATAGGGAATTGTAAAGTGTATGGATTACATCTTTGGATTTATGTTCGAATGACCTGCCTGTAAAGCCAATTATTTTATTTGCCTTCTTAACAACTTTTGAACATTGTTGACTGGGTTTTTGGTTACTCGATATTGTTACTCCTAAATAAGTTTCTATGTCTACACTCTTAAGCTGAGTGCCATTCATTGAATAGTTTGCTTTCTCATTTCGGGTCCCGATATGGAGTACTTTATATTTATCCGCATTAAAGCTAATTTGCCAATTTTGAGCCCAACTTGACAGCTAATCTATGTTATTTTCCATATCTTCTACATTTTCGTTTGAGAGTACAGTATTTGCTATTTTTGTATCGTCTGCAGGTGAGGCCCTCATCTATGTCATTTATATAAACTAGGAAAAGGACTGGCCCTAGAATCGATCCCTGGGGTACCCCGCTAGTTACATTGATCCATTTCGATGCTTTAAAGTTTATGACTACCCTTTAACTGAGCCAATTTTCCATCCCTCTCAACACTCCCCCTTGTATTCCATGCACTTTTAATTTTATCAATAAACGTTTGTAGAGCTCAAGCAAGAACGTTTGTTACAGAAGCCATGCTGAGTATCTTTAAGTGATTTACGAGACTGTCTCTTATGAGTGTTTCTAGCATTTTACAGACAACTGAGGTTAAGCTCATTGGACGATAGTTACTAGGTAAAGATTTGCTTTTTAATATATTGATGTTACGTTAGCGAGCTTACACTCATCAGGCATAGTCTCAGACTGCAAGGATTTATTTAAAAGCAATGGCAGTGGTTTGGAGAGCTCACATTTTGCTTCTTTTAGAACTCTAGGTGATAATTGTGTCGGGTACAGGTAATTTGTTTGACTTAAGTTTCTCCAAACATTTCAGTACTTCTCTCTCTGTTATGTTGATATTGTTTAGAGCATCAGTATTGTCTAACTTAACTGGCAGTGCTGTAGGGATATCACTAAGGTCTTCTGTTGTAAATCCTGATGCAAAAAAGGTATTGAGGACAACACTCATCTGTTCTTTGTCTTTGGTGTAATCTCTGTTCTCATCTACTAACGGTCCAACAGTTGAAGTGACTACTTTCTTCTTTCTGATGTAACTATAGAATTATTTCGGGTTTGTTTTACTTTGATTCGTAACATGTAACTCGAGAGAGAGAGAGAGAGAGAGAGAGAGAGAGAGAGAGAGAGAGAGAGAGAGAGAGAGAGAGAGAGAGAGAGAGAGAGAGAGAGAGAGAGAGAGAGAGAGAGAGAGAGAGAGAGAGAGTACCATATATTAACACGAAACAGAACAATGAATGCCACCAAACATATACAGAAAACTTATAATACAAACACGCATTCAGATAAAATTCAAATACACTTTGTGAAATTAGGGATATACAAAAAAGAAAAGACTACCCCAACGATCACAAAAGTAAAAGTTCTTTTAATCAAGGGTAAAGTAGCTGCAATTTTCATTAAGTAATGTCTGTATTTTTAGGCGATAAATAAGAATAGTATTGTATACTCGCCAAGACATAACTTCTCAGTAAAATCTTCAGCAAGATAATACCAATCTTCATATTTATCCGGCCATAAAATAAATGCTATATTCAGCTTAGGAAATACCTATGAGAGCCAAGAGAACAATTGAGGTTTGACTCCTTTGAGGTCCTTCATAAGTTGAATAATGCCATCAATATGCTAGAATAAATCACAACTGCGCTATGATTAGCCTAATGCTTAAGCGAAAGGAAATAATATTTTATGGGGCACACATCACATAGACCGATCTCGCTACGAAATATTCTTGAACCTATTGATAATTAATCTAATTTATTAATTTCACTCCAAACCAAATACTTCCCAATTCGGAAGAACCAATGAGAGTCTAAGGGTTCATTGAGATAGGATTTACCTTTATAATTACTAGAGGTCTTCATAGGCTGTGTAAAATTGTCTAATACTAGCCAGCATATAAAGAAGAAAAACCTCCTCGGTTACTGAAAGGGTTTAATAATAGCATAGGAAAACATAATAGTAAATACATGTCCATAGGTATACCAGATGACGGGGCAGGTTAACACTATCTGGTGCTACGTCTTTGGGGCTATTATGACTTTGTTTATTATCATGGACGGGTTTGACTGTTTTTGTTATTATTGAACACTGTATTATTAACCCTCTCCGACATATGACGCGATTTTGAGCCTATTGGGGATACTTTAAAACCTTTGTTACCATCAGGGGTATTTAGAAATCTTTAGTTTAGTTACTTCAACCTCTGCAGTTGTCTTTGAGTTAGCTGTGGGCAGGAAACTAATTTTGGAGAGGTCATTATAAGAGTGATAGAACTGTATTTCTTATTGCTAATCTGGCAACCTCTGCGTCATATATGCGTGAAAGGGTTAATTGTACTAAACAACCAGACCATTCCCAGACCCCCTTCAAGCTAAGTGTGTCGCAACCATAGTCCGATTTCTCATAATTTGCAGGCTCGCTATTGCTCACCTAGAAATAATCGACACCTGAATAGGGAGAAATGTCTCCTAATCGCCAAACTAATCAGGTCAATCGTCTTAAAATGTCTAAACTAATAGAGTGGAAAGGGGAAACCATCCCTTCACCCTAAAATAAATAAATTAATAAATATACATATATATATATATATATATATATATACAGTATATATATATATATATATATATATATATATATATATATATATATATATATATATATATATATATACCTCTCACCGGATAAGGTCAAGTTAATCATTGGGTGTGGTTGCCAATCTCTGATAAGTACTTCAGCATAAAGTAAGTTACTCGTGGTACCAGAAATTGATTCAAAGTAGGAAAACCTAAAATAGGTGACTGGACAAATGGCTTGCACTTACAAATTATCGAAACATTTATGTAAAACAGGAAGATACGATAAACAGGATATAAGAGAGAAAATATAGATAGATAATTAGATAGACAGGCAGTTAGATGGCCACATAGCTATACAGTATATAATAAAATTAGATATAATCAACAGGAAACAAGGCTAGAAAAGATAGATAGATAGATAGACAGGCACATAGATGGCCACATAGCTATACAGTAACAATATAAAAAGGAAAATACGATAAACAGGAAACAAGGATAGAACAGGTAGACAGATAACTAGGCAGACAAATAGATGCTCACATAGCTATGCAATATATGATGGAACACCTCGTTCTTAACATTAATCATCCATTACAAACCCCAATGCACTTCAATAAACTAATGAAAGCATATGGTACTCCTGGGATTCGAACTCGGGACATCACACCCAGAACGAACAGAAGCATATAAAGTCTAAACCATTACACCTCCACAACAGTATAACAGGAAGCTATATTAAACAGGATACAAATATAGAAAATATAGATATATTACCAGAAAGCCAGATAGATGGCCACATAGCTATGCAATATAAAACAGGAAGATATGATGGACAGGATACAAAGATAGAAAAGATGAATATATAACTAAATATTTACTTGCACTCCTTCAGATACCAAGCGCTGTACACAATGAGCACCTCCGTCGCTTGCCCCCGATTACCCAGGCCAATCCCAACACTCCACCTTCCTCCCTCACAATATCCCTTTCAGTATTCGATGACGCTTTTCTTCCTTATATTCTGGATATTTGTAGACGACTTAATTTTTAAATTGAGTGAGTATTAATTTTACTTTCCCCCCTGCCCTTCCTATGCTGTACAACCCATCTATCGATAGTTATAATAAATAACTGCATCACTGTACTGAAAGGGATGGGATTGTGGTAGCTTTGGAAGAGTGCCATTTATGCCACCATATAAGCCTATTCGGTATAACACATTAGCAAGTCTAGCAACTCCGAAAAATGCTATACATGAACGCCAATTATATGTTGTCAACTTAGCAATTATAGCCAATTTGGAGAGTTGAAATATGTGTCAAGTATATATTTATTTCAAGGATATCTTAAATATGTGAGTATTATAAATGTATTTCAAGGAAGTTACCATGTATATATAAATGTACCATACATGGACGCTACATTGTAAAACCTCAAAATATTGTTGCTGATCGATTCATCCCTAATTATTCTGTGGATCCAACAACAACAACAACAACCACAACCAAAACCACAACAACAACAACAGCAAGGCAAACCTCCATACACCACTCCCTCATGTCTGCGACGTAGGTAACAAAGAAAGACCCCCTCTATCTTCATCAAGACGACCGAAGTAGCTGTCTTAATCAAGGAACCCGGTATAAGCCTGCTAAGATAAACGAGTACAGGCCAATCCTACCTATGGCTGGATCTTACGGCCACAAGGGAATTTATCTACTTTTTATATGGGCGGGCTAGATAGGGGAAATAGATAGATGGAGATGGGTAGAGCTGGAGGGTTGTATGGCGTTGAAAGTGGTATACACAACGATTAATAGTTAAGATAGATTGACAGATGATTTGTTCCCAATAAATACAGATCGTTCCTATGTAAGTGTAAATACTAACATTATTTAAGGCTGGTAGAACTATGAAGGGGTGGGTGGTTTGAGGGCTGCAAGTAAAGAGATGGAGTGTTAAATATTTGGATTTACATAATTATATAACTGATTATTTGTACCCTTTTGTTAGAGAGTTATTATAAAACGTATACAAAAATGTCTGGAGGAACATAAATTAAATGTCTATTCAGATTCAAAGTTTTGATCGAAATAGATTCCAATCCATAAATTCCTTCGTAAACTTAAATTGTCTGATACAATCTACAAAAAACAAAACAAAATAAATATACATAAAAATGAATGGGTAAGCTTAATATTGAACCGATAATATAAACGAAGATTCGAAAGGAAAATTCACACAAGTGCTTTTCGTGGCAATTCTTGATGGCAACAATGATGTGCCAGGAACTTAATTACATATACTGTATATAGAGTAATTATGTCACTATAATAATCTTCAATCAAAGTAGTCTTTGATGTCAGTTCACAATTGTTCAAAATAATACTAAGTTGAAAGTGTCATAAAAAGCAACCGGACAAAGCGCACATGTAAATTTACCCTAAATATTACAACAGCATGCAAGGAAGGACGTATTATATACGATCAAGTAAAAACAAAACAAAAAATACAAACAAATACATAAAAAAAAAGGCCACCCAGAGTATTGAACCGGGTGTTTAGCTTTGTTTGGGCGACTCACTAACAATCTACCCATTAACCACCCCAAGTAAATGGGTCACATAGGATCATTTTCCGCTACTCCACCCCACCAGCCCGCTCTGTTTCCAGCTAACATGAACTAAATGGCACGAAATATTTGTTTACAAAATATTATTGTAACCTCCTCAGATTGTACGTATGATACATTACTAGTGAATCATATAATTGGTGTGTGTGTGTGTGTGTGTGTGTGTGTGTGTGTGTGTGTGTGTGTGTGTGTGTGTTTCTATGGCGATTAAGGGGACATGGGCCGGTTTTTTGGCCAACTTTCTCCCTCGTGTTAGCCCCATTAGTTTTGAGATTTTAAGACATTTGGCCCATTATTTTGAAGATTTTAACACCTTTCGCCCCATTTCGTAGTCAATATTTAGACCTTTCGTGTTATTTAGGTGCCAATTTTTTCCCTGGCGAACGATAGTGAGCCTGTAATGTAAATTTTTCTACCGAAAAATGTACAAATTAATCTAGAAAGGGGATCTAATAATGTTCTTTTAAATTTGATAGAGGTCTAGGGAGGAAACTAGAAAAATTATGAATACATGCAAAAATCGCCCCAAAAAGTGAACCATTCCCCCTTAAGTCTTTCTTACTATTTCAATTATTATATTATTTCACACATATAATATAAGCGCATTGCATCATAGAATATCAAATGACTACCTTGCTACCAGCTACCCTAAATAAATGTGAATGTATATGTAATATTTGTAAAATCAATCGAGAGCTGTAGTACTTTAAATATGCTGTACAAAAGAAACTTCAATAATTAATTAATTAAACATGTTGCATTTAAAGCTTGCTAAGATGGTTAAGATGACACGGTCGTGGGCCTCACTATGAGGTTCACAGATCCAGTCTTCTTCTCAACAATCTTCCCTTTTAGTTTGTGGGTTGTATATTTTACGTATAATTATTTACCCTTTCAACATTCCATAACATATATTTTCTGTTTTCTCCTTTTCTTTCTGGCTATTATTAGACCATTTTATTTAGATTACTAAGGGTATGTAGAAGGCAGATAGTTAATTGAGATAGTAGTTACCCTTAAAACGATTTACAGGGATCTGCCTTGCTTAGGCCTATCGGCTTTCTGCAGACTCCCATTTTCTTATGTTCTTATGTTCTTAAAACCTCCCCGTGATGTATGTGCGCGTAATGCTTGATCTATTCTAATGTATGACTATCCTTGATATCGCTCTCTCTCTCCTCCCCTTCGATCCTAGCTCGCTCCTCGCTCTCCTCTCTCTCGCTCTCTCTCTCTCTCCCACCTCGCTCTCTCTCTGGAGCTCCTCTAGCCCTCTCTCTCTTTCTTTTCTAATCATTTCCTTCAACTTTCCTTTGCTATCGGTATGCCATTTCTACTAGAATTAAGTCTGACCTTCTCCTCGTTTGGCTCATAAGGTCTTGATTGGGCCAGTGTATCTATGTACATCTGAGGTCAATCTATGGCGGGTTGACGTCAATATATATCTCTCTCCTGTCTCGCTTGATTGTCTTTGCTATCCTTTCCTTCCTTGTTCCCTTACTCACAGGTTAGTTATATCTTCTAGAATTAAGTCCTGAGCACCTCGCTGGGATCGTAAAGTCTGTGTGGTCAGTGTATCTATGTATTTCTCTCTCTTCTTCTCATCTTCCTGTTCACTTACTCACCGTTGTAATTTGCATTTAACTAAATCAAGCATGACAGGTAAAGTCAGGTGAAGGTATTGAGGGATAAGCCTTTACAACAGCATGCATTAAAGGAAGGACGTATTATATACGATAAAGTAAAAACAAAAACAAAATACAAACATATTCATAAAAAAAAAAAAAAATTGGCCACCCGGAGTATTGAACCGGGTGTTTAGCTTTGCTTGGGCGACTCACTAACAATCTACCCATTAACCACCCCAAGTAAATGGGTCACATAGGATCATTTTCCGCTACTCCACCCCACCAGCCCGCTCTGTTTCCAGCTAACATGAACTAAATGGCACGAAATGTTTGTTTACGGAATATTATTGTAACCTCCTCAGATTGTACGTATGATACATTACTAGTGAATCATATAATTGGTGTGTGTGTGTGTGTGTGTGTGTGTGTGTGTGTGTGTGTGTGTGTTTCTATGGCGATTAAGGGGACATTGGCCGGTTTTCTGGACAACTTTCTCCCTCGTGTTTAGCCCCATTAGTTTTGAGATTTTAAGACATTTGGCCCATTATTTTGTCGATTTTAACACCTTTCGCCCCGTTTCGTAGTCAATATTTAGACTTTTCGTGCTATTTAGGTGTCGATGTTTTCCCTGGCGAACGATAGTGAGCCTGTAATGTTGAAAGAACCGGCCTTCGGCCGGGAATTTTTTTACCGAAAAATTTACAAATTAATCTAGAAAGGGGATCTAATGGATGTTTGTTTTTTTAATTTGATAGAGGTCTAGGGAGGAAACTAGAAAAATGATGAATACATGCAAAAATCGCCCCAAAAAGTGAACCATCCCCCTTAAGTCTTTCTTACTATTTCAATTATTATATTATTTCACACATATAATATAAGCGCATTGCATCATAGAATATCAAATGACTACCTTGCTACCAGCTACCCTAAATAAATGTGAATGTATATGTAATATTTGTAAACACAATCGAGAGCTGTAGTACTTTAAATATGCTGTACAAAAGAAACTTCAATAATTAATTAATTAAACATGTTGCATTTAAAGCTTGCTAACTCACAACTTTAGTTTAAATACCATAGTATATACTAACGAAATTGGTATAATTTATATAATTTTATAAATACTGTAATTGCATATTTTATCTTGCTAGTATCACTTGTATTATTGTAACCATAATAATTATACTTACTATTGTAATTACTATTAGTAGTAAAACAAATTTAAATGCGTCAGTAATAATATTCCCATTACTATAATTACCGGCATTATTATTGGTGAGTACCGGTATATTGATGCATATATTCCCATTACTATAATTACAGGCATTATTATTGGTGAGTACCGGTATATTGATGCATATATTCCCATTACTATAATTACCGGCATTATTATTGGTGAGTACCGGTATATTGATGCATATATTCCCATTACTATAATTACCGGCATTATTATTGGTGAGTACCGGTATATTGATGCATATATTCCCATTACTATAATTACCGGCATTATTATTGGTGAGTATATTGATACATATATTTAAATATGAAAAAGTTATTGGATTGGCATAAATATGAAAGAAAAAAAATTGGCCACCCGGAGTATTGAACCGGGTGTTGAGCTTTGCTTGGGTGACTCTCTAACAGTCTACCCGTTAACCACCCCAAGTAAAGAGTTCACACAGGACCATTTTCCGCTACTCAATCCCACAAATTTTGTCTTTCCACATTCAAACTAGCGACTTTATCTGGTATCTAGCAACATGGAACCTAACAATATCATATGAATTTTAAGTATTCTGTCTATCATAACATTATATTATATCAATTGTGGAAGTCATTTGATAATAATGTAGATATCTTGACACTTATTAAGTGATATCACGGTATTTTGGCTTATATTTAATGACATCCTAGAAATACTGGCTATCATTAAGTAATAATTATAGACATGTTGCTTTTGAAGTGATACTCTAAGCATAATATAAGCTATTAGGTTATATCCTAGATTCTGTATATTAATAATTGGCAAGTAATATTATAAAATATATGGTCATTATGTTATATCTTAAATATATGGTCATTATGTTATATCTTAAATATATGGTCATTATGTTATATCTTAAATATATGGTCATTATGTTATATCTTAAATATATGGTCATTATGTTATATCTTAAATATATGGTCATTATGTTATATCTTAAATCTGATGTTAAATAGGACGAACAAATCTAGATCTTATCCTGTCTTCAAATTTCAAAGATAATCTTCTGTCTTTAAATGCAACATGTTTAATTAATTAATTATTGAAGTTTCTTTTGTACAGCATATTTAAAGTACTACAGCTCTCGATTGTGTTTACAAATATTACATATACATTCACATTTATTTAGGGTAGCTGGTAGCAAGGTAGTCATTTGATATTCTATGATGCAATGCGCTTATATTATATGTGTGAAATAATATAATAATTGAAATAGTAAGAAAGACTCACTTTTTGGGGCGATTTTTGCATGTATTCATATTTTTTCTAGTTTCCTCCCTAGACCTCCATCAAATTTATAAAAACAAACATCCATTAGATCCCCTTTTCTAGATTAATTTGTAAATTTTTTGGTAAAAACAAATCCCGGCCGAAGGCCGGTTCTTTCAACATTACAGGCTCACTATCGTTCGGCAGGGAAAACATCGACACTTAAATAGCACGAAAGGTCTAAATATTGACTACGAAACGGGGCGAAAGGTGTTAAAATCGTCAAAATAATGGGCCAAATGTCTTAAAATCTCAAAACTAATGGGGCTAAACACGAGGGAGAAAGTTGTCCAGAAAACCGGCCCATGTCCCCTTAATCGCCATAGAAACACACACACACACCAATTATATGATTCACTAGTAATGTATCATACGTACAATCTGAGGAGGTTACAATTATATTCCGTAAACAAATATTTCGTGCCATTTAGTTCATATTGGCTGGAAACAGAGCGGGCTGGTGGGGTGGAGTAGCGGAAAATGATCCTATGTGACTCATTTACTTGGGGTGGTTAATGGGTAGATTGTTAGTGAGTCGCCCAAACAAAGCTAAACACCCGGTTCAATACTCCGGGTGGGCAATTTTTTTTGTTTTTATGAATATGTTTGTATTTTTGTTTTGTTTTTACTTTATCGTATATAATACGTCCTTCCTTTAATGCATGCTGTTGTAAAGGCTTATCCCTCAATACCTTCACCTGACCATACCTGTCATTCTTGATTATATATATAATACGTCATTCCTTTAATGCATGCTGTTGTAAAGGCTTATCCCTCAATACCTTCACCTGACCATACCTGTCATTCTTGATTATATATAATACGTCATTCCTTTAATGCATGCTGTTGTAAAGGCTTATCCCTCAATACCTTCACCTGACCATACCTGTCATTCTTGATTATATATATAATACGTCATTCCTTTAATGCATGCTGTTGTAAAGGCTTATCCCTCAATACCTTCACCTGACCTTACCTGTCATGCTTGATTTAGTTAAATGAAAATTACAACGCAAATGATGAGAGAGAGAAATACATAGATACACTGACCACACAGACTTTACGATCCCAGCGAGGTGATCAGGACTTAATTCTAGAAGAGATAACTAACCTGTGAGTAAGGGAAAAAGGAAGGAAAGGATAGCAAAAAAGAGAGAGAGATATATTTACATAGATTGACTCAGATTTACATAGATACACTGGCCACTCAAGACCTTATGAGCCAAACGAGGTGGTCAAGACTTAATTCTAGTAGAAATGGCATACCCGATAGAAAAGGAAAGTTGAAGGAAATGATAGAAAAGAAGAGAGAGAGAGAGAGAGCGAGAGAGAGAGAGAGAGAGAGAGAGAGAGAGAGAGAGAGAGAGAGAGAGAGAGAGAGAGAGAGAGAGAGAGAGAGAGAGAGAGAGAGAGAGAGAGCATATTCAACATTATGAATATTCATCACGGGGAGGGTTTAAGGGTAACTACTATCTCAATTAACTATCTGCCTTCTACATACCCTTAGTAATCTGAATAAAATGGTCTAATAATAGCCAGAAAGAAAAGGATAAAACAGAAAATATATGTTATGGAATGTTGAAAGGGTAAATAATTATACGTAAAATATACAATACACAAACTAAAGGGAAGGTTGTTCAGAAGAAGACTGGATCTGTGAACCTCATAGTGAGGCCCACGACCGTGTCATCTTAACCATCTTAGCAAGCTTTAAGGGAGCCCACCTCGCTTTTTTTCTCTTTCTCTACATCTCTCTTTGGCTTGTATCCATTCGGCCCCATTCAGCCTACTGTTTTAAGACGTTTACCCCCATCTAGGTGTTAATATTGATGTAAATCTATGTAAATATCTCTCTCTCTCTTCTTTGCTATCCTTTCCTTCAATTTTCCCTTACTCGCGGGTTAGCTATCTCTTCTAGAATTAAGTCCTGATCACCTCGCTGGGATCGTAAAGTCTGTGTGGTCAGTGTATCTGTGTACTTCTCTCTCTCATCATTTGCGTTGTCATTTTCATTTAACTAAATCAAGAATGACAGGTAAGGTCAGGTGAAGGTATTAAAAGGTATAATTGTAAACGGACGCTGGGCTGTATATTGGGGCAGAGCTCATCCCCATGCCTGTTCCATTTCTAGCCTGTGGTGGGTGATTTACCGAGCCTGGTACACAGGGTCTACTACATGATATTTATAGTCCATTCATTATAAGTAAGCCAGAAATCGTGACACCCTAACCTCCTTATCTCAAAAAAGGGGCTAGAGCTTCACATTTCCAAACCTAATTCCTGGCTTCCTCTTCCGAAATGGTAGAAGTATTAGCTCAATTACTCTAGTCGTTTTTTTAGTTATAGAAGTTAGTGGTCGTGATTTTTAGCCTACCTATAATGAACAGGGTATCGGGTGTGAGGAGTCCCCACATATCAATAATGTCTACACAAATCAAATTTCCACGCAAGCCTCGATTACCCAAAACTTCTGTGAACGACTGAAGACTTTAGAAACAGAGGGAGGTATCATTGAGAAACATAGGGAGGTATCATTGAGAAACAGAGGGAGGTATCATTGAGAAACAGAGGGAGGTATCATTGAGAAACAGAGGGAGGTATCATTCTCACGCTCCTTGAGAAACAGAGGGAGGTATCATTCTCACGCTACTTGAGAAACAGAGGGAGGTATCATTCTCACGCTACTTGAGAAACAGAGGGAGGTATCATTCTCACGCTACTTGAGAAACAGAGGGCGGTATCATTCTTACGCTACTTGAGAAATAGAGGGAGGTATCATTCTCACGCTACTTGAGAAACAGAGGGAGGTATCATTCTCACGCTACTTGAGAAACAGAGGGAGGTATCATTCTCACGCTACTTGAGAAACAGAGGGAGATATCATTCTCACGCTACTTGAGAAACAGGGAGGTATCATTCTCACGCTACTTGAGAAACAGAGGGAGGTATCATTCTCACGCTACTTGAGAAACAGAGGGAGGTATCATTCTCACGCTACTTGAGAAACAGAGGGAGGTATCATTCTCACGCTACTTGAGAAACAGAGGGAGGTATCATTCTCACGCTACTTGAGAAACAGAGGGAGGTATCATTCTCACGCTATTTCAGGGACTTTTGAGTACATTCTCTGAACTGCCTGAACCAACACATTCGGCATAGGGCGAGCGATGAGTTGTGGGAGAGGGGAGAGTTTTGGGTGAGAAGTTAAGCAATCAGACAAATACAATGGCTATGAGGAGGGTAAGGTGTACGTGTATATATGTGTGTGTGTGTGTGTGTGTGTGTGTGTGTGTGTGTGTGTGAGAGAGAGAGAGAGAGAGAGGAGTACAAAGTATTTAAAAGTGCAAAGGAAAACAAGCAATAACATATATATTGATCCTTACGAGGCTGTTTGTAACTCAACTACCTAGCCTATGTGAAGAAAAAAAACCCCGATAGCATAGCATAAAGTGGTGCTATTAGTTTGCAAACGCAGCTAATAGGTATTTCATACCGTAATTTTATCATCGATTATAAGTGCATTGCCTCATTTAAGTGATAAGGCTACTCACGTATTTTACAACTATTTCCTAAAGTGTAATTTGAATGATCAATTGTAAAGTATTTGTTGATATCAGTATTGTTAATACCTTTAAATACTTGAATTAGGTCCCCTCTTAGCTTGGGCTTTGTTAAACTAAACATATTTAACTCATTTAAACGTTCTTTATATGAATGATTTCTTAGTCTAAGAATAATGTTTGTTCCTCTCTACTGTATTCTATTTAGTTTATCAGTCATTTTGGTAATATGGGCACCAAAATTGTACACATTATTCCAGATGGGGTCGAACCAAAGAATTGTATAGCGTGAGAACACAATTTTCGGATTTGTATTCAAACGATCCTCCAATGATGCCAATAATTTTGTTGGTTTCGTAACTACCACGGTACGTTGTTGACTGAGTTTTCAATGACTTGATCTTCTTACTCCTAATCATTTAATCAGTTGATTCATCTATGATTTTGATTTAACTACCATTCATTGAGCAGTTTCATTTTTCATTCTTGTAACCAATATGCACGGCTTTATATTTATCAGTATTGAGACTTTATGTCCAGGTTTGGGCTCAATTTGCTCATTTATCAGAATAATTTTGGATCATGAACATTGGAGATCGTACTATGTTTGCAATAGTGGTATTGTTTGCGAATTTTGAAATTGTACATGTAAGATCATCATCGATAGAAATCAAGAATATAACACATCTTAGTACTGACCCCAGGGGCCAATTTCCTTCAAAAAATAAAATAAAATAAAAAAATAAAATAAAAGAAAACACACACACACACACACACACACACACACACACACACACACACACACACACACACACACACACACACACACACAGCCCGTAGCCTAGTAGGTAGAGCTTTCGTCTCACGCACGAGGGCTCGGGGGTTCAATCCCCGGCCGGGCAGAGACAAATTGGGCTTGTCTCCTTTCATGTGTTAGCCTCAGTTCACCTAGCTGTAAATAGGTACCTGGAATAAGTGGACGACGTTGTGACGTCCCATCTGGGGTTGGCAAAAATGGTACAAGGCGAGATGGTTCACCTAAGCTGATGGCTACCTAAGCCTTCGGGCGAGACGGTACCGTCTATAGTGAGAATGGTACCATACAGATCCACCCTAAGCCTTCGTTTCCGATGTCGCCAATTGGCTAAAAATACAGACTACACACACATCCACAGCCATTCCAACGATACATATAACATCTACACATATAGGAGGCGGGAAATAACGAGCATGCTTACTCCCGCAATACAACTAGAGTAAGTACAACTAGAGTAAGTACAAAGCAAACAGACAAACATATATCCACCTAATTATTATTCAATTTGAATGATCCACTACTTTACCACACTTTTCCTTCGGGTTCGATGAATATACCTCAACAAGGTGGCTTAATCCAAGTTTGAATTTGTTTCATATGTTGTGCATTGGCAATATACTGTGTCTCGGGAATTACTAAAATGTGCTGTTTTTAGCGAAGTTTGTAACCAGCCAAATCACTTCGATCATGGGGAACAAATGCTAGTATATACGTACAACACTTAACACCTTCAATAATCTAGGACGCTATTGTTCCTTATATTATGGCCACCATATAGGGATAGTGGCTGTTTTTTTTTTTTTTTTTTTTTTTTTTTCTATTGGTCCATTAATTCATGTATTAATTATGTTTATTTTGTTTCTTCGCTAGACCTCCCTGAAACTTAGAAAAACACCCCCTAGATAAATGTGTACATTTTTCGGTATATATATTTCCCGGCCGAAGGCAGGTTCCTTTTATAATTACAGGCTCACAATCGCTCGACAGGAAAAAATGGACACCTAAATGGCACGATAGGTCTTAAAATTGACAACGAAATGGAGCTAAATTTATTAAAATCGCCAAGCTAATGGGCCGAACAGCTTACCACGTCAAATATAATGGGGCTTAACACAAGAGGAAAGGGGACCAGAAAAACGACCCATCTCCCCTTAATATGATGATATAGCCCATTCTATACCGGAGACCTGCTTCTGATTATATTCTAGCAACTATTGTATTAGACAAGTATATTTAGGTT
This sequence comes from Paralithodes platypus, assembly GCA_032716605.1. NCBI lineage: Eukaryota > Metazoa > Arthropoda > Malacostraca > Decapoda > Lithodidae > Paralithodes > Paralithodes platypus. The sequence continues at coordinate 19,670,289 of CM064498.1, forward strand.
AGGAAGGACGTCTAACCATTAAAAGGTTACAGACTATCTCAATTAATCCATTTAGCTACCATACATCCTTCCTAGGTTTTATAAAATCGTATAAATGAAGCTGACATCCAATACAAAAAAACGTCCCTGGTACTGAGAGGGATAAAGTCTGCTATTGTAGATGGGTTCTAGGAGACCTAGAAAACGAATGTAAAATAACCTCAACAAAACTCGAACCCAACCCAGATACCCCCTAATTGAGTCCAGAACGATATTGCTGCTGCACGACGGGCCTAAAATGTTTCCCACAGACCAATCATTAGGTTCATGTCCTACAGTGACAATGTATGTTTTGGAAATGTGATCATATTTAATGACACACACAGACACAAACAAACACACACACACACACACACACACACACACACACACACACACACACACACACACACACACACACACACACACACACACACACACATTAAGAAACAAACACACATTATTGCATAAAACATTTTTGATGTTATTCATTAAACAATGTAATACATTAACATATGCATATTCGTGGCCCTAGATCCTATTAATTGCAAGATAACAACGCTCGAATTACACATATCAAGCTATCTATTACGCTATCACTAATTACTGAATGCTTATCGCACCTTAATTAATACCCTGAACTGAAGAACACATTATTATATAAGAATTACTTACTAATAATCTGCATTTCACAAACTAATCATAATATCATATGTATCACTTCCCGATATCCGGTATTCCACTTCAACAGATTCCTCGACCACAAAAAGATATGGTAAAATCTGGGGAGTTTTTTTTTGTTCTCCCTTTTACTTTTTTAACCTTCTCTTTTTCTTTTCGGAGATGAACCCAAGCGGGGATGGTTATGTGTTTTTCCTGTCTCTGGCTGATGTGTGTGTGTGTGTGTGTTTGTGTGAGGGTGAGGGTGAGGGTGTGTGTGTGTGTGTGTGTGTGTGTGTGTGTGTGTGTGTGTGTGTGTGTGTTTGTGTGAGGGTGTGTGTGTGTGTGTGTGTGTGTGTGTGTGTGTGTGTGTGTGTGTGTGTGTGTGTGTGTGTGTGTGTGTGTGTGTGTGTGAACAAACATTAGTGGATACAAGGGTACAATTATAATTAAATGTGAAGGTTTATAAATCAAATCAAATTGGTGTGATAAATTGTATGCAAATAAAACACTTAAAATAAACTCTGTTATGTTATGTTTGCATAGGAGAGTTTGGTAAGAATAGGTTAGGTCAGGTTTAAGTATATATGCAAACTCTTTATATAGATTAAAAAGTACACACTTATAGTAATTGATGAGAGAGATAGTTATATAGATTTACATAGATACACTGTCCTCACAAACCTTACTACCCATGCGAAGTAATCAAAGCTTAACCCTTTCTGTACCGCTGACGTATTTGATTTCAGCTACATGTTTACGAGTTTATGAAGCTTAGGAAGGATATATGGCAGCTAAAAGGATTAATTGAGATAGTCTGTAACCATTAAGTGGGTAGACGGCCTTCATAATCTTAATAAAAGTCGTCTAATAGTTGCCAACATAATTATGATGAGAAGGACGTCACCGGTACTGAATGGGTAAATTCTAGTAGCGATAGCAAACCTTAATGAACATTAGAAGGTTCTCTGATAATCCCCCCCCCCCCCCCACACACACACACACACCTCCTACTCTTCCTCACGGCAAATTACCTGACATTGATGAAGGTGACACATGATGACGTTTGCAGGTTTGGAAATTCACCTGAAGTCATTTATAGAAAGTTAGACATTGTTATGAAATCCACAGTATTGTTTCAGAGAGAGAGAGAGAGAGAGAGAGAGAGAGAGAGAGAGAGAGAGAGAGAGAGAGAGAGAGTAGTAGAGAGAGAGAATAGTATTGTTATTGCTATCTATTTGGTACGTGTGTCTGTCTGTGTGTGTGTGTGTGTGTTTGTGTGTTCTGGTAAGCTTAAGGCCGACGATGCTTTCTGCTGTTATATTTGTTTGTGTTATTATTATTATTGCTGTTATTGTTATTGCTGTTATTGTTATTATTATTGCTGTTATTTGTTATTGTTATTGCTGTTATTGTTATTGCTGTTATTTGTTATTGTTATTGCTGTTATTTGTTATTGTTATTGCTGTTATTTGTTATTGTTATTGCTGTTATTGTTATTGCTGTTGTTGTTATTGTTATTACTGTTATTGTTATTGTTATTGCTGTTGATCCTGCAGTTAAGGGAAGGCAGTTGTTTTTTCAAGTCCTCCTCCTCCCTCGTGTTTAGCTCTATTAGTTTGGTGATTTTCAGACCTTTTGCCCCATTTCTTTGCCAATATTAAGACCTTTCGTGCCATTTATGAGCCGATTTTTTCCTGGTGAGCGATAGCGAGCCTGTATTTGAAGAGGAATCGGCCTTCGGCCGGGACATGTTTCTACCGAAAAATGTACAAATTTATATCGAAGCTTGATAGAGGTTTAGAGAGCAAACTAAACCCCCTCCTTAAACCATTGGGCCGAACCAGTAAATGATGCTGCACAATACCGTCTGAGCTATTGTCTTAGGGTCCTGTAGTGTTATCGTGTAGCCATTGACGTATTAACCCTTTTACGCCTTTCTTTTCTGTGTTCTGGCTAGTATTAGAGTATTTTATTCCGATCAGGATGGGCATATGGAAGTCAGAGGGTTAATTGAGATAGACTATGCCCTTATAATTGCCACAGATCCTTCCTAAGCTGTATACAATCGTCTAATGGTAGCCAGAACTAACTGGCAAAATGTGTCATAATCTTCAAAGGGTTAAAATGATCGTTCAACTAAATGCCTTCTTCGTCTGCTGAAGTGTTTGTGTTAGTTAGTTATCATTGCTACGTGTAACATTACCCCAAAGACATGCCGTATCTCTCATAAGGGAGATTTGTAATAATTTGTATACTTAACGTGTTTATTTATTTATTTAGTTATTCATCTATATAGTTATTTATTATACTTCTGTTTAGTTTCCTCCCTAGACCTCCATTAAGCTTAACACAACACTCCCAAGACCCCCATTCGATAAAAACGGATATTTTTTCCGTAGGCTGAAGGCCGCTTCATCCTAAATTACAGGATCGCTATTGCTCGCCAGGAACAAAATGCAAATTTGTTCTATGCTGGTAATGCTTTAATCATTCTGTATTTCTTGATTTTATTCTGGCTATCAGTAAGCAATTATATTCAGCTTAGGAAGGAGTTTTGAAAGTCAGAGAGTTAATTGCAATATACTTTACCTCTTTGATTCTTATAGAGCCTTCCAAATGTTAATACAATCGCCTAATGATAGTCTGAATTTTTTTCCATAGGTGTCCTACTATTGTAAGGATTATTCATATCGTGCTCGCGAAGGCAGTTTTCAAAGTCATATCCAATTATTATAACCCAGAACTATAATTATGTCAATATCAGCCAATACGAGGTGTTGATTAAGCTCCAAGAGCAAGCATTTAAAAATGTAAATGGTTTTATATAGCAATTTAACATTTCAATTATTGGCTTTGAATTTATGGGTTTACTTAGCGTTTAAACTTGGGCATCATAAAATTGGATCCTTTTTCTTTAAAGCACATGAAACAAGCTCTGTGAGTATTTAAGCCATAATATTAATTCAATCATAACAATAATTAGTTTTCTCTTTTGCTTAATTAACAGTGTGTATTCCAATAAATTATGGATCAAAACTGAATTTAATTAAAAGTTATGAGTACAAATAAATGATCTGTAAGTAATATACATTTGATTAGCTTCTCAAAAGACATTTTAAGCTTAAGCAAACAAATAAGCGTTCTTTGATCTCTAAAAATATTTCTAAATGTAATTCAATCCGAGAAAATATACAAGCAAACCCAATGAGGACTATTTTATCCTGAATCAAATCCTCTAATCATAGCTGGGATAAATGAAGAAAGGCATCCTCGTATACTGAAAGGGTTAATAGTTATATATTAGGACACTTGTGAAGACTTAAGGACATGCCATAATAGCTGAAGTAACGTTATTGATGGCCTACCTCCTATAGCTTCACCCTGGTCTCTCTGTATCACTCTTTATAATCTGTCTATAATTATATTTCAGCTGACAATAAGTTGCCAGTTCTCCATCTAGATTACTCAATTATAACGAAGATTATTTAGCAAAATATGTTGCTAGTTTTGGCAATCCTGTTAATTATATGATGTAGAGACATGGTATTTTCATATTTGATCATAACGCACCGAGAAACGAGCTGTTAAAGGATTACACTTTCCTTAAGGGGAGGTTTTTAGTTTGGTCCCTAGATATCCATCAAGCTTAAGATTATACCCCCTTGAGCCCCTTTCAAGATAAATGTTTACATTTTTCGGTAGAAAAATGTCCCGGCTGAAAGCCGGTTCCTCTTAAATTACAGGCTCGCTATCGCTCGCCAGGATAAAATCGACACCTAAATGGCACGAAAAGTCTTAAAATTGACAGAAATGGGTTGAAAGTTCTTAAAATCGTCAAAATAATGGGGCAACCGTCTTAAAATTAGAAAAACAATGGGGCTAAACATGAGGGAAAAAGGAGTCAAGAAAAAAATACCTAAAGTGGAGATCTCCCCTTAAGGTGGGTGACCTGTTTTTGTTCTGTCCTTTTCTATCTTTCTCTGGCTTGTATCCATTTGGCTCCATTCAGCCTACTGTTTTAAGACGTTTATCCCCATCCAGGTGTCAAATTTTTACTGGTGAGCGGTAGCGAGCCAGCATATTTTTTATTTTTGTTTAACAGCAGGCTAAATTTGTACATTTTTCGATAGAAAAATATCTCCGGCGAAGCCGGATTTCTTCATATAATGCTGGCTCGCTTTCGCTCGCCAGGAAGAAATCGACACCTAGATGGGGATAAACGTCTTCAAATAGTTGCCTGAATGGGACAGAATGGATACAAGCCAGAGAAAGAGAGAAAAGGACAGAAATAACAAAAAGCAGGTCACCCCCCTTAAGGTGGATTGAAAAATAAAATTTGTTTTCTATGTTCCTGGTGCTACGTAGAGTCCGGGAGACTTAATATATTTTCCCGAACATTGATTATAATGTTGTGCTTGTACTTGCCTGGCCACACGGAGTTTGAAACAATTTAAGTCATATGATGAGGGAAAGACT
>CM064498.1:19675545-19698045 GCA_032716605.1 Paralithodes platypus
ATCGATCTCCTCAAACATTGAGTAAGACACACAGTGACCAAGACGATTCAGAGTTCGGATCAGTTCTGTGTTTCCTGTCAAAGACTTTACAGCATTGGTCAGCAGTACGTGCTTGGGTGGTTTTGTCTTGCCACTGGTAACAGCAAAGACCAAGTCACTGCCAAAGGAAGTGGCAAGACGTTGAGCTCTTTCAGAGGGAGTTTCACACTCACACTCTCCTGTCAGCAGGGTGTGCAGGAATTGAGTGACTGCTGCAGGAATGACATTCTGATCTGTATCGGGAGGCCATGGCTGACTCACATCTTGTTTATTGATCTCATTCCTCAGCTGCATTCCTGCTTTGGTTAAGACATCTTCAGAGTTAGCTGCTCTTGCTTCTTGCAGGTCTTTTGCCATTTTGTGTGCTTGCCGGGCAAGGTCGTCCATTGAGAGGCTGCGTGGATAGATTAGAAGCTTTCCTTTCTCATCTGGGACAAAGCGTAGTGATTCTCCAAACTCGGTTTCAATCTTTCGGCGAACATGTTTCTTTGTCGCTGGTTTCAGTTGGATAATACCACGGGACATCATGGATCTCTCAAGCCTAGATGTGAGGTTTGTCATAGGCAGTACCTCTGGGTTGGGGAATAATTTGGTCCTTATATACAAGCAGAGTTCCTCGAGGGCTTCTGTCTCAACCTCTTCGTAGCGTGCTTCCTCGCTTTCTTCCTGATTTTCACCTGCACCCGACCTGGCGGCCGCTGGGAAATCATCTTTTGTGAAGAGTTTGTAGCACGACTTGTGGTAGTGACCCTCTGCAGCAACAAGGTCTCTGCTAACTAAACCAAGGATTCTCTGGTTGAGTTTCCTTATTGCTGCTCTGCGAATCTTCTCATCTGCTCGTAGCTCAACACACTGTATGAGTGGCTCCCTTGTCTTTGTTGTTTTTATGTACTTGCTTGACTTCTCGCAGAAGATACATACTTTGGCATACACCCTGCTAGTACTAGGGGCATCCCTTGATGCCCTCCTCCTGGGGTCGACGCTTGCTGATTCTATCTTGACACCCTTGGCAAGGATAGAATCCAGTGACTTCTTCATTGTAAAGAGACTACGACATTTACGGTGATAATGTATGTGTGGTATTCCTCCTTCTTCAAGGCCCTTGGCTGCTTCCAGGACTGGATCATGCTGCCTGATTTCTGCAGCCCTGAGCAATGTGTTCCAGGAGTCCAAATCCTGTGGTGACACCAGAGCATCGCTGTCATCATCAGAGCAGTGGATGATACAGTCGATCCGTGCTCTCTTCCTCGCAGATGGTTCCATCCTGCCGTCAAACAGTCGACACACACCTGCAAAAAATATCACCATTAAACCATGAACAAACAAACACATTACATGGAAACCACTCTACATATGTTTGCTCCTTCCAATAATAAATTATCCCCAAAATATAACAAAAAATCCCCAAATATGAAATAAACCCCTAAATATGGAGAAACTTGAAATACACATCGGAATAATTCTTGTAGAGAATCAAATAAGCTACAAGAGCTGTTAGAATATATTTTTCAATGTTCCCCATATTTAAAGATTTATTCTAGATTTAGAGGAAAATACCCAAAATATAGAGTATATTCCGAAATATGAGGAAATTTGAAAAATACCTAGGAACAACTCTGGTAGAGAATATAATTCTACATAGGTGTTCAAAGTTTCGCGATGATTGTGTGATGGATTTTAAAGAAAATGAGGAAAACGCCGAGCGTCACGCTAAAAATCTTTATTTTTGGGTAGCGCCCCTATTGCATCAAAAAAATTAGACTAAGCTACCAGTGCGAGAAGGCTATCATATCTTAATGTACTTACAGTCACTCTATAAACATTTTAGTACCATTCGTGTTTAGTCACCCCAGGTGGTACCGATATCTGGCCTGGCTCATGGACTATAAACTCGATTAATGAAATTAACAAACACATGTGGCAGTCCGGGGATTCGAACCTAGGATGCTCACACCGAAAATCAACACACTTATGCATTGCACCACGAAGACAGTTAGAGACGAGTAGAAAGCAGAAGAGAGAGAGAGAGAGAAACTATTGGTAGAGTAGAAATGGAGGAAGATAAATCACTATACCACCTTCATCTAAATTCATACCTACACAGAAAGACAAACAGACACGGATAAAAAAAAGACAGAAAACAAAAAGAGATGAGGAGATAGAAATGAGGCGAGAAGAGAGCAGAGGTCCAGAGGAGAGAGAAACTATTGGTTGAATGGAAATGGACGGAGAGATATATCAGTACTCCTATCCCTTCAAAAATCATATCCGACACAACTAGACACACACATTTACACACAAGAGCATAACACAACAAGGAATAGAAAGTAATACAAGATAAATTAGACAAGAACAAAGAAGTACAGGCAAAGAGAAACTATCGGTAGAGTGGGAAAGGACGGAGACAAATCAGGGCCCAATCTTTTCTAATGTCACTGCTACACCAACACACACTTATACACAGAAGAATGCAACAAAAAATATAAAATACAAAAAAAGAGTTTAGACAGAAGAAGAAAGAAGTATAGACAGTGAGAAAGTATTGGTAGAGTGGGAATGGATGGAGATAAATTAAGGCCCAATCTTTTTTAATGTCACTGCTGCACCGAAACACGCAACAATGCAACAAAGAAGATAGATTAAGAGAATAGTTTAGTGAAGTAGAGCCAGAGATAAATTATTGGTAGAGTGGAATGGAGGGAGGAGATATATCAGGGCTCTTTTAATGTCACTTCTACCCCGACACACACTTTACACAAGCATGCGAAAACAAAGATTAAATATAAAATAATAGGTTAGAAACAAGAAGAAAGAAGTAGCCAAGTAGAGACGGAGTGAAATTATTGGTAAAGTGGGAATGAACGTCGGAGAGAAATCAGGGCCCCTATCCCTTCTAAGGCTATAAACACGTCACACTTCCCTTGCCCTGTGAGTTATGAAGCTTGGACCCAGACTAATGAACCCTAGGCAACACTTTAACTATATAGATTCTAGATATAGATAAATTAATGAATATATAGCTATATAGATAGACTGACAGACATATATACATAGATATATAGATTGGTTGATTGATTGATAAACAGACAGATATGTACAGTATATAGTTTACATACAGTATACATACATAGTATACATACATAAATACATAGCTAAGCTAGGAGGAGGCTGTAGGCACCAGCCGAACAGGGCGGTACTCTCGGGGAGTGCTATAGGTGGGAGTTAAGGAAAACTGGTACTCCAGTTTCACCACCTGGCCTCGCTAGTTGATCCTTTCCATACCTCATGTAAACAGAGGGCAAACCCAGTTTGCCCTCCTAAACACCTTCTTTTTCTTACACTACACTACCAACAACTTACATACTGACATACTGCATTTGCTGGTCAAAATGTAACGATGACATCACGACTTGGAGTGCCCAGTGGGGGACTTTCAAACTCTATCTCTTTCCAAGCTTTCTGGCATCTAGCTAAAACCCTCTACAACAATTTTACTTCCTCACCTTTCCCCCCTCTTTTCCACTCTGACGGCTCCACTGTCATATCTTCCTCTGAAAAAGCTGAACTCTTCGCTCAAACTTTCGCTGAAAACTCCACCTTGGATGATTCCGGTGCTATTCCTCCCTCTCCAACCCCCTCCCATTTACTCATGCCTAAGTTCATAATCTCTTCTAATGATGTACTTTTTGCCCTCTCTGGGCTTAATGCTAAGAAGGCGTACAGACAGGATGGTGTTCCTCCTGTTGTAATAAAAACTTTTCTTCCGTGCAGACTCCCTGCCTAGGCAAACTCTTTCATGTCTACCTTTCCTCTAACGTCATTCCTTCTTACTAGAAGTTTGCCCTCATTCAACCTGTCCCAAAGAAGGGTGACCACTCTCAACCCTCCAACTATTGTTCAATTGTTTTCATTTCTTGAATCTCTAAAGTTTTTGAAACTATCCATGATTCAAAGTTTCTTAAGCATTTACCTTCCCACAATCTACTTTCAGATCGCCAGTATGGTTTCTTTAATCCCTACTGTACCCTCCAGTACCAGGCATTGTGGCTAAAATGGCTTCAGAGTCAAGAGAGAACACCCTCTCACCCCGAAAGTTGGAGGATTACTGACCCTGCTAGCTCCCACAGGCTTGGAATCAAGCTGGGAAGTGTTGCCAATGTCTCAGTGCGTACAAGTCATGGTACCAGGTACCGCTCGATACGGGCAGCTACAAGGACCGTATATTACTGTCGGACATCTTCCGTCGCTGGTACTGACGAGTGACTTCTTTACCGACGGCTGTATACCGTCGCTGGTACAGTAAGGGTTAAGGGTTGCTCAACTGGTGATCTCCTTGCTTATCTTATTAACTCTTGGTCATCCTCCTTTCGGGAGTTCGGTGAGACTTTTTTTTACTTGCGCTAGACATGTAAAAATCCTTCGATAGAGTCTGGCACAAATCTCTAATTTCAAAACTACCCTCCTTCAGTTTCTATCCTTCTATCTGTGCATTTGTCTCTCATTTCCTTTCTGACCTTTCCATAGCTGCAGTTGTGGACGGCCATCACTCACTTCCTCAAACTATCAACTCCGGTGTTCCTCAGGGTTCTGTCCTATCTCCAGTTCTCTTTCTAATATTCATTAATGACCTCAACTTACGTACCTCTAGTCCCATCCGCTCATATACTGATGACTTTACCTTACACTATTCAACTAGTTTTTCACAACAATCCAGTATGCAATCACTCCAAGAGTCACGTGACGAGGCTATATAACGCCTATCTTCTGATCTATCAATTATTTCTGATTGGAGCAGAGTAAATCTTGTTACTTTCAATACCTCCAATATCCAATTTCTCCATTTAACTAACCATCGCAATCCTACACAAAAATATGGATTATTCTTCAACAATACACTTATCAACCCTTCATCTTCTCTCAATGTCCTTGGTGTATCCTTTTCATCCAAACTTTCTTGGAAAGATCATATTACCACTATTGCTAAACCAGCTTCCCAGAAGTTAGGTGTGCTCAACCATCTCTGTGGGTTCTTAACCCCTGCAAAGCTTCTTGCTCTGTATAGGGGCACAGTGCGCCCATATATCGAGTCTTGTTCACATGTGTGGGGAGGTTCCACCCATACCGCACTTCTCGAAAGAGTAGAGTCCAAAACATTTTGCCTCATTAACTCACTTCCTATTACTACTGTATTTCCCTACAATCTGTTTCTACATGCCGCAATGTTGCATTTCTTTCACTCTTCTATAAATATTTCAACAATCAGTGTTCCTCAGAGCTCTCTCAGTGAATATCCAATACCTTGCGGCGGGTGCGAGGCACCCGCCTTTCAACACAATCCCACTCCTATTCTGTCCAACTGTCCGATCCAAGAATTGCCATACTCAAATAGTGAACTCTGGAAATCTCTCCCTCATTCAATCTTTCCTTCATCTTATGACTTAAACTGCTTTAAACTTCGTGTGTCCAGGCATTTTGACCACAACGTCCCTTGTATTTGGCCCAGTCACTCTTTTGACTCTAGGGGAGACACTCGTTACAGGCAACCTGCCTTTTGTCTCCTTCATACACATAGAAAAATACATACATGCATACATACTGTACATACATACGTAGATAGACATACAGATATATAGACACACACTGTAAGTGCAGTATACAGATAGGTGGATAGATAGATAGATATATAAATATAAAGATAGGTAGGTGGATAGGGAGATATACAGACACATAAGTAGATAGATAGATGGAAGGATACATAAACAGATATAGATACAGCCACAAGCGCATTATACTTCCGTTATTCTGTGTTTTAGGAAGGTTGGACTCACACTAATGAACCCAAGCCAATACTTTCTAAGCTAATTAGGTAGATACACGGCGCATAGATATATAACCAGACGACAGACAGATAGCTATGAGATAGACATGATATATATATTTATAAAGACATGATGTCCATGAACGGCCCTATGCGGGTCTTTGGTGAACTGAATTGATATGAAATTAAATTACTTAATACCATCACTTTGCTTCCCAAGAAATAGTCTGTATATGGTCAATACAATCGCATGTGGTGGCAAATATAAAGCAAATGCCTTCATCTGATTAAAATAATTTAAATAGAATTCCGAAATGGGCACGTGTATTGATAAATAATACAATAATGAAACCCATTGCTAATACAAATATTGTTCAATATACAGCATAATGCATATTCGAGTAAACACATAAAATACAAAACACAATAATAATACATTTTCAAAATAAAAATACGAAATGGGAAAGAACGAGTACCAAAATATACACACTACCAAAAGAACGAGTACCAAAATATACACACTACCAAAAGAACGAGTACCAAAATATACACACTACCAAAAGAACGAGTACCAAAATATACACACTACCAAAAAAGGTAAGAGAGAGGATTTGGAAAAACGAAGTAGAGTAAAAAAAAGGAGAGAGAGAACAAAAAGAGGGGATTAGGAAAAAGATTGGTCGGTGGTGAGTGTGAGCGCCGTGTTGGTGGTAGTTGTGGTGATAGTGGTAATTGTTGAGGTGGAGATAGTGGCTGTTGTGGTAGTGATGGTGGTGGTGGTGGTAGCTGTGGTGGTGGTGGTGGTGGTGATAGTGTTGATGATGGTGATAGTGGTAGTTGTGGTGATAGTGGTAATTGGTGGGGTGGAGATAGTGGCTGTTGTGGTAGTGGTGGTAATAGTGGTAGCTGTGGTGGTGGTGGTGGTGATAGTGGTAATTGTTGCTATGGTAGTAGTGGGGAAGATAGTGGTAGTTGTGGTGGTGGTTGTAATAGTGGTAGCTGTGGTGGTGGTGATAGTGGTAGTTGTGGTGATAGTGGTAATTGTTGCTATGGTAGTAGCGGTGAAGATAGTGGTAGTTGTGGTGGTGTTGGTAATAGTGGTAGCTGTGGTGGTGGTGGTAGTGTTGATGTTGATAGTGCTAGTTGTGGTGATAGTGCGGTTTGTAAACATTACTGCAGTAGTTGTGGTGATAATAGTGCTGCTTATGGTTGACTCAGTGGTGCTAAGGATGCATAAAATGGTTGGTGGTAGCACTAGTGGTGATATTAGTTATCATATTTATCGGAATGGTAGTGATAGTGGTTATCGTAGTTGTGGTAGTGTAGTTACTGATAATAGTGATTGTGGTGGTGGTGGTAGTGTTAAGGGGAGATGGGCTTTTTTTTTTGGTCTATTTATTCATATATTAATTTATTTCTTAATTTTCTCGCTAGACCTCCATCAAGCTTAGAAAAACACCACCAAGATAAATGTGTACGGTATCGCTCGCCAGGAAAAATCGAGAGCTAAATGGCACGAAAGATTTTAAATTTGACAACGAAATGGGGCGAAAGTTTTATAATCGCCAAACTAATGGCCCGAACGTCTAATAATCTCAAAACAAATGGGGCTTAACACGAGGGAGAAAGGGGACCAGAAAAATTACCCATATCCCCTTAATGTCGGTAGAGTTTATGGTGGTAGAATCTGTTTATTATAAGCTGATGGTAAATTGTCATGTCTTCACCTTGATTAAGCAGCTGTTATGAAGATTGTGTAGCAAAATATGTTGTTAATCATGAAAACTCGGTATTTTCATGACGCAGAGATGTAGTAGTTGCATATATTTCCAATAAGTATCGAAATATCAGTTGCTAAGGGAGTCAATTTACCATCACTGGAAACAAATAGACTTTAGTAATAATGGTAACAGAGATGATGGTGGTAGAAATTGTGGTGGTGATAGTAGAAATGTTTGTATTATAGTTGACGATGATGATGGTGGTAGGGTTGGCAGGTATTTGTATAATGTTGTCAGTGGCGATAGGATTCTTGGCAGTGATAGTGTGTTGATAATTGTCGTTAGCGAAGACGATGACATTGACAGCAACGGTGGAAGGTTTTGGAAGGTAATGGTGGCATATATGACTAGTGTAGGAAGGAAGTGTTGGCAGGTGTTGGCAGCGCGAGTGATGGTAATAGAGTTGACAATTACTGGGAGCGAAGGTGGTTGTATTGGCTGATGGTGGAAATGCTATGAGATGTTGGCAATGCGGGTGGGCAGTGATGAGGATGTTGGTAGTATTGGTGGGTGGTGGCAGTGCTGGCTGGAACGGTGGAGGTTGCAGCAGGTGTTAGTAACGTTGATAGCGAAGGTGAGAGTGTATGTATTGATGGCGGTAATGGTGGCAGTGGTATCAGGTGTTGGTAGAGAGGGTGGGTAGTGCTGGGTGTAAGTAGTGATGGTGGCAGTGGTGTCAGGTGGTGATAGAGAGAGTGGACAGTGCTATGGGTGTATGTAGTGATGGTGGCAGTGGTCTCAGGTGTTGGTAGAGTGGGTGGGTAGTGCTGGGTGTATGTAGTGATGGTGGCAGTGGTGTCAGGTGGTGATAGAGAGAGTGGACAGTGCTATGGGTGTATGTAGTGATGGTGGCAGTGGTGTCAGGTGTTGGTAGAGTGGGTGGGTAGTGCTGGGTGTATGTAGTGATGGTGGCAGTGGTGTCAGGTGGTGATAGAGAGAGTGGACAGTGCTATGGGTGTATGTAGTGATGGTGGCAGTGGTGTCAGGTGTTGGTAGAGAGAATGGACAACGCATGGTGTATGTGGTGATGGCAGTGATGGTGGCAGTGGTGTCAGGTGTTGGTAGAGAGAGTGGACAGCGCATGGTGTATGTAGTGATGGCAGTGATGGTGGCAGTGGTGTCAGGTGTTGGTAGAGAAAATGGACAGCGCAGGGTGTATGTAGTGATGGTAATAATGATGGTGGCAGTGGTGGCAGGTGTTGGTAGAGAGAGTGGACAGTGCTGGGTGTATGTAGTGATGGTAATAATGATGGTGGCAGTGGTGTCAGGTGTTGATAGAGAGAGTGGACAGCGCAGGGTGTGTGTAGTGATGGTGGCAGTGGTGTCAGGTGTTGGTAGAGAGAGTGGACAGTGCAGGGTGTATGTAGTGATGGTAATAATGATGGTGGGAGTGGAGTCAGGTGTTGATAGAGAGAGTGGACAGCGCAGGGTGTGTGTAGTAATGGTGGCAGTGGTGTCAGGTGTTGGTAGAGAGATTGGACAGTGCAGGGTGTATGTAGTGATGGCAGTGGTGTCAGGTGTTGGTAGAGAGAGTGGACAGTGTAGGGTGTATGTAGTAATGGTAATAATGATGGTGGCAGTGGAGTCAGGTGTTGATAGAGAGAGTGGACAGCGCAGGATGTGTGTAGTAATGGTGGCAGTGGTGTCAGGTGTTGGTAGAGAGATTGGACAGTGCAGGGTGTATGTAGTGATGGCAGTGGTGTCAGGTGTTGGTAGAGAGAGTGGACAGTGCAGGGTGTATGTAGTGATGGTAATAATTATGGTGGCAGTGGTGTCAGGTGTTGATAGAGAGAGTGGACAGCGCAGGGTGTATATACTGATGACAATAATGATGGCAGTGATGGTGGCAGTGCTGTCAGCTGTTGGTGGAGAGAGAGAGTGGACAGTGATGGGTGTATGTAATGATGGTAATAATGATGGTGGCAGTGGTGTCAGTTGTTAGTAGAGAGAGTGAACAGTGCTGGGTGTATGTAGTGATGGTGGCAGTGGTGTCAGCTGTTGGTAGAGAGAGAGAGTGGACAGTGCTGGGTGTATGTAGTGATGGTAATAATGATGGTGTCAGTGGTGTCAGCTGTTGGTAGAGAGAGAGAGAGTGGACAGTGGTGGGTGTATGTAGTGATGGTAATAATGATGGTGGCAGTGGTGTCAGCTGTTGGTTGAGAGAGTGGACAGTGCTAGGTGTATGTAGTGATGGTGGCAGTGGTGTCAGGTGTTGGTAGAGTGCTGGGTGTATGTAGTGATAGTAGTAATGGTGGCAGTGGTGTCAGGTGTTGGGTGCATGTAGTGATAGTAGTAGTGATGGCAGTGGTGTCAGGTGTTGGTAGAGTGCTGGGTGTATATAGTGATGGTAGTAATAATGACAGTGCTGGTGGCAGTGGTGTCAGGTGTTGGTAGAGAGGGTGGATAGTGCTGGGAGTGAGGGCAGAGGTGGTCGGGTTGTAGTTATCAGTAAAATGCTACCTTGTGCGAAATAATGGACCAATTTGGGAAACCGGGGAAATGTCGCTTCGAATGACACTAAAAACAACCGTATGGAGAGACCTGTCGCTGTTGTTGTTGTTTTGATTGTTGTTGTTATTACTAGTTGTGGGTGTAGTGATATTTTGTTGTTGGGGAGGCCTGTCGGTGTTGTTGTTGTTGTTCTTGCTGTGATTGTTGTTGTTAATTGTAGTGGTGGGTGTAGTTGTGATAGTGTGTTGTTGTTGGGAGGCCTGTCGCTGTTGGTGTTGTTCTTGCTGTGATTGTTGAAGTTAGTAGTAGTGGTGGGTGTAGTTGTGATGTTGTTGTTGAAGTTATTGGTGGAGGTTGTGCTGCTATTGTGTTGTTGTTGTGGGTGTTGTTGTTAGTGGTGCAGCTGCTAAAGTTGGAGTTTTTGCTATTAGTATCATCGGTGGTGTTGTTAAAATAGCTGTTATAATTATTAATGTTGTAATTGGTATGTTTGCTATATTTGTTGTTCCTGAAATTGGCGATGATGGGGTTTTATGTTATAGTTCTGATTGTTGTATGTTTAGGTGAAATGGTGGAGGTAGAGTTCGTGTGGTTGTTGTTGTTGTTGTTGGTGGTGGTGTTGATTATTATGATGGTGAAGAAAGTGTATTGCCCTTGTTGTTGTTGACTTTGTTGTTGCTGATGGTGGTGGAGGTGTGGATGCTATTATTGTTATTGTTGAGGTTATAGTTTTGGATTATTGTTTTTGTGTGTTGTGTCTACTTCTGTTATTGTTATCGTTATTATTGTTGCTGTTATTGGTGGTGGTGGTGGTGATTTTGGGTATTTGATTGTAGACTTGCTATTGATGTTACTCTTCGTGTTGTTGGAGATAGTGGTGGTGATAGTGGTTGTAATTAAGGTTTTTGTTGTTGTTGTTCCTGTTAATGTTGCTTGATATTGTCCTTGTATGGATTGCTCAAGTTGTTGGTGTCGATGGTGGTGGTGATAATGTTGATGATGCTAGTGATGGTGATATTATATTTTTTTGTTTTGCTGGTGTTAATGATGATAAAATTAATATTGGAGCATAAAGGTTTGTATTGTTGGTCTATGCTAATTATGTGGCGGTTGGTATGGACCTTCATAATATTAATGTTGAGTTTGTGTGTTGTGTCATTTGTGTTCAGTTTGTGCGTTATAATATATATATATATATATATATATATATATATATATATATATATATATATATATATATATATATATATATATATATATATATATATTGCAGATGCCATTATGTCGTTCCCGGTCTTAATATTATTCTCGCACTTTTGTCATCGTTGTTGTTGTTGTAGTAGTAATGATGATGATGATGATTATAAGTATTATATAAATGATAATTATTATTTGTATTATTAGTATTAGTAGTATTAGTATTCTTATTTTTGTTATTATTATTACTTTTATTATTTTTATAATTATTATTGTTATCATTGTTAATGTAGTATATATATTAGAAATTATGTATACTAATGGAGTTGGAATGATTCAACAGTTGTTATTCGGAGATACGTACCGGTATATACTTTATTAAATATATTCAAAGGCAATCAAGAATCCCCATAGCTAATGCTTTTCGATCCGGTTCGAAATACGTTCAAACTGGAAGAGGTTGAATACTTATGACAATACAGTATAACTTCTTCTTCGTAAGATTAAATTCCCATCACAACCTATCTGTACGATCGCTAATCAGAGTTTGACTTACTTCGACTTCAGTCTCAAGGCACAATAACTATTAATCAAACAAAAGAAACTAGGCTTAATAAGGTGCGTCCTTATTTCTTATAATAGCTATTACATGCGATCGATAGCATGCTTTCGACGAGGTTATATCTATAATGATAATATAGTTTCCATTTAACATAATTTTTTCCAAATGACTTATTACACTTCCTAACTAATACTCCACTAAGCTGCACTAACACTATAGTCAAGCCCGCAGAGATTGCCGGTATGTTTATGTTACTTTCTATTCCTCAGTTCGAGCTAGATCATCTTAGAAGTCTACTCGACTGATTCACCTAGTCTCATTTGAAAACTGGGCACATACATCCTTAACCCCTTCTGTACCGGTGATGTCTTCTTTATTTGATTTCTGCTACATTTAGACGATTTTGTGGAGCTTAGGCCGGATGTGTGGTAGCTAAAAGGATGAATGAAAAGAGTTTGTAGCCTTTTCATTCCTAGACGTCCTTCCTAAGCTGAATAAAATCGTCAAAATATAGCTAGAATAAAACTTATAAACCGTCGCTGGAAACATTAGATTATTTTATTCAGGTTTGGAAGACTCTCTAGGAATCAAAGGGTTAATGTCGATGTCAATTAAGCCTTTAACTCAACCAGTTCCTTCCTAAACTGAGTATAATCGTCTCATGAAAGCTTGAATAAAACAAAGAGAGGCATCCTCGAATACTGAAGGGGTTAAGGCAAACATATAATAGCACTAGTGATGGTGATGTTGGTAAAAATAGTGGTAATATCCTGAGAGAAAAAACTATAGCCTTCTGTCTTCCATATGATAAAAACTAAATAAATACCCTCCCAATATCTGCTGTTTTGCCTCGCAGCGCAAAACAATTCTCTGTCTGATATAGCGAGATTATGGCTGGCTGGTAATAGTCAGGGTGATAGCCTGGGTAGTGGGTGTGGTATTTGTGGTAGGAGAGGTGGTAGGAAGTGGTTTGAGTGGTAGGTGTGAGGGTTGTTGTGATAATGTGGTGATAGGCTTGATGGTGGGTGTGGTGGGAAGCTTGGTATATGTGGTTTGAGTGGTAGGTGTGAGGGTTGTTGTGATATGCTTGATGGTGGGTGTGGTATTTGTGGTAGGAGAGGTGGTAAGAGTGGTTTGAGTGGTAGGTGTGAGGGTTGTTGTGATAATGTGGTGATAGGCTTGATGGTGGGTGTGGTGGGAAGCTTGGTATATGTGGTAGGAGTGGTTTGAGTGGTAGGTGTGATGGTTGTGGTGGTGATTGTAGGTGTGATGGGAAGCTTGGTATTAATTGTATGGTAGGTGATATGGTAGGAGTGGTTTGTGTGGTAGACGGTAGGGTGTGGTGGTAGGCTTGGTGTGGTGGCAGGCTTGGTAATTGTGGTAGGTGAGGCGTTTTAGATGGTAGGAATGTATTTTGCGGTAGGCATTATGGTTTTGGTAATATACTAAACTTATGGTTGTTTGGTGGCAGCTGTGATGATTGATTTAGTAGGCGTTATTTGTTTTTATTTTTTATTTTTTTTAAGAGACAATGCACGGAGGAAGGAAAAACACAGATAAAACAAAAAGGTCCATGTGCCTAAAGGCATCCTCCATTCATAAAATGTTTGTAACAACTGGATTTAAACATTTGTAGATTGTAAGTTTGTGGAAAGCAACTCGAGGGAAGTGAATACCAAAGAGTAGTAGTTCTAGGGATAAATTAATTTTGATAAGCAGAAGTTCTGCATTGTGGAGGAGAAAGTGTAAATTCATGGGCACTCTCAGCTGCCCTAGTTCTACGGGGAAAGATGTGGAGAGGCGGCACAATTGAAGCAAGTTCCTCGGAACAATTGCTGTGAAAATATCTGTAGAATAATGCAAGGGATGCAACGTTTCTTCGTAT
The DNA here is from genome assembly GCA_032716605.1 of Paralithodes platypus. Taxonomy (NCBI): domain Eukaryota; kingdom Metazoa; phylum Arthropoda; class Malacostraca; order Decapoda; family Lithodidae; genus Paralithodes; species Paralithodes platypus. The sequence goes on from CM064498.1 coordinate 19,689,279, forward strand.
GGATAATGTAGGAAGGTCCTGTGTGATTGCAGGGTTATTGATTAATCTAATAGCTTTATTTTGAATTTTGTCCAACTGCCTCAATGCAACCACTCCACTTCCACTCCACAGAGGTGAACAGTAATCCATCTGAGAACGCACATGACTTTTATATATTACGGCCAACTGCTCGTCAGTGAAGAATTCTCGAACTCTGTACAGGAGCCCCATTTTTTTAGAGGCATTCTTAGCAATGCTTCTAACATAATGTGTCCAGCTCAAGTTAGTAGTTAATGTTACACCGAGAATGTCAATACTAGGGGAAGTGGGAATATTTACATCATTAACAAATATATGGGAGTCAGTGAGATTCTGTCGGTTAGAAAATTGAATGTACTTGGTTTTCTGTGCATTAAAGGAAACTAGATTCTTTTGTCCCCATTCATTAATTCTAGAAAGGTCCTGGTTCAGAGAAATTGCAGTATTTATTTATGGTATTGGTGGTAGGTATTGTAGTCGATGGGTATTAGATGTGGTAGGTGTGATGGCTGAAATGGTGCGTGTGGAGATAAACATTGTGCTAGTTCTTATGGTAGTTGAGCTAATTGTGAAATGTTTCGTACTAGACAAGTGGAATGGCCGTTTAAAAAATGTAGAATGTAGAAGGCTTGGTTTAGTTTTGGTCATTGTGGTAGTTGTGATTGCAGTTACGTCAATTAAGAACATTTATGATATATTTATTTGTTGTGGATATGGTCGTCCCGAACGATAGTTGTGATCAGTGCGAGAGTAGTTGCGCTATACCCTGTTCCAAATAGGTTGGCCATAAATCATTAACCCTGACATCTATAACTAAAAAAGGGGAGCAAATGGGCTGTAAATTTCTACACCTATTTCCTGGCTGACCCTTCCCAAATGGTAAAAACTATTAACTCAAATACTCTAGTCGTTTGTCAGTTACAGAGGCTATCCCTCTTGTTGTATATATACAGTATATACGTCCTATGTAAAAAAAATCCCTACACTATGGCAGCCTTATATATACGTTCTGGTAGTACTGGCTAAGTTGATTGCACCAACCCGCCCCGCCAGACTCTTCCAGGAGGTTCTAAGCTTGCTACCCATGCTTATATCAGTGTGCTTAGTGCAATGAATGGTTAAGGGAGGGTGTGTCTACAATGAAGAGGTGTTTTTGAAGATGGAAATCAACAAAAACAGGGCCACTTCTCCATGTAATTGTGATAGCTATATACCAGGTACGTATATGAGGTTCATATTATCTTTATTTCAACAACTCATACTGTCTTGTAAACAAAATAACATGATATAATAACTGTTAACCATCTCCGACATATGACGCGATTTTGAGCCTATTGGGGATACTTTAAAGCCTTTGTTGCCATCATTTTTTTTTAGAAACCTTTAGTTTAGTTACTTCAACCTCTGCAGTTGTCTTTGAGTTAGCTGTGGGCAGAAAACTAATTTTGGAGAGGTAATTATAAGAGTGAGATAACTCTATTTCTTATTGCTAATCTGGCAATCTCTGTGTCATAAATGCGTGAAAGGGTAAATATAATTCAGTTATCGTAAGTGGAAGTGAAGGAGAAATATTGTATATTTTCACTCGTGAGTGTAGAGTGGGGCATCGGCTGGTCAGCGAAAAAAACAAGTAAAGCATTAATCGATTTTCCTGGGTAATATGAGGGTGAGGGCCTTCACACCTTCAGGGGAGGTGTGGTGGAGTGGTCATGCCACTGGATTGGTAATCCAATGGACCCGGGTTCAAATTCCGATATGTCAATGGGAAGATATTATTGGGATTGAATTTGTGCTGTACCTAGTATCAGTGCATTACCACAAAGCCCACCGAAATGCCAAAAAAATACCCTCATTGTTCCCTGATTAAATAACTGTATGAATATTCCCATATTCAAAATATGTTACAGGGGTACAATGCCTAGTGAGTTCACTGCTCAATAGGTGGCGTTCTGAGAGTGAGGGTCTGAGTCTGGAGGGTGAGATGGTGAAGCACTTGAACGAAGCAACAGCCACTTCAGAGATGGAGCTGCTTCGAGCCATGATGTATGCTTCACATGTCTCACTCCCCAGACTGGAACAAGACCTCACAGGCTTCACCGTGTTGAGCGGTGGAATGTACAGGCTCTCAGCCTATGCCCGAGAGGGAGTAGTTGGAATATAGAGAGAAAAAAAAAAATATATATATATATACAGTATATATATATATACTGTATATATATATATATATATATATATATATATATATATATATATATAGAGAGAGAGAGAGAGAGAGAGAGAGGTAGATCGATATATAGATTGATAGATGGATAGATATAGATAATCCAGTATAAGCGCTCGTGTGATTCAGTGTTTTTGGTGTACTGGGATTATGGTAATACTGTAGTTGTGATTGCGGTAACTGTATTAACTAACAATTATTACCGTGTAACTAAATACACATTTTAACGGACAGATTTTATGCACTGGTAGAGAGGAATCTAAAGCTTACAGCTAAAACTGCAACACGGTTTTTGTAAACAGTATACTTTATAATATGAATGTCGTATTATATTCAGTATATTCAGTATGTATTATTAATGTTATTAACATTAATATTATTACCATTATTATAATTATTATTATTATTATCATTATTATTATTATTATTATTACAAATATTATTAGCAGTAGTAGTAGAGCACAAGTTGGCAAATGCATCCAAAAAAGCATGGGTGGATGACAGTGCAAGAGGCTTCTAAAACGTAAGAATAATCGACCCACTAGCCACTAGATATAGCGAGTTGTCTCTTTAGACTGCAAACAAGAGGAATGCACAAGAAAAAGTCAGGGCATATGGGGAAAGATCCTACAGATTCAATAGATGCCAAATTTGTCTTCACCACATCCGGAGGGATGGGACCCATGGGTAAGTGCTTCCATTCTAGGCTAGCAGAGACCCTTGCAGAGAAGAAGCAACATCCTTGGAGTCAAGTAGTGGCCTGGATGAGGTGCCGCCAATCGTTCTCGTTTCTCAGATCAGCACTGTTACGTCTTAGATGAACAAGACTGTCTGCACCGGAACCAGTGACAGTAACAGACATGGAGAGTAACTATGAGTTAGTAGTGGCAGAGAGTCGCATCAGGATGTGACTGGATTGAGGTTGCATAGTATAGAGTCTATGAACAGATTAGTATCTGATATTTGTAACTGAGACTAGAAAAATTAGGAGGAGAAATATAATAGCAGGAAATATGCTTACAATATTGAGATTTTTGTGGACATACAAACATTTGTTTTTGGTCTCTCTTCTGTAAATCTAAAATCACTTACTTAAGAATGAGAAAGGGGTGGTATCTTCTATTGTTATGTAGTAGTAGTAGTAGTAATAGTAGTAGTAGTACATAGTCTTCACATGGGATCAAACATTGCTGGATTTTCTAGATGCACATTGTTCATAACGTGAGTCAATTACTTCAACCGCTAGATGATTCCATCAGAGACAAACTTATCCCAGCATGGGTAAAGTTCCACACTCCAAGTGCTGGAGCACGGGAGTTGTTCAGACTTCGAGAACTCGGAATCGTCAATCCTGTGAACACCAGAACACCAGAACTTAGCCAAAATATCAGGATCTCTCACTGAATGCACTGTAGCACAAGATTCTGCAAGTTAAGTAGACCAGGCAGAGATTTACAATATCAGAAAGACCATCATATCAGAAAGATATACTGTAATTCACAGAAAAATGAATTGGCATGACTGATGCAACACCTTTCTCCGAGACCATTAAGAAAAATCCAATTAGAACAAGAAACAGTCGCTTCAAATTGGCTGACAACACTAATCATCAAAGCAAAAGGCTTCATCCTCAACAAACAAGGATTTATTGATGCCATTTCACTGAGGTATGGTTGGCTGATTGAAGGACTGCCCAATCGATAAATATGCGAAGTAAACTACAATATAGACTATTCCATGGTTTGTAAGAAAGGAGTGTTCAGCAGCATCAGGCACAGAAAGTGAAAGATGTAACAGCGAACATGCTAAAGGAGGTGTGTCATGAAGTGTGCGAACCAACAATCTCCGTCCCCTTAGACGGTGAGATCTTGCAGCACAGGATGGCTAACCCTTCATATGAAGCATGGGTGGACGTCAGTGGAAGAAGTTTCTGGACAAGGAGACAGCGTGCATTCTTCAGCATAAGAATATTCAACCCAATGGCCACTAGATAGAACGAGCTGTATCTGGAGGCTGCACACAAAAGGAAACAACCGGAAAGGTCAGGGCATATGGGCAAAGGATCCTACATATTCAACAAGGAAGCTTTATCCCACTAGTGTTCACCACATCTGGAGGGATGGGACCCAGGGGTCAGTGCTTCTATTCTAGGTTATCAGTTAGTACTGTAGAGAAGAAGAAACAGTCCAAGAGTCAAGTAGTGGCCTTATAAGGTGCTGCATATCTTTCTTGTTGCTGAGATCAGCACTGCTATGTTTAAGGGGAACAATACTGTCTGCATCAAAATCAACGACAGTAACAGACATGGACTATGAGGCAGAGAGTTGCATCAGGATGTGATTGGAGTGAGGTTGAATAGTATAAGTAGTAGTAGAGTATTAGGTATAGAGTTGTGTCTGATGTTTGTAATAGCTATAACCATAGACTAAAGTAGATCTGTACTAGACACAAAAATGGAACTTTGCAGTAAGGGACCCATAATCGGAGAACGAATCCCCAAGTTCGAACCTCGAAACCGCGAAAATATCACATTTTCTCGGTTTCGAGGTTCGAAAATGGGGTTTAGTTTTCCGATTTTGGGTCCCTTACTGCAAAATTCCATGTTCGTGTCAAGTCCAGATCTACTGTAGTCTATGGTATAGCGTATAATGTAATAGATTATGAAGTTTAAACACAATTTTAAAAGTAGTGGTAGCAGTATTAGTAGTAATAGTAGCAGTAGTAATAGTAGTAGTAGTATTTGAATAATGAAAAGACTAAACAAATATGAAAACTTAAGAGTGAACATAACAAATATGAAGACCTATAATACTAATAAAAATATAACAGAACTATTGCCTTGCGTTGATGAGTAAAAAGCATTGATACATATGATGATGATTATGGCAGAGTTGCAATATTTGTACTATCTCTCTGATGGTTTTGATGATAGCAATTATGAAACAGTATTCCCTGGTTAATTTGACATTTGTGGAAATAATTATACTGCACGTAGTGATAGTGGTGGTGGTGGTGGTGGTGATGATAATAGTGGGGGTAGTGTTGTTGTTGGTGGTGTAATGGTGGTGGTGACAAGGGTGGAGATGGTGTGCTGATGGCGATGGTAGTCAATAGTAGCAGTAGTAGTAGTAGTAGTAGTAGTAGCAGTTATAGTAGTTGTAGTAGTAGTAGTAGTAGTAGTAGTAGTACCAATTACTCTTCAACAATATACAAATCAACCCGTAATTTTCTCTCAACATTCTTGGTGTATCTTTTTAATCCAACCTTTCTTGGAATGATCATATTACCACTCTTACTAAAACAGCTTCCTAGGAAAGGAGGGGAATTGGTAGCTGGTTATGATACCAAGGCAAAATAAATTGTGAAATTGGCTTGGTTTGGTGGTTATTGATTTAGGATTCATTGACTGTATAATCTCTCTCTCTCTCTCTCTCTCCCTCTCTCTCTCTAGTCTATCTTTTTTCAGATTAGGAAGGGTATATGGAAGTCAGAGGGCTAATGGAGATATGACACCTAAATGGCATGAAGGGTCCTAAAATAGACAGAAATTTGGCGAAATGTTTTAAAATCGCCAAACTAACGGGATGATCGTCTTAAAATCTCAAAACTAATGAATCTAAACATGACGGAGAAGAAGGTTCGAAAATAAATCCCTTAAGTGAAAATCTCCTTTTAAACCCCATGCTTTACTATCTTCTTCCTTTTCCTTCATTGTATCTATCCTCACGTCTTTACCTTCCTATTTCCTCTTCGATTATTTAAGTTCTCTCGTCATATCTTCCTTTATCTTACTCTCGCTTTCCTTATTCTCTCTCTCTCTCTCTCTCTCTCTCTCTCTCTCTCTCTCTCTCTCTAACTCTACCTCTCTCTCTCTCTCTCTATCTACCTCTACATCTCTCTCTCTCTCTCTATCTACCCCTCTCTCTCTCTCTACTCCTCCTACTCCTCCTCCTCCTCCTCCTCCTCCTCCTCCTCCTCCCGCCTGTCCTCCCGGCTTTAATAAAATGCCATTGGAGGCTTCATTTGTTTCCCAATGGCTGCATTTTCTAGGGTGGAGGAGGACGAGGAGGAGGAGGAAGAAGAAGAAGATAAGGAGGTAGGTAGGAGGAGAGGGAGAAGACGTAGACGGAAGAGAAGGAGCGAGACAAAGAAAGTGACGACGAAGAAGATGGAAAAATTAGGAGATGGGAGAAGAGGAGTACTGGAGAAGGAGGAGGAATACCAGGGAATACAAAGGAACAAACTGCAGCAGACCTATTGGTCCTTACGGGGCAGTTTGGATATCTAAAACTACTAATCTATTGACTACGAGGTAGAGAAAAGGATAGCAAAGAAGAAGGAGGAGGAAGACGAGGAGGAGGAGAAGGAAGGTGACGACAAAGAGAAGAAGGAGAAGGAGGAGCAGGAGGAAGAGAATTACGAGCAGAAGGAGGAGAATGAAAAAACAAAGAAGGAAGGGGAGTAGGAGGAATGATAATGAGATAGGTGTAGATAAGGTGGAGAAAGATTAACATGAAAAGGAGTGTAATATATTAAAGACCTTCTATTTATCTATCTATCTATATGTTTAGGTCCAATCCCGATTTTTTCTATTTTTATTTTTTATTTTCAATTTCATTTTATTTCATTAATTATTCTTTCCGTTTTTCTTGGGGGTGGCTGACTCAAGACAGAGCAAGAACAGGGAAAACACAAAAACAACATAAAACAACGAACAAACAGATACAAACAGATAAAAACAGATTCACACACATCTTGACAAATATATAATACAAATTACAATATTTCTAGTCATACAGAATAATAACATACACACATGATAGATGAAATAAAACATATAGGTTAGGAAGTGGAGAACAAATGAAATATAATGCCCATACAAGGATAATTTAATACGAAAGAAACGAAACCTACAGTATAATTATCTCCAAGTTAAAATAATATAATCACTGATAATTCGTGAAAAGTTTCCGGAGGGACTATAATTCAGAGGACGGTAAAGAGCAAGGAGAAACTGTAACATACGAATAGTAGGGAATTGGTGATAAATACAAAGAGGCGATGGAAACAGGCACATGGGATGAATCAACATTTCCGAAGAATGGAAGGACAATATGAAAAATGCAATATGACAAAAATAAAAATAAAAATATAAACAAAGCTAAGAAAATAAAAACTAAAGAAAAAAAGGATACCATAAAATTAAAATAGTAGCAGTAATAGTATTCTAATAACTTTGAACAGAACATAATATCTACTATATAAATGGCATTTTCTGGGAGAATTCTGTGTTTGTTCACGAACTACTCCCTCAGTTTTCAAGATGGAGAGCCCATACTTGGCATGCATACTAACGGAGTGCCAGAATAGGTATTAGGCGACCGAGGGGGGTGGGGGCTTTCCATTTTCCCCCGGGCAGCGCCAGGTACCTCAGATAGTAATATATACAGGTATAGGAAGAAAGTACAACACACAAAGATTGTAAACCATATAATTTAGATGAGAGAGAGAGAGAGAGAGAGAGAGAGAGAGAGAGAGAGAGAGAGAGAGAGAGAGAGAGAGAGAGAGAGAGAGAGAGAGAGAGAGAGAGAGAGAGAGAGAGAGAGAGAGAGAGAGAGAGAGAGAGAGAGAGAGAGAGAGAGAGAGAGAGAGAGAGAGAGAGAGAGAGAGAGAGAGAGAGAGAGAGAGAGAGAGAGAGAGAGAGAGAGAGAGAGAGAGGACCGTGAGACCAGCAGTATCAGGAACCAACAACAACTTACCACATTGCATTTCCCAAGCTCTAGTATGTATGTGTGTGTGTGTGTGTGTACAGTATATATATACAGTATATAATGATAGATATAGATAGATAGATACATACATAGATAGATAGATAGTATATTTAACGAATACATATAAATTCCAATGATAGATCATACTTTAGTGCTGGCTTTAACTTTAGTGCAGACGAAATATCTAAATTGAAGTAAAGTTTAAAGCATAAGAATTTCGGATCCGGTTCTCCACTTGCTTTAATCTAACTCTTTCCCCAGTTAGCTACATGTCGGTTTCTTGAGGCAGGACAAGGTCAGCCTCTGGTGCTACACGTGAGGTAGAGGAGACTTAGTAATAACTATGTTCGTAGATGACGTAGGCCTACATTAATTAAATATCTTAGGAATTAAACAATCTTTTAGGCAGTTTATTATGAATCTGTGGAAGTAAAAAGGTGTATATCATAGTTTTACCACTTTATTTTCTACAGTATAAGTCCAGTTTTCCTTCTGGGGGCGGGTGGCTAGGAATCCTCCTCCCCTCGTAAAATTCTCCTACTCAACGAGACAGAGAAAGGGGCAAGGGGTCGCGAAAGTGGTCTCGGACCCTAAGAATTGAAGTTCTACAGGTTTCCGTTCGCGCTCTGTCTCGAGTCGGCTACCCCCAGCAATGGGGTATGTGCCTGAGTATATACATACATACATACATACATACATACATACATACATACATACATACATAAATATAATGCGATACAATTATATAAAGATTGAT
>CM064498.1:19703045-19826332 GCA_032716605.1 Paralithodes platypus
AACGATTAATTTGTTAACCATCTTAGGATTAAGTTTTCGGAGTAATGATGCAGGCTAGACTAATAGTGAATCGACTGTTATTAATTGATTTTGGGGATGTCAATATATTTTAATATCTACTTTTATATCTATATGATTATCAGTGGGCATACTATGAAGGACTGAAACAAAGTAAAACGAAAAAACAAATCCTAATAATATCTCCACCAGATAAACCATGAACCGAACCGAAGTTATTATAGTTCCAAATCCAACATAACGATCTCCCCAACTACTGCCAGACGACTTTCTTAAGGTGAGGAAGTAACTCTGGTGGATTCAATGGAACAAGTTAGTTATCAGCACTTACAGTCTCCTTGGCAAGCCGCTCACGTCCTACAGGTAACTCACAGCACCTCTGACACCAACTCTGCCCTCTGTCAGGAGAGTCTCGGTAGCTAGGCCTGCATTATGCTAGATCTTTTATCTTTCTCATAGCTTAAGTATATTAGTTACAAGCAGCATCGTAATCGTTTGTACATCGGATACTCTCTCTCTCTCTATATATATATATATATATATATATATATATATATATATATATATATATTATATATATATATATACTAGCAGGGGTACCCGGCGTTGCCCGGGTAATCACCATAATCACCATCACTACTACCACCACTACTACTACGATAATCACCATCATAAATCACTACTACCACAATCATCACAATATTACTACTACCATAATCACCGGCCTCGACCTCCCTGTGCCTCATTAAACGGCGACCTCGATTTCGGCCGCTAAATGACCTCCGATTTTGGATCTGACCTCATCCGTATCCCCATTTTAGGGGGCTGCGAACAACTTTCGTTCCATACACCTTTTCGATCGGAGGCCTCCTTCTGCCCCAAACGGCAATTTGTTTCGCATTTTTTTCGCTCCCGTATACTACATTAGTTCTGCCGAAAATTTTATAAAACAAAAGTGTCTCTGATTTCCACTAAACTCGCCTAAAACCATCTCCAAAGCCTGGGCTTTCCAACGGTGCCCCACACTCCCACCTGGCACCAAAACTGTGGGAGGAGTTTAGTAACAAAGGTCGGGTAGTCGGGTAACTGACAAACAGACAAACAGACAAACATTGACCTTTATTTATTAAGATATATATATATATATTATGTGTGTGTGTGTGTATATAAATATTGCCGGACGCCATGATCCCCGAAGGGTTGGCCACGAACGAAACGGCCCTATGCACTTCTGTCCCCAGTCAGTCGATGCCCCTCCTCCCATCCAGCACCGCCTTTACTCATATAGGCTACTTCTTAACTCCATCCTTCCACCTCTCACTCTGTCTTGTGTCCTGCAACCTCACTCTCGTAAACTCTCTTAGTCATATACTATATATATATATATATATATATATATATATATATATATATATATATATATATATAATTCTAAGGGGTATACAGAACACGGTGACTCCGGTATAAACAAGTTGCCGTGACTCTCCCTATAAAGCCTATCCCTCTAGAGTTTAGACCCAAGTACTAACTCCACCTACTTTACGAGGGCCGCAACTTGTACTGGGCGTAGTAGTCCTCGGCCGGTGGAGACCTCATTTTTACACGCTAGAATTATTTCGCAAAGTTGTAAGAAACTCCTGAAAATTGCGAGAGGTTGTTTCAAATTTTTCAAGAATTAATATGTGTATAACTTTGTAATCAAGATAAGCGATGGAATATATGACATGATATATTACATTAACCCTTTGGCTGAGGCCATGTTTGGGCTATTTAGGGCATATTCAGGCACTCCTGAATGATAAATCAAGCATCTGCATTAAATGAAGTGTATTCTGCCGAAAACTAGGCGAGAATAGCTTCAAAATGACACCAGAACGGGTCCCGTACGTGGTCTGGTTCACCCGCAGTGGTGCCAATGAAACGCGGGAAACCCGCTATTATGTAACACTGGCTCGATTGGCTACACTGTTGGGAGACACAGAGAGAGACCCGCGCGAGACACAGTCAACCTCAGTGAGCCGCTCGGTGCTCTGAGGGTCGGAGGTGGGCCCCTCACGCTCCCGCCCACTGACACTCAATTTTTACGGTTTTTACAGGCTTTTGAAGCCTAGAAATTGCTGTAACTTGCCAGGACGTTCCAGAACGTCACCCGCAGCGAAAGGGTTAAGGTTAACGATTTTGTTATGTGTTAACTTTTGAACCAAAGTAAAAGGAATGTTAAAGGTGAACTACAGGGATGAACGAAAAAACGAAGATTAATGCAGGGTCATAACTTGGCATGAATATACTGTAATATGTATATGGGCAATATCGATATAATTCCATTAAACTCCAGAACAAAATACTAATATATATTATAGTCGTTGGGGACGAATTGGCATTTTCAGTCAGCTGGAGTGACTCCATTGTGTAGAGGCGCCGTTTGTAAACAAGATATGCGGTCCTGAACAGTGAGGTCTGTTTTTCGTAATTAATACCTTTCAATTCAATACTCAAGCTCTGCAAAAGATCGACCAACGTCCTGATGATGTGGTGCACATCAAGAAATAATCCCAGCTCGCCAGCAATTAACATACATGCAGTGTTTATGCATGTTTAGCCTGGTCCAGAGTTGAGGAAACTCGGTTCTAAGGCCTATTTCGTAATGATAATATCGTTTTCTGTTCAATTTATATATCGCGGTCCCTTGACCAGACAGTGGTTAAGCCAAATGTTGAGCTGTAAACATGCATACAAATTATAAGTTTCTCAAATAAAAAAAACCCACAGATTCACCCATTTCCAATGTCGAGAGTTCCCGCCATTGGCCACAGTTACGTCATGGTAAACACACCAGTTCGCGCCACATAAAATAACTTAGATAAGCTATATTTCTATATTGTTAAAACAAATTGATGGAAGTTCTTCAGTATCATGTACTGTACAGTTGGTCAAGGATGAAAGTATACAGTTTTTCGTCTGCTATAGCCACACATGGTTTGTCATGTTGGCAGCCATGACAGCCTTTCCACTAGCCCAAACCATCCCAACACACATGGGGTTTTCATTGGCAGAGATAACTTTCTGGTGACGCCCATTAGGATAGAACTGGAACATAAACTTACAGCTTTGTTCAGTAACGGAGATGCACTACTACTATTATATATAATATTACTATCATTATTACAATAATTTCGGTTATTATTAAATATTTCTAGGTTTATATTATATAAAATATTAACAATATAAATGCATTATTATTATTATTATTATTATTATTATTATGCTTAATGGTGTATTATATATTTACTGTTAATGTTATGCTCATTATTATTGTTGTTAAGGTAATTAATAATATATTAATCGTAGGATATAACTTATCAATATTTATAATGTATATTTATTACTATTATTAATTATTTAGAAATATGCGATTCTTCTTCTTGACCAGTTACTTTAAATATTCAGTAGACAAAATTCCTTGACTAGAAGACAGTTACTAAGGTTAGGGACTAACCTTTGGTGTGCAAGCAATAAATCGGATTCGTAAATTATATAAGAGTTATTTGGTTCGTTCTGATAGACTGTCACTTACGAATTATAGCTTAACATATATGTTACGTAGGTAAGAAATACAAATACAATTGTGTTTTGTTCATTATATATTATATATTCAATATCTGTCCCATCCCCCCATCCTGTTTATCACTGCCTGAAGCCTATCGGGCATGGACAGAGCATGGTTCCGAGCGGTCTCAGGTCGGTTTCGGAACATCTGAGCTCGGGCTCTGAGATATGGCTACCACGGCTGCCAACATGACAAACTATGTGTGGCTATAGCAGACGAAAAACTGTATACTTTCATCCTTGACCAACTGTACCTAAAACCAAGCAGATCCCAATGGACATTGTAGTTTGAATAGGTTTCATCCCTGGAATTCACCTTTAAGAAGACACAAATCAATATAAAAACACATACAAGAGCTACTGTTGAAGAACCCATTATAACAGAACATTATATAAATAACAAACAAATACAAACTAATTCAACTCGGCAACGAAATCGTCCCAAGAAAAAGAAAAACAAACAACAAAAGCAACATAAGGAGCAACACCAACATGAGCAACATTATAGGATCCACCAGCCAGGTCTTTCCAAATTCACAAACCACCATCCATAATACTTTTTGCCTCGACACAAAACTTCCCCCCCCCCCTCCCCCCTCAGATACGGGAAATAAAGAGATACGCTGCCGAAACCCTGGTAGTGATGGTGGTGGACACATTTACAAGATGGCTGGGGATTTACGCCACATTGAGCTGCGGGTTTGTAAATAGAAGGGGTTTATGGTGGTCGTGGTGGTGGTCCTGGTTTTTACAATGGGAGGGAGAGGTTCGGTGGGGAGAGGGAGAGGGAAGGGGGGGGTGGGGGGTGCTTAATGGTGGATCTGTCTGCTTCAAGTCTGTTTGTGTAGTACAAAGTACAAAGGAGTACAAGGAAATCAAGCAACAACAGGTCTAGTGATCCTTCTAGGCTGCTTGTCCTCCAAAACACTGAGGATCAAGTGTCCAAACAGTGGTTTAGAGTGAGCAAGGGAACATTGGAAAGGGAACTACTGCCCTGGAACTAATGTCCGTGGCAGGATTAGGAAATTAGTAGGGGGACAGATGGGTTAGTAACTGAGGGGAGGATAAAATAAAGTTATTCATTTACAAACGCAGTCAGTCGCGGGTTTGATGCGAGATATTTGGCTAGGCGAAGTTTAAATGAATCGACGGTGCTGCAGTCTATAACATCTCGGGGAAGCCCAGCTATGTATTTGTCTTTCTATATATCTGTTTATATTACACATACTTTGTTTATTGATATGTATACATGTGAATACAGTATAAATGAACTGTACACCCCCATACACACATGCTGATATACAGTATATTATATTATATATATATATATATATATATATATATATATATATATATATATATATATATATATATATATACAGTATATATATATATATAGACAGAGAGAGAGAGAGAGAGAGAGAGATAATACAAAATTTTCTGACCCTTACGCTTTAAGAGTTAATATACCTTGCGTTCCATTTTGTCTTAACCTATTGCGGATTATGACGCATTTTGACACTTTATTCTGGCTATCATTAGACGATTGTGTACACCTTAGGAAGGATATGTGGTCATCAAAAGGGTAAAGACTGTTTTAATTAACCCTCTGATTTTCATATACCTTTCCTAATCTGAACAGAATAATCTAATGATAGCCAGAATAAACTGTTAACATGTGTCATAATCCTTGAGGGGTTAATGGTGACTGTGATTCAACCAGGGTAGGTGAAAGGGAAGGGTTCTACACAGCCAGTGCAATGTGTCCCCATCAAGTAGTGCAGTGTCTCTCAAAATAATGGGTTGACAGTACGTGACTCAGGATACCCTCACATAAGTGGTGTTTTAGGACACCATGGACATACAGCAGACGCTGGCAAACGAAACATTTAAAAAAAAAAATCCGAAAACCTAGTCCGTTCTCATTAATTGTAAAAAGGTAACACATCTTTGTTTCACAGTGCTCATTACGTCATTAAAACGATACAATGACCAAAACGGTGCATTTCTTCTAATATCCATTCCAGTTTTAAAACAAACTTGTCCAGATTTTTTACCCAGATACTGGCCTCTAGTACAATGTTACAGGCAGTTATTGTTGTATGTTAACCAACCTCATGTCATTTTATGGCTTTCTGGGACAATCATTCGTTACTCCTCAAACAACAACTTAGTGGTGATCGATAAAACTATGGATTCTTGATTCCAATTGCAATAACGTTAACTCACTCTCTCTCTCTCTCTCTCTCTCTCTCCATCCACCTGGCGTCATCTTAGAGTGCCAGGGGGGATACAAACACAAGATTTACGGTCCCCCGCATAAAACCCAATTGCTATAAATCATCACTAAGCAATACGGGGCCACTTTATTTTAGGATAGTGGCAATCTGTATACTAAATAACAAATACATGAATTTAACCAATATGCAATATAAGAAAATCAATGGTCCACTTACTATAATTTGAATAATGACATTGTTTTTTAGGGTATGATCTTTTACGATTATATAATTATCGTAGATATCTCAATATTCAATGGCCATAGTTTAAAGATATGATGTAATATAGTATATATATATATCCAATTCAGTACTGGTGACATCCTTTGTATTACATTATGGCAACTATTAGACGTTTTTTTCAGCTTAGGAAGGATATGCACCCGTTAAAGGATTACAGACATCTCAATTAATAATTTAATATACAGTAACCGTCATTGAAAATTAGATACGATGGTAAGTTGGAAATATTATGGAAGGCATATTGATGTAACATATTGAGCATGATCATTACATCAGATTGATGTAGCAGTTTTTAGATTATGTTTTAGCTAAACTCGCTATTGTGAAACGGTAACGCTGATTATTACAGGCAATGATGTAGCCAACACTTCAACCAATTGTCCGAACACTAAATAACTAAACAATCACGGCATACGAGCTGATTCCGAGGCTTCGAGTTTCATATACATTAGGATACGATACTAGGAGTATATTTCTTCTAGAGATGGAACGAATATCAATTTTCACTATTTGCGAATACGATTTTTTTTTTTGTAAAATTCGCGAATACGATACGAATAGCGAATATTTCAATCCTTATTTCATCCTTCAAGAACTGGTAATTCTTTTTGTCACCAACAAACTTTAATTAAATTACTATGAAATTAATTACCAGAAGTTAATGACGATGTGAATGTGTAATTTCTTAAATATCATAAATGAACAGTATGAATTATTGTTTAATATATTGTAAGAGTTCAGCCATAGAAAATTGAATAATTAAAATTAAATCCATTCAATTGTCTATGTGTCCAGTCCTCAGTCCCAATGTTGCCGCTTTGTTGGTACTAAAGTACCAGATTTGGTACATTTGACTCTCTCAAGTACATTTTATATATTTTCCAATAAAATAGTCCATATCTGGTACTAAATACGAAACCAGTGAGGAAATATGATGGAATATATTTTAATGACCTGCTATTACATTGGATATGTCTGAAATGGCAATATTGCGACGGTTCAAATGTCCAGGTCCCAGCACACGTTCGTTTACCTGGTAGTGATTCCACTTTAGAATAATTTGGTACTTTTCACTAGTTTGATCTGGTACTATTAAATACAGTTAAGTAGCAACACTGCTCAGTCCTCCTTCATTCCACTTTAGCGGCCCCAACGCTCATCTACACTGTTATTTATTCGTTTGTGTTAACTTTAAAATTTAATATTTAACATGTTTGTATATATTTTATTGGTTTCGTGAACATATTCGCATATTTGCAAATACCTATGAATGGAAATGGAAATGCGAATACGAATACGAATATTGAAAACCATAGCGAATATTCGGAAATACGAATACGAAACGAATATTCGGTCCATCTCTAATTTCTTCCGTCAGACTACCGATTTAATTTTTGTCTGCGTGTGACTACTGACTTGGTACGGTGTTTTTGTCAATAACAAAATTGAATTTGTGCTATTTTTCATGAAATTTAACATTCACACAAGTAGTACTTGTAAGTACGAATGAACATCGCTTATATGGTTATATTTCCTCAATACAAATTTAAACTTAAGCTTACCACGACAGCTCAATGTCATATCTACTGCCAAATATATATATATAATACTAATAATAATAAGTATGAACGCCATGGTTAGCAAACTTCTCTGGTATGAAATGGTTTGGATATGACACTTCCTGGATGCGATGCAATAGGTGTCAGGTACAAAAAGTGCACTGTATAAAATGCGTATTCAAACATCTTGTGTACAAAGCCAAAATGACTTGAGGTGTAAATCGTCTTGCATACGAATTTAAAATGTGCTGAATATGACAGTATGTTGCTTAATAAATAGATAAAAACAAAAACAGTTGGGTACGAAAACGTCTTGCGTACAAAACCAAAACAGCATTGGGCTTAACATTATCGTAATAAGTCAAAGTGTCTTGGATATGAAATCGTCTTGCCCTTAAAATATAATGAGTTTGGTTTGGAGGCAAACATCTTTGGTACACACACATTTTGGTGTGAATCGTCCTGATTATGAAACATGTTAGAAATAAATACGTCCTGGTTACACACATATTGGTCACTCTTGGGTAGAGACAAATAAGGAAGATAATTCTTGGGATGCGTTTGAACTACATAAGTTACGGAATGTGTTTCAGGGGATACGAATCGTCTGATCTACAAACATTAGGTACAATACATCCAGGTCAATTAGGTACAAACTATGGGGATGGCCATTTGTTTAGTAAGAAACATTGATTACAGTAAAAATGGACTAACATCCTATCATGATACGATAACAGAGCAGGGGGTACATGGGGGAAAGGGCAAAATTGTTTAACCAAAATAAACTTAATTCAATGTGGCTACAAGAAAAACAAATCCTGGGATAGTTTTGATAAAATGAATTCCAACAACCTTTGAACATGGTTGATCACAGCCAACAAGCAGCCAGACAGACCGACATACACTGCTGGAAGAGCCAAATAATCGTTGCTGAACGTAGACAAACGCAAATTATTAAGGCTGTGTCACACGAACGATCTGTCCATCCATTCTTACGGTCAATTGTTGTCTGGCAGCTTCAGAATTTAGGGTTTATAAGAATCAAATTACCTAACATAATATATCTACCT
Source organism: Paralithodes platypus (assembly GCA_032716605.1). Taxonomy (NCBI): domain Eukaryota; kingdom Metazoa; phylum Arthropoda; class Malacostraca; order Decapoda; family Lithodidae; genus Paralithodes; species Paralithodes platypus. The sequence continues at coordinate 19,711,821 of CM064498.1, forward strand.
GCGATCTAGCTTACGATTCCAATGCGAGAGAGCCTCAAAATAGTACGAGAAGAAACTTACTCATCGAAAATTGACGAAATATGGGCTCGTGTGACATTACTTTTAGACTTGTGCAACAGACATGTAAAACACGCAAAGGCGGACTCACATCCACGCCTTTTCCGACATCTCTGTTCTGACAGTTTCTGAATTAAACTTTCAAAAAGGCTTCAGTCACCCAAAATAATCCACCTCTAGTCTGGACAACGACAAAATATAGGCAGAATAAACTTTCGGATCCAAAGTTGTCGGGAAAAGCACTTATGTAAATTTGCCTATTACCCTTTCAGTATGTGATGTTGCTTCTCTGTCTTATATTGTGGCTATCACTAAACGATAATACTCAGTTTAGGAAGGGTTTGTGGGAGTCACAGAGTTAAGGGCTTTTTGTTCAGGACCCCCTTCCCCACCATGTTTATCACATTAGTTTTGGGATTTTAGGATACTCGCCCCATTAGTTTGGCGATTTTGTTCGCCCCACTTCTCAAGTAATTTTTAAGACCCTTCGTGCCATTGAGGTGTTAATTGGTTACGGGCATTTTAGCAGGACCGAAAAATGTATACATATATTTCGAAGGTGCGTCTCGGTTTGTGTTTTTGTTTTTTAACTTGATAGAGGCCTAGTGAGCAAACTTGAAAAAACCTCCCCTTTATAATTAAGATAAACAATAGCTATTCGATGCCTAGGGTGTCTTCCAAAGCTAAATGTAATCGTTTAACCCCTTCTGTACTGGCGACGTATTTTTAATTCTATTCTAGTTATATTTAGACGCTTGTGTGCAGTTTAAGAAGGATCTGTGGTAGCATAAAGGGTTAAGTGAGATCTTGCAAAGCCTGTTACTTGCCTGAGGCCCTTTTAAAACTGTATACAGTCGTCTAAATATGGCAAACATACAATTAAAAAGACGTCGCCGGTACAGAAGGGGTTACTGATATCCAGGATCAAATAAAACGTAACGTCATCCGTTCTGAAAGGGTTAAGAGTAAGATAATCTATTTAACGTGTTGGCATTAGTCCTCCCAAAATACAATTAGGAACCCGGGAGGAGATTTGGGGAGGGAGGGAAGAAGATTGGCCCCTCTAAATGACTCCCAAGAGAAAAGTACTCACTCTCACTCTGTCCCTCTCCCTCTCTCCCCCCCCCCCCTCCCCCTCTCTCTCTCTCTCTCCCAAGCACCCACACCCACTTACCAGTTTCCAATACGCTCTAAAAATATCCGTAAAATTAACATCAGGCAATCGTAAATTACCGCCATCGAAAGCCCTATTAATTTGTTGTTTGTGTAGCTGCATTTTACCTTTAGTTTATGACATTAAGACCATATATTATTATGTTCTATCCAACAACCAACTCTACTCCTAAAATCGATTAATGAAATTTAACAAACACATGTGGCAGTCCGTGGATTCGAACCCTGGACGCTCACACCGAAAATCAACACCTTATGCATTGCGCTACGAAGACAGTTAAAGAATGGTGGACACTGCCTACGATTTATTATGCAACTTCGAATCCTGCATATCAATCTAAGCATGTACACACATCCCAACTGCAACTCACGTAGGCTATGCATATGTGAATGAAAAGAGCAATTAATGGGGCCTTAACCACTAGGGAAGTCCTCTCGATAAATTACTCCTGAACCAATATCAATTATTATGTTCTATCCAACAACCATAATAAGTAATTTCGACAGCAGCTTAAGTATGTGACTATTAAAATTATAGTGTTAGGCTGGCAATTGTTCTGCATGTCCTGTGGCCGTAAAATCAAGGGGATCATTTTAAAAGTGTGCTTACAAATAGGTACCGTATTCTACATGTTAGATATTTGTATTACCAAAAGTATGCTTCTTATTCACACTCACTCACTCACTCACTCACTCACTCACTCACACACTCTCTCTCTACTTTATCACTTTCGCCCTAGTTTCCTTCACGCATCATTACTTCTGCAAGGATGGTTTCTAAATTATCAACTGGCCATTGTCGGTGGGAATGGTAGAGGGGAAACTGTTAATTCTCTCTCATATTTTCCTTTAGTTCTTAAATTTGTATGAACCTCACTTTTCTTTTAGAACTGTCATTATCGCACAGAGTTCAAAGGGTAATTTAGGTCACTTTCACTCTCTGACTCTGACACTCACTCACTCTCTCTCTCTCTCTCTCTCTCTTACCAATAGATTTATGTTAGTCATTGTTATTCGTATAGTTAAATATTCGACTTTAATTTTTTCCAGAGAGAATAGAAATTGGGGGCAAGATTTTTGTAACAATAAATATGACAACAATTGTAATAATAAGAATAACAATAAACAATATATGTACACTAGATATATATATACTGTATATAAATATATATATATATATATATATATATATATATATATATATATATATATATATATATATACAGTATATATATACTTTCAGTACAATGAACAAAAATTACTCTTAATTTCGTCTAACAATTGACGATTATATTTAGCTTAGGAATGACACCTTCCAATAAAATATAATTGTCTGTTTATATTCAGATTCAAACTAAAAACTAAACGTCACCGTGTTCACAGAGTTATGCACATGGACTTACTCGTGTATTCAGTCAATTTCTAGACCGTTAGGGCCTATATAGAAGTCCTGAAACCCCATTAAACACTTAAATGATTGCAATATTTACTGCACAGCTAGTCAATTCCACCGTTACCTGATGTATTATGACAAATTAACAAAACCCTAGCTACCTGTAAACTTAACCCCCGACCACCACACACAAAAATGCTTAAAATTTATGTTTATATATTTCTGAGAAGTAAAAATATGTGACTAAATGACCTTTAATCAACTTAACAACCAAAACACACAAGCATATTGAGTTCCTGTGAGTGTCGGCATTACATTACCCGGGTACAAAGAAATACAGAGGCCATGGGGGAGTGATAAGCGTGAGGTACAGAATAATATAATGGCAGGAAACTGAAACTCTCTCTCTCTCTCTCTCTCTCTCTCTCTCTCTCTCTCTCTCTCTCTCTCCATATATATATATATACTGTATATATACAGGGTGTCCATAAAGTCTCTTTACAATTTAAAATATTGATTACAAAAGCAAATGAACAGACAAATATGTGGAAATTATTACAAAATGAGGAGTAGATATTGAAGTTTTTTTTGCCTCATTTAGTACACCTCTACATGGGCACCATTAGTTGCACGAAGCACATTAAGACGGTACTTGATTTCTTGCCATGTTCGCTGTAGCATAGCCTCATCAATGGTCGCAATGGCATCAGTGATCTTTTGCTTTAGGTCAGTGATGTCCCGTATCTCTGTTCGATACACGATATCTTTAACATAACCCCATAGAAAGAAGTCCAGGGGAGTGATATCTGGTGAACGAGGTGGCCAGGGAATCGGGCCATCCCTTCCAATCCACCGGTCTGTGAATGTTTGATTTAGGAACTCACGACCACGCAGTCCCCAATGTGGTGGTGCACCATCTTGCTGATAAATGATGGTTGGTTGAAGGTCATCTAGTTGTGGTGCCACATATTCAGTCAAAAGGTCAAGGTAAACATTTGCAGTAATTGTTTTCTCGTGGAAGAAAAATGGACCAATGGACAAATGCAATGTTATTAAAAACTTTGATAACCACCGAGTACATACAACAAATCTGATTAAAATATCTCATCAATTGCCTTGGTAATAAATATTTTAAATTGTAAAGAGACTTTATGGACACCCTGTATATATATATATATATATACAATATGTATAGAACCTCACACACACACACACACACACACACACACACACACACATTTTCGCATGCGTGGGGAGGTTTCACCCATACCGCAATTCTCGAAAGAGTAGAGTCAAAAGAATTTCGCCTCATCAACTCACCTCCTCTTACTAGTTCCCTACAATCTCGTTTTACACGCCGCAATGTTGTATCTCTTTCACTCTTCTATCGTTATTACAACAATCAGTGTTATTCAGAGCTCTCTCAGTGCGGCAAATGCGAGGCACCCGCCTTTCAACACAGTCCCACTCTTATTCTGTCCAGCTCTCCAACCCAAGAATTGGTAAATTTTCTCAGCCTTTCTTCTACTCAAAAAGTGAACTCTGGAACTCTCTCCCCCCATCAATCTTTGTTTCATGCTATGATTTAGACTGCTTTAAACTTCGTGCGTCCAAGCATTTTGACCCAACGTCCCTTGAATTTAGCCCTCTGTCATTCTTTTGGTATTGGGGGAGACACCCGTTACAGGCAGCCTACCTTGTGTCTCTTTCATAAACATAGGAAGAAACACACACACATACACGCACGAACACATTAGCTAGCTAGCTAGCTAGCTAGCTATATATATATATATATATATATATATATATATATATATATATATACTATATATATAATGAAGGTGAAGATCAGAGACCGCGTAAACAACATCTCTAGACAATAATAAAGATGTTGTTTACGCTGTCTCTGATCTTCACCTTCATTATAAGACTACGATTTCCTGTACACACATCAATTAAGGATATATATATATGCGACATTTATGTCTGCAGTGCTGTGCCCACTACTATTAAAAACTAACAGTTTTAAGCTGCAAGTCCTCAACTTCATTTATTTTAGTGACGCTACCACTGCCGTTATTATTTTGAAAATGAACTCAATACCTGCAGCTATACCTACTATAGCCACTTACTAACACATTGGTTGAGAGTATAAACAAATATTAGTATGCAATATGTGTTCTTCAAATGGAAAGTGTGGAACATTAATCTACACATAGTCTTGTTGTAGTTATAGTTGCAAAACAAATTCTCAGACCGTTCAATTAATTGATATTTCAATAAATAACAAAAAATAACAAACGGCATTGAGAATTTTCCGTTTTATATAATCTACTATTCCATTTCATATTTGTGTACCTTCCGTTTTATATAATCTACTACTACATTTCATATTTGTGTACCTTCCGTTTTATATAATCTACTACTACATTTCATATTTGTGTACCTTCCGTCTTATATAATCTACTACTACATTTCATATTTGTGTACCTTCCGTTTTATATAATCTACTACTACATTTCATATTTGTGTACCTTCCGTTTTATATAATCTACTACTACATTTCATATTTGTGTACCTTCCGTTTTATATAATCTACTACTACATTTCATATTTGTGTACCTTCCGTTTTATATAATCTACTACTACATTTCATATTTGTGTACCTTCCGTTTTATATAATCTACTACTACATTTCATATTTGTGTACCTTCCGTTTTATATAATCTACTACTACATTTCATATTTGTGTACCTTCCGTTTTATATAATCTACTACTACATTTCATATTTGTGTACCTTCCGTTTTATATAATCTACTACTACATTTCATATTTGTGTACCTTCCGTTTTATATAATCTACTACTACATTTCATATTTGTGTACCTTCCGTTTTATATAATCTACTACTACATTTCATATTTGTGTACCTTCCGTTTTATATAATCTACTACTACATTTCATATTTGTGTACCTTCCGTTTTATATAATCTACTACTACATTTCATATTTGTGTACCTTCCGTTTTATATAATCTACTACTACATTTCATATTTGTGTACCTTCCGTTTTATATAATCTACTACTACATTTCATATTTGTGTACCTTCCGTTTTATATAATCTACTACTACATTTCATATTTGTGTACCTTCCGTTTTATATAATCTACTACTACATTTCATATTTGTGTACCTTCCGTTTTATATAATCTACTACTACATTTCATATTTGTGTACCTTCCGTTTTATATAATCTACTACTACATTTCATATTTGTGTACCTTCCGTTTTATATAATCTACTACTACATTTCATATTTGTGTACCTTCCGTTTTATATAATCTACTACTACATTTCATATTTGTGTACCTTCCGTTTTATATAATCTACTACATTTCATATTTGTGTACCTTCCGTTTTATATAATCTACTACTACATTTCATATTTGTGTACCTTCCGTTTTATATAATCTACTACTACATTTCATATTTGTGTACCTTCCGTTTTATATAATCTACTACTACATTTCATATTTGTGTACCTTCCGTTTTATATAATCTACTACTACATTTCATATTTGTGTACCTTCCGTTTTATATAATCTACTACTACATTTCATATTTGTGTACCTTCCGTTTTATATAATCTACTACTACATTTCATATTTGTGTACCTTCCGTTTTATATAATCTACTACTACATTTCATATTTGTGTACCTTCCGTTTTATATAATCTACTACTACATTTCATATTTGTGTACCTTCCGTTTTATATAATCTACTACTACATTTCATATTTGTGTACCTTCCGTTTTATATAATCTACTATTCCATTTCATATTTGTGTACCTTCCGTTTTACCCTATCGTTATTATGCGACACCTTAATCCCTGCCGTTCTCTCTCTCTCTCTCTCTCTCTCTCAAGGTAGTGAGTAGAGAAGCTTATGCAAATTCTTTAAATGGTGTGTATTTGTATATACTGTATGTATTCACCTATTGAGAGAGAGAGAGAGAGAGAGAGAGAGAGAGAGAGAGAGAGAGAGAGAGAGAGAGAGAGAGAGAGAGAGAGAGAGAGAGAGGCGGTACAGAGTAATAATGAGTAATAACAGAAAAAGCTAAGGCAGGAAGGTAAATAATGAGGTTGGGAGAGATGGGAATTTTTGTGGTGGGGAAAAATAGGTCAGTTTAACACTCACATACTCACATACTCACTCACTCACTCACTCTCACTCACTCTCACTCTCTCTCTCTCTCTCGCTTACATGAGGGTAATATAATAAATAGCTTGAGCTTAAAGGCAACAAAAACACTTAACATAGACAAAACGAAGTATATTATTCTTCATTGAAAATTTGAAATATAAATACACTTAGAAACTTAATCCAATCAAAGGAAACTGCAGTACAAACTAAACAAATATGTGATAGCTATGTTGAGTATAAGCAATCTATACACATATATAAAATGCAACAATCTGACAAGTCTACCAGACTGTGAAATCACACTGGACCGCGCTTCAAAGACGCCTCCCCATCTGACTCCATAATGACGTCATTAATTAACTGTGCACCGCTCATCCGTATATCTTGGGTGGAAGGAAAGTGAACAATATACCGTATATTCATTTTGTGTATAGCATTTACTTCTGTATACTGAACATATAAAGTATTCATAGTATAGAATATGTTTATTAATTCATTAAAATCCGATATCATCCATGTGCCTTTGTCTCTTATTTCCTTTCCGGCCGTTCCATAATTATAGTATATGGTGTTATGTAATTTCGTGGAAATTTCATATAGATTTTTGCCAATGTGGTTTTTTTAATGATTATGACCCATTATCTACAAAAATCGTGTTTGGCATTTTTTTGGATGCCATCTTGGAATAATGGCGGTCATCTTGAATTTTCGGCATAAAATATGGATATTTTGCCCATCTGTGCATATTCTAAGCCCTTTATACATTATATTTTGTTTAATTATTAACACAAATGATGACTAAGATGTTTGTATCATGAAATAAAGTCATGGCATTCAATATTTTGAATGACAGGACATTATACAGACCTCTAAATCCAAGATGGCGGCTAATTTTACGAGAATTTGTTCATTTGCTTTTTTGTTTTTTCTATTGTTTTTTCTTTGTTCACAGAACATGGAAACCAAGCAACGCAAGATAGAAAACAACTACAGACTGCATCGTATGTCAAGAAAATACAAATGAAACAGTCAGTACACCAAAGCCAGACAGCTATATTCGTTTCCTGGAGTGTGTCAGAGAAAGGTCAGACTATGGAGAACAAAAATACATATCTATGTCGCAACGTCTGGTTAATCTGGAGCCGCAAGATCTTCAAACTAACAGTGCAGTGTGGCACCAGAAATGCTATGCTGAGGCCACGAACAAAACAGACATACAGCGAGCCAAGACCCGCCACAGCAAAGCCCTCGAGAAGGGTGATACCACAGTACTGATCAGACGAAAAGGTCGGCCACCGAGCAGTCGTACACATCTACGTCACATACAGGATCACAACGGAAAGTAACACGTTCGTCCATTCCAAAGGTGCGAAAAGAATTGTGTTTCTTCTGTCAAAGAGCGACAGCCGAAAATACTCACATGTGCCAAACCGAAAACATTGGGGAGCAAATAGCAGCTGTGGTAACAGAAAGTGACAACACAACCTGGAAAATAAACTATTCGGAACTGCTGAATGAGAAAGATGCTTTGTCGAGAGACTTACTGTATCATAAGTCATGTATGACCATTGAATGGCAGAAGCTAACAACTCGCAGAAAGCAGGAAACAACACTGGAATTTGATGCTGAAATTCCAGATATTGAAGGTGACAGAAAGTTTATTGCTGCAGAGGTATATTTTTTCAGTCAGCTGCAGGACCGGACATCTTCTGGAGAATTTATTTCAGTCAGTGAAGCGCAGAATGACTATCAACAAATCATGCATCAGCATAATCTCCCACATACAGTTTCTCGTCAGTGCCTGAAGGAAAAGATCCGACAGCATGTTGACGGTGTTGCCTTCACAAGTTCTGCCAATCCAGCAAAATCAGATTTGATCCATTCTTCCGGTGTTGCTGACGCCGCAATACGGCAAACTTCAACTTTGAATGACAAAGAAGAGATGACTACAATACTCAAATGCGCAAAAATAGTCCGCACAGCTATTGACCAATCCAAGCCATGGGAGTTTGAGGGCTCAATCAGCAACCAAGAAAATTTCATCCCAAATGAGTTGATCTGGCTGTTGAAATGGATCGTTCAGGGTGACACAGCAGTTGTTTCAGAAGTCCGAAGTCAAGAAGTACATTCTAGATGCACAAACTTGGCTCAAATGATAATTCAGAGCCACAAAACCAAGAAACACGCGTATTAAAGATCTCAACAAGTTCCTCAGTAGTACCAAGACGAAGGAGCTTCTGACAATATTCTTGGCCCAACAGATTGTTGTCAACTGCACAGCAGACGTAACCACTATCACTTGTCAAGGTGTCCAGTCCAACACATCTGGCAGTTGTCATGCTGCCAAGCATGACGAGGCGGATACGTTGCTGATATACTACGCCAGTGAAGCACGCAAACTTGGACTTACTGTTCACATCTACTCCCAGGACACACATGTGCTGGTACTTGCCATACACAATTTGGCAGTCTTAGGCGAGGATGCAGCTATGATAATGGGCACTGGAACCAATCGACGTGTACTGCCTTTGTTGCCTATCCAAAATGCACTTGGTGAGGAACGTGCTCAAGCCTTGATGGGATTTCATGCCATAAGCGGGTGTGACACAACTGGAAGGATATTCGGCAAGAGCAAAACTTCATGGTGGAAGGCGTTTATGGACTGTGGTGATGACATTGTTGGTGCACTTGCTCGTCTGGGACAGGAGAGTGAACCATCCTGTGAAGTGCTGGGTCTTTGTGAAGCATTTATCTGCAAGTTACTCAGTCCAAAGAACGCAGGTATTAGTCAAGCTGCGGCACTCAGATGGTTTAATTTTCGTGGACTCAACACCAAACAAGGAATCGAGAAGCTGCCCCCAACACAAGGATCATTTCATGAGCACATTCGACGGGCACATTACCAGTGCTTAATCTGGAGGCAGGCCTTAATTCCACAACCAATCGTTCCAGCACCAACTGAATTGGGATGGTCCATCAGCGACACTTCGGGACATTTCGTTCCGAAGTTAAGCAGAATACCTCTGGCTCCAGATTCCATCTTACAGTTGGTTCAGTGTAAATGCACAAAGAGTCAATGTAGTGGGCGATGTTCCTGCCGCGAAAACCAAATGCCCTGCACAGAGTTGTGCAAGTGTGATCCAGATGGATGTAAAAACTTGGCTGATGTGGACGAAGCTAGTGACGAATCTGACACTGAATGAGTATCAGACTTGACATGAACTTGTCTCAGGAACATAACATAGTAACTGTTCTTTTATTTAAACAATCAACGTGTCTCATTTTTGCAACAGAGGTTAACTGTCATACTGTCATAAAAAAATACCAAAAAAAATCTAAATCTGATGGCAAGTAAAAGTATTATATAAACGTATTTTACAATCATTTCTTCTCACAGAATTTGACTTATTATAAAATAATACAAAAATACTGCTTTACTCATTGCATTGATATGCACAAATATAGGGTACATCACACTTCACACCCCCATAGACAGTCAAACAGTTCGAAACTTGTGCAATTTGCGGCAAAAAATGTCCGTTTTTGGCGATACCACCCGATCTTCTTTAACAGGCTAAAAAATGTCAAGATGACCTCAGAAAAAATGCCAAACACATTTGTCATGCTCCTAGTACTCTAGGCTAACAAAAAAAAACACATTGGCAAAAATCTATATGAATTTTCCACGACAGCCAAAAATGTGACATAGCAGCATGTACTAATAGCTGTGGTTGTGGACGACCACCGTTCACTTCCTCAGCCAATCAACTCTGGTGGTCCTCAGGGTTCTGTCCTATCTCCAATTATTTTCTTATTATTCATTAACTACCTTTTCAACTGCACCTCCAGCCCCATTCACTCACCAGTATGCTGACGACTCTACATTACACTATTCAACCAGCCTTCCACATAATTATTCACAGCAGGAACTCCAAAACTCACGTAAGGAGGCCATATAACACCTATCTTCTGATCTCTCTACTATCTATAATTGGGGCAGAGAAAACCTTGTTACTTTCAATGCTTCCAAAACTCAATTTCTCCATCTATCTACTCGCCGCCCTCTTCCAGAAAACTATGACCTACTCTTCAACAACATGCAAATTAACCCTTCATATTTTCTTTATTTTCTTGGTTTCTCCTTTTCTTCTGATCTCTCTTGGAAAGATCATATTACCACTCTTGCTAAAACAGCTTCCAAGAAGCTGGGTGTGCTCAACCGCCTCCAGGGTTTCCTTACCCCTGCGAAGCTTCTTGCTCTGTATAGGGGCACAGTTCGTCCATGTATTGAGTATTGTTTACATGTGTGGGGAGGATCCTCTCACATAGCACTTCTAGACAAAGTAGAAAAGAAAGCTTTCTGTCTCATTAAATCACTCGCCAATTCTCTGCAGGCTCTCTCTCTCTTCGCCGCAATGTTGCATCTCTCTCACTATTCTACCGCTATTACAATAATCAGTGTTCCTCAGAGCTCTCTCAGTGTATACCACCCCCTCTTCGTAGAGCATGTAGCACCCTTCTTGCAACACAATCTCACCCCTACTCTGTGCAACTCTCCAACCCAAGAATGAAACGGTATTCTCAGTCTGTCTTCTATTCAACAGCAGAGCTCTGGAACTCTCTCCCAGAATCTTTCCCTCTTCCCATGACTTAAATTGCTTCAAACTACGTGTGTCCAGGCATTGTGGCTCGAATGTCCCTTGATGTTGGCCCTGTCACTCTTTCAACTCTGGGGGAGGCACTTGCCACAGGCAATTCTGCCTTTTGTCTCCCTCACTCACAAAGAAAAATAAAAGTTGTAAACATTAACAATACTTGCTTTCCGTCACACAATATGTAGTCAATTGGGTTCACCAAAGTCTGTTTACTAAATGTTCTCTTTGCAATACATAATATATATATATATATATATATATATATATATATATATATATATATAACTATACTACACCTTCATTCATTTATTACCAATCTAAGGTTAAAACAACCGCAAGTAACTTCAATTCAAAGTTACCTTGTGTATGCACGACCACTAGACAATTATGTAAAGCTTAGTAAAGGCCTTCCGTCAAGAGATTAAAGAGTTCCATGATTTTAATTGCGAACATGTAAGCCATTGGGAACAATGAGAAATGGGATATAACGAGATTACAGTATGAATACTATTTTGTCACTAATGATACTATACAAACTGCTATGATTTAGCTGTGTTGCTCAAAAACTTTTCTCGGTAGCTTAATCAGTTCTATATATGGGATTATGTATGTCCCTCAAGTCCCACCTAGTATTTAATAATAATTCAGGTAGTTATATTTTTGTCCATTTATGTTACACTTATATTACATTTTATAACGTAAGTAATGTAACGTAACGGTGTCTTAACAATAATATACGATGGTTTATGTCTGCAATTATGTAAGTGTAAAATAGGTTAATAATTTACTGTTGATACTGTGGATCCATAAATATACTATTGCTATAGTTGCTTACATATTCAGGATATAAAGAAGGTGCCTTAAAGAGAGTTTCTCCCATAAAGCTTGGCCATATCTTATGTTTCAACAACCATCAACTAACTGTACTGTACAGTATAATTTCTGGATAAATATCATATTTAAAATATAAAAGAACTTTGCAATATGTTCTCTCTCTCTCTCTCTCTCTCTCTCTCTCTCTCTCTCTCTCTCTCTCTCTCTCTCTCTCTCTCTCTCTCTCTCTCTCTCTCTCTCTCTCTCTCTCTCTCTCTCTCTCCTCTCTCTCTCTCTCTCTCTCTCTCTCTCTCTCTCTCTCTCTCTCTCTCTCTCTCTCTCTCTCTCTCTCTCTCTCTCATATGAATAATTACTGAACTACCTAGATATAGGTCTATTGACATTTATAACTGCTATATCGGTAGTGGTGAATTTCCAGACCAGCTTGGAAGACATATGGAGAAAGTTTTGGCCGTCATTACTCGGATTTTCGTTTTATTCATCACCATTTGCATTATTGAAGGCAAGGCTAGGATATGAGGTAACTTAGCCCATTAGAAGATTATGGCTCATTTTGAAAGCTTAATTTGGTTATCATTAGACGATTGTATACACTTTAAGTAAGATCTGTGGAAGTTATAAGGTAAAGGCTATCTCAATTATTATTATATTTTGTTATCAAATTGGTTAGCCAGACCACTGAGTTCCAAAAAAGAACGTTCATAGGGCTGGCCCAAAGGATTAAATCAAGATGGACAACTAATCAAGTCAAGATAGACAGGAAAGGGCAGGAGGTGAACAAATCTAAGAAGGTGAAGACACAGACATTTTTCGCCATTTCGCCAGTTCAGCCGGACCACATGAGCTCCACAGCAGAGCTCTTATAAGGCAGGGCCGAAGGATGAGGCAAGAACTGCTACACTGCAGCATCAACGAAGAAGTGATAAAAGGCGAAGAATGAGCTATCTGGATTGTGGTAGAAAAAAATCACAGTGAGATGCAAAACATGCACTACTGAAGGGAATCGATTCAGCTCAGCCACATGAGCAGCCAAGGAGATGAATCAGGTCAGGAGCCTACAACCTAGCCAGGCCAGGGAGGCATGTCCAGGGAAGCTGCCCGAAGGACAACCCAATGAGACAATACGAACAGAAGGGGAAAAACATAAAAAGAGGAATGAAAAACTACGCAAAATTAGTCAAGACGAGACAAAAGCTCGAGGGGAGAGGGAAAGGGAAATATCCATAAGCCTCCCCCATCAAGCTCCAGTCGCCGGCACCGAAGCCCCCAACCGCGTCAAGGGGGGTAGTAGTAGGGGGGGACTATCTCAATTAACCCTCTGACTTCCATAAAATTATACCTTACATAATCTGAATATAAACCAGACACCATATAAGAAATGCACATAACCTGATCTTGAAAGGGTTAATTCAAATAACATATCACTAAGAAAGATTAGTTAGATATATTCCGTTCATTACACAAAATAGTATACGTCACATAAATTCAACTCAAAATTGATTATATACAAACCGTTCTCTCATCAAATATATCAAGTTTACAAGTAAAATACATATTGCAGACACAGGCACCTCACATATATTCAATCACGCCTTCAACAAATTCATTACAATGCAAGAGGCCTTTCTTAAACTTAATAACATCACCAAGTAACAGAAAATCACGAAAATGCAACGTATTATTGGACTTTTTAATCTCTTGAATATGCGGCCCTTTTCTATGTTGGATGAAACTCGTCTAATATTAGGCAGAATAATATGAAAATGTTTCCGTCGTATCAAAAGGCTAAGTTTTTTGGTTTACCCCTTCTCCCTCGTGCTTCGCTATCGTTCGCTAGGAAAAATATAGACGACTAAATTTCACGGTGTTAAAATTGACAAAGAAATGGGGCGAAAGGTCTTAAAATATTGAAACTAAAATGGGGCGAACGTCTTATCTCAAAACTAATAGGACAAAACATGAAGGAGAAAGATGTCCATAAAAATCCCCACTACCCCCCATAACTCTTTGCTTTTCTCTCCCCCCTTCCTTCTCCATACCCCCTTCACCATGTTGTTCCCATTGGTTAGTAGGGCTGGAAGATATCCTAGGTAAATGTGATAATGGAAAAAAAAAAAAAAAAAAAAAAAAATTACAGATTGGCTCGCCCTCTACAAACAAATGGACAGGGCAATGGGGGGAATAGCGGGTCTGTCTGCTTCGGCAATGGAGGAAGACAAGAACAATACATAATAAAACACTGAAAATAATCTCCTGGAACGTGAATGGCCTGAAAAATAGAACTACTGATATTCACTATAATTATTATTATTATACTTATTGTTTTAAATTGTACTTGTATTACTATATTGATGTAGCCTACTATAATTGTCTAGCTACTATCTACAATTTACAAGTCGCCAAAATGTAGGTAGCTTGGTGTATCCATGGGTATAATTAAAAAGTAATAAATGAGTTTGCCCGAAGGGTGTGAATATCTGCTAAGTGACCCCAGGTGGGCAGGGGGGCGGTCCGGTTTCCTCGTTAAGAGAAAATGTGGCCGTTTTCCAGCCCACTGGGGATTGGCAGGGATTAACTACCAGCCCTTGTCTCCTAGACACAGGATGTCATATACTGTCATTTAGTTGTTTTTTCTGTATGTATGTAAGGAAAATATTGATTTGTATATATATATATTACAATATAGACAGGGGGAAAGAAAGCCCAATCATCTTCACCCTTTTGAGTCTCCGTGTATATACAGTACATACCTGTATGCAAAATGTGTATATCCTGTATTTATACGAACTTAATAAAATAATAAAATACAAAAACAAAAAAATGTTCCCCTAACCCTGTCAATCTCGAGCCTTGCCTCCTCCCTCATGTTTAGCCCCATTAGTTTTGAGATTTTAAGACAATCGACCCATTAGTTTGGCTATTTTAAGATTTTTCGGGCCATTTAGGTGTCTTATTTTTCTTTTTCTTGGCGAGCGACAGCAAACTGAACCTGCAATTTAGGATAAATCAGTCGGGGCACAAATTCATCTCAAAGGGAAGTATTGGGGGTAATTTTTAAAGCTTGATTGAGGTCTAGGAAGGAAACTAAAAAGTATAAAATATATGAATATATAAACAAAATCTTCCTAACCAATTTTCCTTCACCTTCTGTTACCTCTTCCCTTCTCTTCACCTTCCCCTTCTTCATCACTTTTTCCTTTGTCTTCTCTCTTCCTTTCCATCCTCTCTTCCTTTGTCTATCCACAGTCCCCCCCCCCCCCCCCCCGTTCACCTCTCCCCCTTCACCTGATCGGCCGGAGTCTCTTTGTTGCTAATGTAATTCCACAGCAAGTTTCGGTGGTGAGATAGTGTGTGTGTGTGTGTGTGTGTGTGTGTGAAAGCCTATGGGCATGTTTGTATGTGTGTGTGTGCGTGCGTGTGAGAGAGTCTATGTTCGCGCACGCGCGCGCACGTGTGTGTGTGTGTGTGATAAAAAAGAACCTGTGTGAGAATGTGTGTGTACTTGTATGTATCTGTGTACCTGAGTTGGAAAGTCGTCTTTGCTTGTGTATGTACAGTCTACGACAGAACTTGTTGTCATGGCCTGAGGCAATGTGTTAGTTCACTTATCTTTTAATAGATGGCCCTTTAATCGCTTCTAATAAAAGGGGGCGGGGTTAGTATAGAGGCTGGAAGGAGGAGTCAAACGTGTGTGTGTGTGTGTGTTCTAGAACAGCACTCAGAATAACTTTATTTTAACATAACACACAGGCTATATTATTAGACTAGCCCATGCCTGATCACAAATAAGTAACACACATCAGGTGTTGCGTTATTTATGGAATATACAGACAATCAAGTTTCTATCCTTCGAACTTCCCATTCCCCCCTCCTCCCCTTCTCTCTGCTGCCTTCCCCTATCTCACCCCTTCTTTCTTTTTCTCTCCCCCTTCTCTCTCCTAACCGAATATATAATTTTCCTCATCGTCGTGTTCAAAGCTGTCCATAAAAAAATCTTTGGTGTTTTAATAATACTGTTCTTTTTACCTTTACTGATTCTCAATTATTAACTCGTATTCTATTATTTACCTTATACAATGTGTTATAGAAAATAAATATATACAGTATGCTCCGTTGCAAAACACTCAAAGTTGCCAACCTTTGCGTCCTGGTTAGTGTAAACAATCGTATAAATATATAAGTAATTGAAACGGGATGTTACAATCCACGCATCAAGACAAGTTGGATCACATTGTAATCTGGCTTTGACCAAATTATAACCAAATATATATATCATAAAGACAAGATAATATCGGCCCAGTTAGAGAAAACACTTTAGATGAGCCGAAACGAAACGTGTTTTTTTTTGTAATAAAAACAAATTTTCATATTAGAGTAAAAAATGTTTTCTTCCATACCACTATTCACAGCACTGTGGTTGACCAATTCATAATCTACCTTAACATGTTGTTGTTGTTGTTGTTGTTGTTCCCCAAGCTGCCTGGCCGAACAGCCCCAAGGCCAAGGCCATAACCGAGCGCCCCCACAGAACCCTCCCTGCCGACCACAATAAAGCCTGGGTGACCGAAGCCAGTCCATGGCGGGGAGCTAAGGAGGGTGCGGAAACGCCCGGGAAACCAAAGACCCACCCAGGGCCCTGTGCCCCTCAGCAATTATGAAGAGAAAGTTGAGGGGCAAAGGAAAAATGTGACACTTTGGCTTCCAATCTTGGTAGATTGGGAGGTCAATCCACGGAAGAGGCCCCGTCACTTGAGATCTAGAAAATATATAAGTAAAAGGAACAGTCAGAGTACGCTATGGGTATGGCAGAGATCGCTCAGTTCTCACTCTGATAGACCAGCCCATCACCACATGACTAGAACCCAATCCTCTCAGCATCAGCTAGGAAAGGCCCTAGAAAGCCGCCTTTGGTGGGGGGGATAGCTCCCCTAGTTCAACCCCTTTCGGGGTTGGGCATCCGCCTACCTTAACATGTCATATTACATATTACCTTAACATGTAATATGACACGCTATGATTATTGCATTATACTTTTCTCAGTGGATTCTTAATTACTAGCTTAATTACTGTGGCTTCCCATTATCAGTAAACAGTTCGGCGTTACCCATTGTAATGATTTACTATAAAGTAAGTCATCAAATTGAACAATTAACGATAATCCAAGCAATCTTGTTATGTTGTTTTAAAGTTGATATACTGTAAATTGTTTAGGCTTTTATATTTTTACTTCGTATTGTTTAAATTATCGTCCAAACATAATTAAAAGTATACTATAGCTCTGTGTATGTTACCTTGAATTTAATTTAATATGTATTATTTCACCATCATTATGTTACGGTGAACATTGGAAACACATACACATTATATAATACATATAAAGGGATCTTAAATGTAAACATTTACAATTTATATTTATGAAATCAATATGATCTCCACCCACAAGCTGCATCAACTACCTCCTGTATTCTCGTTGGAGCTGATTTAAACATTTTCCAACTTATATTAGGGCGGCGACGGATTCCCCCCCCCCCCCCCCCCCCTGCCCCCCGATCCCACTCCTCCCGCCCTTTCCAATCCTAACCTGAACCACATTCCACTCCATGACATGATGGCCCACAAATTCTCTATTGGGTTCATGTCACACACCCTTGTGGACCAGCTAAACCCCGGATGGGGTCAGGTCAGGTGAAGGTATTGAAGGATAAGCCTTCACAACGGCACCTCGTAGCTACTTTCTACTTTTCCTATTTTCTGAAGAGTGTAGAGAGGGGAGAAGGGGTGTTGGAGTGGCTTTGTAATGTGTGTTATTAGTCTGTATACGTCGTAAGGCTCAGGATGGCCATGACACGCACTGAAGACAGCAGCATCTCCTCAATAATGCTAATACCTTTTCTAGTTTGCCTGGACCAGTGTGTGTGTGCTTGTGTGTACTCACCTAATTGTACTCACCTAATTGTAGTATACAGGATTTGAGCCTAAGCTCGTGTTGTCCTGTCTCTCTCTCTACATTTATCCAATTTTGCTTTAAAAGTTTGGATATTTCTTGCTCCCACCACCTCCCCATCCAACTTATTCCAACACTCAATGCTTTTATACGGGAAGCTGAACTTTCTTACATCAGACTTACATATAACTTTCCTCAACTTACAATCATGACCCCTGGTTCTTCCCTCGTCCCTCACCACAAAATCTCCCTTGTCGATCTTCTCAAAACCTTTCACACACTTAAACATCATGATCATGTCACCTCTCTCTCTCCTCTCCCTCAACGTTGGCAGCTTTAGCCTCTCCAATCTCTCCTCATAAGGTAGGTCTCTAAGGCTAGCTATCATCTTAGTGGCAACTCTCTGAACTCTTTCCAGTTTTTTATTATGTTTTATAAGGTGTGGAGACCACACCACTGCTGCATACTCCAGTCTTGGTCGTATTATTGTCCCTATTATTTTTGCTAACATCTCTTCATCTAAATAATTCAGAGCTATTCTCATGTTAGTCAACACTGCATAGGTTTCACCAGTTATTTTATTTATATGCTGTTCAGGTGACAAGCTGTCTGCCACAACTACCCCTAGGTCTTTTGCTTTCACAGCTTTACTAATTATTTCATCTCCTATTTTATATCCCCAAGAAGGTCTATATTTACTTTTTCCCATCTCAAGAACCTGACACTTACTCATGTTGAATTCCATTTTCCAAGTTTGACTCCACTCATATAACTTATCTAGATCTCTGTAATTCTTCACAACTACTCCTACTTGTAATATGCTTCATTAATTTTGCATCATCAGCAAACATAGATATATATGAGCCTATTCCCATTTGAAGGTCGTTGATGAAAACCAAAAACATGATTGGGGCCAACACCGATCCTTGAGGCACTCCGCTTTTTACCCTTTTCCACGAGGAGAACTTTCCTTTTATTACTGTTCGCATTTCCCTCCCAATTAAATAGTTTTCCATCCACTTTAATAATACTCCCTCAACCCGCCCCACAGTCCTGAGCTTCCACAACAATCTCTTATGAGGCACCTTATCAAATGCCTTCTTGAAATCTTGAAAACCTCCCTCCCTTGTACAATGTCAATTACCCTATCATAGTAACTCAACAAATTTGTGGTACACGAATGACCTTTTCTGAACCCGAACTGCTTGCTTGAAATTATTTCCCTCTCCTCCAACATACCCACCCATCTTTTTCTAATAATCTTTTCACAAAGCTTGCATATAACACTCGTTAAGGATACCGGTCGATAATTTAGCGGGTCTTCTTTATTTCCACTTTTATATATTGGAGTTATATTTGCTTGTTTCCATTCTAAGGGAAGTTCCCCCTTGTTTAATGAGTATTGAACAATATTAAAAATAGGTCTCACTAGTTGTTCAGAACATTCTCTTAATACCCATCCAGCAATGTTATCTGGGCCCATAGATTTTCTCACGTCCAATTCTTCCAACAATGATTTTAGTTCATCCTTGTTGACTTCTATCGACTCTAGTCCCTGTATCTCATTCAATTCCACCACAGGTTCTACATAGTCATCCTCTTCCACAAACACGGATGTTAATGTATCATTCATAATTTCACACATACCCACTGTGTCTTCATATAATTGACCCTCTACCCTAAGCTTTGTTATTTTGTCCTTTATTTTAGTTTTACCGTTGATATAACTATAGAACAGTTTGGGTTCTTTATTACATTTGTTTACTATATCTTTTTCAAAGTTCTTTTTCTCCTCTCTTATAGTCTTGACATAGTTGTTTCTAGCATTCTTATACTCATCCCATTTTTCCTCAGTGTGTCTCCTTCTCACTTTATTCCATGCAGAGTCCTTTTTGTTCTGGGCAATGTGACATCGCATGTTAAACCACTCTTTCTCCTTAACCAGCTTTCTATCCTTAAATGTTGGTACATATTTATCTACCCCCTCCCTGTAAATGTCTAGTAACATGGTGTATTTTACCTGAATATTCTGTTCTTGCTCAATAAATGACCAATCTATATTTGCAAAGTATCCTCGTAATGATTCATAATCCGCCTTACTATAATTTAGTCTATATTCCCTATGTTCCTCCTCTCTGCCTTCCAGAAATTCCACTGTCAATTCAAATTCAATCACAGCATGATCGCTTTTTCCCATGGGACTCAAATATGTTAGGTTCTTTATTTCTTGGGGGTCTTTGGTGTGTGTGTGTGTGTGTGTATGTGTGTGTGTGTGTGTTTGTGTGTGTGTGTGTGTGTGCGTTTTATGTTATCATGTGTGAGTGATTTGTGCCCATTACGTTGTATGTGATCATGTGTGTGATGTGCGTTTTATGTTATTGGGTGTGCGTTTTATGTTATTGGGTGTGAGTGTGTGTGTGTCTGTTTTGTATCCTGTGTTAGTGTTGGTGTGGGTGGGTGGGTTGGTGCTTGAATGTGATGGACAGAGGAGAGAGGTTGAAGCGCCGTCTCCTCAAACATTACAAATTGTGGAGGTCACAAGTATGTGTATTATCCAACTTATTCCTTAAGCCAACACAAATAACGTAAATCCTAAGTGTTATTGTTACACTTAATATATATATAAACAAATATAGACGTGTTCTTCGGGAATCGTAGCTTAATTAGGAATAGGATATCTAGCGAGGCAGCGAGTAACAGGTGTTGTTCGCTGCCTCGCTAGTTATCCTATTCCTAATCAATATATATGTGTTACTTTTTTCATCCCTAACATTTATTATTTATATCATAAGTCGTAGGCGTGTGCATAAACCTTTAACAGTCTTGGTGGTGTAATGGTTAAGGTGTCTAAAAATCTGTGTGTGATAACCCAGGTTCGAATCCCGGTGGATCACATACATGCTTTCATTAATTTCATTGGAGGCGTTTGGTGGTGTGGTGAAATTAATACAAAATAGATTATGTATATGTAAATTCAAAACAATCGCATAGTATTATTCTGCGTATTTTAGAAGGAATCTTTTATGTCCTTGAGAGAGAGAGAGAGAGAGAGAGAGAGAGAGAGAGAGAGAGAGAGAGAGAGAGAGAGAGAGAGAGAGAGAGAGAGAGAGAGAGAGAGAGAGAGAGAGAGAGAGAGAGAGAGAGAGGTGGGAGGGAGCGAGGGGAGAGGAAGCGGGTGAAGAAGGAGAGTTGGGGTGAAAGGGAGAGGGGGAGGAGGGGGGGAATGGAAAGTGCGAAGGATAGAAACTTGATTGTCTGTGTATTAAATTCCATAAATAACGCAACACCTAATGTATGTTACTTATTTGTGATCTAGCATGGGCTAATTTTATAATATAGCCTGTGTCTTATGTTAAAATAAACTTATTCTGCGTGCCGTTCTCGAACACACACACACACACACACACACACACGTTTGACTCCTCCTCCTTCGAACCTCTATATTAACCCCGCCCCGTTTTATTATAAGCGATTAAAGTGCCATCTATTAAAAGGTGAGTGAACTAACACATTGCCTCAGGCCAAGACAGCAGTTCTGTCGTAGACTGTACTTATATACAGTATACCGGTAGGTACAGTTGGTCAAGGATGAAAGTATACAGTTTTTCGTCTGCTATAGCCACACATAGTTTGTCATGTTGGCAGCCCTGGACTAGCCATATCTCAGAGCCCGCCCACCTTATACAGGGTGTTTAAAAACGTGTTCCTGGACTTAGTTGTCAGACGGAAATATGAATATATTGCTCTATAATCTTTGACGTGAATATCACTTCGGAGATATTAAACACTTAATGTTATTGATAGATATACAAGAAATGCGAGAGTGAAAACGAAAATCAAAACGTCTACCTATATACGATATTTCAGTGGAATACAGGTCCATTTTCACACGTGGTAATATGTGGCTAATAATGTAGGGTATGGTGATATCAATGTTGCAGTTGGTTTGCAGGTGTTCTGCTGATAAAAATAAATAAAATAATAAATAAATAAATACAAATCACAAGTAAAGCCTCATTATGCTTCGAGGACTGACTCATAAAGCAATGGGGCTCGAAAGATGAGTAAAATTGCTGGGTCATTACCCTATTGAACACACAGGCTTCCTTACGTCCACGTTTAGGAATTAGATTTTTGTGTATCTAAAGTAGACGAATATGGAGTGGCTATAAAAGATATTACGATATACACTTAACATTATAACATTCATAATAAATAATGAGTAGAAAGAGGAATCTAATAATACTTATTAATTAATAAGTAGGTAAATATTGATATTTCACTTTCATCCCCAAGACTGGATTATATGTGATCCAAAGGGCAATGAAAG
The DNA here is from genome assembly GCA_032716605.1 of Paralithodes platypus. NCBI lineage: Eukaryota > Metazoa > Arthropoda > Malacostraca > Decapoda > Lithodidae > Paralithodes > Paralithodes platypus. The sequence continues at coordinate 19,734,412 of CM064498.1, forward strand.
GAGGCGAGCGCCGCGGCTACGCGCTGTTCCAGCGTATGCCCCCAGCTTTGTTTTGCTATCTCCATAACAGTATATTTATTAGTGGCCCCTCCATCATTGACGAACATGCCTATTACATAAGGCATCCTCTTCAAACACTAATCCGCCGTAGTTTGAATCTACCGCGCAGAGCATTTAAAAACTGAGGAGCCTTCATCATGAGCGCACGCGACCTCACTCATGGCTTCAGTCATTATGAATTGGGTTCTCACTACGAAAAAACTTCGTAAAAAATAAAAACAAAAAGAAAATAAGAATAACTATCCAATAAGCTTTCCATCATATCGTGGATGTACTTGTGTGGATTTCTGACCAGACGCTGAATCAGGCGTCATTCCTCCTTCTTTGCTCTGCGCTCAGCCTGCCCGGACGTACCTTTCAGGCTCCGCTGGTTCCGCATTCGTGGCGTCCCTAGTGAGTTTTTTCTCATTTGTTTACTCTGGATGTATCGAGTAAGGTTAGGATAGGCGTAGCAGGAGTGTCCTGGGCTGGTTGCCCGCAGTGCAATGTATTTTGGGTCGTGTATGGGGCATCTATTTCGGATGTACCCTCGTGGTCCTGTTGTGGACACGTGAACTTTTCACAGTTTGGTTTAGTTGGTGATGCAGGCGGCTTTCATTACGCGTTAATAATTGCTGCCTTTTATCCTTCTGATGAGGTAAGCTGTGTGTTTGCTGACGTTCCCAGCGTATTTTTCTTCACTTAGTGAAGTTTTTTCTGGGTCCGTGTCAGGCTTCCCGGGGTTGGGAAGTTATCGCTTCGGTGGTGTGTTGGCGGTGGTTCCTGTTGTGATATTCCAGTGTGTGTTTATATTTCAACTATTTTCATGCCGTCTACCTAGGCCTAGCCAGCCGCTCGTAGCTTTGCCACATGTCTAGTGTTATTATTTATTTTATAAATATGCCCTACTGTGTCATGTGTATCCGGGTTTTAGTTGTGTATTGGCTAATTCCTCGGACTATATTTGTTTCCTGGTTTAGTTGTGTATTGGCTAATTCCACGGATTATGTTGTGACCTTGGTTAGTCGTGCGTGTCTCTCCTCGTGTCGTATTGTTCAGATGGTGTCTGTTCAGGGTGGGGTTTGCCTTCCGGCGGGTTTTTCTCGGTTTCACCGTGAAAAATCCTGACCGATGAGCAGTGTTAGGCCACACGTGGTTTTTAACACTGGCTGGTTCCCCGGCGAGGGGAGGTGTCTGTGGCTCTCCAGGACTGCGTATCTGTGGGTGCCTGGTTTCAGGCCTCCTTTATAATTCCCGGCGGGATGGCTGTACCCATCCTTACATATATATTTAGTTATATATAAAGAAACGACGTTCGTGAGAACACTCGTTTTTTATAGGTTTTTCTACCTGGTTTACGACAACCACGGGGGAAAACCTAGCTGTTGTTTAGGCGTTCCTCCCCGGCGATCTTTTACAAAGTAGTGGGGTCAGGAACTTGTGGGGTTAACTTTTAGACTTCTCACCCGGCGGGTGCACCTGAGCAGGGTGGGATAAAAAGACTTAGGTCTCTTATAGTTAACCAATCCATGTGAGTGATACTCTGTGTATCGCTGCCTTTACTCTTACGGCATTTGAAGGATCAGTGAGGTTTAACCAAATCGATTTCCACACCCGGCGGGTGCCCCTAAGTAAAGGAACTAAGGAATTTATAAACAAATTCAATTTCGATTAACCTTAATTGGGTGATACTTTCAGTATCGCCGCCTTCTATTTTTACGACGATCGTTTGGGACAATTCGTTAAAAAATCAGATCTCGTATATTCCTGCCCTGGGCTATTCTACTAAAATATTTCAAGGGCCGGCGTCTTTATGAGGGGGGGCTTTGTTACAAAATTGAATCTTGAGACAGTCACCACCTCCTACAGACTATTAGTGCCATACTGGACCATTATATCAGAGGGTATTCTTCATGTTCTTAGCTAAGAAGACTTGTTTAGCCTCTTTATACCCAGCCGCGTGGCGAGATGTGTTAGCTGTGTCTTTGCATCCCGTTACCCGGCGGGTTATTAACACTTGTATGCGAACACTTGGGTTAACCTTATGAGCATTAATTCCTGGAAATTTTTCTTTATTTTTTCCAGAGCTGAGCTCCGGCGGACCAATACAGACCCGGCGGTAGTTCCTCTCACCAGTCTCTGTCATGGCTAATGTGACCCCAGTTTTTGCCCTGTGCATTACCCCTACTTGCGCGGGTATCCCAATTTTTGCACATACCCTTTGCATAAGGTGTGTTAGATGTCTAGACCGTTCAAGGGGTCTCTGGGTTACACGTAATTGTTCTTTTTGCTCCCAATTAACCAATAAAGTCCTGTGTGACAATGACAAGACCGCGGCGGTAGCGTTGAGAGAGGTCAGACAACAAATGTCGGCCTACACTACCATTGTCGCACATAAGTCACTTCAATGTGACAACGTCCCACTTTGGGATAAGTTGCTGTCAGAGCACCCTCCCCCTAAACGTACCTCTAGAGTAAGGGGTTTTAAGCCGACAGAGACTAGCCAGGATTCTGTATCGTCTGTGGAGACGTTAAACGCCCGAGAGAGCCTACTCCCCCGGCAGCCACCTCCTCGTCGCAGGCGAGATCGAGGTCAAGGTCACCCCTCAGACAACGGTCTTCAAGTCGGGCCTCTTCCCCGGCTAGTAAGAAGTGCAAGACTGAAGCTTCCCCAGGGGCCATGGTGGTGATTCTTCCAAACCTAGGTCCAGTTCGCGGTCACACCGTAGCCACAAATCCTCCAAAAAGGATTCCCATAAGAAGTCCTCTCGACATTCTACTAAGTCTAGTGCATCTCATCGTACCTCTACACCTGACAATGTTTCTGTTACAGCCTCAGAGTATAGTGAAGCGCCTGTCCCTAAACAAGATTTACCTATTGATATTTTAACCCTAGAAATGGAGAGTTCAGGATATTCAATAATTGAGAATGTTTCAGACTCTCAAGAGAGCGTAGGCCAGAGCCTCGGTATTTGGCGGTTTGCTCAGCCAGGGTCTGACCATCCACGTCCGACTCATACGAGTCACACAGTAGCCGATGTCCACAGGGACGCGGCGACCCCATCCTCTATCCCTGATTTATCTTGGAAACAAGGTGCCCCTGCCTCGGCGGGGTCTTCTCAGGAGGATCGGGAGGAACAAGATGAAGTGTCATTAATTTCAGATAGGGAAGGACAAGGGTCAGGCTCAGGCCTGGACGCCGCCCATGATAATACTAATTCACCTGAAAGTTCTGCACCTAACCAGTTTGTTACAGCACAAGAAATTGATGGGTTACTTACTCATGCTCTATCAAAATTCTTTAATCAACAACGAGAAAAACCCCACAATGGACTTGGGGGCTCCCTTGACAGGTTCTGCGGTACGGCCTCTGATAACGTCAATCGATTTATCTAAGATTCCTAACCCTCCTACTCTGTCACCGGCAGGGAGCTCTAAGCCAGCTACGGCGGCATTCACTACGTCAAATGTCAGGGTCATTACGGATGTTAATCCACCCCCTCTAGACAAAGCGCCTCTTAGAAAGGTAGCTATGCCCCTGCTTTATGGGCCAGACGAGTCATGGGTCCCTTTGAACCCCTCTAAGCCAGAGCTTGCCCAGCCTACCTTGTCAGGGGAACTCCCGGTACCACGTGAGTGGTTTATCCAGGGAAATAAGTCTAAGAAATTAAGGGCATTGGATGCCTTGGGTAATGTTTTGGACGTAAATATCAAGGCTATACCTAGTTATTATCATCAGGATTATTTTGTTTATGCATCTAAGCCTGCTTTACCCCCTGCCTCAGCTTCAAAACTTTTTTCAGACTGGTCTAAGCTGGATGGGTTTAATGATATTAAGGCTCTGTTGGCTATTACTCCTGAACTAGATTTACAGACCGTCACAGACGAGACAGCTAATCCAGTGTTGAAGGTGGGACAGTTAGGACCAGGACCTTGGGTGGATTGGGAGGTAGAGGCTCAAAACTTTGCAACCACTTTCACTTCTAAATCTTCCCACCAGATCCCTCAGGATACACATTCATGGTTCTCAATGCCGGTAGGTTCTGCCGGCGGAGTTCCGTCAGCTTTATTTTCTTTTTAGCTGCCCCTAAGATTAATCTTTGTGAACTAAAGGAACCATTCATTACCCCTACCCCTTCTCACCTAGACAGAGAATTTAGGCTAAGGGGAAAAGCTTTCCGCCTGTTTTCACAGTACATAGTTTCTCAACAGGTGGCTAAGTCTTTACTCAGGTCTACTCAGGCAATCGCAGACGCGGATGCTCGAAGATCAGTTGAATTATCCCGGCGTCTGATTCTTCAGTCGTCAATTCAATCCTTAGGTGACATACGCACAGCCTTACTTGAGGCGGTGCGAGCACGACAGGATCTTAGGATGTCATTAGTTCGCAAGCTGCCTGATCGCATTGCTAACCAGGTGGTAATGTCCCCAGTACTTACACCTTCTTTAATGTCCCCTGATATATGGCGAACAGTGTTTAACATGGCACAGGCCGTGAAGCACAGTCCCGCACAGGCTAAGAAACCCGCATTTAACTTCCCCAAACCTAAGCCTCCTACTAAAGCTCAGCCAAGGGGTTCTAAGCCGTTTCTTCCGCCTAAGTCCTCCCAATCCCCCCTGGGTCAGTTCAGGCATAGACAGAGAGGGTTTTCAGGACAGAGGGGACGCGGCCAGTATAAGCCGGGGCAGGGCCAGTCTTCGGCCCACACCAGCCAGCCGGCGAAGCGTCCAACACACCACCAAACCACCATAAAAAAACTAAAGTCTTTCTCACTCCCAGTGCCTACTTTAGAGCCGGAGGAACCGAGGGAAGTACAGCCGGCGAACCCTTGTCTGCTAACTGGGTCGTTCCGAACGTGTCACCAAGCATGGCCGTTAAAAACCTGGGCACGGATGGTGGCACGCAAAGGCATCACTTGGCAGTGGCTCCGGCGACCTCGCTTACGTCAGCCGACAACGGCAAATTGTGTTTCATTAGAGGTGGAGTTGCTGGTCCAGGAGATGATTGCCAAGAATGTCATCATCCCGGTACCCCCAGATTACCCTGTATTCACGTCAAAACTGTTTTTGGTTCCCAAACGGGACAGTGTTCAGATGAGGCCGGTCGTAGACCTGTCGTATCTGAATCTTCACATTTACAACGAGTCTTTCAGAATGTTAACAGTTCATCAAATCAGGCTAACACTTCCGCCGGGTGGCTGGATGTGTTCCCTAGACCTGACAGACGCCTATTGGCACGTGTCGGTCAACAAAAAATTTCAAAGGTTTCTGGCCTTGAGGATCAGGCACCAAAATTTTGTTTTTCAGAGGATGCCGTTCGGTTTGAACCTAGCACCTCGATTATTCACGAAACTAGTCCGGCAAGCCCTGATGCCATTGTTAAAACAGGGAATCAGAGTGTTGTGGTATCTAGACGACTGGCTGGTGGTGGCAGAGACACAACAATTATGCATAAAACATGTCAATATCATTTTAAATCATGTCAAAACTCTAGGCTTCAAGGTAAATCTGGTAAAGTCAAACCTTGTTCCCTCAAGAGTAATTCAGTGGATAGGGCTGGTCTGGGACACCGCCGCTCTCACTCTGAGTCAGAGTGTGGACAATCGCAACAGGTTTCGCAGGAAACTGTTCAGGTTTCTTCACAGTCTGACTACGACACGAAGAGTCTGGGAGTCTCTGGTCGGCTCTCTCAACTGGATTCAGCTAACTGTCAAGTTGGGCCGGTTGAAAGTAAAACGATTAATATTGGAGGGCAACATATATTTCCCACTCTTACCGGCGGGAAAAATTATGGCCCATACCAAAATTAATCCACACCTTACTAGCGGTCTGGGCGAAGAGGGAAACATTGCACTCAATCATGTCATGGACCTCTCCTCCTCCAACGGTATGGGTAGACACGGATGCGTCAGGCACCATAGGGTGGGGATTTCAGTCAAATCAGGGGCACCAGGGTCAGGGACTTTGGTCCCACTTAGAAATCTCTCACATAAATGTCAAAGAGTTACTAGTCCCATTGTATTTCCTTCAGGCTCACGGCCTGGCGTTACGGGGCAAGTCAGTGGCCTTCAGAATGGACAATCTGAATGCAGTTCACTGTATTCAGAAACAAGGGTCAACGAGGTCAAGGAAGTTGCTACTCGTGTCGGAAGAGATTTTTGTTCTAGCCACCAGTCTAGATATTTATCTTCACGCATCTTATCTCCCAGGCGTAGCGAACGTCTGGGCAGACGCTCTGTCCCGGAGACAGAGCACGACAGTAGAATGGGAGCTCAAGCAACCCATTTTCGACCTAATGATTGCGGAGCTCTCCCATCCACAAGTGGATCTTTTTGCGTCCGAGGAGACTCACAAGCTCCCTCTATACCTCACCCGCCGGACGATAACGCCGGCAGGGGGGCCAGACGCCCTAGTGACAGACTGGAACAGATGGAGCTCCATCTATCTGTTTCCGCCGCCAGATGCGTCACTAATGTGCCACGTAGTGAACAAACTACGAGTTTATCGAGGCTTAGTCTCGCTAATCGCGCCCCTGTGGCCAGCGCAGGTGTGGTGCCAGCAGTTAATAATGTGGTGCCCGGACCCGGTATCGCTCCCGGTCGGGTACTTCCACTTAGACACGATTGGCAACCTAGAGACCTCGCTGACTTTTGCATTATGGACATTCAGGAGGCCAAGTGGCTAGCACCATACGGTAGGGATGTGACCAATAAATTGCTCAATCAATATACTCAGTCTACTAAGCGACAATATCAATCTCATTGGAAAGCTTTTACTTCTTGGATTGTTAGAACGGAACAAACTGTACCCTCAGTGGCATTGGTTTTTAATTACTTGAACTATCTGTTTGAGCAGAAACGTTTATCTGTGGTTACTTTGAAGAATCACTTAACTGCGATTAGAGTGCCCTTTTTCGACCTTACAGGTCTATCCATACCGGTGGCGGAGGAAACAGGATTTATGAGAGCGTGTTTTAAACTCCGCCCACCTCCCCGTCAGCTCATGCCTACTTGGTCTATGGACAAAGCTTTGTCTTTACTTCATTCTCGTCGGTATCAAAATACTGCAGACTTTGCTTTAATCTTAAAGAAGGCAGTTTTCCTTTTGGCTTTGGCCACCGGAAACAGAGTGTCTGAGCTGGCGGCGATGAGCAACACACCTAATTGTCTTAGGTTTGGTAGACTTAATGATTCAATTTCCATTGCACCCTCCCCGGCGTTTGTAGCCAAGAATGAGCATAGTGCACACGTGTTTTCTGAATTCACGGTGCCGGCGTTAAAAAGGGGAAAGGTGCATCATAATTATGTCCAGTGCAAGCTCTAACCAAATATTTAAGAATAGCTCCTCATAACCCCCAAGGTGCTTTATGGGTAGCGAGTACGGGTAAACGCTTACTTAAACGGCGATTAGCCTCTCTTCTAGTAGAAGTCATTAAAGAGAGTAATCCCGGCGTTTTGGGTAGGGCCCACGATTTACGCAAGTGGGCGGCCTCTTTACGTTTCCTGAAAAACTTTTCAGTTGAAGATATTGCGTCCACACAGTTGTGGGCGTCTAATCATACGTTTCTCTCTAGATACTTGTCAGTTGCTCTAGACAAACCTTCCTTACCATGTATAGCTTTAAGGCAGAGGGTCTAGGTGGCCCTGCAGTCACTTATGTTTATTTTCAAGGAAGGGGGGGGTGCAGTCAGTTGACATAGGACACCCTAGACCCCGCCGGAGTATGAGAGCTGTGATACAATTTAAGGTTGAAATGTGATATGAAAATTTCTCTGAGAGAATTTGTGCTAGTACAAAGTTTAGTACAAAACAACGGTGTTGTTATAGTAGTTTTAGCTGCGAAAGCAATGTAACATTAGTTCAATGGAGTTCATTAGCAATTGATCTCCACATGTATTTTGGGGTTTATGATGTGCACATATAAACTTATAACTTATTATTTGTCACCACTCGTTGAGTGGGGTGCCTTTTGTAACTACAGATCTGTGTTCAGAATCTTCAGGGTTACCTATTTTTGTCAGGCAGGCTTCTTTGAAGCACGCACCTGCCTGAACCCCCTTTTTCTTGTATATTTCCGGCCTACGCCGTATTAAATACATTTTTCAAAAGTAAGAATACTATGTGGTTGTTTTTATTATCTGCTTTTCTAGAGTTATGATATGATTACGAATGTCCCCCTCCAGTCTTAGATATCAGGCATGTTCGTCAATGATGGAGGGGCCACTAATAAATTATAGGTTTGACTCCTGTAAGGAGATAAAGAAAACCTAATATTTAGTAGTGGCCCCGTAATCATTGACGACTGGGGCCCTCCCGACCGTCCCCTTCCCATTCGTTGATGTATTAAGGATTTTGGTTTACTTGATATGTCAGTGAAGGAGGAATGACGCCTGATTCAGCGTCTGGTCAGAAATCCACACAAGTACATCCACGATATGATGGAAAGCTTATTGGATAGTTATTCTTATTTTCTTTTTGTTTTTATTTTTTACGAAGTTTTTTCGTAGTGAGAACCCAATTCATAATGACTGAAGCCATGAGTGAGGTCGCGTGCGCTCATGATGAAGGCTCCTCAGTTTTTAAATGCTCTGCGCGGTAGATTCAAACTACGGCGGATTAGTGTTTGAAGAGGATGCCTTATGTAATAGGCATGTTCGTCAATGATTACGGGGCCACTACTAAATATTAGGTTTTCTTTATCTCCTTACAGGAGTCAAACCTATATTAGTCACCCTGAAGGTTTATGAATAATTCTCTAACTTTTGATATTTATGGAAACTCTTTTTCGAAGCATAATATATTAATGTATCAATATAATAAACCCCATGTGTGTTGGGATGGTTTGGGCTAGTGGAAAGGCTGTCATGGCTGCCAACATGACAAACCATGTGTGTCTATAGCAGACGAAAAACTGTATACTTTCATCCTTGACCAACTGTACATGCTGTTACTATAGGTATGTAGTGTACATGTATACTGTACAGCATATGTATGTATTTGTGTGTTTATGTTTATGTAGAAGCAACAACTGTATTATCGTCTTTAATATATGTTAATATGAGGCATTATTAAAACATAAACAAGTATAAACCAAACCTTCCAACGAGCCTACCATGTGTACTACAGCCTGTATAAGCCCATGTCAGCCTCCGTGTATACCTGTGTCACCCACCCACCTACTTGTACACACACTGAAATATGCAAAAAGTTAGTCAGGTGTGCCAAAACTTTCCACCAAATAGTTTAATTGCTTTTTTTGTGCCACAGTGGAGGCAGATTTTTGGCTGGGTCTATGGCGACGTCCCTATCATTTTTCTTTCCATTTTTGCCTAAAGTATTATTTGTTTATTTTATATTTTTTTTGCCGATTTGTCTACATACACACGTATTGTTAACCACAAAAGTTCGTTCCACTAACCAGCCACTGTGTAAATCCGGATCACCTGGGTGTCAAAAACGAAGTATATATTGGGTGTAAATGGCACTTCTTTCAGATGCTTCGTTTGTCAACCCTCAGGTGTTTCGGATACATTCAGTGGCTGGTTGGAAGAACAAACTTTTTGTGTTGATAGTATGAATACATCAGCGCGATATGTCTAGGTCTAGCGTGTGAGACTATAGACTATCTCACTTAAAGTACATGACACTGTCAATATCTAAGCCGTAGAATGAAATTTCGGATCTTCGAAGCACTGTAATATGAACCTATGTCGACAAATATAGTGAACTACGACCAATCTATACGCTTTACGTTATTATATATATTTTTGTTTACATGTCAGGCTCATAAATGCAGCTATGAAGTAGTTTTCGCAATCTAGACACCTTGACATAGTTTTTCGTCTTAGCCGCGGGAGTAAGCAATCGCTATGTGTAGAGTATTATGGATTGATGTCGACAATTGTATTGCAATATGACACGTTAGCATTGTTATTTGTTTTTTATTAGGAGCATATATGAGAAAATATTTTGAAATTTTAGGAGGTTTTCGAATCTCTGCAGCTTGAACACTGAATTTCAGTGGCCCTTTAGCTACAAGTGGTATAGCTATTGTAGCATTAATGCACATAGTATATATCTATCATCAGCCTTCCTCAAACTTAAAGATCATAATTTTGTACCAAAATATATAATTCGACATCATAATACTTGAGATATCATTAAGAATAAATGCAAACAGCTCAGACAGCAAACAGCCTACTTCCATCAAAACGCTTGCTTCCCACCCAGCATCTAGCCTCCAGTCAAACGGCGAAATTCGAACTAGAGACTTGTGGTATCTCCATTGTTGCTGGAGAATGGAGACATATTTGCTTAGTGTGACACCCGCTTAACCTAGTTCATGCAGTGGTTTTGAGTGGGTGACAACAGTGAGCGGTGGACAACTGCAGGAATGCCACATAACTTATGGCAGAGGCAAGCCAATCATACTGAGAGTTATCCGAGACACGAATAGTCGAGGTCTGAGACATATCCTGGAATTTGTTTTGTAAGTGGAATCTGAAAGTGCAGCTGAAAGTAGAATAATAGACACTATTTGATTACCTAATACATATGCATTTTCTCTCTCTCTCTCTCTCTCTCTCTCTCTCTCTCTCACTCTCACTCTCACTCTCACTGTCACTCTCTCTCTCTCTCTCTCTCTAAGTAACATACACGATACTATAACTTTTGGCGACTTAAATTTACCAGTGACCAAGTGGAGCGACACTCTTACTTCACACTCCGGACACGATGGTGATGGGCTGGTCTATCAGAGTGAGAACTGAGCGATCTCTGCCATACCCATAGCTTACTCTGACTGTTTTTATATATTTTCTAGATCTCAAGTGACGGCGTTTCTTGCGTGGATTGACCTCCTAATCTACCAAGATTGGAAGCCAAAGCGTCACATCTTTCCTTTGCCCCTCAACTTTCTCTTCATAATTGCTGAGGGGCACAGGGCCCTGGGTGGGGCTTTGGTTTCCCGGGCGTTTCTGCACCCTCCTCAGCTCCCCGCCATGGAGTGGCTTCGGTCACCCAGGCTTTATTGTGGTCGGCAGGGAGGGTTCTGTGGGGGCGCTCGGTTATGGCTTTGGCCTTGCTCGGGGCCTTGGGGCTGTTCGGCCAGGCAGCTTGGGGAAAAACAACAACAACAACAACTCCGGACACGATCTGTATGCCAACCTACAAGAAAGCTCCTTCATCAATTTGTTCAATCTCCAACCCGCGGTAATAATGTTCTTGACATTGTACTTGCAACAAAAAAGACTTGATCGATAACGTGACTGTTGGTGATGAATTCTACAATAGTGACCACCGTACGATAACTTTCAGTATAAAATGTAATAGCAATAAACTCGGTAAATGTTTATCACCAACCAGTGACGAGTTTTTCAGGTTATTTTTTGTTGTTTTTTGTTTTTTATTTGATACACAGTGTTGTTTAATACCAAGGACTGTCGCATTTTACTATTTTCCCATTATCCATCAATCTTAAAACACGGCCCCTGATAGTGGGGAGGGCTATGAAGATCAGGGAAATTGTGGGGTAAAAGCCGTAAATAAAGGGGTAATATTGGAAGAACTCTGAAAATACAATATTGAAAAGTAACAAAACCTGAAAATGGAAAAACCCAAGCCAAGTTTTGACCAAACTTGGCTCGGGTTTTTCAATTTTTCAGAGTCCAAAATCACAGTAACCTCATTTCGAAAGTTGGCTCGGGTTTTTTTTTTTTTCAACGTGGATAAAGCCAGTAAGAATGTGGTTAATATTAGCCTAACCTAACCTAGTATAATGGGTGGGGGCTGCCGCCCCCACATCCCCGCTAAATCCATGAAATCCGAGCCAAGTTTTGTCATTAACCTAACCAAATAACCTAACCTAACCTAACCTAGTATTATGGGGTTAACATTAGCCTAGCCTAACCTAACCTAGTATTATGGGTGGGGGCTGCCGCCCCCACACCCCCGCTAAATCCCTTAAATCCGAGCCAACTTTTGCCAAAAAAAAACGAGCCAACTTTCGAAATGAGGTTACTGTGATTTTGGACTGAAAAATTGAAAACCCCGAGCCAAGTTTGGTCAAAACTTGGCTCGGGTTTTTCTATTTTCAGGTTTTGTTACTTTTCATCCCCTTCGGGGATCACGGCGTCAGGCAATAGATAGATAGATAGTTACTTTTCAATATTGTATTTTCAAAGTTCTTCCAATATTACCCCTTTATTTACGGCTTTTACCCCTCAATATCCCTGATCTTCATAGCCCTCCCCACTATCGGGGGGGCCGTGTCTGAAGATTGATGGATAGGCTAATGGGAAAATAGTAAAATGCGACAGTCCTTGGCATTAAACAACACTGTATATCAAAGAAAAAACCATCTTCAGACTGATCCGGTAAATAAAAATACCAAAGTACAACAAATTACCTGAAAAACTCGTAGCACATACCACCACGACCTCGATGTTAGGGTTCCATCTTCAAACTGAGCCCGCCCGGCGCCCGGACCGGCGATGGGCGTGGCGCGTGACGTGATGACTGAAAGACTGTGTGATTGGTTGATAATTTGATGGAAGGCTGTGATTGGTTCATGCTATGGTTCATGATTCCTAAAAAGACCGCTAGGTGTAGTGACGTTCGACTGAAAGACTGAGGGTAAGAGCTCCCGAACGACGGCCATTGTGTACTATTGCGCCGCGGCCATCGACAGGGAGGTATTTTTTACAGTTTCTCGTATTTCACTTATAGCGAATTTGCGACGGTAAGTACATATACACCAACAAAGTATCGTTCATGAAAGTGATAACACACTAATAATCATCGATGGGGCCCGTCACTGGGTAACTCTTACCATAAACTCAATACCAGCAATGAGAAAGCTCCAAATTTCAAGTGAGTAAATGTCCACAAACTCAGAACAAAATTTAAAGAAGCCAATTGGAGTTTTCTAAACAATAATGAGATACACCAATCATAGAAAACGTTTACAGAAATGTACACAAACGCAGTACGCGAGTGCATACCATGAAAAACAAGATCTACGCATAATAACAAACCTAACTGGTGGAATAGAGAAATAACTGAATGTCTACTCTAAAAAGAATGCTCATGAGAGATTACAAACCACCGATAACGATGAAAATAGACAGGCGTTCAGAGATTTACGACGTACATCCAAAAGGTTAATTAAACAAAGTAAAAACACTTTGGAGTTACATGTTGTGAATCAAAGCAAGACTAACCAAAAAGAATTCTACAGTTACCGTACATCAGGAAGAAGAAAGTGGTTACTTCAACGATTGGACCCTTGGTATATGAACACGGAGATTTTACCAATGATGATGCCAAAATGTGTAATACTCTCAAGTACTTCTTTGCATCAGTCTTTACATCAGAAAACACAAGTGACATCCCTACAGTACCGCCAGTACAGACAAACAATTTGGAAGTTCTTAGAAATATCAGCATTGCTGAGGAAGAGATACTGAGATGTTTAGATAACCTCAATGAAAGCAAATCACCTGTAACCGATACAATTTCTCCTAGAGTTCTTAAAGAAGCTAAATGCGAGTTCTCCAAAACCCTGACGCTAATCGTCAACAAATCCTTGGAAACCGGCGAAATACCTAATGAGTGGAAGCTTTTGCGCACGTAACACGAATTAAACAAAACAAAAGTAGCAAATCCTTGCCTAGCAATTATCGTCCAATCAGCTTGACTTCAGTAGTATGTAAAATACTATAGAAACAATAAGAAACAGACTCGTTGATTACTTGGAGGAAAATATTATACTAAAAGACACAACATGGTTTTCGCAAAAAACGTTCCTGCTTAACAAACCTTTTAGACTTCTTCCAAGACATCCTAAATCTATATGATGAAAGTAAAGCTGTAGATATTATATAGTTAGATTTACAGAAAGCCTTTGATAAAGTTCCACACAGACAGATAGTGATGAAATTAATAGCACATGCAATACAAGGTGGCCTTCTACAGTGGATAGAAAATTGGCTTAGTGAAAGGAAACAAAGAGTAGTTATTAATGGGGAAGCATCAACGTGGACCAATGTAACTAGTGGCCAGTCCTTTTCATAATTTACACTAATGACATAGATGAGGGTCTCACCTGTACAATCTCAAAGTTTGCAGATGACACAAAAATCACAAATACCGTACTGACAAATTAATATGTTGAAGATATGCAAAACAATCTAAACAAGCTTTCACAATGGGCTAAAATCTGGCAAATGTGCTTCAATGAAGATAAGTGTTAAGTACTTCATATCGGATACCGCAATGAAAAAACAGACTACTCGATGAATGGCACCCAGCTAAAGAGTGTATACAGAGAAACCGATTTAGGAGTAACAATATCCAGCAACTTAAAACCAAGGCAACATTGTGCTGAAGTTGTTAAGAAGGCAAACAAAATTATAGGTTTATTAGGTAGATCATTTGAACATAAATCAACAGACATTATCCTCACCCTTTACAATTCATTAGTCCGCCCACTTTGGGTATACTGCGTTCAGTTCTGGTGCCCTTACTATCAAAAAGATATAGACAAATTGGAACGAGTTCAACGTAGAGTTACCAAGATGATACCCTGTCTTCGGAACAAACCATACAGGGAACGTCTTAAAGAACTAAATTTATATCCATTTACCAAGCGCAGATTGACAGGTGACCTTATTCAAGTTTTCAAGATCATTAAAGGCATCGACAAAATGAAGTGTAGTCAATATTTCACAATTGACAGATCAAACTATATGCAGGGATATGGCTGCAAAATCATTGGTAAATCATTCAACTCTAACGAATCCAAGAATTTCTTCTTCAATCGAGTCATCAACTTGTGGAATGGGCTTCCCCGAGATTTCATGGACTGCAACACTGTTGATTCCTTCAAAGTTCGCCAAGACAAGCACCTTGCCCTGAACCCAAAGTTGACTGCATTTGTAATTGAATAAATATTTTATTTAGTAGTGTTCGTCCAATAATCTAATAGATCTTAATATCATTTCTCCTGCCATGGACTAAGCCCCAGGGCAGCACTTCCTTCTCACATATTTCCCACATTCTCTCCGAAATACTGTTGCAACACTTGGAACAGCAGTGTTTTGGAGGGCAAGTAACCTCGAGGGGTCGCATGAACTGTTGTTGCTTGCTTTCCTTTGTACTCCTGTGTACTCTCTCACTCTCACTCACTCTCACTCTCACTCTCTCTCTCTCTCTCTCTCTCTCTCTCTCTCTCTCACCACTAAACAGGCCAACACATCACAAGGTTCGAAGGCTGCCCACTAACTTATAAAGGCGTCTTCCCGGGCAACCACTTAACCCCTCGCTCCCTCCCTCTTAACTTAGGTAGTCACTGGGATATGATGGTGTAAGTGGTGGTGGGGAGGTGTGTCAAAGGTGGAGGGAAAAGTGGATGGCTGAATAATACGTGGGTGCGTTGACATGTGGGTAGGTGGGCGGAAATGGATGGATAAATGACAAGTGAGTGAAAATTAGTGTGGATGAAGGACGAGTAGGTTGATTGCAGGGTTATGTAGGCGACGAAAGGTAAATAAGTGAGACACAGATTTATGAATAATTGGAGAGGTGGAAGGATGGAGTGAGGAAGTATATGAATGAAGGCGGTGCTGGTTGGGAGGAGGGGCGTCGACTGACTGGAGACAGAGGTGCATGGGGGCGGTTCGTTCGTGGCCACCCCTTCGGGGATCACGGCGTCAGGCAATAGATAGATAGATAGATAGATAGGTGGGTAGAGTTAAGTGACTAAAAGGTGAATACTTGGGTGATAGATGTATAGATAACTAAACGTGATGAAAAGTGATTATGTGGAGGGTAAAGTGATTATGTGGAGGGTAAAGTGATTATGTGGAGGGTAAAGTGATTATGTGGAGGGTAAAGTGATTATGTGGAGGGTAAAGTGATTATGTGGAGGGTAAAGTGATTATGTGGAGGGTAAAGTGATTATGTGGAGGGAAAAGTGATTATGTGGAGGGTAAAGTGATTATGTGGAGGGTAAAGTGATTATGTGGAGGGTAAAGTGATTATGTGGAGGGTAAAGTGATTATGTGGAGGGTAAAGTGATTATGTGGAGGGTATGATTTTACAGATATTATGGTGTTACTGAAAGCTGAGCATAGATGGGTCTTTAGTGTAACAGTGGAAGCGTGATGATGTGAGTATATGTCATTTAGTAGAAGGTGGGTAGGTGAGTGATAGGGGTATACAATATATTTGAAGCAAAATTATACAGTATTGGTGGATGGGCATAATCTTGACATTGGATGAAAAGTGTACAGACGATCAATAATAGGCATGTTGCTTAGTGACCAGGTGGGAATGTATACAGTTTACTAAATGGGTTGGAAACAAATATATATATGGTGTACAGGTATATTTGGATACACATATTATGCATATTGCTTAAATCAGTAACACACAAGAGCTTTTTTCCTCGACTTTAATATTCAACAATGGTCTGATAGCTTATGAGGTAAACTTTTAAATAGTTCTGTCACTCTATATTGAATTTACTGTAGTTTCCGAAAGTGTAAACGAACCAAAAAAATATTGCTAACAAATGTTGACTCTTGAAAATTAGAGATAAAAGGTCTCCTGTGGTACCCCCATTACTCTTAGTCTAAGCTTAAAATCTCAATGAACTATTTTGTATTATATATATAATACCATGAACATAAATGCCAATGTATTCGTAAGCTTGTCAGGGCTGTAGTAAAAGAGTTAAAGGTTTAAGGGGGGATGGGCCGGTTTTCTGGACCACTTTCTCCCTTATGTTTAGCCCCATTAGTTTTCAGAAGTTAAGGTGTTTGCCCCATTAGTTAGTTGATTTTAAGACCTTTCGCCCCATTTCTTCGTCAATATTTAGACCTTTCGTGCTATTTAGGTGTCAATTTTTTCCCTGGCGAACGATAGTGAGCCTGTAATGTTGGAAGAACCGAAAAATTTACAAATTAATCTAGAAGGGGGATCTAATGGATGTTTTTTTTATAAATTTGATGGAGGTCTAGGGAGGAAACTAGAAAAATAATTAGTACATGCAAAAATCGCTCAAAAAGTGAACCATCCCCCCTTAAAAGATTCATGTGGATGTATATTTATTATGGCTCACGAGTGTACTTGTTGATGGATGGCTGAATAAGTAAATGGATGACTAGTTTGGAATGTATGCTTTATTCATATGGATAAAAGCTGAGAAACTGCACAGGTGGAGGGGATAGCCAAGGCCAGAGAGATATGTTTGACAGGGGATGTGGATCAAGCAAAGAAAAGGAATAACAAATATCAAACTGCTAAGCAAAATGTCGGTTGTAAAAAGAACGAAAAGTGAAAGAGGGAGAACGTGAAATAATAGGAGAAATATAATGCAGAGAGGTGGAAATGTTGTGGATAGGAGTGAAAATAAGGTTGTCAGTGAAAACAAGCAATAATGATGAAAACAAAAATATACCGGTAATATACTAATGATATTAATAACAAAATAATAATAATAATAAAACAAAATAATAATAATAATAATAATAATAATAATAATAAATAAAACTAATATAATATTAATAATAATTAATAATGATAATACACACACTAAATATATTGTTAAGATTAAGAAGTTTTTATATTCTTTATGAGGGACCTATAACAATGCAAGGGGTAATATCCATCTCCAGTTACCCTCTGATTCCTGCAATTTCTTCGTAAGGTTACTAAACTCGCTAAAAATAGCCAGAAAGTAGTTTATCACTGCGTCATGGAGTAATGTAAAGGTTACCTATGTTCTATACATTTGCATGAACGATTGGATTCATAAATTAGATGGTCAAAGTTGAGCGATATGTTGGAGAATGAAGATGAAACAAAATTATCTTTACAGTAATATGAAGAGTAAAAACAAAAGAGAGAAGGAGAGAGGTTAATATATATACAGTATATATATATATATATATATATATATATATATATATATATATATATATAATATATACTACTTCCTTATCTGTTTGTCAATCTCTCTATGTGACTCCTCACAACTTCTCAAATAGCTAAATACTTCCCATCTTACTCTTAATTATTTATATCTCTCCAATACCGCTCATGCTTCACCCTCGTACAGCAATGTCATGTAATGACTTCTCTACTTACATGCTCACCTCCTTAGTCCTTGTTAGTGCTTTCACTATGCAGCATATCCTCCTTCATCCTGTAAAATGATAATTACATATAGTTACATATATACACGAACTGCACAGACTTTGCGATCCCTACTAGGAGTCCGGACACAATTATTCTAACAAAGAAAATGTTACAATGTGGAAGGTAAGGATAGCAAAGAAGAAGGCAGAAGAGATAGATAGAAAGAGAGAGAGAGAGAGAGAGTGAGTTACAAGGAGTTACAAGGAATAGTTTGTATCTCAGAGCCCTTGCTGTCCATTCCGAGGAGATACTCGAAGTGGAAGGAGAGAGACTGTTTAGTGCACTACACTCATTACAGAGTGTGCAAAATACTATATACTGTCTTCTTGAACTGCTCTACTGAAGAACTATTTACAACTTTGGAGGGAAGTTTGTTCCAGGTAGAACAGATCTTATAATTATGTGAAAAAGTGTCCACAAATCCTAGTGCTGAACCTTTTTCAATTCTAATTTCCAGAGAGAGAGGCAGGGAGGGTGAGGAGAGAGAGAGAGAGCTGAGGAAGAGAGAGGAGGAGGAGATGAGAAGAGAGGGGAAGGAGAGGAGGAGAGAGAGAGAGAGAGAGAGAGACAGAGACAGAGACAGAGACAGAGACAGAGAGAGAGAGAGAGAGAGAGAGACAGACAGACAGACAGACAGACAGACAGAGAGAGAGAGAGAGAGTGAGAGTGAGAGTGAGAGGAGAGAGATGAGAGGAGAGGAGAGAGAGAGAGAGAGAGTACAAAGGAGTACAAAGGAATCAAGCAACAAACAGATCTAGTGACTTCTAGGTTGCTTGTCCTCCAAAACACTGAGGATCAAGTGTCCAAACAGTGGTTTAGAGTGGGTAAGGGAACATTGGAAAGGGAATTACTGCCCTGGAACTAATGTCCGTGGCAGGATTAGGAAGTTAGTAGTATAGAGGACAGATGGGTTAGTAACTGAGGGGGGATAAAATAAAGTTATTCATTTACAAAGAGTGAGATATTCAGAGAGAGAGAGAGAGAGAGAGAGAGAGAGAGAGAGAGAGAGAGAGAGAGAGAATAGTAAACTGGTACATGTTGTCTAGTGTGTATGACCATGAGAGACAGGTGTCAGAGCGACCCATGTTGGCTGTGTCCAGATCCAGAGTCAGACTCACTCTTTTATCCTGGGTTGCTCTCTCATTAGCTCACTCACACACACACACTCTATCTCTCTCTCTCTCTCTCACACACACACTCTCTCCCTTCAAATCTCTCTCTCACACACACACACACACGAACACACATTGAAGGCGTAACACAAGCACACTTTATAAATACGACCAAAATCACAAAGATTCCCGATACCCATACTATAAATAATACCACCGGTGTCTTACAAACTTCATGAACAATGTTTGAAAAGTAACACCGCAATGCTAGGTAAACAACACCACTCAAAACTGATTATAACAAAGAAAAGAAATATAGTTATGTTTTGCAGTGTATATTGAAATAAACAATCAGTTAAGGAGTTCCCTAGTCAGTAATCTAGAAAATCAGTAAATCGTCAGTTAATCAGATATTCAGTAATTCAAGTAGTCGGCTATCACTCTAAATATGGACAAATTATGTATGAGAGGCGGAAATGAGAGGGAAGACACACACACATACATATAACCAATCTCTCTCTCTCTCTCTCTCTCTCTCTCTCTCTCTCTCTCTCAAACTCTCTCGCTCTCTCTGTCTGTAATTAATTAGGCCAGATGCCTGAGACAACCCGAATAACTTTCCAGTTAGGTAATAACCACAAACCCAGGGGTATGCTCATCACAAGGGGACACTCTCTCCTGTTTCTATGTTCAGTATTTATAACAATAATTAAAAATCGACTAATTTTGTGCAACTTTCAGAGGTACCCAAAATTTCACATACAGAATAGAAAAGGAAATAAAAGGTACACTCGGATACCAGAGCCTCTATCCCACTCGTAGGAATTTGTGGACCCCCATGTTTTTCTTTATGCAATTATAACTCTCTGTATTAAGGGGGGTCACCGGCATTTTTTATTTTTCTCTCCTTTTCTCTCTTTCCCTGGCTTGTATCCATTCGGCACCATTCAGCCAACTGTTTTAAGACGTTTATCCCCATTCAGGTGTCGATTTCTTCTTGGCGAGCGATAGTGAGCCAGCATTGTATGGAGAAATCCGGCTTCGCCGGAGACATTTTTCTATCGAAAAATGTACAAATTTAGCTTGCTGTCATAATAAAAATATATATATGCTGGCTCGCTACCGCTCGCCAGGAAAATATTGACACCTAGATGGGGGTTAACGTCTTAAAATAGTAAGCTGAATGGGGCCGAATGGATACAAGCCAAAGAGAGAGAGAGAGAGAGAGAGAAACAGAAAAAAGCGAGGTGGGCTCCCTTAAATTTTGGATAGAAGTTGTTTGTAAATACAAATGATATATAGTTTTGTAGTTGATGTATAGAAAATGATATTCCTAAATTCCTTTCCGGAGATATTCTTCCATAATTAGGAATGGGTGCAGGCCATGACTATTTATGAGTGGGTTAGAAACTATGGTATCCGAGTGTACACCGTTTTGTTTTGCACACCCAATTCAGACATTGTGAGTAATGTTGATTCTTCACTTAATTGCACATACTGTATAATGCATATGTGTGTTTTGATTTGGAATTCATATTGCAATAACAATAAAGTGTACACGGTAACAGTATTTGGTTTATAGGACCCCGTTTGACATTAGCGGGATTAATATTACCCTTTTATCTATTTTCAGTATATTTGACTTAACATAGGAAGAAGAACTTATGTTTGGGTATTACTATCACTATTTGTATTATTATTATTATTATTATTATTATTAGTAGTAGTAGTAGTAGTAGTATAGTCATGGCAGTAGTAGTAGTAGTAGTAGTAGTAGTAGTAGTAGTAACAGTAGTAATATTAGCAGTAGTAGTTACGGTAATCAAATCGTTATTGTTATATTAGTATTATATTCACACCATCATCATCATCAACAGGCATAAGGACATAAAGCAGAGTATAACATTTTACAACGACGACATAACCACGTTGAATTAAACAAAAATCATTATCGTCCATTACTTAATTAAGGGAGCCCACCTCGCTTTTTTTCTCTTTCTCTCCCTCTCTCTTTGGCTTTTATCCATTCGGCCCCATTCAGCCTACTGTTTTAAGACGTTTACCCCCATTCAGGTGTCAATATTTTCTTGGCGAGCGGTAGCAAGCCAGCATATATATATATATATATATAATATATATATATAATATATATATTATATATTTATAATATATATATTATATATATATATATATATATATATATATTTGTTGTGACAGCAACCTAAATTTGTACATTTTTCGATAGAAAAATGTCTCCGGCGAAGCCGGATTTCTCCATACAATGCTGGCTCGCTATCGCTCGCCAGGAAGAAATAGACACCTGGATGGGGATAAACGTCTTAAAACAGTAGGCTGAATGGGGCCGAATGGATACAAGCACGGGAAAGAGAGAAAAGGAGAGAAAGATTAATAAAGCTGGTGACCCCCCTCAAAGAGTACTCCACTATTGATAAACCAACTCACTTACTCGTTAGACGGGATATATGACGTAAGGAGGAAACGGACTTATAGAATATGTATATTTATCTATTAATTTATCAATTAAACTATCTATCTATCTATAGTGTTAACAAGAGAATAATGTGTATAATATGTAAGCATTCACGTAAGCTTGTACAGTGTATCTGCACGCATTTGCATATGTGGATTATATTTATACGTATTTATTTTGTTTACTTCTTAATATATATATATATATATATATATATATATGCAGTATATATGCATTCATGTACCGGCAAGCTTGTATGTTCGATGTTTGTTCAATAAGTATGTATCTAACAAACTCTATATCTATCTATCTATCTATCTATCTAACTATATTCATCCATCCAAGTAGCAACACACCTATATACAGGTATAGTGTTTCTATCACGAGCAGGCTTTACGTCAAAAGAAGTCATATTTTTTTAGATGAAGTCATTGCCCTCTCTCACTCATCCCCCGGCCTCTCTCTCTCTCTCTCTCTCTCTCTCTCTCTCTCTCTCTCTCTCTCTCTCTCTCTCTCTCTCTCTCTCTCTCTCTCTCTCTCTCTCTCTCTCTCTCTCTCTCTCTCTCTCTCTCTCTCTCCTCTTCTCTCTCTCTCTCTCTCTCTCTCTCTCTCTCTCTCTCTCTCTCTCTCTCTCTCTCTCTCTCTCTCTCTCTCTCTCTCTCTCTCTCTCTCTCTCTCTCTCTCTCTCTCTCTCTCTCTCTCTCTCTCTCTCACACGATCTTTCCCAATTACCTTTGATTTCCGCCAGGCACATACCGATATACTAGTGGCCTTTCACTCTAAACAGGAGGGTTATTTTCACACACCTATTTCATTAAGTAATTACAAAACCATGTTCAGGTATAGTTGTCTAGAGGTGTGATATCACATCATCCTATGTATATACTTATTATCTGACTATGAATTTTTGAGGAGAATTAATTTAGTATATTATTATGTACATACAGACAAAAGAAACAATGGCCTAATCCTTCTGACTAGTCTAAAAATCCCCACCCTAAACCTCTTTAAGGGGGGTCACCGTTTGTTTTTTATCTTTCTCTCCTTTTCTCTCTTTCCCTGGCTTGTATCCATTCGGCCCCATTCAGCCAACTGTTTTAAGACGTTTATCCCCATCCAGGTGTCGATTTCTTCCTGGCGAGCGATAGCGAGCCAGCATTTTATGGAGAAATCCGGCTTCGCCGGAGACATTTTTCTATCGAAAAATTTACAAATTTACCTTGCTGTCAAAACAAAAATATACTGAATATATGCTGGTTCGCTACCCCTCGCCAGGAAAATATTGACAACTGGATGGGGATAAACGTCTTAAAATTGTAGGCTGAATGGGGCCGAATGGATACAAGCCAAAGAGAGAGGGAGAGAAAGAGAAAAAAGACGAGGTGGGCTCCCTTAAAAGTAATCTCGCTGATTTGTCTACATTTTCGGAAGACTCAACCAGGAAACGGGTGTGAACATTTACTGCTTGTTTGGTTTAAGGGGGGTCACCTGCTTGTTTTCTCTTTCTCTCCTTTTCTCTCGTTCTCTGGCCTGTATCCATTCGGTCCCATTCAGCCAACTGTTTTAAGACGTTTATCCCCATCCAGGTGTCAATTTCTTCCTGGCGAGCGATAGTAAGCCAGCATTATATGGAGAAATCCGGCTTGTTGTAAATCAAACATACTGTATATGTATGCTGGCTCACTACCGCTCGCCAAGAAAATATTGACACCTGGATGGGGGTAAACGTCTTAGAACAGTAGGCTGAATGGGGCCGAATGGATACAAACCAGAGAAAGAGAGAAAAGGAGAGAACAAAGGCAGGTCACCCCCCTTAACCATTCCTGAGTTGCAAGAGGATAGGGACCACAATTTCCTAAGTTGTCATAACATATAAAGAGTTCTAACAGAATCCTCTAGCACCTAAAACCAACTGGACCATGTATTCATTTCTTGCAGATTAAAAAATAAAAAAATAAACAAAAAAATAAAAACCACACACACACACACACACACAAATAAGCCATTCATCACAAGTAGGCCAGGAATCTTGACCACTAACCTCGATAACTCATAAACGACTAGAGTAATCGAGCTTTTATCTTTACCATTTGGGAGGAGTCAACCAGGGAGTAAGAGTGGAAATTTACAACCAATTTGCTCTAGCCCTTTTTGAGTAACTGAGGTTAAGGAGCTATATTGTTAGACTACGTATAGTTTATAGACTATAACAACATATATTTGAGAAAGATAAAGAGAGAGATGCAGATACAGAAGTTCACCAGTCAATAAATAGATTGATGTAATGTAGATATATTTTTAAATAGATAAATAAGTATATAGTTCAAATCATATATATATAAATAGATAGATTTTATATGGATTTAGATGGACCGATAAATACAAATATACATAGATGATAGATAAATAGAAATATATGCAGATAGATTTAGATAGATAAATAGATAGATATATAGACACAGAGAATGATAGAGAAACCTAAACAACAAACTCACTCTCTCTCTCTCTCTCTCTCACACACACACACAGCTACACCCGCTCACACCTCACCCCTCTCATACCCAACCAATAAATTGCTGAAACTGAAAAGTGTTTGGCGTATAATCACCATAAAACTCTAAGTAATTTAATCTGTACCACACGGGCTTCACACAAATTACAAACCACTACATTAATTTTATATTTTTTATTATATATATTTATATACCGGTATATATATTTTGTTTGGAGGTAGTATGGTACGCTTTTTGAGGTGACTTAATTGAGGGTTCACTTGGTATAAAATAGTTATTACGCCTAAAATGTGAGAGAACATAAAAGGGGCCGAGGGAAGACTTAGTACAGAGAATATTTATACTAATATTACTAGTATAAATAATAATTATAATAATAATAATAATAATAATAATAATAATAATAATAAATGTAGTATAGTTTTTACATTTTTGGTAGGTACATGACAGTCAATCGTAAGCAAAACACCATTTTATTCGCAGTTCTTTCCCGTACAGATTAACACTTTCCTTTATCACAATACCTGGTCTAATATTGTTCTCAGTCTGGACAACTCCACTACAAACTTGAAAATACTATACAAAGTATGACTAGTTCCTAAAGGTAGCGACTCGACTTTGGATAGTACTCCCGCGAGAGGCTGCCCATCAGTAGACTATTCAAAATACGACTGCACCCGACTAACCAGCCGCCAGACCCACGAAATATGCATTAATTTCCACACCAAATTATTTCATAAAATTTACAAAATAAATCCTAGAAAGCTAATCACACTAGGTTTAATCGTCACAGTCTCTTATGTAGTAATACCTTTCCGTAATATTCTAAATCTGTTTCATATACTGTACAAACCTATTTTACAGCATCAACCTGTATAGGCATAGTTTACACGATACTTATCAATGCTCATTAGCGCCCCTATCATTAACACTATCCTTCAGCATGCGCTCATTTTCACTACAACTTTGATCTATACTGTATACATTGTAACTATAAAATCCAATCACAAACTCAATTATAACCTCTGATGTATCTTATCTTCTTAAACAAAACTATGCCTTCAACATTCCACCACCTTTTGTATGTATCACTCACACTACAATCTACTGTATATACTGTATAATACTGTATATACTGTATATACTGTATATACTGTATATACTGTATAATACTGTATATACTGTATAATACTGTATATACTGTATAATACTGTATATACTGTATAATACTGAATATACTGTATATACTGTATATACTGTATAATACTGTATATACTGTATAATACTGTATATACTGTATAATACTGTATATACTGTATAATACTGTATATACTGTATATACTGTATAATACTGTATATACTGTATAATACTGTATATACTGTATATACTGTATAATACTGTATATACTGTATAATACTGTATATACTGTATATACTGTATATACTGTATAGTACTGTATATACTGTATAATACTGTATATACTGTATATACTGTATAATACTGTATATACTGTATAATACTGTATATACTGTATATACTGTATAATACTGTATATACTGTATAATACTGTATATACTGTATAATACTGTATATACTGTATATACTGTATAATACTGTATATACTGTATAATATTGTATATACTGTATACTGTATAATACTGTATATACTGTATATACTGTATAATACTGTATATACTGTATAATACTGTATATACTGTATATACTGTATAATACTGTATATACTGTATAATACTGTATATACTGTATAATACTGTACTGTATATACTGTATATACTGTATATACTGTATATACTGTATAATACTGTATATACTGTATAATACTGTATATACTGTATATACTGTATAATACTGTATATACTGTATAATACTGTATATACTGTATATACTGTATATACTGTATATACTGTATAATACTGTATATACTGTATAATACTGTATATACTGTATAATACTGTATAATACTGTATATACTGTATATACTGTATAATACTGTATATACTGTATAATACTGTATATACTGTATATACTGTATATACTGTATAATACTGTATATACTGTATAATACTGTATATACTGTATAATACTGTATATACTGTATAATACTGTATATACTGTATAATACTGTATATACAAATAGAGAGTCTCCGATCTTGCGAGGCTAGGTATGGTTACCTGTATTTTTGTCCATTACAAAAACCTTACACACTACAACACTAAAACTCTAATGTGAATACGCAATCTCATTATTTACAAGGCGAGGTATTGTTACCTGTATTATTGCCTGTTACAACAACCCTAATTGTCGCTACCCACAATACAGTGAGATCCCGTGTTTTCGAGTTGTACAGTATGTGTAAACGACCAAGAGACGTGATGGGTCTTCTCGTTAATCAGGTATCCATTTTCACACTAATTACATCTCTAAAATATGTTGGTGTTCTCTATAATCATGCATTGTGCATATTATAATTTGTACCTATATTCCATACCAATATCGTTTGGTAGTTAAATACATGTCCATATACTGTAAAGCAGGTATGGAGTTTAAACATTCTCAAAAGTCTGAATCGTCGTAAATCAGCCACCCTCCTCTTCCCGACTGTATGGTAGACATAGAAATGTCAACATGCAGCATACTCTTTCTACTTGGGAGGCTTCTCAGTGGTAGAAGGAGCCAGAGTGTCGACATTTAATGGTCCCAAGGGTGAGAAAAGAGCACCAATCTGCTGTAGTGGCCACTTGTGTCATTACAGTATATTGGTAAGGAGAATTAGGAATAGCTATAATAAAACATTTTTTTTTTTACATTACTTCCTTCTAAAACTAAGGTATTATATGCTTATGTTATGATTGTCAGTCTATTTCTATATCATAACAATCAGACGAATGTAGCCTCTCCTCGTTTAATTTGTGTCTTTCACTCATCTCTCTTTTGAAGTGACGCCCGACACTCGGTTGCTGCTTGATCTTCGCCCCAGCACTGTGGTTCAGGGAAACACTATTTTGTGATCAGCTCGTCTTCTGCATAATCTGTTACATCGCTGCTATTCATCTTATGCAGTACTGTAGAGTAAGCATGTACAGCTACTATGTAGACGTAAGCCACAGGAGAACAGGTTGCCAGGAATGGGTTGGGGGAGGCTTCTCTGGCTATCGTCGCCTTTGCTTCTCTTACTTCACTGCCCTCTCTCGCCAATGCACCATGACTGGATTTCACAGCATCAAGATAAGGGAACTGGGGAAGTGCCAAATGGAGTTCCTTCTTTTTTGTGTTCAGGGCAGGTCTTGGTGACCAAGTGTGCCTTCTCTGGTTTTCCCGAGAAATTATAGCTGGCACCTGAAGTGGCACTGTGCCCTGATTGGTTGGTTGCACCCAGGTGTCTTGGGAAATCCAGTTTTCTGTCAACATCTCCTCTCCTGCATTTCTATCTGTCGCACTAATCTCCCCATAATAGTAATCATATTTATGCGAGGCTTAATCACGGGGGAAACTCTGTTTGGCAAGATTTCGTGAGTTAAAGTTGCCAGTACAGTATTCTAGATAAAGACAAGCGTCAGCGGATTGGGCGAGCTCCTCACACGGCTTCGACCAATCAGCTCACGTCACATTAGCAGTTTCTGTCTCGCTCATATGATGTCTTGCAACACCAAACACAGCCTCCTGATTGGCGGCTTCTTGGTATACCCCTTTTGATTGACTTCCTTCTATTTTTGTTTCCACAATAATATTACAAATATTAATAACAATATTAATAAAAAAGAAGACGAAAAAGAAGAAGACTAAGTAGAAGAAGACAAAGAAGACGAAGAAGACAAAGAAGACGAAGAAGACAAAGAAGAAGACAAAGAATACGAAGAAGACATAGAAGACTAAGAAGACGAAGAAGACAAAGAAGAAGACAAAGAAGACGAAGACGAAGAAATAAACAAGAAGAAAAAACGGCAAAGAAAAAGACAGAAGAAAAAGAAGAAAAGACACGAAAAAGCCAAAGAAAAAAACAAAAGCGAAAAAGACAAAGACAAAAAAAGACACGAAATAGACAAAGACGAAAAAGACTAAGACGAAAAAGACTAAGACGAAGAAGAAAAGACAAATAAAAAAACAAAGACAAAGACAAAGCCAAAGAAAAAAAGAAAAAAAGAAGAAGTAGCATAGTTGCGTTTAAAGTAACTTCTGGCCTAAGAAGCAAATAGTTGTGCACAAAGTAAAGGCAGAAGCAATGGGAAGAAACGGAGGAAGGGAAGAACTAACAAAAAAGGCAAGGAAGAAGGCAGAGGGGGAGGAAAGGATAAAACAAAAGAAAGGGAGTTAGAAAATAATGAATCATAAATATTAGGAGAGTCAAATCAGTTAAATATGCGGAAGGAACGCAGACTACGAGCAAGAGGAAGAAGAAGAATGGGGAATAATGAGAAGATAAGAAGACACATGAAGTAGAAGTATTTCGCTGATATAACGAGTAATTAGTGCCCAAAGAAGGCAAGAGAAAATGAAGAAGAAGAATATGAAGATGAAGAAATAAGAGGGGGGGGGGGGATAAATGGAAAACATGAGGGAGGAAAGAAGAATGAGATGGAATAATGGAGTAAAAAACTATTAAAGACAATATTGAAAGAGGAGAATCAGGAGACGAGAAGGAATTATAGATAAGAACACGAAGAGGAAGAGGAGGAAGGAAAGAAGAAGCGAAAGAAGAGGGCGCAGGTAGTAGGAGAATTTCGCTGAGAGGCCGAATAACTTGTTGCCTAAGAACCAAATAGTTGAGTGCAGACGAAAAGAAGACAAATTATGAATAACAATACAAAGAAAAGGAGGAGGAAGGATAAGGCATAACAAAAGGCAGGAGAAAGGGAAGACGTCTAGAGGATCGAAGAAGGAGAAGGAGGAATGGAAGAATGAAGACAAAGATAAGAAGAAAATCGGGAGACGAAAAGGAAAAAGAGAAACACACTAAGAGGAAGAGGAGGAGAAAGAATACAAAAAGAAAACAATGAAAAAGAGGAGGAAGAAAAGAAGCCACATAAAAGAAGAGGAAGAAAAAGAGAGAGGGAAAGACAGAAGAGGAGGAAGAAAGAAGAAACGAATCAAGAAGAAGACACAAGTAGTGGGAGTATTTCGCTGAGAGGCCGAGTAACTTGTGGCCTAAGAACCGAATAGTTGAGTGCAGTTGGGAACCTCTCTGTCTCGCTCTGTCTTTGTCTCTCTGTGTGTGTCTCTTGTCTGGCTGTCTGCTTTCAAGTTTGTTTATGTTTGTTTTTGTTTGTGTTTCTGTCTGTCATTCTCCGTTTCCACCCAGTTCTGTCTTTGTGATTGTATGCCTCGTTCTTGTTGGCTCTGTTTGTATGTTTATGACTTTATATTTGTTTCTTCGGCCTGCTTCTGTGTTTGGTTTTCTGTTTTATTGTTCTTTCTGTTTGTCTGTCAGGTAAAACAGGTGCATGGAGGTGATTAATTCGTGGCCACCCCCTCGTGGATCAAGGCGTCTGGCAACATATAGATAGCAGCATGTGCCTTTGTCAGTGTGCTTGTCTGTGTTTCTGACTTACCATATAATGAGGGAATATATGTGTGTTATTTTGTATTTTTGCCATGTTAATATACGATGTTTGTGTATCTCTGTAGTTCTGAAATCCTGTTTGAATTTTTAATACTTATGTTTTTATCTTTATTTGCCATTGGCTTTGTATATCAATTAAAAAATAGCTGTTTGTAGGGTTGCACTAACAAGTCATGTCCCAGCTGTCATTACGTTTGGCTTGCGCTGTGCTGTATTAATGTCTGTCGGATGTTGAATAGGGTGGGTAAATGTAGGAACATGTTTGTATATCTCACTCGATATGAAGAAATTAAGCTTAGATATCGCTGATACCAATTATTGATAAAAACATACTTGGTGCCGATACATCACTTATTAGCGTGACTGTACATCAATGTTATCTGATTATACTGTACAGTAAGTGTTTGTCTACCTAAATATCTGCCCGGCTGCTTCCTTTGATTTCATATGTTGCTTCCAAATATAATGTGTATATATATTTACGTAATGCTATGTCTTACTCAATTTGTCTTTATATTATTTTATGTGCGTCTACTTGGTCACATTATCTTTTCTCTTTACATTTCTATCATTTCTGACTTAATTTACCTAAGTTCCAAATGATAGGAACCCATGCTAATGTTTTTTAGTTATTGTTTTGTTCTTTTTGGTTTCCTTCTAATATTGCTGGTGGTGGTGGTGGTGGTGGTGGTAGTAATGATGGTTGTACTGATGGTGTTGGTGTTTGTAGAGAAAGTGGTGATAGTGGTAGTGTGGTACATGGGGGTGGTAGTAATGGTGGTAGTTGTAGTAATTGTGGGGATGGTGGTTACTGTGTTTTTGTTGCTGTCTATTTTGGTGGTGGTTTTAATATTGGTGGTGGTAATGGTCACAGTGGAGATCACGGTATAGTAACATAGAAGGTAGACGCACCGAATTCTTGAACTCTTATACATAAAGGCTTCTAAAAAGCACTAAACAGACTTCTATTAATTATTTTTATTTTGTGACTTCACGCTCAACCATGGTACCGTCATAATATAAGATATAGTTGTCGGAATAACGTTGATTATTCTATAAGCGAATATTTAGTGAAATATTCGTATACCATCGTTTGTTGACATAGGCTCCGCTATAGTGTTCTCTCTGGCCGTCAGAGGGCACCACCGTCCGTTCTTCTCCCCCCCCCCCCACACTCTCACCATTTCGCTTCGTAGAAATCTATGTTCCCTATAGCTGGCCATATATTTATACAAATCATCTCTCCACATCCCCTAGGCCTTCATACACCCTCACACGCCATCACTGGGTGAAAGTTGATGAGTGTCAGAGGCAAACTACGTGAATTTAAAGGAAGTTAAACAAGGGATAAACGAGAATCCGTTTAGGCCTAGCATTTCTCCCGACCGACGAATCGAATATCACCAACACCTTCGAAATATCTCTTCATATAAACTACAAATATTTCAAATAACAATGCTAACATGTAGCGAATTGGGTCCTACTACAATAATATTATCGATATCAATCGACATTACTCTACATATTAGGTAATTAGGTCATCAAAATATCATCGCATTTCCGCAGTAAAATTTGAAGCGACGTCGGCTATATACTACCTCATAGCCGTATATACTACCTCATAGCCGTATATACTACCTCATAGCCGTATATACTACCTCATAGCCGTATATACTACCTCATAGCCGTATATACTACCTCATAGCCGTATATACTACCTCATAGCCGTATATACTACCTCATAGCCGTATATACTACCTCATAGCCGTATATACTACCTCATAGCCGTATATACTACCTCATAGCCGTATATACTACCTCATAGCCGTATATACTACCTCATAGCCGTATATACTACCTCATAGCCGTATATACCTCATAGCCGTATATACTGCCTCATAGCCGTATATACTACTACCTCATAGCCGTATATACTACCTCATAGCCGTATATACTACCTCATAGCCGTATATACTACCTCATAGCCGTATATACTGCCTCATAGCCGTATATACTACCTCATAGCCGTATATACTACCTCATAGCCGTATATACTACCTCATAGCCGTATATACTACCTCATAGCCGTATATACTACCTCATAGCCGTATATACTACCTCATAGCCGTATATATATTCTTCAAATGAAAAAAATAACAACTTTAGCAAATAGACTAGGGTCCTGTCACACTTTATATGTATATGTTTATCCATGTCACTTTACATTTTCGGTGGAAAACGCAATATACTGATCCTGTTAGAACACCATATTTAGCTTGGGAGACGGTACAGGAGTCATTCAGTGACGTCACGGAGGCCCAAACAAGTGACTGTCGTGGTTCCAATACTACCGCCATGCGCCTACCTCCTTATGTTACTATACCGTGGTGGAGATAGTGTTGGTGGTAATGGTTTAGTTGTGTTGTCGCCGCTGTTGTTTTAGTTAAAGTTGTGGATGTTGGCGCTATTCTTTAACCCGTCCAATACCAGCCACGGCTGGGAGCCATCAGTAATGTACTTTCCTTGTAACTGCCTGTATCAGGTTGTGCCTGGTACCACGACCGTTTGAGCACTGCTCTCGATATGGCAACACTTCTTAGATAAGTATATCCAACCCTCTGAAGGGTGGGAGAGCCAGTATTCTTCATTTCTTCATCTCTTGAGGGGGAAGGTTGTTCTATCTTGCCATTTTGGCCACATTGCTTGGGACTGGGTGGGAGGGGGGGACTTTTATTACTGTATCCTCTGGTACAGTAGGGGTTAAGTTTGTGTTTGAAAGGATATTATTTTAGTCAAAACTTTTCTATAAACTTAACAGCCTTATGATATAAACTTCACTATAATAATATGTACAGTCATACACATATGTTGTGTCCTACCTCTTGATTTTAAATTCTCGTAAGCCCGCAAGTAAAACTAAAATTAAATAAATTCGACTTAAGCTGTGTTACTTTGTTGGTTGAGGGGTATATAATTGTTCTAATCTCAAGACGGGAAAAATATTCATTTCAACATTGTTATCAAGAATACCAGTCTTTAAGCCGCTGTCACACAAGCGCTTTTGCCGTCAATTTTCCATGAGCAAGTTTTTTCTTGTATTATTTTGGGAGTTTTTCGCACTGGTATCGGTAACGAGACTGAAGGTAGATTATGTTAGGCGGCTGAATTCTGATAAAGTGTATTTTTTTAAGCTTCCAAACCATAATTGCCCGTAAAAATTGCTCGAAAATGGGCTCGTGTGACACCCCCCTTATATTGTGTCCTTGGAAATACACCCAGAAAGACGGGCAAGGCAGCCACAGAATGCATTTGTATTAATTATCTCGGGGAATTTGTAGCAACTGCTATTGTCTCGGCCAGAAATTATGTCTCGGTATATTTTCGTTTTACTCATCTGCATATATTTGTTACATCCCATTGTGTGTATCTCTTGGTATTTCATTATTTTACAATCTCTCTCTCTCTCTCTCTCTCTCTCTCTGATGCACAACGTTTTGTATAATATATATAGGCTATACCGGTATATATATTTGTCCATTGTGTGTAGCTTTGAAAGTGTTATTATCTTACATTGTTTCTGAATCTGTGTTTCCTTTTACATCCAATTTTAATATTTGCTACAACCAGTGCTATGTAGGTCTCACTTTATTTTTCTATTTTACAATCTCCATCTCGCTCTCTGCTGCCTCGAACTGTTTCTGACGCTTTCTATTTACACCTTTTACCACATTTGCTACACCGATAGTTGCAGGTTTCAATGGTGTACTATTTACAATGATTCAGTTCGTAGTCTGAAATTTGCTAATATTTCATCCATTATGTGCAGATGGCAGTGCTTCACTATTAAACAATGGTTTTGTCTTTCTGTCCCAACTGCTTTCGTCTTTGTCTCTCTGTTTACATATATTATTCATGAGTTTCATTCAAATGTGTCTTAAATATATTAAGCAATGTGTTCGTATCTCTGTTGCAATTGCTCTCTTCTCTATGCTCATGCAGGTACTATAATATATAATTTATTAATATACTTTGCTTTTGCGTCTACTTCTGTCTCTCTATTTGCTCTTATTTCTATTTTATTTAAAGACATGTTTTCGTTATTTCGAAATGATTACCTGGTTTACAATATTGTTTGCCTTTGTGTTGCTGGGCCTTATAGGCTATTTAACAAGTGTATCTCATTTTATTCCTATCATTATCTCTGCCGAAAAAACTTTCTGCATATTGTGTGGTTTGTCGATGTCTGTCTGTATATTTTATAATTGTGTGTTTTTATCTTATATACTTCTTACCTGTCTTCCATTTCAATTTCTTGTTGTGTGTCCGTGAGTCTGTCCTCTCTCTCTCTCTCTTTCTCTTTCTCTCTCTCTCTCTCTCTCTCTCTCTCTCTCTCTTAGTTGGTGCCACTCGTAAATCTGTTTTAAAGGTTCACCTCCACTGACTAAATTACTTCGAGAGTTCTCCTTTATTTATGTTTGGCATTGCTTATTTCCACCACTAATAACCAAAAGGTGCATGCCAACCAATTATTATGTTCCACAAATAATATTGTTTAAAGGAAGGTATTTAGTTTACTCCTTAGACCTCCATCAAGTTTAAACAAATACCCCAAAGACCCAATTTCGAGATATATTTGTGCATTTTTCGGTAGCAAAATGTGACAAGACCCACCTTAGAGATAAATATGTGCAATTTTCGGTAGATAAATATTTGGGCCGAAGGCCGGAACCTCTTAAATTGCAGGCCCTCTATCGCTCGCCAGGAAAAAAATGACACCTACTGTAAATGGCACGAGAGGTCTTAATATTAACATGGAGCGAAAGGTCTTAAAATCGCCAAACTAATGAGGCGAACGTCTTAAAATATCAAAACTAATGGGGCTAAGCATGAAGGAGAAGGGTGTTCAGAAAGTACACCCCCTTTAGTGAGAATCTCCCCTTAAAGTTGATTTACGCGAGCGCTTTTACCCATAACT
Source organism: Paralithodes platypus (assembly GCA_032716605.1). Lineage (NCBI taxonomy): Eukaryota > Metazoa > Arthropoda > Malacostraca > Decapoda > Lithodidae > Paralithodes > Paralithodes platypus. Next base: position 19,769,322 of record CM064498.1, read on the forward strand.
TTATTTGGTATACCTTGTTTTACTTATTCTAAATTATGGTGCGAGTGTGTGTGTGTGTGGGGGGGGGGGTTGCTCCCTAAACCTCTATCAAGCTTAAACTACAGCCACAAAGTAACCACTTCCAGATCGATTTGTACATATTTCGATAGAAAAACGGACTCTACCTCCTTAATTTTAGGCTTGCTCAGAAGAAAGTCAACGCCTAAATGGCACGAAAGGTCTTAATAAAGGTTTTAAATTAGTCAAACTAATGGGGCGAACGTCTTAAAATCTCAAAACTAATGGGGCTCAACACGAGGGAAAAGGGAGTCCAGATAAAATAAAAAACCTCCCCGTAAACATCGATAGGAATGATCTCACGGTACCTGTAATAATCTACCTTCAGTCTAGTTGCCAACACCAATGATAAATATTACCATAACATTAGGCACAGTAAATACTAAAAATACAATAATAATAATAATGATAATAATAATAGTAATAATAATAGTAACAACAATAATATCAATAATAATAATAATAATAATAATGATAATAATAATAGTAATAATAATAGTAACAACAATAATAATAATAATAATAATAATAATAATAATAATAATAATAACAATAATAAAGATAATAGTGATAATAATAGTAATAATAATAATAATAGTAATAATAATAGTAACAATAATAATATAATATATAACATGGCTGGAAAGTGCACTGGTGGGCATCCGCCTTCGGAAAATCTACGGCCTAATTTTAGTCACTAACGTCGTGAAACACTAATATTGGATGCAACTTTAGGAAATTTCTCTCGGAAAATTACCTAATCAAAATTCATAGAGCAAAATTCTATAATTAAGCAGGGAGATTATAATAATACTGAAAGAAAAAAAGGATGTCCGAGAGTGATTGAAAGGTAGATAGGTATGTATAGATTGATAGAGTGATTGAAAGGTAGATAGGTATGTATAGATTGATAGAGTGATTGAAAGGTAGATAGGTATGCATAGATTGATAGAGTGATTGAAAGGTAGATAGGTATGTATAGATTGATAGAGTGATTGAAAGGTAGATAGGTATGTATAGATTGATAGAGTGATTGAAAGGTAGATAGGTATGTATAGATTGATAGAGTGATTGAAAGGTAGATAGGTATGCATAGATTGATAGAGTGATTGAAAGGTAGATAGGTATGTATAGATTGATAGAGTGATTGAAAGGTAGATAGGTATGTATAGATTGATAGAGTGATTGAAAGGTAGATAGGTATGCATAGATTGATAGAGTGATTGAAAGGTAGATAGGTATGTATAGATTGATAGAGTGATTGAAAGGTAGATAGGTATGTATAGATTGATAGAGTGATTGAAAGGTAGATAGGTATGTATAGATTGATAGAGTGATTGAAAGGTAGATAGGTATGGATAGATTGATAGAGTGATTGAAAGGTAGATAGGTATGTATAGATTGATAGAGTGATTGAAAGGTAGATAGGTATGTATAGATTGATAGAGTGATTGAAAGGTAGATAGGTATGTATAGATTGATAGAGTGATTGAAAGGTAGATAGGTATGTATAGATTGATAGAGATAAGATACTAAACAATAATAGATAAACAAATAAATAAATAGAAAGACAAGCAAATACACTGGTATACGGAAAAATATAATGAAGTTATCAAAATAATAAGCACCCCCCCCCCCCCCTCCAACAGCGGCACACGCACACACACACACACACACACACATGCCAGATACATACACAGCTTAATGGTCTACCCACGCTTCAGCTAGTAATATGCTAAATATATTATCTTAATGAACACATATACTGGTGAGTAATGTCATTTGAAGCCAAGGCGGTATTACTCTATTTCGTTAAACAACTTTTCCCTGCATCATTATAATATATATAATATAGTCGCGCAACTTCTAAATTACGCTTATAAAAGAATGACGTCACCTATTGCTGATTATGCCCCTGCTGGAATATTTAACCCCTTAGCAGCTAAATTATCGATAATTAAAGGGGGTCACCGGTTTTTTTTTATCTTTCTCTCCTTTTCTCTCTTTCCCTGGCTTGTATCCATTCGGCCTCATTCAGCCTACTGTTTTAAGACGTTTATCCCCATCCAGGTGTCGATTTCTTCCTGCCGAGCGATAGCGAGCCAGCGTTGTATGGAAACATCCGGCTTCGCCGGAGACATCTTTCTATCGAAAAATGTACAAATTTAGCTTGCTGTCAAAACAAAAAAATATACAGTATATACCTCTTACCCACCCTTCCTATTCTTAATAAATTCATCTAAATCTAGCTTAAATCAAATACAAAATAGGTCGCCGGAAGAAGCGTTGGAGTGAGTGAACCTTGAGGGTAGGCGTTTCTCTGGACCCCTTCCCCTTCTTGGTTACCCCTATATAATATATATTGGTTTCAACATTTAAGGATATTTGTCCCATTAGTTTGTCTATTCTAAGAAACCTTTCGCCCAATTTACTTGTCAATTTTAAGACTTTTCGTGCCCTTTAGGTGTCGATATATTTCTGATGTCGATATATTTCTGGTGTCGATATATTTCTGGTGTCGATATATTTCTGGTGTCGATATATTTCTAGTGTCGATATATTTCTGGTGTCGATATATTTCTGGTGTCGATATATCTCTGGTGTCGATATATTTCTGGTGTCGATATATTTCTGGTGTCGATATATTTCTGGTGTCGATATATTTCTGGTGTCGATATATTTCTGGTGTCGATATATTTCTGGTGTCGATATATTTCTAGTGTCGATATATTTCTGGTGTCGATATATTTCTGGTGTCGATATATTTCTGGTGTCGATATATTTCTGGTGTCGATATATTTCTGGTGTCGATATATTTCTGGTGTCGATATATTTCTACTGTCGATATATTTCTGGTGTCGATATATTTCTGGTGTCGATATATTTCTAGTGTCGATATATTTCTAGTGTCGATATTTTTCTAGCGTCGATATTTTTCTAGCGTCGATATTTTTCAGGAGAGCAACAGCAGGCCTGCAAGTTAGGAGGGATCGGCCTTCGGCCGGGGCATTTTCTACCGACAAATACACAAGTTTATTATGAAGGTGGGTCTTGGGGTTAATGCTTAAGCTTGAAGGAGTTCTAGGGAGGAAAATAATAATGATAATAATATTAATAATAATAATAATATTAATCATAATACAAAAACCTCCCCAAGTCCGACCCTTTTGCTCACTTTCTGTATATATATTTTGAGATAAATATTTGTTATCAGTAATCTAAAAACTTGCACATCACTATGAATCATTAATCTAATATGATGTCAACAGTTTCCCCTTTCTAGCTAAATTAAGAAGATGTTATCAAGTTTGGACAAATCCTTCCTAAGTCAAGGGACTCACTATTGACTTTAATAACTCTTTAACCCATTAATTAAGGGTGACATCCTTTCATTATATCATAGCAACTATTAGACAATTGTATGCAGTTTAGAAAGGGCCTCCAGCAATTAACAGGCTTCGAACTATGTCTCTTAACCCTATTTATAACCATTTATAAATGCGGGGAAGAGTAAGGTTATGGTCTTCGAAAGGGGTGAAGCCACAGAGTGTGAAGTTGAACGGTCAGGCTATGGAGATCGTCAGCTCTTTTAAGTATCTGGGCAGTGTGTTGAGTAAAGATGGGACTATGGATGAAGAAGTGCGGGAGAGGGTGCAACAGGGGAAGAGGGTTGTAGGAACGCTGAAAGCAGTAACAAGAAATAGGGTGGTCAGTATGGAAGTGAAGAAGTCCTTGCATGACAGTGTGGTAATCCCAACACTAACTTACGGAAGCGAAGCATGGACGTTGGTTGAGAGAGTCGGACCAAGAGTGAGAGGGGAGGAAATGAGTTAATTGAGAAGTGCGTGCAGAGTTACATGACGGGGTAGACAGACGCATGAGGAAGTAAGAAGGAGGTGTGGTGTGGAGGCAGATGTGCTGGAAAGTGTGAAAAGGAACACCTTGTAATGGTTCGGCCATATGGAACGTATGGGAAGCGAGAGAATGACTAAGAGGGTGTACGAGAGCGAGGTGGAAGGACAGAGAGGGAGAGGTAAACCGAAAGAGAGGTGGAAGGATGGAACGAGGAAGTATATGGATGAAGGCGGTGCTGGTTGGGAGGAGGGGCGTCGACTGACTGGGGACAAAGGTGCATGGGGGCGGTTCGTTCGTGGCCACCCCTTCAGGGATTACGTCGTCAGGCAATAGATAGATAGATAGAATTAATACTTCTTAAACTGCACAAAATCGACAACATATAGCTAGAATAAAATAAAGAAGACTTCACCGGTACAGAAGGGGTTAACCATTGCACTAGTTTTATTTATTTATATATTATTTATTTATATATTTATTTATCTTCAATTATTTAGGATATATTTGATGGGAAGATGCCTCTCTTAGTGAAGGGGTTAAAGCATATCTCAATTCAACTATTTATCTTTACAAATGTCTACTACAAATAATCTATGCATAATAAATAATAATCTATCTTAAAATATTATACTGCAATAATTTTGTCATGACTTACTTTAATCAGTCTTACTTGTGCTATTAATCTCTTCAAAGCTAAACAAAATCACATTGTAGATTTGAAAAGCCTGTTTTGATTCAGAAAAATTGTGTTAATATAGATTAAAAGATATCTATAAATATTTCAGTTATTTAATATTTGGTAGTTATCGATACGAAAGTAATTGAAATTATAATGTTCTTTAGTTTCATAAGTCACTTCAATTATGTACTGAATTGCCACTTTATCTTTTCTCTATTTTATAAACTAATCTTTAATATCTTCACCTCGATAAATTTAGCTGTAAATAATATAACTCAATCTCTCAGTGAAACTCTTTATCCACTATAACCTGCTGTAATTCTCTTTCACTAAATCGCTTCACCTCTAACTGTGTGTCTCTCTCACACTCACCCTCTCTCTCTCTCTCTCTCGTCGACACATGGTACTCGTAGACAAATGGGATTTTTTTTTACTTCGATGACTATTTGTTTTCGGATGATGGAGTTCATCTGAACCAGGTGGAAGCAGCACGTTTTGGACGTCTTCTCAATGATGGATGCAGTGAAGGATTTTCGGAGAAGAAATCGACTCAACACAGGACAACCAAGAAGGAGGACAGAAAACAGCGAGGACGGCTACCTGCGAAGGACTTAAATGCTAATCCGTCAAGAACCATGAATTTGGATAAAACTCTATTAACAAGTTTCAAATCCAAAACCGCCAGGGAAGAGGACCGAGGACAGCGAGGACCGAGGACAGCCATGAACGAAAATGTAGATCCGACCAGAACCAAAAATTCGATTAAAGAGCAATCCGTGAGTTCTAAAACCACAACTTTAAAGGTTTTCTATGCAAGCGCTCGTAACATACGCAATCAATTTTCAGATTTAGAGGAACTATTATTTACAGAAAATGATGACGTAATTAGCATAGGATAATCTTGGCTCAATACAGAAGACAGAGACTTTATAGCAGAGTATTCACTTCCCGGTTATGTAGGCTAATGTTTGAGAAAAGCCGAATTGATAGAAATGGAGGTGGCGTTTTATTTGATATCAAAGAAAGTCTTAACCCGATTCTCTTGTCAAAACCCCAAATTGTGAACATCCTTTTTGCTAATAAATAATAATAAAGGTACAAAAAAAGTACTTGCAATAATTAAGGTGAAGTTGAACGGTCAGGCTATGGAGATCGTCAACTCTTTTAAGTATCTGGGCAGTGTGTTGAGTAAAGATGGGACTGTGGATGAAGAAGTGCGGGAGAGGGTGCAACAGGGGAAGAGGGTTGTAGGGACGTTGAAAGCAGTAACAAGAAATAGAGTGGTCAGTATGGAAGTGAAGAAGTCCTTGCATGACAGTGTGGTAATCCCGACACTAACTTACGGAAGCAAAGCATGGACGTTCGTGGAGAGACTCAGACCAAGAGTGAGAGCGGTGGAAATGAGTTACTTGAGAAGTGCGTGCGGAGTTACATGAAGGGATAGACAGACGAATGAGGAAGTAAGAAGGAGGTGTGGTGTGGAGGTAGATGTGCAGGATAGTGTGAAAAGGAACAACTTGAGATGGTTCGGCCATATGGAACGTATGGGAAGCGAGAGCATGACTAAGAGGGTGTACGAGAGCGAGATGGAAGGACAGAGAGGGAGAGGTAGACTGAAGGAGAGGTGGAAGGATGGAGTGAGGAAGTATATGAATGAAGGCGATGCTGGTTGGGAGGAGGGGCATCGACTGGCTGGGGACAGAGGTGCTTGGGGGAGGTTCGTTCGTGGCCACCCCTTCGGGGATCATGGCGTCAGGCAATAGATAGATAGATTAATGTACAGAACTCCAGCTCAATCAGTGCAAACTGACCGAGAAATTTACGAACAAATTGCAGATGTAAGTAACTCACAAGATACCGTAATTTTGGGCGACATTAATTTACCTGTGACCAAGTGGGGCGATACTCTTACTTCACACTCCGGACATGACTTGTATGCGAACTTGCAAGAGAGTTCGCTCTATCAATTTGTTTGGTCTCCGACCCGACCCGTGGTAATAACGTTCTTGACCTTGTACTTGCAACAAAAGAAAAATTAATAGAGAATTTGAATGTTGGTCAGCTGAACCTGATACGATCTTGCCTAGAGTTCTAAAAGAAGCTAAGTATGAGCTCTTCAAACCACTGACATTGCTCTTCAATAAATCATTACAATCTGAACTATGCCTGATCAGTGGAAGCTTACCAACATAACACCGATATTAAAAAAAGGCAGCTAGTCCTTACCTAGTAACTATCGTCCAATTAGCTTAACCTCAGTTGTATGTAAATTGCTAGAAACACTCATAAGAGACAAACTCGTAAATCACTTACAGGAAAACAACATACTTAAAGATACTCAACATGGTTTTTGTAATAAACGCTCCTGCTTAACAAACCTCTTGGACTTCTTCCACGATATCCTCAACCTATATGATGAGAGTAAAGCTGTAGATATTGTATACCTTGATTTTCAAAAGGCCTTTGACAAAGTTCCCCACAAACGTTTATTGATAAAACTAAAAGCGCATTGAATACAAGATGGTGCATTGAAAGGGATAGAAAATTGGCTCAGTGACAGAAAGCAAAGAGTAGTCATAAATGGTAAAACATCAAAATGGATTAATTTAAGTAGTGGGGTATCCCAGGGATCGGTACTGGGTCCAGTTCTCTTCCTAGTTTACATTAATGACATAGATGAGGGTCTCACCTGTACAATCTCAAATTTTGCTGACGATACAAAAATTGCAATAGCGTACTCTCAAATGAACATGTTGAAGATATGCAAAATATTCTAGATAAGTTTTAACATACGGCTCAAATTTGGCAAATGTGTTTCAATGCGGATAAATGTAAAGTACTCCATATCGGAAACCGAAATGAGAAAGCAAACTATTCAAGGAATGGCACCCAGCTTAAGAGTGTAGACAGAGAAACTGATTTGGGAGTAAAAATATCGAGTAACCTAAAACCGAGTCAATAATGTTCAGAAGTTGTTGAGAAGGCAAACAAAATAATTGGCTTTATAGGCAGGTCATTTGAGCATTAAATCCAAAGATGTAATTCTAACTCTTTACAATTCCTTAGTCCGCCCTCTCCTGGAATATTGCGTTCAATCCTGGTGCCATTACTACCAAAAAGATATAGACAAGCTAGAACGAGTTCAATGTAGAGTTACCAAAATGATACCTTGCCTAAAGAACAAACCATACGAGTAGCGTCTAAGAGAATTAAATCTATTTCCTTTAACCCAGCACAGATTAAGAGGCGACTTAATTCAAGTTTTCCAAATCATCAAAGGCATCGACAATATGAACTGTAATAAATATTTCACTATCGACCAATCAAATTACATGCGGGGAACGGTTGCAAAATTATTGGTAAATCTTATAACTCACACTAGGCTAAGAATTTCTTCTTCAATTGAGTTGTCAACTTGTGGAATGGGCTTCCTTAAGATGTCATAGACTGCAGCACCATTGATTCTTTTAAACTTCGCCTAGACAAACACCTTGCCTAAAATCCACGACTGACTGCATTTGTAAATAAATATAATGTGTGTATTTTTTTGTTCACCTCTACTATATTACTAACAGCTGTCCCCTACTAACATCTCCTAATCCTGCCACGGACATTTGTCCCAGAGCAGTCTTCCCTTTCCATTTTTCCCTTACCCATTCTAAACTACTGTTTGGACACTTGACCATCAGTGTTTTGGTGAACAAGCAGCCTAGAGGGGTCGCTGGACCTGTTGTTGCTTGATTTGTTGTGTATTCCTTTGTTCTCTCTCTCTCTCTCTCTCTCTCTCTCTCTCTCTCTCTCTCTCTCTCTCTCTCTCTCTCTCTCTCTCTCTCTCTCTCTCTCTCTCCTCTCTCCTCTCTCCCTCCTCTCTCTCTTCTCTCTCTCTCTCTCTCTCTCTCTCTCTCTCTCTCTCTCTCTCTCTCTCTCTCTCTCTCTCTCTCTCTCTCTCTCTCTCTCTCTCTCTCACGGTTGAGAGCTCATGATCTCTTTTCGTTGGAAACACACATACTACGAGGTAAACTCATTGAAGTTTTTAAAATACTGTATGGGTAATAGTTTTTCAGTAGAGCAGTTCAAGAAGAAAGTTGATAGTATTTTGCACATTCCGCAATGTGTACAGTACTCTACACACCTTATATTTCCAGTTTAAGTATATCCCTGGAATGTACTGCAAGTTCTTTGAGATACTAACAATTCCTAGTAGCTCCATGTAACTCTTTCTCTCTCTCTCTCTCTCTCTCTCTCTCTCTCTCTCTCTCTAAGCTGGTGCAAACAGGCCCTAGGAGTCCCTTCCATTAACACCTCGCTGCCTGCAGTCGAAGGAAATAGATAGGTAGGCAAATAGATAGATGACTACATAGAATGACAAATAAATAATTATATAGTTACATAGATGGATCAGAATATAGGCGATATACAGCATATACTGTATATATATATATATATATATATAGTATTGGTGTTACAGGCTCTCAGCCTATGCCCGAGAGGAAGTAGTTGGAATATAGAAAACAACAAATATTATTATTATATATACTGTATGTATATATATATATATATATATATATATATATATATATATATATATATAATTATATATATAGTATACTAATTGAAATATTGTAACTTATTATCATCCCCATACATAGCAGGCAAAATAAATTATCTAGAGTGTACAATGGAATTTCACCTCGCATATAAACTCAGTAAAACATCTACAACAGTGGGAGCGTTTAAGATCACTGAAACTGTACTCGTTGGAGCGTAGAAGAAAACGTTACCTAATACTATTAATATGCACGTGTAAAATCGCAGAGGGTTTAGTACCAAACCTACATACCCCGATAGCCATGAAATTCAGTGATCCATTCCTATCCATTCATGTGCTGATGACTCTACCTTACACTATTCAACTAGTTTTCCAGAATGATCCAGCATGCAATCACCCCAAAATCAGATGATGAGGCCATAGCACACTTATCTCTTTAGATTTATCAACCATTTCCGATTAGGGCAGAGACAACTTTGCTACCTTCAATGCTTCCAAAACCCAATTTCTCCATTAATCTACCCATCAATAACTTCCACAGGTCTATCTATCCCTTACACTTCAACAATACACAAATCAACCCTTCATATTCTCTTAGTATTCTTGATGTTTCTTTTTCTTCTGGCCTTTCTATGGGTTCTTAACCCCCACACAGCATCTTGCTCTGTATAGGGACACAGTGCGCCCATATATTGAGTATTGTTCGCATGATTGAGGAAGTTCAACTCATATCGAACTTCTCGAAAGGATAAGAGTCAAAAGCATTTCGTCTCATCAACTCACCTCTCACGAATTTCCTAAAAAAATTCTCGACTCGCTGCATTGTTGCATCTCTCTCACTCATCTACCACTATTACAATAATCTATGTTCTTCAGAGCTCTCTCAGTGTATACACCCTCCCTTACGGAGAGTGGGGGGCACCCACCTTTCAACACACTCCCACCCTGCTTCTGTCGAAGTCTCAAACCCAATATTGAGCAAATTTTCCAGATTTTTCTTTTACTTAATTTAACAAGCAAGCTTTGGATCTCTCTTCCTCAATCTGTCATTCCCTCATCCTATAACTTAAATGGCTTCAAGCTCCGTGTGTCCAGACATTTTGATTCTAATGTACCTTGATTATGGCCCCCTGTCACTCTTTCAACTTTCGGGGAGACACGTGTTACAGGCAGCTTTGCCTTTTTGTCTCTTTCATTCATAGAGGGAAAAAAAAAACTACCACTATCACTGTTGCAAAGACTACCACAATCACTGCTACCCACACCATCACAATCACGGCCACCATCACTACCACATAAACTAACATAATTACTACTACAAGTCTAGCTCACAACTACCGTAATACCATAACCACTGCCACCATCCCTACCACGACTACCTGAACTGTTACCACCATCACTACCACATAAACTAACTCAACTACCACTACAAGTCTCACAAGTACCATAATCAATACCACAATCACTGCCATCATCCCTACCACGAGTACTTCAACCACTGCTACCATCCCTACCACACAGAGCAAAACCATCACTACCACAATTACCAAAATCAATGCTACCATATACAGTACACCTTAACTACGACATCACTAAAACCATCACTACCACAATCACTGTCACCATCCCTACCACCCTCACTCTCACAACTACCCGAATTACTACTACCATCACTACCACAATTACAAAATCTACTACCACCACATCTAACACGACTATCACCACTTTTCTATCCTAATCATTACCACAACCACAATTACTGCCACCACAACTACCCAAATCACTTCCACCAACACTGCTATAACCACAACTACATCCACCACCACCATCACTACCACGCTGACCCTCATTACCAAGATTACAGCAACGCACTTCCTCATTCCTAGGTTTGTTGTGCATTCCTTCCTTCCGTCCCTACCTCCTTCCTTCCTTCCTCCTCCCTTCCTTGCTAGCCTGCCTACTTCCTGCCTTATCCTTTCCTTCCTTTGTTCCCTCCTTCCCTCTTCCTTCCTTCCTCCTCCCTTCCTTGCTAGCCTGCCTACTTCCTGCCTTATCCTTTCCTTCCTTTGTTCCCTCCTTCCCTCCTTCCTCCTCCCTTCCTTGCTAGCCTGCCTACTTCCTGCCTTATCCTTTCCTTCCTTTGTTCCCTCCTTCCCTCTTCCTTCCTTCCTTCCTTGTTAACCTACCTTCCCCTACCTTCGTTCCTTCCTTTTTTCTCTTTATTTCGTTTTCTGTTTACTTTGTTTCTGTTCGCACCAGTTTGTTCTTGCATTTTATATTCCAGCATTCCTCCATTCATTCCGTGTTTCCTTTCCGGTGTTCTTTCTTTCTTACTATCCCCCCTCCCTTCTTTCTTTCTTACTATCCCCCTTCCCTTCTTTCTTTCTTACTATCCCCCCCTTCTTTCTTTCTTACTATCCCCCCTCCCTTCTTTCTTTCTTACTATCCCCCCTCCCCTCTTTCTTTCTTACTATCCCCCCCTTCTTTCTTTCTTACTATCCCCCTCCCTTCTTTCTTTCTTACTATTACTATCCCCCCTCCCTTCTTTCTTTCTTACTATGCCCCCTCCCTTCTTTCTTTCTTACTATCCACCCTCCCTTCGTTCTTTCTTACTATCCCCCCCCCTTCTTTCTTTCTCTTCTTGCATGTGTTCTTTTTTCATTTTATATTCGTTCATAAATTCCTCTCTTGCTTCCTTCTTTCTTTCTCTCTTAGTTTGCCTTATCTCATCTTTATACTTATTGACCTACCCGTTTGTTCATTCCTTAAGGGGGGTCGCCGGCATTTTGTTATCTTTCTCTCCTTTTCTCTTTCCCTAGCTTGTATCCATTCGGCCCCATTCAGCCAACTGTTTTAAGACGTTTATCCTCATCCAGGTGTCGATTTCTTCCTGGCGAGCGATAGCGAGCCAGCATTGTATGGAGAAATCCGGCTTCGCCGGAGAAATTTTTCAATCGAAAAATTTACAAATTTAGTTTACGGTCAAAACAAAAAACATATATATATATATATATATATATATATATGCTGTCTCGCTACCGCTCGCCAGGAAAATATTGACACCTGAATGGGGGTAAACATCTTAAAACAGTAGGCTGAATGGGGCCGAATGGATACAAGCCAAAGAGAGTGGGAGAGAAAGATAACAAAAAGCGAGGTGGACTCCCTTAAACCATTCTTCACTTTCTTCCGCCCATCCTTCCTCCCTTACATCTCTCGAACTTTCTTTTTTCCTGAAGATGTTCTCGCAATTGTTTTCCTTATTCATTCAATTATCCATTCTTTAGTTCCTTCCATCCTCCATTTAATGACTCGCTCTTTCCTTCGTTCTTTCATTCCAATATTATTCCTTTCATATTTATCTTCTCTTCGATACGTTTACCTATCGTTCAATATTTCATTAAGGGGACAGTGGTTATTTTTGGGTCTATTTATTAATATATTAATTTATTTTTTAGTTTCCTCCCTAGAGCTCCATCAAACTTAAAACAAAATAACATCCATTAGATCCCCCTACTAGATTAATTTGTACATTTTTCGGTAGACAAATGTCACGGCCGAAGGCCGATTTCTTCACAATTACAGGCTCGCTATCGCTCGCCAGGAACAAATCGACACCTAAAGGGCACGAAAGGTCTGAATATTGACAAATAAATGGGGCGAAAGATCTTAAAATCGCTAAACTAATGGGCCGAACGTCATAAAATCTGAAAACTAATGGGGCTAAACATGAGGAAAAAGTGGGACCAGAAAAACGACCCATCTCCCCCTAAATTCCCTCGCTTCCTCCCTTCCTGTCTCTCTCAGTTTGCTCTACTTTGCCTCCTTAACCCGTTCAGTACTGGTGACTTTCTTTTCATAATACTTTTGGCAACTATTGCACGATTTGATTTAGCTTAGGCAGGACGTCTACCCATTAAAAGGTCACAGACTATTTCAATTAATCCTTTTTAGCTACCACATATATTTCCGAAGATTCATGAAATTGTCCAAATGTGGCTGAAATCAATTAATAAAGACGTCACCGGTACAGAAAGGGCTCATACTTTGCTTCTATCTTCCATCTAGTTCTGTCTCTTGTCCATCCCGAAACCCCTCTACTTCCTTCATTCCTTCTTATTCCTTCTTCATTATGCCTTGCCTTCTCTTTACTTACATCATTGCTTCTTTCCTTCCCTATCATCTTCGGTTATTCTGTTCCCCTCTTTCGTTACCCTACACTACAGGGCTTAAGTTTTCATGCCCATCTTCCTTAATTACTTCCTTCCCTCCTTCCTAATTCCCCTGTCGCCTTCTTGCAACTCGCTCTCTCTCTCTCTCTCTCTCTCTCTCTCTCTCTCTCTCTCTCTCTCTCTCTCTCTCTCTCTCTCTCTCTCTCTCTCTCTCTCTCTCTCTCTCACACACACATTATAATCAAACATTATAATAAATGGAATACTAAACAATGACAAACATAATTATAATTATACAATATAACTTTCTAAAGTTGACCATATTTTAAATTATCATTAAATAGTATATCAACACATATTTACACACTTCTGTCCAAATAAGCGCCTTTCAGTCGACTTGATCCAATTCCAGCTGCCAACCTCATAGGTCTCTGCTGAATCTTGTCTAGTACTGTATAGGTGTGACTGTGCCGCTCCTGTTCAAGATGGAGTGAGTATTGAAGTCTTGTATTGTAGACTAGTGTAACCAGTAAGAAAGCTATAAATTCTTCTGAGATAGCATAGTTTATACTTGCCACTCTTGGCATGTTTTATATTCTGTTTTTTTAATCTGAGTGATCTGTCAAAAGTTATTCGTAGTTGTGAGAGATGCTCAACTTATTTTATAACATCATTGCTCAATTTTAAAGTAGAATTATTTTCACGTTCCCACATTCATGAAATGATTAGTGACAGGCTTTTTTTTATCTGCTCCAAACGTTATCTGTCATAGCAGTCCCCATTTCAATGATATGACGCTGCTCTCTCTCTCTCTCTGACTCTCTCTCCTTTGCTATTCTTGCCTTCCACATATTTGGACGTTTTTGCTCTCTACTAAAATTAAATCCTGACCACCTTTCTAGTATCATAAGATCTGTTTAGTCAACGTATCTGTTTAAAGGGAGACAGACCGTTTTTCTGGACCCCCTTCTACATAATGTTTAGCTCCACTAGTTTTGAGATTTTAAGATGTTAGTTCCATTAGTTTGGGGATTTTATTACCTTTCACCCCATTTATTTGTCAATATTAAGACCCTTCGTGCCACTTAGGTGTCGATTTTTTCCTGGCGAGCGATAGCGAGCCTGTAATTTTAGGACGAGTCGGCCTTTGGCCTGGACATTGTTCTACCGAAAAATGTACAAATTGATCATGAAGGGGGGTCTAGGGGGTGTTTTTCTGAGCTTTATGGAGTCTATGGAGGAAACTAACAAATATATATGAATACATGAATTAATAGACCAAACAAACAGCCACTGTCCCTTTAAGTATAAGTACAAATCCATTCCATATCTATATAGTTTCATCTTACTCATATCAAACACATTTGTATTTCCAAAGAATATAATTAAAGAAAAAATAAATAAATATATAGATAAAGCATAGTCTCACACGGTACAGTATAACACAGGGTGAGAATTACAGAGCGATCCCCCGGGTAATCAGTCCCTTCTACTACCGGTACTGTAAAGTGAATCTGTCTCCCCTAAACTTATTTAAGGTCAGACAGCACCCCTGAGACCGCAAGGGTTTGTGTGTGATCTGTATATCTATGTAGCGTACACACATACACACGTTCGCTCACATACTCACACGTATTCACTTACCCTCACTATGTCTATCTCTCTTTTTACTTATATACCTTTTTGTCTAACTGTACATTATGATAATGATCTATTTCTATTTATAAGAATTTATAGCAATCAATCTATCCCTTAGATCACCAAATGTCCTATCTCGGTGTGTGTGACTCTGTTGTATATATATATATATATATATATATATATATATATATATATATATTATATATGTATACTGTATATAACAATTATGCTGAGCTAAAAAGGAAGAGAGCCATGAAGCCCCTAGCAATACCACACCAGCACCAACTTCAAGAGCAACACCAACCGTGAGCAGAATAGCCGTGATTCAAGAAGATGGAGCTAACATAGTGGCTCCTCCAAGCCGGTTATTCTGTTTTCTGTCTCGCGTGCCGTCGCAGCCAATCACAGAGCACCGCCTAAGTTGTCTATGGCTGCCAGAGTTCCTAATCGGCATTTAAGAAATATCCCCACTCCATTACACGCTATCTAGAGTACTATAATGCCTCCATGATATTCGAAGATATTTAACGCCTCCATTGATAACCCCTGAAATAGCATGGCTCTTTATTTATTTTGTATTTTGGCCTTACAACATCCACTCAACACATCCTTAATATATATAAATATCTTATTTATACTTGGCCAGATTGATACCCAAATACCATACATAATTATCTCGGGTTCTACTCATCTTGTTAACCCATACGGCGACCGTCCTCAATAGAGGTTTTTCTGATGAACTGCGACCGTCCTCAATAGATCCAGAGAATAAAAAAAATAAAAAATAGAAAACACCCCAGTGGCACTCAAAACAAAGCAATTTGTGATTAGGTGAGATAATTCCCCTCCATTACTTGCTACCACTCTTACATATGTATCCCAATCCCCCCCCCCCTCCATTCCCCTCCTTTTCCACCCTCCTCAATTATCTATTTTCCCTCTTATTCCCCCTTTTATCGGATAGTTTTCGGCGTGAATTTCCCTCACCCAGTCTCTTTAACACGGGCGAGGCAGCTAGAGATCCTTGCAACAGAGAGACATCTAGTGCAAGGCTTCAGTGTCGCTCTTCAGCTCAGAGAGGGAGATAATACGTCCTCCCAGGCGTCGCCTCATGAAGAGTGCTAACCGTGCATCAATCCTTGAACCACATGGACTTCTCAGAGAAGACGGCAAACGGCCAGATGGGATGACCACTTTCCCTTACAAGAATGGCCGGTGCCTCGTGTGGGATGCCACATGTGTTGACACTTTCTCAATAACCAACATCACCACAAGTGCCAACGAAGCAGGTGAAGCGGCCCGGATAGCAGAAAGTAGAAAGCGGGAAAAATATTAAGTCATCGCCAGAAGTCATCAGTTCGAGCCTCTGGCATTCGAAACTTCAGGAGTCTTTGGCCCTACCACCCTCAATTTGGTGAATGAAATAGGCCGTAAAATCAGAGAAGTTTCAGGAGAACCCCGGGAAACCCTCTGGCTCAAGCAAAGACAATGATGACTATTCTCCGGGGCAATGCCACCAGCGTCATGAGCTCAGTATGACTGGGCCATTCTACTGTGTGAGGCCAGGGCAGGAGTGGTGTATCCGTAGTTTTTCCACGGTAGGGTGTAAAAATAAACATTATTTGTATTTAACATGTTTGATGTACACCCAGAAGTGAAAGTCCCTGCATAGGGTTTACCCCCTACTCCTACTACCCCAGAAGGTAGGAACGGGGTGGTCCCTGCCCAGTCCCCCTTTCTACTCCTACCCCAGGCAGAAGGGGCAGGGTGTGCCTGTCTGTCACCCCTTCCTTCGCCTCCCCACCCATGAAGAGAATAAACTAGCCCCCCCCCCCCCTCCCCCTCCCACGCACACTTACACCCCACCCCAATACCAGACAGGAAGTTGACACACACACACACACCATTACCAATTTCAAAAGTAATGGTATCGTGTTTACCTTCATTAATTTACCCTCTGACGGTTTTGACGCATTTTGATTGTTTATCCTGGCTATAATTAGACAAATAATTACAGCTTAGGAAGGATCAATGTGAAATAATGTCCTAATCTGAATTAAATCGTCTAATAATAGCCATAAAGCAGAAAAGAAGAGTGTCATCGATTCTCAGAGGCTTAATATATGATTTGTTATGCAGGTATTATCATGTAGAAATTATACACAAAAATACAATAGCTACTCGCTTTACATTTGACAGCATAACAATATGCCATGTTTGCTATTTGGTAGTATTATAAAGCAGTATAATCTAGTAATGAATTATTGTATTTTATGGTGTCTCGGTGTATAACACCTATTGGAAAATATTATCAAGGAAGTGGGTTACTAACTATTATACCAAACTGCATAGGCCTACAATATACAGTATATTTCGTGCATAACTCAATACTGTAATATCACACATATATATATATATAATTATATATATATATATATATATAGAGAGAGAGAGAGTTTATATACTGTATATATATATAACAGATATGATAACATATAGCACTGTAATAAGCAGTAGTAAGCAAATGGTAGACATATCTCACGTTGGATATATATATATATATATATTGAACAATTAATTAACATCGAGGCAAACATTTGTGGTAAAGCATATCCCTCATGAGTTATTGGTATATTTAGAGTAGCTGGTAATCGTGTTTAAACTTTGATACTAAATGCGTCTCTATTCATGGTGTTCTAAAGCTGATTTTCCTGTGTCGACTGCTAAACTATCACCTTTCCTCCCCCGAACTACATACTTGCATAGTTTGAGTCTCGTTTAACCCTTATTGCTTTCTGACATTAGGCTGAGATTAGTATGGATCTTCATGTAGAGCTTTTTACCAACTCTTCGGCTACTACTGGAACACCACAGTTATTACAGTTCAGGCCTGCCAACATTATTCAGGATAAATCCTATGACCCAAACTATTCAGTTACACTATTAATCTAATTGATTCTGATTAACTTGCACTAAAGATTAACGTTAATAATAGATGTGTGCTAATGTAGAAGCAATACAAATAATAATTACAAAAGTAAATGAAAAATCTGTTGGTATCCCTTAAGAACCGAGACAACATTTTCAGAGAGAGAGAGAGAGAGAGAGAGAGAGAGAGAGAGAGAGAGAGAGAGAGAGTCTATAGCAGGAATTAGATAATAATTTTCTTACCGATTACTTTTTTCTTTGTGATTGAGAGAGGCAAAAGGCAGAACTGCCTATAGCGAGTGCCTCCCCCATAGTTGAAAGAGTGACAGGGCCAAAATCAAGGGACGTTCGAGCCAAAATGCCTGGACACACGGAGTTTGAAGCAATTTAAGTCATAGGAAGAGGGAAAGACTGATTCTGGGAGAGAGTTCCAGGGCTCAGCTGTTGAGTAGAAGAAAGTTTGAGAGTAACATTTCACTCTTGGGTTGGAGAGTTGCACAGAGTAGGGGTGGGATTGAGTTGCAATACGGGTACCACGTGCCCTACGTAAAGGAGGTGGTATACACTGGGAAAACTCTGAGGAACACTGATTATTATAGTAACGATAGAATAGCGAGAGAGATGCAACATTGCGGCGGAGAGAGAGAGATTGCAGAGAGTTGGTGAGTGGACGGGAGTTAATGATACTAAAGGCCTTCCTTTCAACTTTGTCTAGGAGAGTGGTGTGAGAGGAACCTCCCCACACATGTGAACAATACTCAATACAAGGACGCACTATGCCCCTGTACAGAGCAAGAAGCTGTGCAGGGGAAAAGAACCCCCTAAGGCGGTTGAGCCTTGTATTTAATATTTGATAAAATATAACTTTCGATTTCAGGTAGGATAAATGGTGAATAGCTATTACTGAACTTTTATTTCGTATGTGCATACGTATGCATTGAGCATCGGCATGCTTCGAAATAACACTCTTGCCTTCAGTTAGAATGTAAGCCATACCTGACCCGGACCCTATCTATTTCGTGCAGGACAGATCCCCAATCCATACCAGCCGAGCAGTGAAAGATTGGTTTGCTCGCCACCCTGAGATCATCGTGATTGACTGGCCATCCAAATGATGTGATTGCAACCCCATAGAAAACCTACGGGGGATAATGGTGAATGAGTGGGGGGTAGAGGAGCAAACTAGATAATCCGTCGAAAGGAAAGCTCGAGAAGTATGGGAGGGATTGAGGCGCACTCCTGATCTATGTAGCAAACTAGTTGATAGTATGCAGA
The DNA here is from genome assembly GCA_032716605.1 of Paralithodes platypus. Classification (NCBI taxonomy): domain Eukaryota; kingdom Metazoa; phylum Arthropoda; class Malacostraca; order Decapoda; family Lithodidae; genus Paralithodes; species Paralithodes platypus. The sequence continues at coordinate 19,788,478 of CM064498.1, forward strand.
CTCGACTGACAAATGTGATAGAGGCAGAAGGAGGGTGGACGAGATATTAGGTAGGGTATACATACGTGTGTAGTCTGCTGTATGATTATGTATTTTATCATTATATATACTTGGACAACTCAAAAAGAAAAATAATTAATCAAAGGATGTAATAGTGTATGTTGTATGATATACTTATACAATTGTAATAATAAAAGTGTATTTATGTTGATATGTATATCCCTTTATATCCTCTAGATAAATATATATTATACTATAAATATGTTGAATAAATAGGAAATAATGTTATCTGCATTCCATTTTGTATCTCAGGAATTGTAGATGGGATTGAATGCTAAAAATATGTTATTATAATGTCTATTTCAAGAAGAAAGTGTATACATGTGTGTATATATACTGTATATTAATAAAAAAATACAATACCACAAGCACATATTACCAATAATACACTCGTCATTCCAAATGAAAAGCGATTATGAGAATTATGTATGCAATCATATAGATGACATATACTCGAAAACGTTCAGTATAATTAAGACAACACTAGAGTGCTACGTTAATATCGTATCTGTGAGACTGTTTGGGAAGTGAGTTTTCAATAAGATCACTATCAGTTGCTACGCGGATATAATGCTCTCCTGATTATGATATATCCGCGAACAGATAAATATATATCTAGTTTGTTATAAAGCTATGACATACCTCGTTGAAGTCTGTAAAACTGTCTTCATAGCGTAATGCATAAATGCACTGAATTTCGGTGTGAGATCCTAGGTTCGAATCCCTGGACTGTCACATGTGTGTTGATTTCATGATTTGAGTTTAGAAGTAAAGTTGGTTGGTGGAAAAAACATGAAATACCTTTTTGATAGACCCCCTCCCCCCCTCCAAAAAAATGAATGACTGCAGTGAACATGGTAATACATTAAAATGGCAATTAATATATATATATATATATATATATATATATATATATATATATATATATATATATATATATATATATTTGAGAGGGAGAGAGAAAGTGTTAATATTCTCGAATATGCACCAAAAAGCCTAACCACGGATCGAGCATTGAATGAATATACCACTTATAATCGATTAAGCAATCCATACAATATGTTTCTTAGTAAGTTCCAACATCTCTTCAGAGGTATTCAAAAATTAAAAGGTTACCATTTCAATATGCAAATCCATTAAATACCAATGCATATTGCGCGGGTGAGTGAATACTATCGATCTATCTATCTATTGCCTGACGCCGTGATCCCCGAAGGGTTGGCCACGGGTGAATACAATAATTTGTAAAATAACTAGAAGGGGTGATGGTATTGGAAATTTACATTATAAATACAAACATGATAGAATACTAATTACGCATAAATCATAAGTGTTTGTGTGTCAAGCTACGGATAGGTGACAGATAGTGTAAATGATCTTCATTCTGTAAAATCAGATAATTTATTGCAACATTGTTCTGGCATATATAGAATATATATAGATTACCAATTACTGACATGGTCTCGGCCTCGTTGCAAGGTTACTTTATTCTGTGCTCGTGGAAAACAATAGTTGTAATCGGCGGTTTCCTCCTGTGTGGGGTTGGGGTAGGGTGTGAGTGGGGGGCCTGCTTGTTTAATCTCTCCATTATAGGGTAGGGGATGGAAGGGGTGACGGACTGGCACCATCCTGTCCCTTCTGCCTGGGGTAGGAGTAGTAAGGGGGACTGGGCAGGGCCCACCCCGTTCCTACCTTCTGGGGTAGTAGGAGTAGGGAGTAAACCCTATGCAGGGACTTTCACTTCTGGGTGTACATAAATAAAAGGAGATGTATCGGATGGTTGAAAGCCACAGTTGCTCGCGCGTTTGGGGCTAGCAACACGTATTATGAAAAACGTGTATCCATCATATAATTCACTAATCTCTCACGTCACTCACTCACCCCCGCAATTTACCAATTTACCGGAGGATAACAGGTTTTTCACAATATGTAGACGTAGGTCTTTAAAAAAAATAAAAATACTTGCGACAATAATACGTCTTTTTCACCCCCCAAATGCTATTCCCACTTCTTGTATTGCTCTTAAATTTTCATATGTTCATAATAAAAGCAAAATAGGCACATACGGAGGAGTAATAATTAAATACAGTATATGGTAGTATGACGACTTTTGTCAGAATAGAACAAAATATCTTTGCTTGGCGGGAGGGTTTGAACTACCATAGCTTCGCAATTTATGAGTTAATTGAAATTGTATTTAAAGACCTAATTTTCCTAATGACTCACTTATATCTCAGTATATGCTCCAGAGCGCTTGCATTCAATCTATCTATCTATCCATCTATCTATCAATATATATATATATATATATATATATATATATATATATATACTGTATATATATATATATATATATATATATATATATATATATATATATACGGTATATACATATATACTGTACATATATACTGGTATACAGTATATATATATATATATATATATATATATATATATATATATATATATATATATATATTGTAACCAAAAATGCTCATGTTAAATAAACTTTGTGCACCGAAGCTTATGTATGTGTTTTAGTCTAAGTTTCCCAGCTCAGTTATGGACTGCACGCTCCTACTGCTAAGTATTATGGCCTTGGGGACTTCTGTGCCTGGTCGGTATTGTAATATAGCTATCTATCTATCTAAAGTATATATATATATATATATATATATATATATATATATATATATATATATATATATATATGCTGTATATATAATATGTTTGTATGCATGTATATATTTCTGCATGTATAGCTACTGATTACTGTTTGTTAGCTCGTGCAATTTTCGTTATGCATATAATTATATCAATACATTTAGGTTGATGTTAATTTCAAATCAGCTATATATTAATAAATACATAATATGTACTTATTAATATATAGCTGATTTGATCTGAACATTGATCTAAATGGATATATTTGTATAAAAAAGCTTGCCAGAGCTCACGAACATGTGCCAGTAGCTGTACCTACCTACCTATATATATCTACCTAGCTATGTAACTATCGATCAATCATCTCTCTCAATATACCGTTTTCTTGTACTCTCCTTACGACCCATCATTCATTCAATTTTTCCATTATCCTTCCCCTCGCTTGTCATCCCAAATTTCCTCTCTTGCTCCTCTCTCCCTACTCTTCCTTCCTTTCTTCATTTTCTCCTTCACACACTCCTTCTTCACCCTATCTTTCTCTCCTCCTTCACGCCCTCCCTTCGTCCCTTATCAGCGTTCCTCCTTATTTTCCTTCCTTCTTTTTCTTTATTGTTTTCTTTCCTACTGTTACTTCCTCCCTTTCTCCTTCCTCTTCCCTCTTTCCTTTATCCTTCCCTCCCTTCTCTATCTCCTTTCCTTCTCTTCCTTCTGGTTTCCTTTCCTTCTTCTTGCCTCTCTATTATACTTCCTTCGTTCCCTCTTCCATTCCCATCATTTATCCCTGTCTGCCTTCCTTCCCTCCCAATATTCTCTCCTTCCCCACATGCCCTCCCTTCCATCTTCCCTCCTCTCCTTCCTTCCTTTAATCTCTCCCCCCCTTCCTTCTTTCCTTTCACCCTACCCCTACCCCTTCTCAGCCTTCTGGCAGTCTCCCCCCCCACCCCCACCCCACCTCAAGACCTATCCCCCTACTGATTCCATATTCTCTCTCTTTCTCTCTCTCTCCTTTCCCACTCCCCTCTCATTAAATATTACACATACCCTCCCTCCTCCATTTTAATTCCAAATTCTCTTTTCCCGCCTATCCCCTCTCACACCCAATTTATCGTGGTCCATTCTTCTTTATTTGTTTGTCTCCCCCTTCTTCTCCTCTTCTTCTCTAATCCACCTATCGTCCACTCCCCCCCCCCCTCCATATCCATCCACCTTCCACTTTCCCCTCTATTTTCTCCTCACCCCCTCTCCACTCCTCCACATTCCCTCACCCCTCCCTTCACCATTCCTTTTCCTCCTCCCCTCCTCCAATTCCCCTGTTCTCCCTTTCATCTCTCCTTCTCCTCTTTATTCCTCTTCCTCTCTCCTCCTCTTCAACTTTCCTCCTCCTCTTCCTCCCTCTCTTCCTTGGCTCTTCTTCCTCCTCTTTATTTCTCCCTCCTCCCCCTCTTTATTTCCTCCCCCTCCCGCTGCTCCCCTCCCTCCCCTCCCTCACAACACACCTTTAATCCGGCCGCTCGATTACTGGGAGTGGCCAAGAGTGCGTGAGGTGTGAGTGTGAGTGCGAGTGTTTGTGAGTCTGAATGAGTGTGTGTGTAAGTAGGTGTGTGTGGGTGAGTGTGTATGGGTGTGGGTGAGTGTATGTGAGAGTGTGTGTGTTTGTGAGTCTGAATAAGAGTGCGTGTATGTGTATGTGGGTGTGAGTGGGTGAGGTGTGTATTCGTGAGTCTGAATGTGAGTGCGTTTAAGAGTGTGGGTGTGTATGACTATGAGTGTGAATTTGTGTGCGTCTGAATGTGAGTGTGTGTAGGTATGTGATTGTAAGTGTGTTTGTGTGTGTAACGAAGCGCGCGTGTGTGTGTGACGATTAGTGAGTGTTTATGAAACTTAATGTGTATGTTTATAAGTGAATGTGGGCGTGTGAATGTGACTATGAGTAAGTACGAGTGCGAGTGTTTGTGAGTGTAAATGTGTAAGTGTGAGTGTATGTGTGTCAATATGTGTGCGTGAAAGTTATTGTGTAAGTGTGAGCATACAAATGTGTGTGTGTGTGTGTGTGTGTGTGTGTGTGTGTGTGTGTGTGTGTGTGTGTGTGTGTGTGTGTGTGTGTGTTTTGTAAGTATGTGAGCTTGTTATGGGTGTGGGAATGTACCGGTATGATTTTGTAATGTATGTGTGCATGTGTGTTAGTAGGTGAGTTTGTAACGTGGGTATGAGAGTGACCAAGAGGTATTTAATGCATAATTAAGGTATGAATGTATGCCAGTGTGTAATATACGATTGAGGTGTGAGATGCAAGATGGTGGGTGTTTGAGGTATGGATGGGTGAGGAATGAGCTTGATGTGAGTGAGGTGTGAATGTGTCAGGTATGAATGTGTGAGATACAAGATATGGGCGTGTGTGTGAAATGCAAGTGTATGAGGTAGGCCTATGTATGTTTGAGGTATGAATGTGGTGTGAGTGTGTAAGACATGATTGGGGCGTGAAGTATGAGTGTGTGAAGTATGAGTGTGTGAAGTATGAGTGTGTGAGATATGACTGTGTGGAATGCAAGGTGTGAGTGTGTGAGGTTGCGAGAGTGTGCTGTGAGTGGTGTGTATATTGTGTGGGGTGTGGGTGGGTGAGGTGTGAGTATGTGAGGTGTGTATATTGTGTGGGGTGTGGGTGTGTGAGGTGTGAGCATGTGAGGTGTGTATATTGTGTGGGGTGTGAGTGTGTGAGGTGTGAGTATGTGAGGTGTGTATATTGTGTGGGGTGTGAGTGTGTGAGGTGTGAGTATGTGAGGTGTGTATATTGTGTGACGTGTGAGGTGTGAGTATGTGAGGTGTGTATATTGTGTGGGGTGTGGGTGTGTGAGATGTGAGTATGTGAGGTGTATATATTGTGTGACGTGTGAGGTGTGAGTATGTGAGGTGTGTATATTGTGTGGGGTGTCGGTGTGTGAGATGTGAGTATGTGAGGTGTATATATTGTGTGGGGTGTGGGTGGGTGAGGTGTGAGTATGTGAGGTGTGTATATTGTGTGGGGCGTGGGTGTGTGAGGTGTGAGTATGTGAGGTGTGTATATTGTGTGGGGTGTCGGTGTGTGAGATGTGAGTATGTGAGGTGTATATATTGTGTGAGGTGTGAGTATGTGAGGTGTGTGGGGTGTCGGTGTGTGAGATGTGAGTATGTGAGGTGTATATATTGTGTGGGGTGTGGGTGGGTGAGGTGTGAGTATGTGAGGTGTGTATATTGTGTGGGGTGTGGGTGTGTGAGGTGTGAGTATGTGAGGTGTGTATATTGTGTGGGGTGTGAGGTGTGTGTGTTGCGTGGGGTGTGGGTTTGTGGGTTTGTGAGTTATGAGTGAGGTGTGAGGTGTTTGTTGCGTGATATGTAGATGTGTTTGAGGTGTGAATATAGTATGAGTGAGGTGTGATAGAGTGCTGTATAAGATGTGTGTGTGTGTGTGTGTGTGTGTGTGTATGTGTGTGTGTGTGTGTGTGTGTATATACGGTATGTATGAGTGGATGATGTTTAAATGTGAGAAGTGAAAGGCTGTGCAAGATGGGGTGTATGAGGTGTGAGTGTGTGAGGTTTGAATTTGTATTGTTAGAGTGTGTGATATGTGTGTATATGTATGTATGTAATGTTTGTAAATGTGTGTGTGTGTGTGTGTGTGTGTGTGTGTGTAATTATCTGTGTGCTGGAGTATTTACGATTATGTAAATACAAACATACGAGGTTATTGTCTAAGCCTAATTAAACACATATATCTAAGTTTATTCGTTTAATCTCAGAGATTGTGGCTCTACCACCTCCCTCCACTACCCCCATCTCTCTCTCTCTCTCTCTTCTCTCTCTCTCTCTCTCTCTCTCTCTCCACACACACACACACGCTTACTTATATATCTATCTATCTATAGTCTATACAGTATATATATACAGTATATGGACTATACAGGGTATATATATATATATTATTATACCCGGTATATATATATATATATATATATATATATATATATATATATATATATATATATATATATATAAAGTATATCTCATTAAATTAATAACTAGCCAAGGCAGACTTATAAATAAGTAGATTGATAGGAAGACATATAGGTAGAGAGGTAAATAGATGCCTGGTGAGTGATAATTAATTAACCTTATATTAATGTTAAACAAATATCATAATATTCCATTTGTATCACTTGTCTGTCGTAATGGAGGGCTGTGAAAGTGACGTCACAAGCGGGTATGTATCCGGTATTAATCCAGCTGATAGTAAATTGATCCCTTACCAACTGATTTATCGATACTTAATGCAAAAATATGAAGCTACTATATCTATGCGCGTCGTATTAATGCCAAGTTTTCATAATTAACAACACGTTTCGCTATCAAATCTACGTATTAGCTGATTAATCAAGATAGTTACATAGCAACTTAACATCAGCTGGAAAACGAAAGACTAAAGAACCGGTTAGTAGGTTGATATTCGACCAATATTACATTATTTTTTAAAGTTATTCTAAAATTCGTAGCTTCTATTTAGGAACAAACATTTAGACACGCGAACAAATCACTCAAATATTAAACAAGAAGAAACTATTAACCCTTTCTGTACCAGCGGCTTTATTCTGGCTACTACTAGACGATTGTATTCAGTTTAAAAAGGGCCTCCAGCAAATTAACAGGCTTTGAACTATCTCACTTAATTCTTTTTACTACCGCAGATCCTTCTTAAGCTGCATAAAACCGTCCAAGTGTAGCTAAAATATGATTAAAAAGACGTCGCCGGTACAAAATGGGTTAAATTATCGCGGATACAAAATTCTGATACAGATTAACAGATGCAGATGGCCGTGAGACGCTACCTTAAGGGGGGTATGTTGTTTTTTTCTGGGCCCCCTTCTCCCTCATGTTTAGCCCCGTTAGTTTTAATATTATAAGACGTTCGGCCCAGTAGTTTGGCGTTTTTAATTATAAATACAGGAATGGGGCGAACGAACTTAAGACCTTTCGTGCCATTTAGGTGCCGATTTTTTCCTGGCGAGCGAAAACGAGCCTGTAATTTAGGAGGAACCGGCCTTGGCTCGGGTTTTCGAAATCTTGGGTTTTATGCCTTTAAAATACCTTAAAACCCGAGCCAAGTTTTGCTAAAATACGTTGTTATCGCCGATTTTTGCATTTAACCCCTCATTTTCCCTGTACTTCATAGCCCTCCCTACTATCGGGCGGCGTGTCTTAAGATCGTTGTATAATGGGGAATACGGTTTTTCCGAGGCTTGTAACACTTAATATTGATCACAACTAACAGAGAAAAATAAAAACAAATCCATGGGAAAATGAGTGACATTAATGGTGAAATTTTCCGAAAATTAAAACAATACACAAATAGATGATTACATAAATAGACCCAAAGTATATACTCTATCCCCTTCAATCAAATCAATACAAAACCCCTGCCAACCAATTTCTACCCCATCTGTTCATCAGCCTAGCCCCAACCATCGTCATCTCCAGGGAAACCAAGACCCGAAAAACAATGCGCCTCCCCCTCTACTCCATCATTTTCTCACCTCCTCATACATAATTCAGAGCCCCCTTCTCCAGACTCTAATTCCCTTCCTCTTGTGAACAATAGAGGTTTTATGTAGGCCGATTCTTAAAGGGGTAGTGGTTAGTTTTGGCTGTATTTAATTATTGAACTATTCGTTTGTTTTTACTTTCCTCATCAGACCTCCATCAAACTTAACATCCCCTAAACCGCCTTTAAGATAAATTTGTAAATTTGTCGGTAGGAAATTGTCCCGGCCCAAGGCCGGTACCTTTTAAAATTATAGGCTCTTTCGCTCGCCAGGAAAAAATCAACACCTAAATGGCAGAAAAGGTCTTAACAATGACAGCGAAATGGGGCGAAAGGTGTTGCAATCGCCAAACTAATGGGCCGAACGTCTTAAGATATCAAAACTAATGGGGCTAAACACGGGGGAGAAGGGGGTCCAGACAAACCACCACCCCTCCCCCCTTAAACCTTTTGGAGTGGCGTTGGGTGAGTGAGTGAGTGAGTGGGTGTTGGTTTGGAGGACATGGGGCGGAGCGGGTAATTTTGGTTGCTGGTAGTGGTGTGCGTTGTGAGCGTTTGGGAGAGAGATGGGAGGGCCGCCCGAGTTGTTGAGGTGGTGGCGGTGTTGTTCGGTTCTGGCCGTTTTTTGTTGGGTTCGTTGTGTGAGAAGTGAGACGGGGGAGGTAAGAGTTACAAGAAACAGTTAATGATTTAAGAGGGTAGTGCTTGTTTATTGGTCTATGTATATATTTATTCCTACAAAAAAAAAAAAAACACCCACTAGACCCCCTTTAAAGATAAATCTGTACATTTTTCGGTAGAAAAATTTCCTCGCCGAAGGCCGCTTCCTTCTACAATGACAGGTTCGCTATCGCCAGGAAAAATATCGACACCTAAATGGCATGAAAGGTCTTAATATTGACAAAGAAATGGGGTGAAAGTTCTCAAAATCGCCAAACTAATGGAACGAACATCTAAAATCTCCAAAACTAATATGCATGAGGGAGATAACATGAGGGAGAAGGGAGTCCAGAAAAAGCGACTTACACCCCCCAACCTTAGCCGTTAAACAGCGAAGCTATGGTATTTGAAAGTGCCCGCCAGGCGAACGTATTGAGGCTCAGATGAAAATCGTCATTATCCGATAAATATCGTTATTACTTATTCATATGTGCCTATTTTACGTTTAATATGAAGATATTACCATGTAACTGCAATAGAACAAGTGGGAATAGTATTTGGGGAGTGAAAAAGACGAAGTATTGCCAACCGGTTCATTCATGAGAGGAGAGCCAGTGCGGCACACACCCTCCCCCTCTCACTTATCGATCGACACTGATGTCTTGCTAGTGAAGTCTCTCTCTTGCTACGATATCTATATGCCTCCCCTTTGACCTTGGAACCGGGTGGGGGATATTGGCGCGAAAAATAAACCGATAAACAAGGGAATAAGAGGAAAAATAGGTGGTGCTTGAAGGTGGGGAAGGGGGGGGTTTGGACAAATGTGGAGGAGTGATAGGAGATATGGAGGGGAATTATTTCACTTAATCACATATCCCTTTGTTTTGAGTGCCACTGGGGTCTTTTAAAAGGCTTTTTTAGGCCTTGGATCTTAAGAGTCCCGTCGCCTTCGCCCAGTAAAACCTCTTAACCCGTATAGCCCCAGCGACGCGTCTGACGCGTCGGCGATGTATGTAACGCACAGCCCCAGAGACGCGCCTGGCGCGTCACCCTAATTGCGCCGACCGTAACCTCAGGTGTAGCCACTCAAGAGGGCTCAGATTTGTATGGGAACTGTGTACGTATCCCACGCAACCGTGCCGATGGTTGAAAACTCTCAAAGTCCATGTGCGTGCGAGCGAGCGCGCAATAACCTGGATTTTTGGGATAATTGCCTTCAATTTTGTACTCTTGTAAAATCCGTTTTCGAGGGCTCTGTAGGACCATTTTTTAAGCTTTTTGAGCGGTTTTTCGTGGTTTTTCCTTCATTCCTAACCCATTCGCTATTGTTTCTGGAATAAAACATTTTTTTGAAAACCGGCCGGGTTCTGGTGCGCAAACATTACAAAACTAGCCGGGGCTCCAAGGGTTAAGAGTCTCTGTGCCGTTCCCAAGTTTATGACCCCGCAGTTCATATTAAAGAGAAACTCTTGATGAAACCATTTGCGCATTCTATTACGGTTATTGCAATGTGTGAACAATACTATCTAATTATATCTTACACAGTTTTCCTGAAGCCCTATTTACAACATAACAGGGAAATTTGTGTCCATTTAAAACAAAGCTTATATGTAAAAAAAAAAAAAATCACTTAAGAGAGAGAGAGAGAGAGAGAGAGATGATTTGCAAAGTGCCTTGTGTGGAGATTTAAATGTTTCTGTTTGTTTGATAATAGTAAACATAATAATGGTAATCATAACAACAGCAATAACAATCTGTTGAAATCGAGCCAATAACCAAAGCGGCTGATAATACACAATACATTAACCTTTCTCATGTCATCACCTGCCCAAAACCTTCAATGTGCTTGACCTAAAATCATAACTATTGCACAAATTTAAACAATCTTTTTTTAATTATCGTCGCATTCACGCACCGAATGTTCGTGTGAAGTTTGATGAAAATCCGTCGAACGGTCTAGGAGTTTTTAGACAGACAGACAGACAGACAGACAGACAGACATTTCGGCCGGCATGTACCACTATACGGGGGGTGATGCCACTCTGCTTACGCAGAGTTGATAATGAGATTCAATTCAGCCCAAAATCGTGTCATCACTTAATTAAGGCTATGCTTAAGGGAGCCCAACCCATTTTTGTTCTCTTTCTCTCCCTCTCTCTCTTTGGCTTGTATCCATTCGGCCCCATTCAGCCTACTGTTTAAGACGTTTTACCCCCATCCAAGGTGTCAATATTTTCCAGACGAGCGGTAGCGAGCCAACATATATATATTTTTGTTTTGACAACAATCTAAATTTGTACATTTTACTTTAGAAAAATGTCTCCGGCGAAGCCAGATTTCTCCATACAATGCTCGCTCGCTATCGCTCGCCAGGAAGAAATCGACACCTGGATGGGGATAAACTTCTTAAAACAGTTGGCTGAATGGGGCCGAATGGATACAAGCCAGGGAAAGAGAGAAAAGGAGAGAGATAAAAAAAAGCCGGTGACCCCCCTTAAGGCTACGGCGACCGCACACCAGCCACTGTAACCCTTTCTGTACCGGTGACGATTTTATGAAGCTTACGACGGATATATGGTAGCTAACAGGATTAAGGAAGATACTCTGTAGTCTTTTGATTGACAAACGTCCTTCCTAAGCTGAATAAAATTGTCAAATAGTTGCCAGAATATAATGAAAAGGACGTCACCGGTACAGAATGGGTTCAGGGGAGGTTTGTATTTTGCTCCTTAGACCTCCATCAAGGTACCACAGATCCATCCTAAGCTGAGTTAAGGGGAGGCAGTTGGTTTTTCGAGTCCTCCTCCTCCCTCATGTTTAACCTTATTAGTTATGAGATTACAAGACATTCGCCCCATTAGTTTGGCGATTTTCAGACCTTTAGCCCCATTTCTTTGCCAATATTAAGACCTTTCGTGCCATTTAGGTGTCTTTTTTTTTCCTGGCGAGCGATAGCGAGCCTGTATTTGAAGAGGAATCGTCCTTCGGCCGGGACATTTTTCGGTAGAAAAATGTACAAATTGATATCGCAGGGGGGTCTTGTGGGTGTTTTTTTAAGCTTAATAGAGGTTTGGAGAGCAAACTAAACCCCTTCCTTAAACCATTGAGCCGAACCAGTAAATTATGCTGCACAATACCGCCTGAGCTGCCTTAAACATATAAGTTGGTCGGCAGAACATAATGAAGAAAGGCATCAACTATACCGAAAGAGTTAAGAATACAAATACAACCTTGTGAATACATAATACATAATACAATACACATACACCATTAACCCCTTCATTACCGCTCACATAATACATAATACAATACACATACACCATTAACCCCTTCATTACCGCTCACATAATACATAATACAATACACATACACCATTAACCCCTTCATTACCGCTCACATAATACATAATACAATACACATACACCATTAACCCCTTCATTACCGCTCACATAATACATAATACAATACACATACACCATTAACCCCTTCATTACCGCTCACGTATGTTTCATTATATTCTGGCTATTATTAGATGATTGTATTCAGTTTAAAATTGGCCTCCAGCAATTAACAGGCTTCGAACTATCTCACTTGACATCTTTTACTACCACAGATCCTTCTTAAACTGCACAAAATCGTCTATACATAGAAAGATATAATAAACACGTCGCTGGTACAGAAGGGGTTAATAAGAAAATAATTATAATACACACGATACATTATACATATACTATTTAATAAAATAAGAACATATTTATTATACACACGATATATTATACATATACTATTAATAAAATAAGAACATATTTATTATACACACGATATATTATACATATAATATTAATAAAATAAGAACTATAACATTCAAACACACATACATTTTAAATACATTCAAAACATAGTCCACTGGTCAACCATCGTGAACGTAGAGGTCAACCATAATTGGTCAACCATCATGGCTCAGAGGTCAACTATCACACACGTTCACACACACACACACACACACTGATCGGTGGATATTATAATCATCGGGTTTGCCTAGCGTAGGCTTGGACTCTCAGGGCTTGGGCTCTATTTTCCGCCTCATAGTCCTGCACGCTGAAGGGTGGCTCGGTCGGGCGTGTGGTTGTGGGCGTGGGGATGGTGTATGCGGGCGTGGGGGTGGGTGGGGCGGGCGTGGGGGTGCGGGTGTGGGGGTAAGATGTACGGGCGTCGGGGTGGTATGTGCCGGTGTGGTGGTGGAATGTGTGGGAATTGCGGGCGTCGGGGTGGTGTGTGCGGGCGTGAGGATGGGCAGTGCGGGTGTGAGGGTGGGCAGTCCGGGTGTATGGGTGGGAAGTTGGGGTGGGAGGGTGGGCAGTGCGAGTGTGGTGGTGGTATGTTGGGGTGTGAGGGTGGGCAGTGCGGGTGTAGGGGTGGGAAGTTGGGGTGGGAGGGTGGGCAGTGCGAGTGTGGTGGTGGTATGTTGGGGTGTGAGGGTGGGCAGTGCGGGCGTGGGGGTGAGGGTGGGCAGTGCGGGCGTGGGTGTGAGGGTGGGCAGTGCGGGCGTGGGTGTGGGGGTTGGAAGTGGGGGTGGGAGGAGCAAGCGTGATTATGGGACGGGTGGGGGTGGTAGGGACAAATGTGATGATGGGACGGGTGGGGGTGGGAGGGGCAGGGGCAAGCGTGATTATGGGACGGGTGGGGGTGGTAAGGACAAATGTGATTATAGGATGGGTGGGGGTGGGAGGGGCAGGGGTAGGGGGGGCAGGGGCAATCGTGATTATGGGACGGGTGGGAGTGGTAGGGACAAATGTGATTATGGGACGGGTGGGGGTGGGAGGCGTAAGGGTGGGGTTTGGTAGGGGGAGGGGTGGAGGTGGGGGCGTGAGAGGTGGGGGTGGCAGGGGTGGGGTGGTAGGGGTACGCGTGGCAAGGGCAGGTAGGGGTGGTAGGGGCAGCGGTAGGGGTGGCAAGGGCGGGGGTAGGGGAGGGGGTAGGAGCAAGGGTAGGGGAGGGGGCAGGGGCAAGGGTAGGGGTGGCAGGGGTAGGGGTGGTAGGGCCAGCGGTAGGGGTGGCAAGGGCAGGGGTAGGGGAGGGGGCAGGAGCAAGGGTAGGGGAGGGGGCAGGGGCAAGGGTAGGGGTGGCAGGGGCAGCGGTAGGGGTGGTAGGGCCAGCGGTAGGGGTGGCAAGGGCAGGGGCAGGGGTAGGGGAGGGGGCAGGGGCAAGGGTAGGGGTGGTAGGGGGGGCAGCGGTAGGGGTGGTAGGGGCAGCGGTAGGTGTGGCAAGGGGAGGGGGCAGGGGCAGGGGCAAGGGTAGGGGTGGCAGGGGCAGGGGTAGGGGTATGGGTAGCAGGGGCGGGCACATACTCCAACGGGTCGCCTGAGGATAATAGGTCGGTCACTCTGCCACCCTGAGTTACCTGCATGCCAAACATCAATTGCCCATCATGGGACTTGACGGGGTGAAATGTCCCGGCGAAGTCTATCCTAACCTTCCACATGGTCTTCTTGCCCGCTCTAACGTCCAACCAAACCGCGGCATTGGCCTCGCGCTTGACGGTAAAGACGGCCGCGGCGGAAGTCAGATATAGTTCGTAAAAACCGTCACCCAAGTCATTCCAGTCACCGTTTTCTTGGCCAATATTTATGACCGTTACTGCCTTATACGATCTAAGCCAGGATCGTTTTTTCTTCACAATTATTATGTTAGGCAGGCCGGCATCCTTATTCATTTTACACCGAACGGATGTGATTTTCACCGATGCGAAAAGGGTTCCCATTTTGTTGAAGTGATGATGGTGATAGTGGTGGATATGGTGATAGTAGTAGTGATGATGGTGTCAGTAGCAGTGATGGTGATAGTAGTAGTGATGATGGTGACAGTAGTAATTATTATGGTGATAGTAGTAGTAATGATGATAAAAGTAGTAATGATGATGGTGACAGTAGTAATGATGATGGTGACAGTAGTAGTGATGATGGTAACAGTAGTACAAAGGAGTACAAAGGAGTACAAAGGAAATCAAGCAACAACAGATCTAGTGACCCTTCTAGGTTGCTTGTCCTCCAAAACACTGAGGATCAAGTGTCCAAACAGTGGTTTAGAGTGGGTAAGGGAACATTGGAAAGGAAATTACTGCCCTGGAACTAATTTCCGTGGCAGAATTAGGAAGTTAGTAGGGGACAGATGGGTTAGTAACTGAGGGGGGGATAAAATAAAGTTATTCATTTACAAATGCAGTCAGTCGCGGGTTTGATGCGAGATATTTGTCTAGGCGGAGTTTAAATGAATCAACGGTGATACAGTCTATAACGTTTCGGGGAAGCCCATTCCACAAGTTGACAACTCGATTGAAGAAGAAATTCTTAGATTCGTGTGAGTTAAAAGATTTACCAATAATTTTGCAACCGTTTCCCCGCGTGTAATTAGATTGGTCGATAGTGAAGTACTTACTACAGTTCATATTGTTGATGCCTTTGATGATTTTGAACACTTGAATAAGTCACCTCTTAATCTGCGCTGGGTTAAAGGAAATAGATTTAATTCTCTAAGACGCTCTTCGTATGGTTTGTTCTTTAGGCTAGGTATCATTTTGGTAACTCTACGTTGAACTCGTTCTAGCTTGTTTATATCTTTTTGGTAATAAGGACACCAGGATTGAACGCAGTATTCCAGAAGAGGGCGGACTAAGGAATTGTAAAGGGTTAGGATAACTTCTTTAGATTTATGCTCAAATGACCTGCCTATAAAGACAATTATTTTGTTTGCCTTCTTAACAACTTCTGAACATTGTTGACTCGGTTTTAGGTTACTCGATATTGTTACTCCCAGATCGGTTTCTCTGTTTACATTCTTAAGCTGAGTGCCATTCATCGAATAGTTTGCTTTCTCATTTAGATATCCGATATGTAGTACTTTACATTTATCCGCATTGAAACTCATTTGCCAAATTTGGGCCCAACATGACAATTTATCTAGATTGTGTTGCATATCGTCAAATTGTTCTTTTGAGAGTACGCTATTTGCAATTTTTGTATCGTCAGCAAATTATGAGATTGTACAGGTGAGACCCTCATCTATGTCGTTGATGTAAATTAGAAAGAGAATTGGTCCTAGTACTGATCCCTGGGGTACCCCGCTACTTACATTGGTCCCTTTAGATGCCCTACCGTTTATGACTACTCTTTGCTTTCTGTCGCCGAGCCAATTTTCTATCCATTTCAACACACCGTCATGTATTCCATGCGCTTTTAGTTTTAGCAGTAAACGTTTGTGGGGAACTTTGTCAAAGGCCTTTTGAAAATCAAGGTATATAATATCTACAGCTTTACTCTCATCGTAGAGGTTGAGGATATCGTGGAAGAAGTCTAAGAGGTTTGTTAAACAGGAACGTTTTTTACGAAAGCCGTGTTGAGTATCTTTAAGTATGTTGTTTTCCTCTAAGTGATTTACGAGTCTGTCTCGTATGACCGTTTCTAGCATTTTACATACAACTGAGGTTAAGCTAATTGGACGATAGTTACTGGGTAGGGATTTGCTGCCTTTTTTGAATATCGGTGTTACGTTGGCTAGCTTCCACTGATCGGGCATAGTTCCAGACTGCAAGGATTTATTGAATAGTAATGTCAGTGGTTTGGAGAGCTCATCCTTAGCTTCCTTTAGAACTCTAGGCGAGATTGTATCAGGTCCAGGCGTTTTATTTACCTTGAGTTTATCTAAACAATTCAATACTTCTCTCTCTGTAACGGTGATATTGCTTAGAACATCTGAATTATCAATCTGAATCGGCGATGGTGTAGGGATATCACTGAGGTCTTCTGTTGTAAAAACTGATGCAAAGAAGGTATTGAGGGCATTACTCATTACAATATCGAGTAACCTAAAACCGAGTCAACAATGTTCAGAAGTTGTTAAGAAGGCAAACAAAATAATTGGCTTTATAGGCAGGTCATTTGAGCATAAATCCAAAGAAGTTATCCTAACCCTTTACAATTCCTTAGTCCGCCCTCTTCTGGAATACTGCGTTCAATCCTGGTGCCCTTATTACCAAAAAGATATAAACAAGCTAGAACGAGTTCAATGTAGAGTTACCAAAATGATACCTAGCCTAAAGAACAAACCAATACGAAGAGAGTCTTAGCGAATTAAATCTATTTCCTTTAAGCCCGCGCAGATTAAGAGGTGACTTAATTCAAGTGTTCAAAATCATCAAAGGCATCGACAATATGAACTGTAGTAAGTACTTCACTATCGACCAATCTAATTACACGCGGGGAAACGGTTGCAAAATTATTGGTAAATCTTTTAACTCGCACGAATCTAAGAATTTCTTCTTCAATCGAGTTGTCAACTTGTGGAATGGGCTTCCCCGAGACGTTATAGACTGCAGCACCGTTGATTCATTTAAATTCCGCCTAGACAAATATCTCGCATCAAACCCGCGACTGACTGCGTTTGTAAATGAATAACTTTATCCTCCCCTCAGTTACTAACCCATATGTCCCCTACTAACTTCCTAGTCCTGCCACGTTAGTGGCAGGGCAGTAGTTCCCTTTCCAATGTTCCCATACCCACTCTAAACCACTGTTTGGACACTTGATCCTCAGTGTTTTGGAGGACAAGCAACCTAGAAGGGTCACTAGACCTGTTGTTGCTTGATTTCCTTTGTACTCCTTTGTACTCATTTGTACTTCGTCTTTGGTGTATTCTCCATTTTCATCGACTAACGGTCCAACAGTTGAAGTAACTACTTTTTTCTTTCTGATATAACTATAGAATTATTTCGGGTTTGTTTTACTTTGATTCGCAATATGTAACTCTAAGGCCTTTTTACTTTGCTTAATTAACTTTTTGGCTTTGCGTCGTAGCTCTACAAATTTCAGCCGTTCTTCGTCATTTTGTGAGGATTTTAATCTATTATTAGCAAATTTTTTAGCAAGCAGGCAGTTTGAAATATCTTTATTCCACCATTTGGGCTTATTATTATGGCCTGGACGCCGTATTTTCGATGGTATGCAGTCTTGCACTGCTTTTAGGTAAGTGGCTTCGAATAACTTCCAAGATGTATTTATGTCGTTATTGTGAATTAAAAAGCTCCAGTCAGTTTCTTTAAACATAGCTTTAAGTTTATGGAAGTTTGCTTTCTTGAAATTAGGGACTTTTTCGATGCTACTATTTGGTTCGTTACTAGTAAACTTTAAAGTGAAAGTTATCGTACGATGGTCGCTGTTACTGAATTCATCACCAACATTCAAATTCTCTATTAATTCTTCTTTTGTTGCAAGTACAATGTCAAGAACGTTATTACCACGGGTCGGCATTCGAACAAATTGATAAAGCGAACTCTCTTGCAAGTTCGTTTACAAGTCATGTCCGGAGTGTGAAGTAAGAGTATCACTCCACTTGGTCACAGGTAAATTAAAGTCGCCAAAAATTACGGTATCTTGTGAGTTACTTACATCTGCAATTTGTTCGTAAATTTCTCGGTCAGTTTGCACTGATTGAGCTGGAGGTCTGTATATTAATGCAAGTATTATTTTTGTACCTTTATTATTCTTTATTAGCACAAAGGATGCGTCGACATTCACAATTTGAGGTTTTGACAAGAGGGTAGGGTTAAGACTTTCTTTGATATAAAGTAAAACGCCACCTCCATTTCGATTTATTCGGCTTTTCTCAAACATTACATAACCGGGAAGTGAATACTCTGCTAAAAAGTCTCTATCTTCTGTATTGAGCCAAGATTCTTCTATGCCAATCACATCATAATTTTCTGTAAACACTAGCTCCTCTAAATCTGAAAATTTATTGCGTATGCTACGAGCGTTTGCATAGAAAACCTTTAAATTTGTTATTTTAGAACTCACGGAACGCTCTTTAATAATATTTTTGGTTCTTGTCGGATCTACATTTATGTTCATGGCTGTCCTCGGTCCTCGCTGTCTTCGGTCCTTATCGCTGGTGGTCCTCGGTTGCCTCTGTTTTTTTCTTGGTGTTGGATGATTTATGTCACTGCTGCTTCTTCTCGGATGGCGTTTTTTTATCCATGGCTGCGGACTGCTTCGTGTAGGAGACGACCCATGCGTGCTGAACCCACAGGGTTTAGATGAGTGCCATCCTTGCGGAACAGAGTAGGCTGGTTGTAGAAGTTGTCCCAGAGGTTGATGAATTCAACTTTTCCCTCAGACACAAATATTTTAGTCGGCTATTTGTGCTGAAGGCCTTGTCGTAGAATTTGTCAGGTGCGTCGATCTTGGGGAGAATGCCTGAGATGATGATATTCCTTGACTTGTTTTTGTAGTGCTGGATCATCTTGCGATATTTCTCCATCAACTCTTCGGATCTGGTGCGCATGACGTCATTTGAACCAGCATGGATGACAAAAAGGGTATTTTCATTTGCATCCTTTGTGGTATCTTCGAAGGCTTCCACAATGTCGTCCAGTCCAGCTCCTGGGATGCAAAATCTTTTCGTTGATTTGGGACTCTGTCGCAGAACTCTTCGACCTGTCCTCGTAGGATGGAATCCCCAACGAGCCTGGTCTCTTCTGGTTCGTCTTCCATCTCTACCAATATCTCAAATCTGTTTGACATTGTGACTGGTAGATGAGACCTTTTCTGCGTTGGCCGTGCACCGTTCCTCGCTGGTGTAAATCCGGAAACCTGTGGTGGCGGGACTCTACGTACAGGTCGAGGAGAGGAGTGGTTAGAACGGGGTCGAGGGGTTGGTACTGTTCGTGCTAGCAGGCTTCTTGCACGAGGAGTGGGGGAGAGACTAAGGTGAACAGGGCGGCTGTTCTGGTTTGATGTCGGCTCAGGTTCGTCAGAAGCATCTGCTGCAGTGTCTACTGCAGGTGTTGGATTGTTGGCAGATGACATTGGGGCGGTGGTGGATGCTGGAGTTGAAACAATTGGAGTTAGTGATACTCCAACGTTGAGTGTAACAAAGTCTTGGAGTGATTCCAGCTTCCTGGTGAGGGCGTTGATCTTGTTGTGGGCTTCATCCAATTTTGCTGTCATATCCTCTCGTTGCTGGCAGAGTCGGCAGACTTGTGGATCGGCAGGAGCAAACATGGAAGCACCAAACCTACCAGCGCAGTTCGTACAGGCACGAGGCATGGTGACGATCACTTTCTTCAGATCACTTCACTCACTTAAAAACACTTAACTCACTTTAAAAACACTAAACTCACTTTAAAAACACTGCACTCCCTTCAGGTCGCTTCACTTACTTAAATAGGCCTAACCGAAAACAATTTTTTTGAAATACACACAAATAGGTTATCAGCGGTGATAGCCTAACCGAAAATTAAAACAAAACAAAATTAAATTTGAATACGCAGTGATAGCCGAACCGAAAACAATTTAATGTTTATTTAAACAGAAATAGGCCACCAGGGGTTATAGCCTATCCTAACCGAAAACCAAAATTGTAATGATGGTAACAGTAGTAGTGATGATGGTGATTGTAGTAATGATGGTGATTGTAGTGATGATGGTGACAGTAGCAGTGGTGATGGTGATAGTAGTAGTGATGATGGTGATTGTAGTAATGATGGTGATTGTAGTGATGATGATGACAGTAGCAGTGATGATGGTGATAGTAGTAGTGATGATGGTGATTGTAGTAATGATGATGGTGACAATGACAGTAGTAATGATGATGGTGATAGTAATAGTGATGATGGTGATAGTAATAGTGATGATGGTGATAGTAGCAGTGATGATGATGATGGTGACAGTAGTAATGATGATGGTGATAGTAATAGTGATGATGGTGATAGTAGTAGTGATGATGGTGATAGTAGCAGTGATTGTGTTAAAGAGCCCCAAACATTGTGTGCCAGTCTCCAACAGCACGGCAGGGGCGAAGTCTGCCACCTCCGAGGCTCCGATTGTCATATTCTGTATGCGATTGACACACACACATACATACACGCATACATACACACACGCACACACATACGCTCACATACATACAGATTACATAACTATCCCGCCCTCCCTAAACGTCTCCATATACACCCCCACCCCTCCCCCCTTCACACACACACACACACACACACACACACACACACACACACACACACACACACACACACACACACACACACACACACACACACACACACACACACACACACAACACCACACACACAGAACACAACACAAACATAACACACACACACACACACACGCACCAAAAATTCCACACACACACACACACACACACACACACACACACACACACACACACACACTCCCCCCCCCCCCATCCCAGGAGCTGGACTGGACGACATTGTGGAAGCCTTCGAAGATACCACAAAGGATGCAAATGAAAATACCCTTTTTGTCATCCATGCTGGTTCAAATGACGTCATGCGCACCAGATCCGAAGAGTTGATGGAGAAATATCGCAAGATGATCCAGCACTACAAAAACAAGTCAAGGAATATCATCATCTCAGGCATTCTCCCCAAGATCGACGCACCTGACAAATTCTACGACAAGGCTTTCAGCACAAATAGCCGACTAAAACATTTGTGTCGGAGGGAAGAAGTTGAATTCATCAACCTCTGGGACAACTTCTACAACCAGCCTACTCTGTTCCGCAAGGATGGCACTCATCTAAACCCTGTGGGTTCAGCACGCATGGGTCGTCTCCTACACGAAGCAGTCCGCAGCCATGGATCAAAAAACGCCATCCGAGAAGAAGCAGCAGTGACATAAATCATCCAACGCCAAGAAAAAAACAGAGGCAACCGAGGACCACCAGCGATAAGGACCGAAGACAGCGAGGACCGAGGACAGCCATGAACATAAATGTAGATCCGACAAGAACCAAAAATATTATTAAAGAGCGTTCCGTGAGTTCTAAAATAACAAATTTAAAGGTTTTCTATGCAAATGCTCGTAGCATACGCAATAAATTTTCAGATTTAGAGGAGCTAGTGTTTACAGAAAATTATGATGTGATTGGCATAACAGAATCTTGGCTCAATACAGAAGATAGAGACTTTTTAGCAGAGTATTCACTTCCCGGTTATGTAATGTTTGAGAAAAGCCGAATAAATCGAAATGGAGGTGGCGTTTTACTTTATATCAAAGAAAATCTTAACCCTACCCTCTTGTCAAAACCTCAAATTGTGAACGTCGACGCATCTTTTGTGCTAATAAAGAATAATAAAGGTACAAAAATAATACTTGCATTAATATACAGACCTCCAGCTCAATCAGTGCAAACTGACCGAGAAATTTACGAACAAATTGCAGATGTAAGTAACTCACAAGATACCGTAATTTTTGGTGACTTTAATTTACCTGTGACCAAGTGGGGCGATACTCTTACTTCACACTCCGGACATGACTTGTATACGAACTTGCAAGAGAGTTCGCTTTATCAATTTGTTGGAACGCCGACCCGTGGTAATAACGTTCTTGACATTGTACTTGCAACAAAAGAAGAATTAATAGAGAATTTGAATGTTGGTGATGAATTCAGTAACAGCGACCATCGTACGATAACTTTCACTTTAAAGTTTACTAGTAACGAACCAAATAGTAGCATCGAAAAAGTCCCTAATTTCAAGAAAGCAAACTTCCATAAACTTAGAGCTATGTTTAAAGAAACTGACTGGAGCTTTTTAATTCACAATAACGACATAAATACATCTTGGAAGTTATTCGAAGCCACTTACCTAAAAGCAGTGCAAGACTGCATACCATCAAAAACTCGGCGTCCAGGCCATAATAATAAGCCCAAATGGTGGAATAAAGATATTTCAAACTGCCTGCTTGCTAAAAAATTTGCTAATGATAGATTAAAATCCTCACAAAATGACGAAGAACGGCTGAAATTTGTAGAGCTACGACGCAAAGCCAAAAAGTTAATTAAGCAAAGTAAAAAGACCTTAGAGTTACATATTGCGAATCAAAGTAAAACAAACCCGAAAGAATTCTATAGTTATATCAGAAAGAAAAAAGTCGTTACTTCAACTGTTGGACCGTTAGTCGATGAAAATGGAGAATACACCAAAGACGAAGAACAAATGAGTAATGCCCTCAATACCTTCTTTGCATCAGTTTTTACAACAGAAGACCTCAGTGATATCCCTACACCATCGCCGATTCAGATTGATAATTCAGATGTTCTAAGCAATATCACCGTTACAGAGAGAGAAGACTTAGTATTGAATTGTTTAGATAAACTCAAGGTAAATAAAACGCCTGGACCTGATACAATCTCGCCTAGAGTTCTAAAGGAAGCTAAGGATGAGCTCTCTAAAACCCTGACATTACTATTCAATAAATCCTTGCAGTCTGGAACTATGCCCGATCAGTGGAAGCTAGCCAACGTAACACCGATATTCAAAAAAGGCAGCAGCAAATCCATACCCAGTAACTATCGTCCAATTAGCTTAACCTCAGTTGTATGTAAAATGCTAGAAACGGTCATACGAGACAGACTCGTAAATCACTTAGAGGAAAATAACATACTTAAAGATACTCAACACGGCTTTCGTAAAAAACGTTCCTGTTTAACAAACCTCTTAGACTTCTTCCACGATATCCTCAACCTCTACGATGAGAGTAAAGCTGTAGATATTATATACCTTGATTTTCAAAAGGCCTTTGACAAAGTTCCCCACAAACGTTTACTGCTAAAACTAAAAGCGCATGGAATACAAGACGGTGTGTTGAAATGGATAGAAAATTGGCTCAGCGACAGAAAGCAAAGAGTAGTCATAAACGGTAAGGCATCAAAATGGACCAATGTAAGTAGCGGGGTACCCCAGGGATCGGTACTAGGACCAATTCTCTTTCTAATTTACATCAACGACATAGATGAGGGTCTCACCTGTACAATCTCAAAATTTGCTGACGATACAAAAATTGCAAATAGCGTACTCTCAAAAGAACAAGTTGACGATATGCAACACAATCTAGATAAATTGTCATGTTGGGCCCAAATTTGGCAAATGAGTTTCAATGCGGATAAATGTAAAGTACTACATATCGGATACCTAAATGAGAAAGCAAACTATTCGATGAATGGCACTCAGCTTAAGAATGTAAACAGAGAAACCGATCTGGGAGTAACAATATCGAGTAACCTAAAACCGAGTCAACAATGTTCAGAAGTTGTTAAGAAGGCAAACAAAATAATTGGCTTTATAGGCAGGTCATTTGAGCATAAATCCAAAGAAGTTATCCTAACCCTTTACAATTCATTAGTCCGCCTCTTCTGGAATACTGCGTTTCAATCCTGGTGCCCTTATTACCAAAAAGATATAAACAAGCTAGAACGAGTTCAACGTAGAGTTACCAAAATGATACCTAGCCTAAAGAACAAACCATACGAAGAGCGTCTTAGAGAATTAAATCTATTTCCTTTAACCCAGCGCAGATTAAGAGGTGACTTAATTCAAGTGTTCAAAATCATCAAAGGCATCGACAATATGAACTGTAGTAAGTACTTCACTATCGACCAATCTAATTACACGCGGGGAAACGGTTGCAAAATTATTGGTAAATCTTTTAACTCACACGAATCTAAGAATTTCTTCTTCAATCGAGTTGTCAACTTGTGGAATGGGCTTCCCCGAAACGTTATAGACTGCATCACCGTTGATTCATTTAAACTCCGCCTAGACAAATATCTCGCATCAAACCCGCGACTGACTGCGTTTGTAAATGAATAACTTTATTTTATCCCCCCCTCAGTTACTAACCCATCTGTCCCCTACTAACTTCCTAATCCTGCCACGGACATTAGTTCCAGGGCAGTATTTCCCTTTCCAATGTTCCCTTACCCACTCTAAACCACTGTTTGGACACTTGATCCTCAGTGTTTTGGAGGACAAGCAACCTAGAAGGGTCACTAGATCTGTTGTTGCTTGATTTCCTTTGTCCTTTGTACTCCCTTTGTACACACACACACACACACACACACACACACACACACACACACACACACACACACCACACACACACCACACACACACACACACACACACACACACACACACACACACACACACACACACACACACACACACACACACACACACACACACACACAAAGTCTTGGAGTACCAACCATGTGTGTTGATATGACATTTTCCCGGAGTAATTCGGTCAGGTTTGGTAAGTATAGGTTAAGTTTGGTTAAATATCTGTAGGTTAGGTTAGAATAAAATATGCTAAGATAGAGTAGATAGTTAAATTTAATTAGGTTAGGTTAGGAGGACCATAATTATGCTTTCATTAGTTTATTCAAGTACATTGGGGTTTGTAATGGATTACTAATGTTAAGAATGGGGTGTTCCTTAATTATTAGTTTTGGTCAAGTCGGTTTAGGGCATAAAAGGTTGACAATAAAGTGCTCCTCCTCACATGGTGTTTATATTAATGCGGTCTACTTTTCAAAGTATATCATATGAACAACATAGTAACTTAAGGGGAGATGGCCCGGTTTTCTGGACCATTTTCTCCCTAATGTTTAGTCCCATTAGTTTTGAGGTTTTAAGACATTTGTTCCGTTAGTTTGACGATATTAACACCTTTCGCCCCATTTCGTTGTCAATTTTAAGACCTTTCGTGCCTTTTAGGTGTCGATTTTTTTCCTGGCGAGCGGCAGCGAGCCAGTAATTATAAGACGATTCGGCCTACGGCCTGGACATTTTTCTACAGAAAAATGTACAAATTTGTCTTGAAAGGGGGCCTAGGGGTTTTGTTTTTGTTTAAGCTTAATGGAGGTTTAGGGAGGAAACTTAAAATGATATGAATAACTGAATAAATAGACCAAGAAAATGATATGAATAACTGAATAAATAGACCAAGAAAATGATATGAATAACTGAATAAATAGACCAAGAAAACAGCCACTGTCCCCTTGACCCCTTGAGGATTATGACGCGGTTTGACAGTTTATTCTGGCTCTTAATAGGCGATTTGGTTTAGTTTAGGAAGAATTTATGGGAGCTAGAGAGTTCACTGAGATAGTTTAATTCATTGAGATAGTTTAATTCATCGAGATAGTTTAATTCATCGAGATAGTTTTATTCATCGAGATAGTTTAATTCATCGAGATAGTTTTATTCATCGAGATAGTTTAATTCATCGAGATAGTGTAATTCATTGAGATAGTGTAATTCATTGAGATAGTTTAATTCATTGAGATAGTTTAATTCATTGAGATAGTTGAATTCATTGAGATAGTTTAATTCATTGAGATAGTTTAATTCATTGACATAGTTTAATTCATTGAGATAGTTTAATTCATTGAGATAGTTTAATTCATTGAGATACCGGTAGTTTAATTAATTGAGATAGTTTAATTCATTGAGATAGTTTAATTCATTGAGATAGTTTAATTCATTGAGATAGTTTAATTCGAGTTTAATTCATCGAGATAGTTTAATTCATTGAGATAGTTTAATTCATTGAGATAGTTTAATTCATTGAGATAGTTTAATTCATGAGATAGTTTAATTCATTGAGATAGTTTAATTCATTGAGATAGTTTAATTCATTGAGATACTGGTAGTTTAATTCATTGAGATAGTTTAATTCATTGAGATAGTTTAATTCATCGAGATAGTTTTATTCATTGAGATAGTTTAATTCATCGAGATAGTTTAATTCATTGAGATAGTTTAATTCATCGAGATAGTTTAATTCATTGAGATAGTTTAATTCATCGAGACAGTTTAATTCATCGAGATTGTTTTATTCATTGAGATAGTTTAATTCATCGAGATAGTTTAATTCATTGATAGTTTA
The DNA here is from genome assembly GCA_032716605.1 of Paralithodes platypus. NCBI lineage: Eukaryota > Metazoa > Arthropoda > Malacostraca > Decapoda > Lithodidae > Paralithodes > Paralithodes platypus. Next base: position 19,815,196 of record CM064498.1, read on the forward strand.
ATTCATCGAGATAGTTTTATTCATTGAGATAGTTTAATTCATTGAGATAGTTTAATTCATTGAGATAGTTTAATTCATTGAGAGTTTTATTCATTGAGATAGTTTAATTCATCGAGATAGTTTTATTCATTGAGATAGTTTAATTCATTGAGATAGTTTAATTCATTGAGATAGTTTAATTCATTGAGATAGTTTAATTCATTGAGATAGTTTAATTCATCGAGATAGTTTAATTCATTGAGATAGTTTTATTCATTGAGATAGTTTAATTCATCGAGATAGTTTAATTCATCGAGATAGTTTAATTCATCGAGATAGTTTAATTCATCGAGATAGTTTAATTCATCGAGATAGTTTAATTCATCGAGATAGTTTAATTCATCGAGATAGTTTTATTCATTGAGATAGTTTTAACACATTGATTCTTACAGATCCTTCCAAGGCTGCACAATATGATCGTCTAATGATAACCAGAATGATGTGTAGAAATGCGTTCTTTAATACTGCAAGGGTTAATTGCAGTAACAAGACACGAGTTATTGTTTATATGCGTTATTTAAGCGGAGACTGGCCGTTTGTTTGGTCTATTAATTCATTTATTCATATATTTTTTTAGTTTCCTCCCTAGACCTCCATCAAGCTTAGAAAAACACCCCCTAGACCCCCCTTCAAAATAAATTTGTACATGTTTCGGTAGAAAAAGTTCCCGGCCGAAGGCCGATTCCTCTTAAAAATGCAGGCTCGCTATCGCTCGTCAGGAAATAATCGACATCTAAATGGCATGAAAGGTCTTAAAATTGACAACGAAATGGGGCGAAAGGTGTTAAAATCGACTAACTAATGAGCCGAACGTCTTATAATCTCAAAACTAGTAGGGCAAAACATTAGGGAGAAAGTGGTCCAGAAAAGCGGCCCATCCCTCCCCTTAATACTGGCAGGGTTAATAATAATTGCAGTAACAAGACACGCGAGTTATTGTAACAGATGTGTGTGTGTTGTCTATGACCATGCATGAATATAACTGCGCTTAAGGGGGGAATTGGTTCACTTTTTGGGCGATTTTTGCATGTATTCATTATTTTTCTAGTTTCCTTCCTAGACCTCCATCAAATTAAAAAAAAAAAAAATGCATCCATTAGATCCCCCTTCTAGATTAATTTGTACATTTTTCGGTATTACCAGGCATGAATATAACTGTGCTTAACCCCTTCTGTACCGACGACGTCTCTATAAAGGGGGGGAGGGGGGATTGGCCGGTTTTCTGGACCCCCTACTCCCTCGTGTTTAGCCCCAATAGTTTTCAGATTTTATGACGATCGGCCATTAGTTTGGCGATTTTAAGACCTTTCGCCCCATTTCTTCGTCAATATTTAGACCTTCGTGCTATTTAGGTGTCGATTTTTTCCCTGGCGAACAATAGTGAGCCTGTAATGTTGGAAGAACCGGCCATCGGCCGGGAAATTTTTCTACCGAAAAATTTACAAATTAATCTAGAAGGGGGATCTAATGGATGATTTTTTTTTTTAATTTGATGGAGGTCTAGGGAGGTAACTAGAAAACTAATTAATACATGCAAAAATCGGCCAAACAGTGAACCCCTTCTGTACCGACGACGTCTCTTTAACATTATTCTAGCTATATTTACACGATGTTATGAAACTTAGGAGTGATATATGGTAGGTAAAAGGATTAATTGAGTTAGTGTGTAGCCTTTTAATGGGTAGACGTCCTTCCTAAGCTGAACAAATTCGTCTAATAGTTACCAGAATATAATGAAAAGTGCATCACCGGTACAAAAGGGGTCGATATAAACAACCTAGAACAAATGCATACAATAGTTAAATGATGAATGCAAGTTCAGTCAATTTCAATTAAATTTTGAATCATTCAATACGGTACAACGACGGTACAAAGCAAACTGGGTTAACCCCTTCAACACCATGACACCTTTTTATCTTTGATTCTGGCTAAAATGAGACGGGCGGGATCTGTGCACGATACCACTCTGCTTCGCAGAGTTGATAATAATAAAGTGAGTGTGTGGACTGTGTGTATGTGCGTGTGTGTGTGTGTGTGTGTGTGTGTGTGTGTGTGTGAAATAATATTAAATATTACCGGTAATAATAATACAGTGTTACTCAGTTACTCAGTTACTGTTCGTCAAGGGGAATCCACGCAATGCGAGCAAGCTCATTATTATCGCGCCTCCTTAACTGGGAATGTATTGCGTGAAATGCATGTTAAGTGTTTTATGTACTGTTGGAATGGCTGTGGATGTGTGTGTAGTCTGTATTTAGCCAATTGGCGACAACGGAAACGAAGGCTTAGGGTGAATCTGTATGGTACCATTCTCACTGTAGACGGTACCGTCTCGCCCGAAGGCTTAGGTAGCCATCAGCTTAGGTGAACCATATGATACCCATCTCGCCTTGTACCATTTTTACCAACCCCAGATGGGACGTCACAACGTCGTCCACTTATTCCAGGTACCTATTTACAGCTAGGTGAACTGAGGCTAACACATGAAAGGAGACAAGCCCAATTTGTCTCCGCCCGGCCGGGAATTGAACCCCCGACCCCTTGTGTGTGAGACGAGAGCTCTACCTACTAGGCTACGGGCTGTGTGTGTGTGTGTGTGTGTGTGTGTGTGCGCTTAAGTGCATGGAAATACGAACGTATGCTATTGCAAAGCGCTGACATTCCGAGAAGCAATTATTAAACAACAATACGAGAATTATTTTTAAAAGCAGTACAAACGCACCATAAGGCAGATATCCGCATGAACACACACACACACACACACACATGGATTCTCTCTCAATACACTCGCACACACATACATACACACACACACACACACACACACACACACACACGCAGACTAACGCGAACAAGCCTCAAAATAAATTATACAGGATAAACATAAATACCAAAATAAACAACATATAAAATAATACAAATAATACTAAATCATTAGTAAAGTAATTGATAAATTAATAAATACAACTTGCTCCTGAAAACTGCCGGAAAACGCTCTCCTGTAAAAACCAGCTGAGAAAGTTTTGAAAACTATACCTCACCAGTTTGATCTATCCTACAAAAAATACTTCCTGAATAATCATAATTATGTCAAGTGAACAGTGAACAGTGAACAGTGAACATAGCCCAACAACCGACTAGAAAAACTACCAAAATGCAATTCATACGAGATATGTCATATCTATCCTAGACAAACATTAAACATTGTCATACTAGATATGTCAGCTCTGTCCTAGATACACTAGTAAGCATAGTCAGTAAATCAACTCACAAACATTCAGCAAACCCTTTTAAAATGTGTAGCTATTATCGCAACTCGAAACAAATCCGCAAACCTAGTACATAATATTTTACTGGTCAATGAGCTCATATGCAAACTCTTGCTTTGGTTCTTAATTTAAGTTAGAATTAAGCTACACACTGTTCCTCTGTAAATTTTCAGCCAACGGCTGGAATTATCAATAAATCGTGTATTATCATTAGTATTATGTTCATTATTTTAATTATAATTATTACTATAATTATTTTTAGTATACACTCACTTGCGCACACACACAAGCACAAGCACAAGCACAAGCACACGCACACGCACACACACACACACACACACTTACATACACATGCACTCACAGAGAAACTCAAAACTTAAACGGAAAACTTTGCTAAATAAAAACTGTTCAGTAGTTACCGAGTGTTTTTCTCTGTGTGGGGTGAATGTCCGGTCATTTCCAGTAATGTTCAACTACACAACATATGTGTATTCCACTGTTTTGGACAACTTTCATAGGGGGAGAGGGGGGGGGGGGGGGAGTTGAATCCCACCCCTCTATTTCGCATCAGTTGTTTGGCAATTACAAGAAGTTTCTCCATAATATGTTGGCGATTATGTAATGTTTCGTCGCATACATAAGTCAATTTTTGATGGGTGAGCTTTAGCGAGCCTGCAATTTAGGAGCAACCAACCTTCGACCGGGACTTTTCTACCGATAAATGGGGACTTTTTCTAGTAAAAAAATAAAACAAATTAGCCTGGGGAGCATTATTATTAGTCTAGGGGGCAAACTAAACAAATAATGCTTAATAATGGCAAGGGCAAGCAAAGCATTAATACTAAATAAATATGAATACATAAATATATAGATAATGAATATACGAAAGGAAAACAGAAATAGTTCAACGAATACCAACCCCAAAACGTCGGATGACGACATTATAGGCTTTACTCTAGCTTCTAGCAGACAAATATATATAAATTAGGAGAGAGTTGTCGGATATAGAGGTGTATTTTAGATATTCCTTGACCCTGTTTATACATATAGCTTGAATTATTTTGGAAAAAATCGTTTGGAGGCCACGAACGAATCTGCTCTATCGAGGCAATTCGTTCGCTTCTCTAGCTTGTTTCAGGGGAACTTTGCTAATTTATGTCCAACCACCCTCTAAAGATAGTTGTATGGGGAACTTAATATATCAGCAAAACCAATCGTTTAATAACTTTGTTTTGTTTTATTATTTGTTTCTCAATGATCTAATACGTTATATATTTACATATAACGTATATTGTAATTGTTAATTATTTTTTAGCCATTTACCAAATGTATTCACCATTTACTGTAGACATTATACGTTAACTGCTGGTTTGAATAGCAGTATGCTGATCCTAAGCTTTCTATAATATAGGAAGCATTAATATACTTAAGCGCAATCCAACTTGCTCTTGATGTATTGTTTGTACAAGAAATGCATTGCATGCGATATTATTTACTTTAATTATATATATATATATATATATATATAAATATATCTATACATAGTATATACATTAATATATATATATATATATATATAATTATATATATATATATATATATATATATATATATATATATATATATATAAATATCTATAATATATATATATATATATATATGTGTGTATATATATTTAATAAATTCATACACGTGGAAAATGTATGATTGTAAATAACATACCAAAAACGATCCAAATATCGAAACCTTACTTTTATCTTTAAATACTATCGTTGCATGTTTCATGATAAATTTGCATGACCTTTAAAAACTAGTAAATGTCGTGTCAGCTGCACAGACACGTCAGCTTTACAAACATATCAGGCCCAGTAATTTCTTCAATGTGTGCTGAGATTGCTTGAAATTACGGATCATCAAATAAAAGTTTAATACCAAAATACCACGGGGTTACATGTACTGATTGGGCATGGTGGATGTTCAATAATATGTTACGGTAGATTGTTACTTACACACACACACACACACACACACACTGTATATATTGTATATAATATATATTATATAATATATATATAATACGAGAGAGAGAGAGAGAGAGAGAGAGAGACGAGAGACGAGAGAGAGAGAGAGACGAGAGACGAGAGACGAGAGACAGAGAGAGAGACAGAGAGAGAGAGAGAGAGAGAGAGAGAGAGAGACCATATACAAAGTGAGCATCACAGGTAAGAGAGAAAACGAAAGTCAAGGATATTCAAGAAATAACAAAAGAGCATAAGTTGGACAGAAAATGTAGCAAGAAGAGAAGACAATACGTGGGGTAAAATACAAATAGAAATGGACCCCCAGAGAAGGAAAACGACGAGACTAGAGGTGGCGAGCCCAGATAGAAAAACATGAGTCATGGAAAAGGATATGGGAATCGTTTGTCCGGAAGTAGCTTCATATATATACAGTATATATATATATATATATATATAGAATATATATATATAGAGAGAGAGAAAGAGAGAGAGAGAGAAGGAGAGAGAGAGAGAGAGAGAGAGAGAGAGAGAGAGAGAGTATATATATATATATATATATATATATATAGATATATATAAGAGAGAGAGAGAGAGATAAGAGAGAGAGAGAGAGAGAGAGAGAGAGAGAGAGAGAGAGAGAGAGTGGGAGCAAGGGAGGTAGTGAATGTTCAATGTTGGTGGAGAGACTCAGACCAAGAGTGAGAGGGGTGGAAATGAGTTACTTGAGAAGTGCGTGCGGAGTTACATGGATAGACAGACGAATGAGGAAGTAAGAAGGAGGTGTGGTGTGGAGGTAGATGTGCTGGAAAGTGTGAAAAGGAACACCTTGAGATGGTTCGGCCATATGGAACGTATGGGAAGCGAGAGAATGACTAAGAGGGTGTACGAGAGCCAGGTGGAAGGACAGAGAGGGAGAGGTAAACCGAAAGAGAGGTGGAAGGATGGAGTGAAGAAGTATGGGAAGGCGCGGTGTGTTTGGGGAGGAGGGGCCTCGACTGACTGGGAACAGAGGTGCATGGGGGCGTTTCGTTCGTGGCCACCCCTTCGGGGATCACGGCGTCAGGCAATAGATAGATAGATAGATAGATAGAATGTTCAAAAGTCCAAAGAAAAACTTATATTCAGGCTAAGGTTAAAGTAAGCAGGAGAAGGAGAACAACACACACGCACACACCCCCACACACACACAACCACAACACACACACACACCACAACACACACACACAAAACAAACACACACACACACACACCCCACACACACCCACCACACACACCACACACACACAACACACACACACACACATTCAAGGTATCTCCCCACCCTCCGCTGTTCTGGTGAAATATCCAATGCAGCGTCCACCTCTCACCTGATTGCCAAGGAATTACTTACTACACCTGGTCCTTCTTTCCGGGAAGGCGCTCTAATCTCATGGTAGTTGTCGTGGTGGTGTTTGTCTTAAGATCTCCCGCTCGCTCTCTCTCTCTCTCTCATTACAGCAAAATATTTAACCTCAATGTGAACACAATACGCAACCATGGCTGGAAGTTAGAAATTAAAAGGTTCAGCACTAGTATTCGTGGAATTTTTGTTACTATATATTGTTCTACCTGCAACAGTTTTTCAGTAAAACATTTCAAGAAGAGAGTAGGCAGTTTTTTTGCACACTCGGTACTATTTTACTATTTTATGATCTAATGTCGAATGTGTTTCCTTGACATTACAATCTCTCTCTTTCCACTTCGAGTATCTCCCCGGAATGGAACGCAAGATCTTTCATGCACTAACTAGTCCTTGTAACTCTCTCTCTCTCTTGGTTGTTGCCCTCATTGGTGCTTTGTTTACGTTACTATGTCTGAGTGTGATGGTTTTGTTTTTTTTTCTGTGGAGGTTTGTCTTAATTGTCTCTATCTGACGTTTTTCTTACTTGTCTTGCTGGAAGATGTCTTGAGTGTTCGTTTGTTCGTGTGTGCGACTAATTACACGTCTGTAAAATCTGTCCTACATTGTTTCGAGATTCTTACCATCTGAGATTGCATTATCCATGTTAGGAATCGTCTGCATAAATCATTTATTATCTTCATAAATTCGAGATGTATTTGTAGATGTTTATCTTTTGTGTATCTCCTTTCTAAGGTACTTTTTGTTATTCTAATATATCAATGATAATTATGTTAGTCGTTCGTGATTGCTAATACTTTTTTCGCGATTTTTTTTTTTCATTTTTTTGTGTTGGTCTCATTGATTTTGTCTTGTCAATGTCAACTTAATATTGGCATGTATTTTAAATATAATGATTCACAAGTAAGTCCGTTTCACTACAATATTTTGGAGTAATAACATAAAAGAATTTGCTTAATATATTATGAATTTGTTTTTCTAGTATCTATATTCTTTTGTTCCCGGTGTTTTCTCATTTTCATGCTGTTTATAACCAGGTTTGTGCCTGTTGTTTTTCTCTTGGCTCTTCTTGTGTGATTTCCTATTTCAATATCTTAATTATGATCAAATTTCGAATGTGTTACCTTGACATTAAGTGGTGTTTTTTTGTCTTCATTGTGTTTTCATTGGATATTCTCAAGCGCTTTAGTTTTGCTTGTAATGATTTTATGTGTATTCATTACATTTTCATAATACACAAATTTACATTATTTTTCAACCATTACATTTATTCTTAATTGCGTTTACATACCATCGTTTATAATCAATAAATTGTTTAAATTTGATAGTTATTATTGAAGTGTTTTTTTCTTATTTTTCTATATTGCAAAGTTACATTTCCCAAAGCAAGTAAAACATGATCCCCTACGTTCTCTTCGTAGCCTGTATAACACCATTTCGTCCACACTGTTCTTTTTATCGTCTTCATAAATTAATGTATGTCATGTTTACGTGGCAAAAACGTGTGTACATTATACTTTTGTGTCTGTTTGTCTGTCTACCTGATTGTGCATCTATCTCTCCAATCATTAAGTTTGTAACAATAATAATTCTTCAGCCACTTATATCAGTACACATTTAGTAAATTCGCGTTATCTCCCTCTCCCCTCACTCCCCATCATTCTCACTGTCTCTCACTGTCTCTCACGCTCTCACACACACACACACACACACACACACACACACACACACACACACACACACACACACACACACACACACACACACACACACACACACTCACTCACTCTCTCTCTCTCTCTGCCCATCTCCTCCATAATCACTCAATGTCGCTCTCCCTGGCCCTCAACCATTCCTGTTTTTGCTTCCTAGTCTTCGATTCACCTTCACCTTCACACACATTCCCCCCCCCCCCCCCCTCCCTCTCTCTCTCTCTCTCTCTCTCTCTCTCTCTCTCTCTCTCTCTCTCTCCCCTCTCTCTCTCTTCTCTCTCTCTCTCTCTCTCTCTCTCTCTCTCTCTCTCTCTCTCTCTCTCTCTATCGCTCTCTCTCTCTCTCTCTCTCTCTCTCTCTCTCTCTCTCTCTCTCTCTCTCTCTCTCTCTCTCTCTCTCTCTTCTCTATCTCTCTCTCTCTCTCTCTCTCTCTCCTCTCTCTCTCTCTCTCTCTCTCTCTCTCTCTCTCTCTCTCAAATAGGATTGTTGTATACCTGGAAATCCGTAACTTAATCATTATGCTTTAACAAATATCAATCGAATCTGACTATCTATCTATCTATTGCCGGACGCTTACTTCCTTTAATTGAGGGTGGCCATACTAACATCCTGAAAATTTGTCATGGTACGTTGGGGGAAGATGGCTAGCAATCCTCCTCCCTTGTAAAATTCGCCTACTCAACGAGATAGAGAAAAGGTCGAGGAAACGCGAAAGTGGTCCTGGACACTAAGAATTGGAACTTTAAATGTTTCTGTTCGGGCTCTACCTCGAGTCGGCCACCTCCAGCTATGGGGTATGTGCCTGAGTATATACATACACACATACACGTTGAGTATGACAAGGCTAGTCCTGAATATACTTGACTCATGTTTTCACTCTTGTTTTTTGACAAATTGCTTTATAGAGACTTAATGCAACACAAAATAATCTTCTTGGTGTCAATCGAGAGATAGTTATTTAGAAAGAAAGGTGATGCCAGAAGGACAGAAACTGTTGTGATCAATGAGGCTTCTCTGAATGAACTTCCGTACCTTCCGTAGTTTCACAGGAATTTGTCCTTGGCCCAGTTGCCGTTTAGCAATACCACCAATCAATGGCTCTGTTGACTTCCTGGGTGTGATTTATAAATTTGAAAGGTTATTGCTAATACAGTATGAATAATCTTGAAAGAGATGAGTATATATGTGTAGCTCCGTTAATTACGTGAATAGTCTGACACAAACTGAATGATACACTCACAATCTCTAACAGCTAGCCCTCTTGGAGCTAGGGTTGCATATCTAAGCGGTGTTTCTGCTCGATAGGTCACAGTAACTCAAGCGGCAACGCACACACTAACCCAGGACGTAACAGAATCTCAATGATCGATACAGAAGTCTCGAACATCGATCGGATCATATCTCATTCTCTTTCCCATTATACATTTCCATAATTATAAAAATATGCTCAATTATTTCATTGTTATACATTAAAGGATACTACTGGTTTATCTGATATGAAGTTCACATGTTTGTATTATTATACAATAATATTATTAGTTTCAACCACTGATTCGAACCACTGTGAATACCCGGCGGGTGCCAACCCCGAAAGGGTTGAAATAGGGGAGCTATCCCCCCCGCCAAAGGTGGCTTTCTAGGGCCTTTCCTAGCTGATGCTAAGAGGATTGGGTTCTAGTCATGTGGTGATGGGCTGGTCTATCAGAGTGAGAACTGAGCGATCTCTGCCATACTGTATGCCCAGGATGAACTGTATGCCCAGGATGGAGTACATCTCTCTCGACTAGGAGTTTCGACCTTAGCCAGCTCACTCGACAAGTTTGTTGCGGGGTTTTGTTAATAAACCATAGGTGTGTAAGTACAATAGAATCCTAGCCACATCAAATCGATAGTAATACCGAACATTCTGATAGCGTAGATTTTCCGTCTAGGTCCAGTAGTTTAACAGGTAAAAATAAATTAGTTAAAAACAATAGAAAAATAGTTGCAAATACAAGTAATAGTTGGAGTGTTTATTATACAAATTGCAGGAGCTTATGTAACAAAATGAACGAACTTAGAGCACTGGTTAGCAAAGAAAATATAGACATAATAGCGCTAACTGAAACATGGATTAATACAGAAACCAGGCATTTTTTTGCAGAGTTTGATATACCGGGATATAGTTTGTTTAAATATGACCGAACAAGTAAGAGGGGTGGCGGTATAGCAGGGTTTGTCAGGAGTTCATTAAAAAGCTGTACTAAATCAGGTATTAGAGTAAATAATGAAAATGAAAGTGTTTGGGTAGAAGTTAACGAAGGTAGTGAGACTTTAGTTATTGGAGTTATGTATAGACCGCCAAATATGAGTAGAAATGACGGAACATCATTATGGGAGGAAATTAAAATAGCATCAAGGCTTCGCAAACGTGTGCCTTATGGGGGATATTAATTTCCCTAATATAGATTGGCAGCAACAAATGGGCGACTCTGATTCAAAGGAGTTTATTGAGGTAGTACAAGATAGTTTTTTATCACAATTCATAGATACGAGAACTAGAGGTGATAATATTCTCGATTTAGTTTTCAGTAACAATGAACATATGATAAATAGTGTAAAAATCGGGGACCACCTAGGAAATAGTGATCACAATTCTGTGTATTTTAATAACAATGGAAAGGTAATACCAGAGAGAATACAACAGTAATACCTGAC